>CM024753.1:49308562-50530818 GCA_014218235.1 Colocasia esculenta | reverse complement strand
CCAACACTTTTTGCTTCACCCCAGCTTCATTTGGGATATATACATGTTCCTGAATCGGACCACACAATCATCATCAATGAAGACATCTTCCATCTTCACAATCTCAGCCAAGTTCTCATCTATCTTCCAGACTTCTATGATCTACCAATACAAGGATGGTTCCACTGTGCTGCTGGCTAACACTGCTCTTCGCTGATTACTTGGTACAATCAAAGAATTTTCTGTCATATCTTCATACAACTTCCATTCTCTCATCATCATGTGACTCATCATTGCCTTTCTACTCAATGCATCTGCAATGACATTGGCCTTACCCGGATGATATGCTAAGCTAAAATCATAATCTTTCAAATACTCCATCTATCTGCACTGCCTTAAATTCAAATCTTTCTGTGAAAAGATATACTTCAAACTTTTGTGATCTGTGAAGATCTCAAATCTTTCACCATAGAAGTAGTGCCTCCATATCTTCAATACAAATATTACTGCTGCTAACTCTAAGTCATGTGTTGGGTAATTCCCTTCATGCCGCTTCAATTGCCTAGACACATAAGCCACTACTTTTCCATGTTGCATTAACACTGCCCCAAGTCCTCTCCTAGATGCATCTGTGTACAGTACAAAACCACCTTGGCCTAACGCTATTTCCAATATTGGTACTGAAGTGAGCCAATTCTTTAATTCCATAAAACTGTGCCTGTAATCAGATGACCATACAAAAGGCACTCACTTCCTGGTAAGCCTTGTCATTGGTGCTACAATCTTCTAAAAGTCTTGGATAAATTGCCTATAGTAACCTACCAAACCAAGAAAACTTTTGATCTCTGGCACTGACTTTGGTTCCTCCCATTTCATAACTGCTTCCACCTTAGCTGGATCAACTGCAACACCTTCACCTGAATCACATGCCTGCACTTCTTTTAACCAAAACTCACACTTGCTGAATTTAGCATATAACTGGTGCTCCCTCAATGTCTGCAATGTAACTCTCAAATGTGGTGCATGTTCCTCCTCTGAAGCTGAGTATACTAATATATCATCTATAAACACCACAATGAACCGGTCTAGATATGGATGAAAGATCTTGTTCATCAAATTCATAAAAGCTGCAGGTGCATTGGTTAGCCCAAATGGCATAACCACAAACTCATAGTGCCCATAGCTTGTTCTAAATGTTGTTTTATCAATGACTTCTTCCCGAATCCTTAGCTGATAGTATCCCGATCTCAAATCTATCCTGGAGAACACCTTTGTCGACTGGAATTGATCAAATAAATCATCAATCTGGGGAAGTGGATACTTGTTCTCTATCGTGACCTGATTCAACTGGCGGTAATCAATACACATTCTGAGGCTGCTATCTTTCCTTCTAGCAAATAAAACTGGTGCTCCCCATGGTGAGTGAGTAGGCAGAATAAAACCTTTCTCGAGCAGTTCCTGCAACTATTTCTTCAACTCTTTCAACTCTGCAGGTGCCATCCTGTAGGGTGCCTTGGAGATTGGCATGCTGCCTGGCTACAACTCTACTATAAAATCAACCTCTCTATGTGGTGCTAAACATGGTAACTCTTCTGGAAATACATCCACAAATTCTCTAACCACTGGTACCATATCCACAGTCTTACCTACCTCAACCAAACTGACTAATGCCAAATATGCTACACACCGTGCATTGATCAATCTCCTAGCCTTAAGAGCAGAAATAATAAACTTAGGAGTATAGAATGGCATACCTTGAAATTCAAACATACATCCTTTAGGATGAGTGAACCTTACTTTCTTCTTTCTATAATCAACCACTGCCCCATATGCCTCTAACCAGTCCATGCCCAAAATCACATCATATTCTTTTAAATGTAGTGCATACAATCTGACTGGCAACTGATTACCTTGTATCATTATGGGAGCCTCATCCAAATAACATGTAGTAAGCATAAAATCACCAGAAGGAACCTTGACCACAAGCTCACACTGTCTCTCCTCAAATATATGTACCATACTATCAATAAAGTCCTCAGAAATGAAGGAATGAGATGCACCTGGATCAATTAATGTTCTAGAAAAGAATTCAAGAAGTGGTATTATACCTTCAATCAGATTCGACGCCTCCGCTTGAGCCCTTGTGATTGCCATCACTCGTCCTCGTCCCCTCTGATAAGGTGTACCCCTACCTCGCTCAGCTGGTGGCTGCTGGAATGGTTGTTGTTGCTGCTACTGCTATGGTGCCCCTCTACCATAGCTGTCTTTCCTGGGATATGGACAATTTCTTGCCAAGTGCCCCGGCTGATCACAAGTGTAGCATCTAAATTCTGCAGGCTGCCTTTCTGTACTTTGCTGCGATTCCTTTGTCTTCGACCTATAACCTCGGCCCTGCTGAAATCCCTGCTACCTGGAACCTCCTCGGCCTCTAAATATCTTCTTTAACTTGGAACCCCACTTGCCAAAACCTGATGTGGACGCTCCTCCTGAAGGTGCCTTGCCCTAGCTAACACCCGGTGATTGCTGTGGGAGTCGAAAACTACCACTACCCGATCCTGATCCACTGCACTGCCTGGCTTGCACGGTTCTTTCAAGTATTGTTGCTCTTTGGGCTTCTTCCTCCACCATACCGCACATAAGTGGAGTCACTACATCTTGTAACTCCAGCCTCAACCCTCGAATAAAGTACTCCACTATCATAGCATTATTAGTAACTACATAGGGTGCATACTTGCTCAGGGCCATGAATCTCGTTTGATACTCCAGTACTGACATGTTCCCCTGTTGTAGCGTCCTGAATTGCTCCCTTTTAGCTTTCTGAATTTGCACCGGAAAGAATGTGTTGTTGAATACTTCAAGGAACTCTGGCCAAGAGATAGTATCATCCGCCCAACCTGCAAACACGGTCTGCATCTTGAGCCTCCACCATTCTTGTGCAAATCCCAGTAGCTGGTAAGTAGCCAATATCACTCTGTCAGCTTGTGGACACCTCATGGTAACAAACACCCTTTCTATCTCATGTACCCAATGCTTCGCTATATCCAGATTCGGACCTCCCGAGTATGTAGGTGGCTGCAACCGCAGGAACCTCTCCACTAACACCGTAGACTCCTCCACACTAGCTGGTCGCACTGGCGCAATTGGAGGTAAAGGTACTATAAGTGGTACCTCAACTGCAAAAGGTGGTACTAGCGGTGCCGATGCTGCCTCCTCCTCAACTGGTGGTGCTGTAATTGCTGGCTGAACCGGTGGCTACTAGTCTAGCCGTGTCTGAATTTGGGTGATACTCTCCCATAACCTTTCTATCATTTAATGTGTAAACTATTCAGGCTCATCTCCACCAACTCCACAATCTCTCCTATCAGCCATTTATGAACCTGCACATACAACATTCCAACCACATAGCACACAAACATATTATTACAAAAACAGGGCCAACTACCAGCAGTAGACTATGGTAAAGAACAGAATATATACATTTCTTGTTCCTTCATATTTACACAGACCTTGCTCTGATACCAACTGTGATGGTCCTCGCCGCTCAGGCCTGTTAACCTGATAACGCACCGGATATGACTCTGTCTCCCGCGAATGGGCTATAGCCTCGCAAGGGATATCAACACACACATGTCCATGAAAATATAAAAGAACACACTAAACACATATAAGTTTCCTTTTCCTACACATATTCACATGAAATGTACATATTTAGTTTTGAACATAAGTGACATTACAAGATACAATAGCCTGGAACAACCCTCAAGGCTAAACAAGAGGAAATATTACTCTGCTGGTGGCGAAGGCCCGACTCCACTACGGTGCGGTCCCGAACTAGAAGAGGGACGATAACCCTCTTGATCTCCTTCACCTAGAAGAAGAAGGGGTGAGCCTCACAAGTCACTGGCTCAGTAGGGCAACTCCCCTAAAGCCGAGAGAATAAGTACACCAAATAATATGAACATGGCTATTAAGCATTTAAGAGTAACTCAGCCTACACATGTTACTATTGTTGAACCACTCTTATATTTTATCCTTTATTTTGGTGATAACAAAACTCATGATTAATTAAATATTATTAAATATGTTTAATATCATGTTTTCCTAATAAATATAAATTTATGGCACTGTCGCTTCGTGATTTGCATTGAAAAGGCAAATCGATGGCTATCCAATACACATCGATTACTGACTAAGTGCCACAACGACTTTCATACAATACATCGATTATGGTTCATCTCATGTAAACATTGATTTTGTTCAACATCGATTTTACTTAAACATCAACTTTGTTGAACATCAATTTCATTAGAACATCGATTTTTCTTAAACAACGATTTTGTTCAACATCAACTTCATTGAAACATTGACTTGAGCTGAACATTGATTTCACTAAAACATCGACTCCATGTAAACATCGATTTCAATCAAACATCGACTTCAGTAAAACATCGATTCACTCTCAACATGGATTATGTTTACATCGACTCTCTTTGTACATCGATTATGTTTTACATCGACTTCACTTAAATATCAACTTCAAACATCGATTTTGATTAAACATCGACTCCATTGAAACATCGGCTTTAAAACATGGATTACATTAGAACATCGATTGTCTTTAACATCGACTCTATTACACTTACACATCGATTTCCTCTGTATTTCAAACATTTCAAATTGTCTTTGGTGCCCAATGAAAACTCAAATACATTTCATATCTGTAACCTACTATCTCTCTGATAGAAAATCTTTTTGCTTATCTCATAGGATCTCTTCCTTCTTTTTAGACAAAAAGAGATTACCTACCACTTCTGGGTGTCAGCATGAAACACAGAGCTATGAGTCTTCTGACATAAGCACTTCCTTGGTCTAAACACTTTCTTCTATGCTTGCAGACCTCGATGACCACCAATTGGCTGTTAGTCAGAAGAAGAAGAATAGAAAGGTCAGCAATGACTAGAAAAGTTCCAACAGATCTCTTCAAAGGAGCTGTTCAAAGCTGCTACAAAAAAAAGATGAAGCAAGGCTGAAGAACAAGAGACAGATTTCCTAAAGATCTTTGAAGAAGTGTACATCCTATGAGAAGCCTTAACGCCACATACACTCAAAGAAAGAGAGAAAGAGCTCGAGCCCTATTCAAAAGAAGCCTTCAAAGCAAAAAGTCTTTAAAGCATTCAAGCCTTCCTCTCTTCACTCTCTCTGTGTGCTCATTGTAGTTCTTGGGGAGAGTCTTTTAGCTGAGAGTTTCTAAGTTAGAGTCCATTCTCATAAAACTCTCAGCCTATTTTTTCTTTTCTAAGGAAGATCTCTGTCCAGCTATAGGACTGTATACAGTGAGTCTCTTCCTATGTGAAGAGAAGGTCAGAGCAGGTTGTGGGTTTGATTCTCAGGGGTGCCGCTATGGGGGGAGATTGTTGGGCGGCATGCTGCGAGGCAGGTGCGCACACCAGCATCTCACCTTGGGGCGACCTGAGAATGAGGGTGCGGTGGTGGCCGGGTTGGCCAAGTGTGCGTAGGTTTAGGTGTGGACCTGCCTGCAGGTGTTGCTGAGTTGTCAAGCAGGGGGGACTGTACCCTGTGGTGGGTTAAAAGGAATGGTGGTATCCTTACACAAGAACTCGAGTTTTGGCGTAACGGCAATGCCTGAGATCCTGCAAACCTGATATCAGAGAGGGTCTCTTATTAATCAAGAAGATCCAATGATCTTAGAGCAAAGATCCATGGCAGCCCAGGGGATTGCTGAAGGCCAATCAATCACTAGACCTCCATTCTTCGATGGAGAGGATTACCAATACTAGAAAATAAAAATGGAAGGCTTCCTTCGAACCACATACTTTGATCTGTAGCAGGTAATAGAGGTAGGTGATTTCGTTATTGTTCTTGCTGAAGGTACTACTGCTATTACAGTAGCTGATAAAAGTAAATTGTCTCTAAACTTTAAAGCAAAGAACCATTTATGTTGTGCTTTATCCAAAAGATAATTACAGTAGGTGATGTTCTCAATGACGAAAACCATCATATTTGGAGAACTTTCCCTGGTATTCAGTTTCTTCAAAATCTGCAATTAAATTTTGATGAGGATAGATGTATTTGGTCCCCTACTAATGATGTCAAATTCACCTCCAAATCTGCTTATAGCCTCTTACGGCCTCGAGGTGTTCGAAGACCTCCGCTTGCTAAGATATGGCATCAAAGTTTCAACAAGAAAGCTCCTTATTTTGCTGGAAAATCATCAACAGAGTTGTTCCTGTGGATTCCAGAATTGCTGAAGTTGGAATACATTTAGCCTCTAAAGCTCTTGTTGTCATGCACCACAATATAAGACATGAATCACCTTTTTCTCAAAAGTGATATTGCTGGAAATCTATGGCACTGGTTCTCTCCTTTCCTGGCCTACAAAATTCTGCCTAATGATAACTTTACCTCCTGGCTTTGGAAAAACATTGAGCTGTACAGAATTGGTTCTCCTTTTGGATTCATTGCCATAAATGGTATTATTCTTATTTCTTGGGAGATCTGGAAGGAAAGATGTGGCAGATGATTTGAAGCAAGCACTCGGTCCTATAGGAGGATCATTGATAATATTTTTTTCCTCATTACTGATGCCATCCGTGGTCAGACTTTTAAAACCCAACCTTCAGCAGAATAGGTGGAAGTTATCAGCTCTATTGCCTTCTCTTACAAATGCTGTCAGTCCATAGCTAAGCTTGTTCGGTGGATACCACCCATCTATGGTGTATGCCTTAATGTTGATGGAGCATCAAAAAGTAACCGGGCTCCAGTGGAGGCGGTGGTTGTTTCAGAAATGCATCAGGCGACATCCTCCTGGCATTTTCTTTCAACTATGGCTTTAGTTCGAGTCTTTAGGCTAAAGTTCGTGCCCTTCATGATGGTTTACATCTGGCCAAGGAATTTGGTTTTAGTATTTCTTATATTTACTCTGACTCTGCCTCTCTAGTTAACTCCATCAACTAGAAATCCTTTCTAGGATGGCAATGCCATAGGTGGTGGCACGCTGCACTGGTTGCTTTTCATAAAAAACCTGCTAGGATTATGCATGTTTTCAGAGAAACGAATCAGGTTGCTGATGCCTTAGCATCCTTAGGGTGTCAGGAACCAATGAATAGGATCTTTACTTCTTTTACTATGCTCCTGAATGTTGTTAAAGGTCCAGCAGTCCTTGATATATAAGATTGGTTTGCCAAGTGTTCGATTTGTAAAATTTTAGTTTCTTCTTCAGGGGCATGCCCCAGAATTTCTATATCACCATTCCTCTATCTATAATTTTTTCAGCCTAGATTACCTCACTGGTGGAGTGAGAACACTCCCCTCTTCTGGGGGAGAGTGCACTCTCCTAGTTTCGAGGACCTGAGGACCGTTTTGGAAAAAAAAGAAGTATAGTATCTGCTTGTAAATCTGCAAAGGAAATGTGGGATAAACTACATGTAACGTATGAAGTAACAGATAAAGTAAAACAAACTAGAATAGATATTCTTCGTTTCACAATATGAGCAATTTAAAATGCTTCCAAACGAAAATATTACTCAAATGCATAATAGATTTTCAGGCATAATAGTTGGTCTAAGTTCTTTTGGTAAAAATCTTTCTGATGAAGAAACTGTCAGAAAAATACATAGGCCTTTAACTCATTCATGGACCCCTAAGGTCACTACTATTGAAGAAGCCCATGATCTAACCAAATTTTCCATTGATAAATTAATTGGTTCCCATATGGCTCATCCAATCAATATGGAGCGACTATCTGAAGGGTCATCCAAAAAGAAATTTACTAATGCCTTTAAAGTTACAGCTGCTCCCTCCATCTCTTCTTCTTCTAGTTCAAAAATGCAGGATTTGAAGACAGTGATGTAGATGATGTACTATCTAAACTTCAGAAAATTCTTAAGAAGAAGAAAAATGGATCAAGAAGGATCGAAAAGAAAGAGAAAAAGGAGAAAGAACCAGTCTGTTATGAATGCAGAAAACCTAGACATCTAAAACTAGATTGTCCAAAACTCAAGAAGACTGGTCAAGAAGAAAAGTCCAAAAGAAGCACAAGAAATTCAAAAGAAAAGACATGGCTGCTGTCACGCCCCTCCAATTTAGCAGCGGAATAAATCCGAGGGAGACGCGAACAACGAGTATGGTAACGACAATTGCGCATACTTTCGCAAACATCAGAGCATCTAATGAACAATAATTGAAATAACTTTTGATTTCATGATAAAATCACTAAGACCATTACTACCGCTAATTCGGAGCCAATACATAGGGCTTAAAGACATCATTACATTGAAAAGAAATCTAAAGCAATAACTTCTGGACTCCATGGTACTAAGGTAACTTCATGAGTTGACTCGAGGTCGCTCATCACTCTGGTCCTGTCCCATTGGTGTGTGTGACGTCAGAGTTCGACTTACCTGAGGCACACAAGACAAATAACGAAGGGTGAGCGATAACGCCCAGTAGGACTTAAATCTCAATAGTCAAGTAGGCTTTAAATAATTTATGTATTAAATGGCAGCTAACTAATGATAGAGAGAGTCATGTAAAGTTGTGAACGTAATAGCACAAGTAACATGGTGCAGATAGCAGACGAATCAGGTATAGCACGATGGTTAAAGTCGAGTCACGATAGAAAACAAAAATAACACGATGGCACATAGCGTCAACGTCCAGCAATATCGAGCAACATGTATAGCAAGGAGAGAGAAAGTAGTTGGCCATATAGAGAGTAAATTGCACTTTGATTGATTTTCTTATCAATCGAAATAGTATAGCACTTTTGATTAACTTCCGTCAATCGAAATAGTAATGGCACTTTGGTTATCTGTAGATAGCCGAGAGAGGGAACATAGCACTTTTGTTGTCAATAGACAATGAGAGAATATAGCACTTTCTGTTGATTGTCTTAGATTAATCTTGATAGTATGGCACTTGGATGTAATGCCGACATCCTGATCATTTAACTCCCGCGGGCAAATGGCACTTTCGAGCGCTCCCCCCAGGACCTGATCGGGCCCTATTGTGTTGGCATTGGTTATATTGTTTATCTTTAGACAATCAATTAATGGCCAATTTGAGTGTACCAAGAAATAGATAAGAGCACTAGATAAATAGATGAGATAGTAGAGTGAACGTGAATAGGTGAGCGAGTAGAGTATAGATGAGATCTAGTGGACATTGCACGTAATACGTTGAATAACCAGGCGGTAGTAATAGTTGCACAACACACGCACTTGGTGTTGGCAGTTAGGTGGAAATTCATGACCCTACCACTGACCTTGTTATGCACAGGTCCAGAAGTCCGGCGTGATTCAAGACGAGGGTGACTTTCTAATAGCCGTTTGGATCATATAGATCTCTAAAGGGTATCATAGGTGTTAGGGTACAACCGGCTCGTCGACCATGTGGGAATCCATGATCAGAGGAGACTTACGGAGGCCATGTGCAAGGGTTCACTACTCCGGCGAAAGGAATATCCGACGGAGAGTTCACCACAAGACAAGTAAAGTGTGTATATAAAAACAGGTGGTCGACGTTCTAGAGGAATTCTAGAACAGTGGAGCGTCGATATCGGTATATAAACAACGCAAGAAACGATACAAGCCCTTTAAAATAGGGCAATTAATATACTTTATTGCAATAAATTTCCAGATATATTATGAGATATTTTATGCCAGATTTCAGCCATATATGGTTCATGGTTCATGTTGTGCATGTAAGAGAAATCATAGATAGAAAGAAGTCGTGAATATGTATTTTAAAACATTCAATAAAGCACCATTTTAAAATAGGTGTTTTTACTGCGTGTATGACTGTTAAAAAGGTGTAAGAATTTTGTAGAAAGTGAGAGCAATAATTTTATGGGTTTTCATCAAAAATCCTGTGAACACGACATACCCATGTAAGCGTGGCGACAGGGTCATGATAGAATGCAAGAGGGTCCTGTACGACTTGCGACAGGGCTGTCTACTCAGGCGGCCAGAATGCGACGGGGTTTCCTGTCGCGTTCGACACGTCACGTTCTCAGGTACTTCACCTAAGTTCGAGCGGGAAAATGTTCTACATCGGATTGCGTGCCAACTTACTTATTTGGACACAAGGTACTTTGAAAAATCATAACTAGTTACATAGTCGATGAAAAATCACGAAAACGAGTTGCAAATTAAACTAGACATGTGAGGGTACTTCCAGTAAATCAGATTTAGAGAGAGAGCATGGTTCATATAGGGTTTGAACATGAGCAAGAATGAGTTATTCAGAACATGACACAGAGAGAAAGATCGATTAAATTTGATCAGCATGCTCCATGAAATGTAGGGCTTTTAGGGGAAAAAGATCCCTAACAACATGAAGTATCTACAGTAAAAATTTCGTAGCATGGGATCAAGTATACATAGACATTTGAATTAAACATGATGTCTCGGGGTTATGATGTTTGCAGATCTTCTAAAATCAAGAACAAAAGATTGGCTCTATGAAAAAGAGGGAATCAAGAGGGCTTTTGATCCTGGTGGTTGGAACTACCTACAGACGAGTTTAATTTAATTTTGCTCGTGAGAATGCCTACCTTGACTCGACTTTCTCTCCTAGGGCAAGAACTTGAAGAACTCGGGGAAGAAGCTTTGATGGATTTTCCTTTCCACGATTTCTCCCCCTCTTGGCCTCTCTTCCTGGTCCAGGAACCTCTTGGCATGATCTAGGGTCGGCCATGAGGGTTTAAGAGAAGTATTTAAGCTTCTCCATATTCCCTTTCCTAGTTTAAGTCTAACTTCTATTAAATTCCGAATTTCCTATTTTTCTCTCCCCTTTTTAACAAGAGATCTTCTATTTGGGTTGGGAGAGAGGGGATTTCTTGGCCAACCCATTAGGGTAAGTTTAGGAATCCAATCCTAATTCAAACTAGTTATTTAATGCATTAAATATCTCTTTTCTATTTTAGTAATAATCTAGTTACGAATTTTGAGTATTTCTCTATTATTCCTCTTTTTAAAATCTCTATTTTAGCCCACTTATTTCTAATGGGTCAATATAGCAAAGCCCATCACTTAATAGAATTTAACTTATGGGAATTTTCCTTTTTAATTGGAGAATAATAGAGTTTTGGATTTTTATTACATTTTCTCATTTGAATTTATTCATGGCCATGAGAGGTCCGTTGATCCTATTTTTCATGATGGATTATCAATACATATTGTTAAAGTCTACCCATTATTTGACTTTTAATTATTAATCCACTTAGCTCAAATAATCGGTTTTCCGAATTATCCCTTGATTACAATAATAAGTCACCTAAATTCTAAAAACTCAGTCGAATTATTTTTCTATGCCCTAATTTCTTAATGGGTCATTAGGGAATATTATTTAAAGTATAACTTTTATTTTTTACAAAAGTTTTATATATGTTTTTACGCATGTGATAATGATGCGTATCATTTAACTACTTTAAATTTTTATTAATTGACAAAATTTCCATTTTATCTATAATTTTTAATTAATGATATTTTTGCGGTATTACAGCTGCTGCTTGGGGCAATGAAGAAGTCACCACTTCAGATTCATCTAGCTCAAAATCAGAGAAAGATCAGGAAAGTCTAGCCCTCATGGTAGGACTAGATGAGGTACATTCTGACCCATCTTTTGATTCGTGCACTGATTCAGGGTCAGAGTCTAAAGACTTAGAAGAAGTCTTTAATGAACTTTATGAAAAACATAAAGGTGTCATAAAAAAATTAAAGAATCTGGAAAATAAACTTACTTGCTTAGAAAACACTAACTCTGATCATAAATCAGAAATGGAACAATTGGAAACACAATTGAAGGAATGTAAAGATAGTAATTATCTTTGAATGAAGACTTAAAAAGTAAGAACAATGAAAAATTAGAGTTAGAAGAAAATTAAAACCTCTAACTGAAGAAAATCTTTATTTAAAAGAATCAGTTAGGAAGATAACTAAGGGGAAAACATCTCTAGCCCTATGCTTAAAAGGATCAAAATCTAGAAACAGTAAACAAGGTCTTGGATACGAACCTCCTGAAAAAGTAAAAAAAGTCATAATTCATGAAAAATATCCATTGCCAAAAATTGTAACATAAACCAAGATGCCTCAGAAAAAGGCCCCTATAATGAACAAGTTCTATCAAAAGAAAAAGGTTTCTAAAAATTATGTTCTAAACAGATATCACAAAGAAAATAAGAAATGCAAAACAAATTATATTCATTATTCTTCTCATTGCAATAAATTAGGACACACAGTAAACACATGTACAACCAAGCACCTAGTATGGATTCCGAAAGGATATTTTCATGCATCTAACCATCAACGACCCAAAAAGATTTGGGTACCTACTTCTAAATAAGTTGTTTGCAGGATAGCCTTGGAGCATCAGGAACAAAGGATGCTCAAGGCATTGGTGACTGCCAGCTCTTCATCAACCTCATATCCGAAGAGGGAGTAGTCACAAATTTGTATTTACAGTACTACTAACAACTGTTTGCAAGTCTTTTTTTTATAAGATCAATGTAGGTAAGACTCTTGAAGACTTGACAAACAACAAGTGAATTTGTCAAGAAATAACAGGTTGACACACCATGAAACAACTGTCGACAGACAAGTGAAGATTCATCAAGTCTCACTCTAAGGGGGAGCCTCACATTCAGGGGGAGCACAGACAAAGGGGGAGTTACACATTAAATGACAAACATTGTTGAACCCCTCTCACACAACATACTGGTAAGAAGTATTCACAAAAAGGGGAGAGAATGCAAATGGAAAGATCCTTCCTTTTTGGTTATTGAAAAAAAGTGGGAGAGTATGTTTAATCTGTGAATTTTCTGTATTTTCTATGATTTGAGTATTTTTGTCAGAAAATTCTCATAAGTTTTGTCATCACCAAAAAAGGGGAGATTGTTGAACCACTCTTATATTTTATCCATCATTTTGGTGATAACAAAACTGATGATTAATTAAATATTATTGAATATATTTAATATCATGTTTTCGTAATAAATATAAATTTATGGCACTATCGCTTCGTGATTTGCATTGAAAACGTAAATCGATGGATGTCCAATACACATCGATTACTGACAAAGTGCCACAATGACTTTCATACAAATACATCGATTATGGTTCATCTCATGTAAACATCGATTTTGTTCAACATCGATTTCACTTAAACATTGACTTTGTTGAACACCGATTTCATTAGAACATTGATTTTGCTCAAACAATGATTTTGTTCAATATCGACTTCACTGAAACATTGACTTCAGTTGAGCATCGATTTCACTAAAACATCGACTCCATGTAAACATCGATTTCAATCAAACATCGACTTCAGTAAAACATTGATTCACTCTCAACATGGATTATGTTTACATCGACTCTCTTTGTACATCGATTATGTTTAACATTGACTTCACTTAAATAACGACTTCAAACATCGATTTTGATTAAACATCGACTCCATTGAAACATCGACTTCGAAACATGGATTACATTGGAACATCGATTGTCTTTCACATCCACTCTATTACACTTACACATTGATTTCCTCTGTATTTCAAACTTTTCAAATTGTCTTTGGTGCCCAATGAAAACTCAAATACATTTCATAGGCGTAACCTACTATCTTTCTGACAAAAATCTTTTTGCTTATCTCATAGGATCTCATCCTTCTTGTCAGACAAAAAGAGATTACCTACCACTTCTAGGTGTTATTAAGAAACACAGAGGTATGAGTCTTCTGACAAAAACACTTCTCTGGTCTAAACACTTTCTTCTATGCTTGCAGACCTCGAAGTCCACCAAGTGGTTATCAGTCAGAAGAAGAAGAATAGAACGATCAGCTACGGCTAGAAGAGTTCCAACGGATCTCTTCAACAGATCTGTTCAAAGTTGCTTCAAATAAAAGATAAAGCAAGGCTGAAGAACAAGAGAGAGCTTTCCTAAAGATCTTTGAAGGAGTGTACATCCTGTGAGAAGCCTCAACACCACATACACTAAAAGAAAGAGAGAAAGAGCTCGAGCCCTATCCAAGAGAAGCTTTCAAAGCAAAAAGTCTTCAAAGCATTCAAGCCTTCCTCTCTTCACTCTCCTTGTGTGCTCATTGTAATTCTTGGGGAGAGTCTTTTAGCTAAGAGTATTAGTGTTAGAGTCCATTCTCGTAAAACTCTCAGCCTGTTCTTTCTTTCCTAAGAAAGATCTCTGCCCAGCTGTAGGACTGTATACAGTGAAATCCTAAGAGTTTGCTTGAGGACTAGACGTAGGACTTCCATGTGGGAAGCGCCGAACCAGGATTAATTCTTGTGTCCATTTGTGTGATTGTTTATTTGTTTCCACACTGCTACTCTTTATTTTCTCACACAACTACATTCACTAACCAAAGGTTTCAAGTAGTATTTTTGTTTCAGATTTTAGATTACCTATTAACCCCCCTCTAGATTAGCATGTTACCATACCAAGTGGGCCAACAACTATAGCTGTAAATTAAATAAACGGCAAACCACAAACATGTGTACGAGCTAAAGAAGGGCACGCCACACACGAGTCACGAGAACTGGTTCGCGACACTAGCCATGGACCCAAACAAAACAACACAAGTCCACCTCTTAGTCTCACAGCCACAGATGAAAGGCCCAGCTATCGCTCCACCTCAACAAAACCAAGAAACTTTGGAGACAACAAACACCACTCTTGCAGACTACACAGCTGCAGGCCTAAGCCTGACACCTTTAGGGACTCCGGCCCAAGCTCTCTAAACTGAAGCACTGGAAACAAGACTAGCTGGGGATCAGTACATCTACTGGTTTTCGTTCCCCAACCACGAGTGCGCTACAAGCGACCACACACCCACAAACATGAGTCGCTGCCCCTTGCCGTCTTTCCCTCAGCCGGACGTACAACTCAAACTCAAGAGTAAGGGTGTTTAGGATGATGACACAAACCTTGTCGGTACTCACCGTACTGGGACAAACCCCAAGCACCCGATGTTGGGGACCCGACTGGAGAGGTAACCTCGGAAGGAGTGAACAACCTAACCCGCCGTGCACACATAACCAAGCAAAACCTGCTATTTCCAATCACAGTACAAGCCGATACACCTTATAAAGACTATACATTGCTAAGCCATCATTGCCCAAGCAGTATACTTCAAGAACCAAACAGACTGGCCATAGAACCCCAGAGCTCGGGTGGCCACAATCTAAATCGCGACCAACACAGTGGACGCTTATTGAAGCTTAATTCGCGACGGACCAACCCGTTGCCTTTCCATCTGAATCACGACATCTGGTTCCGTCGCCTTTTAGATGACAGAACCAAGACCTAAAGCCTCATTTCGATAATCACCATAATTTGCTACACATGCATATAAAGCAGGAAATAAACATATAAATAAAACCCTAAGCATGCTTCCTATCATGTTCACATGACTCTCAAGCCAAATCTCATAAACCCTAATCCTCACATGCCATATAAGCCAGAATGTGGGAAAGTTACCCTACCAACACAAGAAATGCTAAACCGACACCGTCCAAGCGTTCCCCGTGCTCTGAAGCACCTCCTCGGGCTGGAACCATGCCGAACGGACAGCGAAAACCCCGAAATCACCTCAAAATCCCGCAGTAGTCTCTACAACACTCCCCCTTAGCTGAACAGTGCAACTGCACTATTCGGCCAAGGGCAGAGACCTAAAATACACAGGAGTTAAATCACGACATATTTGGCCATCGCGTTTCAAAACGCGACGTACCCCACCGTCGCAATTAAGCCACGGCGCTCGTGCATGCTCCACCCGGCACGCATGCAGCCACGCCCACGTAAAAACAGTGCTAAATCGCGATGTAGCAGGTTGTCGCATTTCATTAAGAAGCGTGATAATTGTGTTGGTTGCGTTCTTAATGAACCCGCCAGTGGTCTGTTTAGGCTGGGATCTCCAACCCTCCACCGTCCTACCTGCTACACAAACCTATAAAACACATGCACACACACACATACTCAGCTAATGAACTGCACACTAGCCCCGAAATCCGGTATACCACAACCCGAACATTCAGGATATTACAAGTTTGCTCATTCCCTACTTCTTATCATCATAGGTGACATTGAAGTGGAAGACTAAGCCCAGGACATGGATGGGAATGCGTCTGAGTGATGAGTGTGTTCCAATCATAGTGTCTATTGTTAGTTTACTTTGTGAGTTAGATTGATTTAGTAAGTAGTGAGGATACATCTAATTTTCCTTTTTCTTGAGTCATTATTAGTTTGAAGTTAGTGAAGTTGTCCTCGACATTTATCTGTAAATGAATAATAGTTAGTTATGTTCATTATATGGGCTCTATTGTGTTTGTGTTGATACACATCTAATGCTCGCTAGCTAGAGGCTTATTTTCCGAATGTTCACATCTCAACGATCAAATAATTCTTATGCTGCCATACGTTAGGACGTGACAAATGCATTAAAAGTAAAAGATTCAAGTTTATAAAGTACTTGATCCTGTGATGATGATGGAGTAGATAGTGATGAAGAATCCCTTCTATCTAGAAGGTTGCAACAAGTACTACCAAGAAAGAAGTATGAGTCAAGCAGAAGCTTCTTCAAGAAAAAGAAAATAGACAAGAAACAAGAACCCATAAGCTGTGAATGCAAGCAACCAAGACATCTCAGGGCAGATTGTCCAAAGTTGAAGAAAAAAGAACACAAAAAAGAAAGACATCAACATGAAATACAAGAAATACAAGAAGAATGCCATGGCATCAACATGAGACAATGAAGAATCAGATTGCTCAACTTCTGATGAACCAGAAGAAGAGACATCAAATCTTGCATTGATGGCAAATACTGATGATAAGGTTGTTGGAAATCGACTTGGGTCATCACATGCACAACGGAAATAAAACAAAACAAAAAATTGATTTCCATCCATGTACTTGATCGGGCTATGATGTACTGTGTATGTAAACATACATAAAAACAAGGCGTGAGACCATCTCACCTACGGGAGATCGTATATCCCCTAATGCGCAGAACTAGTCCTTATTTGAAGGAGCTCTCGTGAGACTCCCTTTAGCGGTATCCACACAGTGGATGATCGGCGGTGATGATGACTCCTCCTTCATCGGTGGTGCCACTGCTCCACGTCGTGCAACGTCACACAACAGCCAACAGCAGCAAGTAGCAGAAACAATAAGAAGGGGCGGTCCTCCTAGTTATCCTCTTGCCTAAGGAGAGCACTTGAGGGAGAGATGGGAAGGAGGATGAAGAAGGTGGCTTCTCGTCTCAAGATCTAGCCTATAAACTTTAAGGAGAACCCCTTCTATTTATATAGAGCCTAAAGGACACCTCATCAAGGACACCACATAATGTCATGATTACAGTGACATTTCATCATGTCATGATTACAAGGACACTTCATCAGGGACATCTTTGGTGTCTCAAGTCTAAGGACCAGTTACACAACTGAGACTACGGAGTCGCTATCTAACAATCAGGTATCATTAACAATAGAACATTCTGAGAGTGGATTATTTAGTGAGCTCATTCTCCAATAAGCACCTGCACCATATCCCTAGTGTCTCCACACTAGCAGCTATGAGACCAGCTGCCTCCATTACATGGACAGGTATATCGCACAACGGTCTATCTGGTCATCTCAATGTCCTTCTTGAGTAACCTATGACTTGGAATAATCAGGATATGGATTTGAAGAGGATCGGCATCATTATCATGATCTCATCATGATCCAATTCCCATTGCATAGACCCATGGACATCAGAGTATACATACACATGGAATATACAGTGAGAAAATACCATTATAATATTACCTAAAGAGATTGTACATAATTACAAGTGCCATCACTTACGTGAAGTGGCTTGCAGGGCACCTATAATTAGCAATCTTCCACTTGACCTAAAAGCAATCACCTACATGCTTGATTCCCATCAGACCTCAGTGTCGCTAAAATACAATTTGAGTTAGTGGCTTTGTCAGTGGATCCACAATGTTATCGTCGGATGAAATTCTTTTTACTGCTACATCACCACGGTGTTGTGTTGAGTGTGTACTGGAATTTCTTAAAGTTGATTTTTAATGATGACCAATGTACATCACTCATACTTTGATTTTGATGATGACATATTAGACAATTTGTACATATTGAATATATTATAATAATGCTCAAACAACATGTTCTTGACATTTAATACTTAACATTTTACTGTTAATGACATGTTTCGATGGTCTACACTTCATATTGTCAACACAAGTCCATTGTGTGTCGACACATGCATTGCTCTCCAGAAAGCAGTAAAGAGAAGAGAAGCCAGTCATGTCGACACAGTCCAGTGTGTGTCGACACATCCGTTGCCTTCTAGAAAACAGTCAGAAGAAGGAAACCAGTCGTGTTGACACATGTCCAGTGTGTGTCGACACATCCAGTGCTAACCAGTAATGTCATCCGCAATGTTATCGTCAGATGAAATTCTTTTTACTGCTACATCACCATGGTGTTGTGTTGAGTGTGTACTGGAATTTCTTAAAGTTGATTTTTAATGATGACCATTGTACATCACTCATACTTTGATTTTGATGATGACATATTAGACAATTTGTACATATTGAATATATTATAATAATGCTCAAACAACATGTTCTTGACATTTAATATTTAACATTTTACTGTTAATGACATGTTTCGATGGTCTATACTTCATATTGTCAACACAAGTCCATTATGTGTCGACACATGCATTGCTCTCCAGAAAGCAGTAAAGAGAAGAGAAGCCAGTCTTGTCGACACAGTCCAGTGTGTGTCGACACATCCGTTGCCTTCCAGAAAATAGTCAGAAGAAGGAAGCCATTCGTGTTGACACATGTCCAGTGTGTGTCGACACATCCAGTGCTAACCAGTAACAGTCAAATAAGAAGGAGCCAATTGTGTCGACACAGTTTAGATGTGTGTCGACACAGGTTATCTGCCAAACAGTAAACAGAATCCAGTGTCGACACACAACTTGGTTGTGTCGACACACAACGGATGACAATTCAGTACGTTTTTCTTGACACGTGGCTGCTTAGGAATCAAGGAAATTGACGTAGATATTTGTGCCCACGCACTCCAAGGGTCCACATGGACACATGAGACTATATATACCCTTGATCCTTGTACTCCAAAAGTGAAGGAATTGGGACTTTTCCAGAAGAAGAGGAGAAGAGCGGTAAAAAGCTCTTGCATCCAGAAGGGGAGCAGAGGAGCACCGCCAAGGGGAAGAAGAAGAAGGGAAGAAGAGGAGGAGTTCCTGATTGAAGCATTGCTGGTTAGAAGGAGATCCATCTGAGTCTGTAACTCATTTGAGTGTGTGATCTCTGTATGTGTGTAAGACCCTCGAATTTTCGTCGTATTTTTCGTATTTATTTGTGTATATTGTGTTGAGTATGTATGTACGTATTTACGTGGATATTAAAATAGTATAAATACGTGTACATGTGTTTATATTAAACGTAAATAATGTATGTATTGCATGATGATAGTGTGAATATAATACCATGTACATATTGCATGTATAGAAGCTTGGTATGCATGGTTTTCTGCATAAATTAGGGTTCTGGCCGCAGGACCTTTTGGCGTCAATCCCCAGGCCGTTGAGGTGGTGTTAGCGTCCAACCCTGGACGCCAACACTAACTCCGGCGTCCAGCGATCTGGACGCCAACTTCTCTGGCCTGCATGCGCAGCAGAGCTGCTGTCTTCTGAAGCAAGGCATGGCAACCATTGGGGGGATGTCCCCCAACGGCTCTAAGCCTGTCTAATCAGTATGGTGAGTGGGTGAGGGCCTCTCCTACACCCTGAACCCGAAATGGTCTCTCCCCACTTCTCATTTCACCCTTGCAAGAGGAGAGAAGAGGAGAGAAAACCCTAGAGCACTCTGTGAGAAAACCCCACTTTTGAACCCCCAAATCCGACCCTTTGGAGGTTCATTTGAAGATCTTCTGCATCAAGGAGGAAGCTGAAGCATAGGGGAAGGCCTCCCCATCATCCCCTCGGCGTGGAGATCAACCAGAAGCTCGGAGGAAGGCGACCTTGGAGGTGCTTCTGCAACTTCTTGGAACTGCCCAAGGAGGTCTTCTTCGAGCTATAAAACCCTTGGAGGATTTTTAGAGAGGCAAGTGACCTATCTATGGTATCCCCGTATGAGTCTAGGAGGTTTTTATGGAATTTCCCTCGAGTCCTAGACCCTCCATTTCACCCAAATTTCAGAGCTCGGGTCTGTGTTTCTGCACAGACCTGAGTAAACGGCAAGGTCCCTAGACGCCTGTGACGATCTTGGCGTCCATCGACCCTGCCGCTGACTCCGAGTTAGCGGCCAGAGACCGCCGTCTAGTTCTTCAGGACAGAACAATGAGATGTTCTGTCCCTCTTATACGTTAATTTCGTTATGATTTTCGTGATGAGGATATATGGTATTCCTATAAGCTATGTATATTGTGCATAGTGGTTGTGGATGTATGTGAGTTGTGTTGGCAAATGTGGAAAAATGATGTCTTTAAACTTGTGAGCATAACTTGTAGATAATTTTTGCAAATTAATGTTCCATGATTAGGATTAGTTAAATGTCTCGTTTTCAGTCTATTCATGAAATATTGTGGGACATGTATGTATGTTCTGAATTTTTGTAATTCATGCATACTTGTAGAATTACTAGAAAGTTCGATTCGGTAAAATGAAAGCATGTAAAAAAATGGTTTGTGGTAACGGATTTATAGATGTATGAATTAGGATGATGTTGTATTCTGAAATCATGCATTAGTGTTTTCTGTGCAAAACAGTAAGTGGGAGAATTTCAAATGTGTTAGACCCATGTTAGCATAAGTTGTGAATAATATGCTAATTAGGTGTTTGATTTTCTGTAAATCCTATGTAGCTCAGAAAAATCTGAAAAATTGAGGGTATGATTTTGAACCCGAAAACAGCATGTGGTTAAAATTTCAGGTTAATTGGAACAGTAAATAAAAAGTTATGTGTTTCATGTGAATTGTGAATAATTCGTACATATGATAGTAATGTGATTTTATTTTGTTTAAACCAGCATGATTGGTGTGTTTACTATGTGTTGAATCTTGAAAACTCTGTAGTACCATGTTAGGAAAACAGAGGTGTTCATGTGAGTAAGAAAGTGTGAATGAAATGAAGAGTGCCAAGTGTAAAACCATGTGTAAAACGTTAAATGTGTAAAAGTGTAAACTGTGCCAATGTGATACTGCTTCCGAGAAGGCAGTGGAGCTGTATCAGGGAAAAGTCCCCCTGAGAAAGTTCATTGTGTTAAGTGACCCTAAGGGCATTAGGGGGAAATCCTGGAGGTGGACAAGTACCACTGGTTAGGGTGGAGACTTGTTCTCCCGGTCTGCGCAGTCCAAGAGTCACCATTGAATTGCCTAGATGGTGTCTATGTGTTATGTGATGTGAATGTGTCCTTCTTTGGTGGTTTGGACTATGTGTCACGGCACCTAAAATATGTGTAAAGTGTAATGTGTAAAGTGTATGTGACCATGTGTAAATGTGTAAGTGATATGTGAATGTGCATGTGTAAAGTGTAACCATGTGAAAAGAGGAAATTGTGTAAAAAGAAAATGTGAAATTCTAGATGTGTAAAATGTGTATTGAAATCATGTGAGGCTAAATCTGAAACCGTATGAATTCAGCAAACGCATGTTAGCAATTCCATGTTTATGTGTGCAAAGTGTTTAGAATCCATGATTTGGAACAATTAATGAGTATGTGTGCAAAGTGGCATGATGGATTGTTCATATGTTATGTTCTAAGCCACATTGTAGCTTTCATGTGTAGGTTTATAGTCTTTGAACCATGCGAAATCAGCAACCTAAAGCATGTGAAAAAGTTATGTAGGTACTTAAGAACATGTGGAATCCATGCTAACTATGTTCCCCGTTCATGTATGTAAATTGTCCATGTTGATAACTCTCATGTTTGGTTCTTTATAAGGTTAAAGTTCATAAGTGAATGGATTAGAGACCATGTGATAGGTGAATGTTATATTTTTGAAATCTGAAAGCATGCGTTATGTATAAAATTGTAGAACCTTCATGATAGGTTGAAAACTTAAATGGACTAGCATGCTATGTGTTGCTAATTGTATATGTGCTTGTAGAAACCACTAGGACTTGTACGTGTATATCATACATAGTGTTACTTGCTGAGTCCCTGGACTCACTCCTTGCTTCGGCGTACAGGTCTAGTTGGTGACACCGTACCCTCGGAGGAGGCAGCAGGGACGGACTCCGAGCGTGGAGACTAGCCAGCTTTTGAGATCCTTGTGATTGTGTGTACTTCTTAGTATGTACTTGGACATTGTATTAGAACTATCATTAAAAGAATGTAATATGTGGACATTTTGTATCTCTATTTCAGCAATTTAAATCATGTGAATTTTAGTTCCTTTTTGCAAATTGTAAACTGCATGTATGTTTAATGTGGATGATGAATGAATGGAGATAGTTCTCTTTTACTTCCGCTACTCTGTTATATATATTCGCGTGTATCTCAGCTGTTTGTATCGTTGGGTAAATGTCCCACTGTGAGGACTCTCGCTATACCGACGTGGGTTGGTATAACCGTACCGGTGTAACGAGGGCCGTCACAGAGATTGGTATCAGAGCGACCGGTTGAGATTACACATGAATATAACTAAGTCATCATCCCCATTGCATGCTAAGTATGTCCACATGTGTAGAAAACACTAATAAGAAGTGAAAAATAGATAAGAAAATGGTTAGAAAACTTAGTAACCTAGCTCTAATGGTGGCTGAAATTTTATGACAGCCATGGCTTCCCGTGGACGACGTGGAGGTGCGCCAGCTCGCGACGACGAGCAGAGGCGTGAGGAGCGGGCGGAGCAGCAGGCCCCAGCACCACGAGGCCCTGTGCTTCCCCCACCACCGCCAGTGGATTATGGAGTGTTCATGCAAGGTCTGGTGCAAGCCATGCAGACCCAGGCACACACTCAGGCAGCACTCCAGGCCCAGTTGGAGGCCCAGGTAAAATAATAAAACAACTAAGTAGTCTGCTATTTGAATTGTATGATATTGTGTTTATTGTATATTGTTGTTGTTTAATGTAGCAGGCTCAGGCCCCAGCTCAGGACCATGGTGGACCTTCCATCATGGAGCGATTCAAGAGGATGACCCCACCCTCTTTTAAGGGGGAGAGTGATCCGCTTTTGGCAGAAAGCTGGATGAGGGAGATCGAGAAAATCTTCCGAGCTATCAGGTGTCCTGACGAGGACAAGGTGACCTTAGCCACCTACATGCTACAGGTATGCTTTAGTTTATGCTTGAATGTTGGTTGTTATTGTTAGTTAGAGCTTATGAAGGTGTGTTGCAGGAGAGAGCTGATGTATGGTGGTCCTCCCTACTGCGTACGCGCTTTGAGGACGGAGCAGTAGATGTGGCGTGGGACGCGTTCGTGAGGCTCTTCCGAGCCAAGTTCGTCCCAGAGCACATCCAGGACAAGATGGAGCAAGAATTCCTTTCCCTGACGCAAGGATCGATGACCGTCCTGGAATACGAGGCAAGGTTTTCTGAACTCTCTAAATATGCACCGCACATAGTAGAGGATGAGCGCAGGAAGACCAAGAAGTTCGTGATGGGTCTCAAACCATCACTGAGGACGAGGCTCGTGGCGTTCGACCACCGCACGCTAGACGAGGCCCTCAGCGCAGCCTGCAGACAGGAGGGAGAAATGGAGCAGTATCTAGAGGAGAAGAAGGCTTCGCAGAAGAGGCCGGCAGCGACTTTCCAGCGGCAAGACAAGAGGAAGACGGTGTACCAGACACCGCAGAAACAAGTGGCAGTCAGCAACTATCAGGTACCCTCTGTACGTTCCCCCGGTGCGAAGAAGGAGTGTCCCCATTGTGGGAAGACCCATGGAGGTTCGGAGTGTTGGTTAATAGCGGGTAGATGCCTAAAGTGTGGGAGCAGCGACCACAAGATCAAGGATTGCCCGAGGCTTCAGCAGGAAGCTCAGCGAGGAGCGCCAGTACCAGCAGTAGCGGCAGCCGCGCCAGCTACAGGACGACCAGGAAGGCCTCGAGCCCCAGCTCGAGTGTTTGCTTTAGCTCGTGAGGACGCCGAGCAGGCGGAGCATGTCACCGAAGGTACATTTTACTTTTCGGTGTGCACGCTCGGGTTTTGTTTGATACGGGTGCTACTCACTCGTTCATTTCCGAGCGGTTCGCTAGGCAGTTAGCCCTAGAGTCAGGCATAGAGTCTGAGGAGTTAGAGGTCCCTTTGTCTGTGCACACCCCTGCGGGCACGGTATCGACTAGGAAGTGCATTCCGTCGTTACCTGTGTGCATTGAGGATAGATTCCTAGATGGGTGTTTCTTCTTGCTAAAGATGAAGGACTATGATTGTATTCTTGGTCTGGATTGGCTAGAGGAGCACTATGCGTTAGTGGATTGTCGTAGAAAGAAGATTGTGTTCCGCATTCCTGGCGAGGACGAGTTCTCTCATCCCTTGCCAAAGAACTTAGCGGGAAAGTTAGTCATCTCTGCCATGAAGGCGATGCGTATGGTGAACAAGGGTTGTGACGCATTTCTTGCCAGCGTTATGCTAGTACCCGATGCTGGTTCGTCACTGACTCTTGCAGAGATCGATGTGGTGCAGGACTTTCCAGATGTCTTTCCCGATGACTTGTCTGGATTGCCACCGGATAGGGAGATAGAGTTCACTATAGAGTTGCTTCCAGGCACCTCTCCTATCTCGAAGGCCCCATATCGGATGGCCCCTGCAGAATTAGCCGAGTTGAGGAAGCAATTGCAGGAATTGCTCGATAAGGGATTTATTCGCCCCAGTGTTTCCCCTTGGGGCGCGCCTGTATTATTCGTCAAGAAGAAAGACGGGTCACTTCGGTTGTGCATGATTATAGGAAGCTAAACCAGGTGACTGTGAAGAACAGGTATCCCTTACCTCGGATTGATGATCTGTTTGACCAGTTGCGAGAGGCATCAGTCTTTTCCAAGATTGACTTGCGATCTGGTTATCATCAGTTGAGGATTAGGAGTGAGGATGTGTCCAAGACGGCATTTAGAACCCGTTATGGACATTATGAGTTTTTGGTTCTTCCCTTCGGATTGACCAACGCCCCTGCAGCGTTCATGGATCTCATGAACCGGGTGTTTAGTCCGTATCTAGATAGCTTTGTTGTTGTGTTTATTGATGACGTGTTGGTCTATTCTCCGGATGAGACCACACATCGTCAGCATTTGAGGTTAGTCTTAGAGGTTCTCCGTGAGCACAAACTGTATGCAAAGTACAGCAAGTGCGAGTTCTGGTTGCGCGAGGTTCACTTTCTCGGGCATGTTATCTCCGGCGCTGGTGTAGCTGTTGATCCAGCAAAGATCCAGGCAGTTATGGATTGGGATGTTCCCAAGACCCCTTCGGAGATTCGTAGTTTCCTTGGGTTAGCTGGTTACTATCGGCGATTCATTGAGGGTTTCTCATCCATCGCCGCCCCTATGACAAAGCTGACCAGAAAGGGGGAGAAGTTTGTATGGTCTGAGGCATGTGAGCGCAGCTTTCAGCTATTAAAGGCTAAGCTTACTTCTGCTCCGGTATTGGTATTGCCCAGTGGTCTAGAAGGCTTTGCCATTTATACGGATGCATCTCGGATTGGTTTAGGCTGTGTGCTCATGCAGCAAGAGAGGGTAGTAGCTTATGCTTCTCGTCAGTTGAAGGAGCATGAGAGGAACTATCCGACTCATGATTTAGAGCTAGCAGCTGTGGTTCATGCACTAAAGATCTGGAGGCACTATCTTTATGGTGTCAGATTTGAGGTGTTTACCGACCACAAGAGCTTGAGGTATCTTTTCTCCCAAAAGGAATTAAACCTGAGGCAGAGAAGATGGATTGAGTTCTTGAAGGACTATGACTTCGACCTTCAGTATCATCCTGGAAAGGCGAACGTCGTAGCGGATGCTCTTAGTAGGAAGAGGTCTTCGCTCCAGCAGGATTGGAAGATGTTGGAGGATGCAGCGTGCTCTATGACCGAGTTAGAGCCATCGTTGTGTCAGGCTTTTGTAGCTCAGCTATCCCTTAGATCCTCAGTCTTGGATGAGGTGATTGAGCAGCAGAAAGCCGATCCTAGATTGTTAGAGTTAGTGGGTAAGGCGGGCATTGCTCGTGATGAGGACGGTGTGATTAGATTTCAGCACCGCGTTTGTGTCCCCGATGTAGTAGATGTCCGTGAGCATGTGTTGGCGGAGGCTCATAGATCGCGATTCTCTATTCATCCGGGTAACACTAAGATGTATCAAGACCTGAAGAGATCATTTTGGTGGTCCGGCATGAAGAAGGATGTTGCGGATTATGTGTCTAGATGTCTAGTATGTCAGCAGGTGAAAGCCGAGCGGCAGCGACCATCCGGCCTTATGCAGAGGATGGATATCCCCGTATGGAAGTGGGAAGCTGTCACTATGGATTTCGTATCGGGTTTGCCTCGATCTAGAAGGGGCAATGACTCGATTTGGGTAGTTGTAGATAGATTCTCGAAGACTGCTCATTTCTTACCTATGAAGAAGAAGCAGTCAGTAGAGAGCTTAGCTAGATTGTATGTTAGCGGTATCGTTAGATTGCATGGTGTGCCGAAGTCGATCATTTCGGATCGAGATCCGAGATTTACTTCGAGATTGTGGAAGGGTCTTCAGGATGCGTTAGGTTCGGAGCTTAAGCTCAGTTCGGCGTTTCATCCCCAGACCGATGGACAGTCCGAGAGGACTATCCAGACGCTCGAGGATATGTTGAGAGCGTGTGTTCTGGATTGGAAGGATGATTGGGAGCGTCATTTACCTCTTGTGGAGTTCGCATACAACAACAGCTTTCATGCTAGTATTGGAATGGCTCCATTCGAGGCGTTGTATGGTAGGCCCTGCAGATCTCCTTTATGTTGGGAGGAGACTGGTGATAGGCAGTTGATCGGACCGGAGTTGGTTCAGGAAACTTCGGATAAGATTCAGCTTATCAGGAAAAGGCTTGTTGCGGCACAGGATAGGCAGAAGAGTTATGCCGACAACAGGAGAAAGGATTTGGAGTTCGAGGTTGGCGATCATGTCTTCTTGAAGATATCGCCTACTCGTGGAGTTGTCAGATTTGGCAGGCATAGCAAGCTAAGCCCTAGGTTCATTGGCCCATATGAGATTCTCAGACGTTTGGGCAACGTGGCGTACGAGCTAGCTTTACCCCCAGCTTTGGCTAGCGTTCACCCGGTATTCCACGTATCTATGCTCAGGAAGTATGTCCGAGATCCGTCTCATGTGATTAGTCATGAGCCAGTGGAGATCCAGCCAGATCTTTCGTATGTCGAGCAGCCAGTAGCCATTCTTGACCGGAAGGTTCAGCATCTCCGGAACAAGAGTATCGCGTCGGTGAAAGTTCTATGGCGGAACTTCTCGCGTGAGGAGGCTACGTGGGAGCTTGAGGATGCGATGAAGAAGAAGTATCCCCTTTTGTTTGAGTAGTGTCGTTCTAACTTCGAGGACGAAGTTTTCTTTAAGGGGGAGAGGGTGTAAGACCCTCGAATTTCGTCGTATTTTTCGTATTTATGTGTGTATATTGTGTTGAGTATGTATGTACGTATTTACGTGGATATTAAAATAGTATAAATACGTGTACATGTGTTTATATTAAACGTAAATAATGTATGTATTGCATGATGATAGTGTGAATATAATACCATGTACATATTGCATGTATAGAAGCTTGGTATGCATGGTTTTCTGCATAAATTAGGGTTCTGGCCGCAGGACCTTTTGGCGTCAATCCCCAGGCCGTTGAGGTGGTGTTAGCGTCCAACCCTGGACGCCAACACTAACTCCGGCGTCCAGCGATCTGGACGCCAACTTCTCTGGCCTGCATGCGCAGCAGAGCTGCTATCTTCTGAAGCAAGGCATGGCAACCATTGGGGGGATGTCCCCCAACGGCTCTAAGGCTGTCTAATCAGTATGGTGAGTGGGTGAGGGCCTCTCCTACACCCTGAACCCGAAATGGTCTCTCCCCACTTCTCATTTCACCCTTGCAAGAGGAGAGAAGAGGAGAGAAAACCCTAGAGCACTCTGTGAGAAAACCCCACTTTTGAACCCTAAATCCGACCCTTGGAGGTTCATTTGAAGATCTTCTGCATCAAGGAGGAAGCTGAAGCAAGGGGAAGGCCTCCCCATCATCCCCTCGGCGTGGAGATCAACCAGAAGCTCGGAGGAAGGCGATCTTGGAGGTGCTTCTGCAACTTCTTGGAACTGCCCAAGGAGGTCTTCTTCGAGCATAAAACCTTGGAGGATTTTTAGAGAGGCAAGTGACCTATCTATGGTATCCCCGTATGAGTCTAGGAGGTTTTTATGATTTTTATGGAATTTCCCTCGAGTCCTAGACCCTCCATTTCACCCAAATTTCAGAGCTCGGGTCTGTGTTTCTGCACAGACCTGAGTAAACGGCAAGGTCCCTGGACGCCTGTGATGATCTTGGCGTCCATCGACCCTGCCGCTGACTCTGAGTCAGCGGCCAGAGACCGCCGTCTAGTTCTTCAGGACAGAACAGTGAGCTGTTCTGTCCCTCTTATACGTTAATTTCGTTATGATTTTCGTGATGAGGATATATGGTATTCCTATAAGCTATGTATATTGTGCATAGTGGTTGTGGATGTATGTGAGTTGTGTTGGCAAATGTGGAAAAATGATGTCTTTAAACTTGTGAGCATAACTTGTAGATAATTTTTGCAAATTAATGTTCCATGATTAGGATTAGCTAAATGTCTGTTTTCAGTCTATTCATGAAATATTGTGGGACATGTATGTATGTTCTGAATTTTTGTAATTCATGCATACTTGTGGAATTACTAGAAAGTTCGATTCGGTAAAATGAAAGCATGTAAAAAAAATGGTTTGTGGTAACGGATTTATAGATGTATGAATTAGGATGATGTTGTATTCTGAAATCATGCATTAGTGTTTTCTGTGCAAAACAGTAAGTGGGAGAATTTCAAATGTGTTAGACCCATGTTAGCATAAGTTGTGAATAATATGCTAATTAGGTGTTTGATTTTCTGTAAATCCTATTTAGCTCAGAAAAATCTGAAAAATTGAGGGTATGATTTTGAACCCGAAAACAGCATGTGGTTAAAATTTCAGGTTAATTGGAACAGTAAATAAAAAGTTATGTGTTTCATGTGAATTGTGAATAATTCGTACATATGATAGTAATGTGATTTTATTTTGTTTAAACCAGCATGATTGGTGTGTTTACTATGTGTTGAATCTTGAAAACTCTGTAGTACCATGTTAGGAAAACAGAGGTGTTCATGTGAGTAAGAAAGTGTGAATGAAATGAAGAGTGCCAAGTGTAAAACCATGTGTAAAACGTTAAATGTGTAAAAGTGTAAACTGTGCCAATGTGATACTGCTTCCGAGAAGGCAGTGGAGCTGTATCAGGGAAAAGTCCCCCTGAGAAAGTTCATTGTGTTAAGTGACCCTAAGGGCATTAGGGGGAAATCCTGGAGGTGGACAAGTACCACTGGTTAGGGTGGAGACTTGTTCTCCCGGTCTGCGCAGTCCAAGAGTCACCATTGAATTGCCTAGATGGTGTCTATGTGTTATGTGATGTGAATGTGTCCTTCTTTGGTGGTTTGGACTATGTGTCACGGCACCTAAAATATGTGTAAAGTGTAATGTGACCATGTGTAAATGTGTAAGTGATATGTGAATGTGCATGTGTAAAGTGTAACCATGTGAAAAGAGGAAATTGTGTAAAAAGAAAATGTGAAATTCTAGATGTGTAAAATGTGTATTGAAATCATGTGAGGCTAAATCTGAAACCGTATGAATTCAGCAAACGCATGTTAGCAATTCCATGTTTATGTGTGCAAAGTGTTTAGAATCCATGATTTGGAACAATTAATGAGTATGTGTGCAAAGTGGCATGATGGATTGTTCATATGTTATGTTCTAAGCCACATTGTAGCTTTCATGTGTAGGTTTATAGTCTTTGAACCATGCGAAATCAGCAACCTAAAGCATGTGAAAAAGTTATGTAGGTACTTAAGAACATGTGGAATCCATGCTAACTATGTTCCCCGTTCATGTATGTAAATTGTCCATGTTGATAACTCTCATGTTTGGTTCTTTATAAGGTTAAAGTTCATAAGTGAATGGATTAGAGACCATGTGATAGGTGAATGTTATATTTTTGAAATCTGAAAGCATGCGTTATGTATAAAATTGTAGAACCTTCATGATAGGTTGAAAACTTAAATGGACTAGCATGCTATGTGTTGCTAATTGTATATGTGCTTGTAGAAACCACTAGGACTTGTACGTGTATATCATGCATAGTGTTACTTGCTGAGTCCCTGGACTCACTCCTTGCTTCGGCGTACAGGTCTAGTTGGTGACACCGTACCCTCGGAGGAGGCAGCAGAGACGGACTCCGAGCGTGGAGACTAGCCAGCTTTTGAGATCCTTGTGATTGTGTGTACTTCTTAGTATGTACTTGGACATTGTATTAGAACTATCATTAAAAGAATGTAATATGTGGACATTTTGTATCTCTATTTCAGCAATTTAAATCATGTGAATTTTAGTTCCTTTTTGCAAATTGTAAACTGCATGTATGTTTAATGTGGATGATGAATGAATGGAGATAGTTCTCTTTTACTTCCGCTACTCTGTTATATATATTCGCGTGTATCTCAGCTGTTTGTATCGTTAGGTAAATGTCCCACTGTGAGGACTCTCGCTATACCGACGTGGGTTGGTATAACCGTACCGGTGTAACGAGGGCCGTCACAATGTGTTCTACACAGATCGCCTAATTCTATGTCGTTTTACATTTTCTCTTGTACTGAGATAGATCGTGCTAGAGGATCTACTCTCTAAATGTGCTTGTTCTAGCAGAACTTGGATCCTTCGTGGTCAAGAGGCTTTGAGTACTGTGTACTCAGGTTTGGATCCGTAGTGCTCTGGGTTGGAGCCATTGTGCTCTGGTGCTTGAGTCGTCGTGCTCAAGTGCTAGTGAATTGCTGAATTCACAAGCGGTCTGTGGAGTAGGTCATTGTGCCTATCTCCTGGGTTACTTTGAGTCGTCCAACTCATAGAGGTTGGTGTCTTCGTACTCCAGGCTGTATGCACTAGTGTTAGTGGTTCCTCCGTCATAAGGAGGTGGATGTAGGAGACACAAGTTGTGTTCTCCGAACCACCTTAAAAATCATCTGTGCACATTGGTTTGGGTGTGGTTTGCTATCTATATTCACCATACTCACACACCATTGTTGGATCTGATCGAACTGTATGTATTACTCATTGTAATTTTGCTGTCGTACACACACATTCTTAGTTAATTTGTTAAAGTCACCTATCTGATCCTAACAATTGGTATTAGAGCAGGTTATAGTCAATTCTATACTCTAAGTTGCTTTGGTGAATTCTCTGTGTTTCGGATTTTGATTCACTCAATTACTTGCTCAAATTGTGTTGTGTGTTTGATTTGATTGTCTTTATCATGGACTCTAGAGGTTTTGTTGCTGAAGGTCATTCAATTAATAGACCTCCATTTTTTGATGGTACTGACTATCCTGACTGGAAGAACAGGATGATTGTTTTTCTTAAAGCTCAGAACTATGAAGTATGGAGAATTATTGAAAAAGGACCAATCAAAGTCACTGGAGTTGAAGATTAATGGACCAAGAAGCAGATCAGAAGGGTCACCCTGAACTACAGCACCATGAACATGCTACAATGTGCCATCCATCCGAAGGAGTATTCCAGAATCTCTATGTGTAAGTCTGCTAAGGAGATGTGGGATAAATTAGCATTGCTATACGAGGGCACATCTCAAGTTAGAGAAACTAAAGCAAACATGTTATTTTCTGATTATGAATTGTTTATCATGAAATATGATGAAACCATATCTGAGATGTTTGCTAGGTTCATGGTAATCATCAATGGACATTGAGCTTTGGGTAAGGAATACTCAAATAAAGATTCGGTAAGAAAAATTTTGTGTTCTTTATCTCCTGTGTGGCACACTAAAGCCACAGTCATTGAGGATTCAAAGGATTTATCCTAAATAACATTGGATGAACGCATTGTATCTTTAATGACTTATGAGCTAAATCTTAAAAGATCAGAAGAACACATGCTGAAATTAAAACCCATTGCTCTTAAAGCATCATCAAGTAGTAAAGGAAAATCTAAAGAAATTTCTGAATCTGAAAGATCTAAATCTGATGATGATAATCTTGCTTTGATTACTAGACAATTTAGGACATTTCTGAAATTAAACAAGAAGAATTTTGGTAATAATAAAAATGTCATGTCTAGTAAAAAGAAACATTTTTCACATGTTGATCACAAGAAAACTGATGAAATTCCTGTGTGTTATATGTGTAATAAATCTGGACATATGACGGCTGAATGTCCAGAGGCTAAGAAGGATAAGCAAAAAAACTACAAGAAAGAGTTTCACGAAAAGAAGAACAAGGCCATGGTGGCTACATAGTCAGATGAGAATCAAAGCTCTGACAGCAATGAAGAATCCTCCAGTTCAGAAGGAAATGAAATCTGCTTCATGGCTGGAAGCAGTGAAGAACATGTAGATATGTCTTTTGAACTATTTACCATTGAAGATTGGTAAGGAGCATATGGTAGTTTAGTTGAAAATCTTTCTGATGTTAGAAAAGAAAATAAATATTTGAAAAGAAAAATTGATAGCATTCTTCATGACACATCATCTTCTGGAAACATTTCTGAATTAGAAGCTCAAATTTCAGATCAAATCAAAGAAAATGATGAATTGTTATTTTTTGTTGATGATCTAAAATTGAGAATTCAAAATTGAACAAAGAACTTATCTATTCTGTCAAGAAATTTGAATAAAAAGAGAAGGAAAATCAAGAAAATTTAAATCAAATTGAAAAACTCAATCTTTGCCTTAAAGAAAAAGAAGACATCATCAAGTACTTCACACAAGGCAAAGAAAATCTGAATGCTCTACTGGGAATGAAGATGAATTCAAATAAGCATGGCTTAGGTTGTGAACCACAAAATTCAAAGAAAACTAAATCATCTCCAAAGATAATAAAACCATAAAAAATTCCTCTAATAAAATTTGTCAAGGCAGGTTCATCTGAAAACAAAAGAAAAATACAAAAATAAAAGAACCTGTGAGGTCGACACACACTCTGTAAAGGTGACCTATCCCAGTCAGAGGTCGACACATACCCTACCCAGGTCGACACACACACAACATAGGTCGACACACCCTCAACTCAGGTCGACCTATCCCATAAATAGGTCGACATAAACCATGTATCGGTCGACTTACCCTTCTTATAAAAATCAAAAAACTTCAAACCATTAAATAATCATCTTTCTCATGGAAATTGGAATGTTTTCTCATCTTACAATTCAAGATGGAATAATTCATGGAACCAAAGGTACAATGGTAACCAATGGTTCAATCCTTATTTTATCACTCACAATTTCTTGCTCATCAACAGCATTACATGCCAAGGTTTTCACAGTGGAATAAACAACTAAGAGGTCTAATGTTTAGAAAATTGAAAATAGAAATTCTATTTGACCGTCCCCCCGGTTATCCGGGCAGACGTGGAAGGGCCGTGGGCCGACCTTATTGGTCGGCCGCGCGGGCCCCACACGCGGAGGCGCGCGCGGCCGACCAATCAAGTCGGAGCGCGGCGCTTCCACGTCCGCCCGGACAACCGGGCGGACGTGCAGCTAGCATTGCTCAATTGAAAAATAAAAAACTGAATCTCTTGTTTCAAAGAACACTGTGAAGAAAATTGCTCAAATATGGGTTAGAAAGGATCTACTTTCTCTTCTGACTCAGGATGTTGGTACCAATCACATCTGCATACCAAAACTTTTCTTGTCTAATTTGTTGTATGCAGGAAAGCTGTGCATCCAATTCAAACATATGGTTTCTTGACAGTGGATGCTCACGACACATGACGGAAGACAGAAATAAATTTTCGTGCTTGATTGAAAAGGAAGGTGGATCAGTCACCTTCGGAGGTAAGAATAAAGGAAAAATAATTGGCAAAGGAAAAATTGGTAAGTCTTGCATAACCTTGAGTGATGATGTTTGCTTAGTTGATGAATTGAATTACAACTTGCTTAGTATAAGTCAATTGTGTGACAATGGTCACAAAATTCTTTTTGAATATGATTCATGCAAAATAATTGACTCCTCTTCTGAGCAAATCAAATTGATTGGAAAAAGAGAAAATAATGTTTACATGATAGATTTGTGTGATAACTCTTCTTCAAATATTTGTTTGATTGCAAATAAAAAATGACATTGCTTGGTTGTGGCATAAAAGGTTGGGTCATGCAAGCTTCTCAACCATTAACAAACTCATAAGAATGAATCTTGTAAAAGGTTTTCCTAAATCTTTCCCTATCATTGACAATCAAGTTTGTGGGATATGTGCTCAAGGAAAACAAACAAGAAAATCTTTTAAAGTGTTCAATGAAGTACATACATCTAAATCACTTGAGTTACTTCATATGGATCTTTTTTGTCCAACTAGAACTCTAAGTCTTAGTGGTAATAGATATGGATCTGTGATCATTGATGACTTTACGAGATAAAATTGGGTCTTATTCTTATCCCACAAAAGTGATGCATGTTCAGAATTCAAGAAATTTTACAATTCTGCCTTAATGGGTTTATCTTTCAAATTGAAATCCATTTTAACAGATCATGGGGGTGAATTTGAAAATAAATCTTTTTCTGATCTATGTACTGATCTGGACATACTCCATAAGTTTTCTTCACCTAGAACTCCAGAACAAAATGAAGTTGTTAAGTCCAAAGATCAGAAAAACCCCCTATGAGTTGTTAAAGGATAAAAAGCCAAGTGTGTCATATTTCAAAATTTTTGGTTGCAAATGTTTTGTTCATAATAACAATAAAGAAAATCTTGATAAATTTGATGCAAAGAGTTTTGAATCAATCTTCTTAGGTTATTCTGAAAATTCAAGAGCTTACAGAGTTTATATTTTGAAAAATAAGACTGTGGATAAATCTCCACATGTCATTTTTAAAGAAAATTCCAAAAGATTGACATTCCTAATTTGTGCAGAACTCAAATATGTGATGATGATGATGATTTTCTTGAACATCCATCTCCAAATCTTGAAGAGCAAGGAGTACCAAATGCACATGAGGTTATTGAAATGCCAACTTCAAGTACTTCAGGTAATGATGTTCCTGAAATTCCTACAAACCTTGAGGTAATTTTTGAACCCAAATTCTTAAAGGATCATCCACTTGAAAGCATTGTTGGTAATTTGCAAGATGGAATAAGGACTAGATCATCATTTCATTCTGTCATAGATGAGGATTCTTTGGTATTATTATCTCAAATTGAGCCCAAAAATATTGATGAGGCTTTATTTTGTGAAAACTGGATAAATGCTATGCATGAAGAGCTTCATCAATTTGAAAGAAATCAACTCTAGGATTTAGTACCAAAACCCTCTGATATACCTTCCATTATTGGAACAAGATGGATTTTTAGAAATAAGCTGAATGAATCTGGTCAAATTGTTCGAAATAAAGCTAGACCTGTTACTCAGGGGTATAACCAAGAACTTGGTATTGATTTTGAAGCGTCTTATGCCCCTGTAGCAAGACTTGAAGCTGTTCGAATATTTCGTGCATTTGCTACTTCTTTGAAAATCAAATTTTTTCAAATGGATGTCAAGAGTGCATTTTTTAAATGGCTACATAAAAGAAAATGTTTTTGTAAAACAACCCCATGTGTTTGAAAATGAAAAATTTTCTGATCATGTTTTTAAACTTAATAAGGATCTTTATGGTCTTAAACAAGCTCCAAGAGCTTGGTATGACTGGTTAATCTCCTTTCTTGTAAATAAAGGTTACATAAGAAGAAGAATTGATCAAACTTTGTTTACAAAAACTACAAAAAATCATTTCATTGCTGTTCAAGTTTATGTTGATGATATCATTTTTGGATCAACGGATAATAATTTGTGTAATGAGTTTGCCCATCTTATGCAATCTGAATTTGAAATGAGTCTAATGGGTGAACTTACATTCTCTTTAGGTCTGCAAGTGCATCAAACTTCTAAAGGAATATTTCTGAGTAAAACAAAATATGTCAAGGACTTAATCAAACGATTTGACTTCCAAAACATCAAGCCATCCAGCACACCAATGGTCACAAGTGTAAGACTTGAAAGTGATACTTCTGGTAAGCCTGTTAATGCTAAACTTTACAAAGGTATGATTGGCTCTCTTCTCTATTTAACTACCTCTAGGCCAGATATTCAATTCAGTGTCTACATGTGCGCCAGATTTCAAGCAAATCCTAAAGATAGTCACATGACTATTGTTAAAAGAATTTTTAAATATCTTCTTTCTTCATGTGATTTAGGACTTTGGTATCCTCCTAGTTGTAAATTGGACTTGATTGCATATAGTGATGCTGATTATGCAGGGTGCATGTGCGGCCCCGAATTTTGTGCATTTAATAATGTTTATTTGGAGCATATTGCAAATAATTACTTACTCATGTGCATGTGTATGTATATATAATACTTTTGTGAGTATAAGTGCTTAATTAATTTTGTACATGTGGTATATACTTAAATCCTATGTATATTGAATTTAAACCATGTTATGCGTATAATATGTGAATATTATTATACAATTGTAGGTATATATAGGATTATTTCTGTGCATATAATATGCTTAGATGTGCAGGTATTATCTAATTGTTGAGATGCATATTGTATTTATATGTTCATACATGTTGTATTTAGTTATTCCATGCTTAATATATGTAACTATGAGGCATAAATATATATATATATATATATATATATATATATGTTTATCTTGTGTAAATGATAGTTATCTATCTTTAGGCATGTTAAATTGTCTATGATGTGTGTGGTACTTCAATAATAATGTGTATAGTGTATGTATGTAAATGGTGTGTAATGCATGTAGTGTATATGGTGAATGTATATTTACTTATTTCTGTACACATTTAGTTATTGTGATGTAATCTTATATTTATTTTAATGCATACTTATTTCTAGCCGAGGGACACAGTTGGCGGCCAGATACTGTGCTGCTGACTGCATGCCTGGTGATTGGCGTCCAGATCGGATGACGCCAACCACTGTGTAGGCGGCACAAGGGCTGGACGTCAACCTCCTGGGGGCGGCACAAGATGTGGACACCTACTTCTCCAGCTGTGTGCGTTTCCAGATCTAAAAACGGTAGCAGTTTTGCCGAGTTCTTGTTTAGGAAATCTTCCCAACGGTTAGATCACCTACCCTAATGTGTTCTTGAACCCTTGACACTATAAAACACTCATCTTCCGTCCGGATTAGACCTTTTTGCTGTTGTCTAAAAACCCTAGAAAAATTGAGCAAAAATTGAAGTTTGGAGGTTTGGATCCGGCGTTGTGGTGCGTCTTCCTTCGATCTTCTTCGACAAAGAGCTGAACCTTGGAAAGAAGTATCATCCCTGATGCTGGAGTGCAGCCTACATCAACAAGAGGATTAGATCTCTGTGGATTTGGAGCACCTTCTTGGCACAGGCTGAGGAGGGCTTCATCGACCAAATCATCGCTTCTGGGATTTATTTGAAGGAAAGTAACTTAAGGGTTCACTCCATTGACTTGTCTATTACAGTTTTGACAATTTTACGATTTTTATTCCATGCCTGGACCGCCTAAAATTTTGTGTTTTTGTGTTTTAGTCTGCACTTTGTGCAGGCAGGAAGTTGGCGGCCACTGTGTTGCCGCCATGTTCTTAGGTAAACGGCAATGGATCATGTCATCTACCTATTGGTGTCCAGACCCTGGACACCAAGTTCCTATGGTTTCTAGAACAGATGTTGAGTGTATGTGATGTGAATTTTTCGAGAAAATTTTGAATGCATGCATGTGTTTAGTTACTGTGGTCCTGTCTATTATATTCAGTGGATCATGCCGGTAGTGATTATTTTTAAATGATAATTGTTATTTATAATATTTCTGTTAAGATGAAAAATGCATGATTTGATAGAGTGTGATGTGGGAAAATTAGAATCGATGCAGGTTATGATTTCAGAAAATTAACATGAACTCAGTATCCCTGTATGCATGTTTTAGGACTATTAGAACAGGTAGTTCACTGCCTTTCATGTTAAAATGAATTATCTTATTAAATTTCATGAAATCTGTGAGAATTATTAAAAATGGTTTTACCACTCCGAAAATTTTGAAAAATTACAGATATGTTCTTTGTACTACAATTGAACAGTAGTTAAATTTTTTTATGATTCTGAGTACTGTGCACATTGTTATAAATTTTTGAAGCTTACTGTACCATATTTATATCAAGTCTCAATCATGTTTAGAATGTGATTAACATCATGATTTAGTTACTGTCAATTACTATTTATGACTGATTGAGAGTTTAAATGTGATAAGTTATATTTCATAACGCATATGCCTGTATGTGCATGGGAAGTGAGAGAATAAATGCATGTGTGGGTGAAATGTGTAATGTGATAAGATAATTGAAATGTGCCCATAAGACACTGTCACCCTAGATGCTTGGAGCTGTACTGTAGTAGTGTCCTACGGGAAAGCTCAAAAATGTTATGTGATACCCTAGATAAGGGTCTTGTTAAATCGTAATACCCTAGATAAGGGGCTTGTTAAAATTGTGATACCCTGGATAAGGGGCTTGTGAAATCTTGGAGGTAGACAAGTTCCACTGGTAATGGTGGAGAGGGCTTCTCCCGGTTTCTGTGGGAATCAAGACTTGATTGCTATGCTTAGTGCTTAAGTATGGTGATTAAGTACATGAATGTGAATGTGTATGTGCTTTATGATCGTCTAGTGGTGGTGGACTGTGTCTTGGCATTGTGCAAGAATGAACATAAGTATAACGTGAAAACTATGTGATATGTGAATGTGTAAAGTGTAAATGTGTGTAAGTGAATGTGTGATAGAGTGAAAGTAAGTGCATGAGAAAGCCAAGGAAAAGTACATGTGTGCATGTCATGAGAAAATAGTACCAGTGTAAATGTTAATATTGTTAAATTGATATCATGTCTAGTACCATGTATGAATGTGTGTTATCGTACCCATGAATTAGATCATTCCTTGGTGTGCATGTGTTAATATGATACTTGTCAAATGATAAAAGTGATATTATGTTTAGTACCAAGTGTAGGTACATGTTTCCATTTCCATGAATTATAATTACTTGATGTACATGTGTTTAGTATTATGTTGTGTAGTTTAATGTGATCTATATGCAAGTGCCATGAGAATGTAGTAAATTTTCTATAAAAACAGCAAGCTAAATGTAGAGTAAAATGTTATAATTGCATGTGAAGTGAGTTAGAGATCATGATAGAAGTGTTACTTACATTGTACATGTTTCCATGATTAAATGTGTAGAACTGCAAAATGATTAGAACAAAGTATGCAAGCATGTGATTGTATGTTTGTACTCATGTTAATGATACCATGTTATTAGTATCCATGTTTAGATTATTGTTCTACATGTGTTAGACTAATTGTTTAATATGATTCCATGTTTATTCATTTATGTTATAGCATGAGCATGTATGAATTTAAATTGCTGAATTCTAACGAATTAATAGTATTAAATTGTTAGAAAGCATGTTTGATAAGTGCATGGTTTAAATTTTAAGTTACTTGTTGAGTCTATTGTGTAGACTCACCCTTGCTAAACATTTTAGGAAATTTTTAAGCCGATGAGATAGCAATATCCGGCGAGGAGCGTGAAGTATAGTTGAAGACTTGTAATTTATTTCCAGTATGTAATTTGTAATTTGAACTTGGATATGTAATTGGAACTGGCTACATGTTAATGTTTATTATGTTATGTAATTTTCTCTCTTGGACTATATGGACTGTGGAATGTGGTTGATAAAGTTGATGGAATAAGAATTGTTTAATTTCCATTGCAATAGTGTTCTCTATTTATGTATATCTCAGCCCATTTGTTACTTGTTGGGGTTTTCTCCCCTGTAGCGGCTTGCTCTCATCCGATGTAGGTTGGTATAACCGTACCGGGTGGAAGTGGGTCATTACAGTGCAAACTTGACAAGAAAAGTACTAGTGGGTTGTGTTTATATCTAGGTGGTTGTCTTATCTCTTGGGCTTCCAAAAAGCAACACTATGTAGCTCTTTCTACTGCAAAAGCAGAGTATGTTACTGCTGGTAGCTGTGGTACCCAAGTCCTTTGGGTCAAACATCAACTTCTAGATTATAATCACATATTAGGTTGCATTCTCATTCTTTGTGATAACACCAGTGCTATAAATCTGTCCAAAAATCCTATTCAGCACTCCCGCACAAAGCACATTGACATTCGACATCATTTCCTTCGAGATGAAGTCTCAAAGAATTGTTTTGAACTCCACTTCATTGACACAAAAAAATAAATTGCAGACATTTTCACTAAGCCTCTTGCAGAACCTAGATTCACTTCTCTTAGAAGGGAACTTCGTTTATGCAAGTTTTCATATGTCTGATATCTTCATCTCATTTCTTTGTGCAAATAAAAGCCATTCTGTTCTTGCAAATAAATTCCTACTTCTCACTTACATTGGAATTCTTGGTATATCAAATAGTGATTTGAAGAAAAGCAAGTTAGGCTTGTTTGGACACTTTTACTATGTGTGAGTATATGTCTCCGCCAAGTATCAAGATCCCTTTATGCAATTGTTAAGGGGGAGTATTTGTCTTTCAAAAAAACTCACTTGTTGATTCTGTTCTCAATTCATTCCAATTCTTCAATATTTTTCTTGTTCACCTTGTGAGGGAGAGCTACTTGATGGGGGAGCTACTGTTCATTCTTCATCATTTCTCTTGACAATTATTGTCTATTTTAAGTCCCAACTATCATAATTTTTAAGTCCTTATTCTATTTTCATGTGAGAGACTTAAAACATTTAAACTAAACTCATTATGCATTTAGTTTCATTTCAAAGATTTACTTTCATCTCAAAGTTGTGCAATCTTAATACTGAATGTCTTTAAAATGATTTGCAAAACACTTTTATAGGCACATGAGTGGCTTTAATATTTAACATATGCATGTTTAAGCTTCATTTTTACAACATGTTAAGAATATTCTCTCTACACTCATATTCATGACTCTTATGGTCAAAGCAAACATATTCTTGCAAAATATCAAAAGAAAATAAATAATAATCTGGATGGATATAGACAGAGCAATGTAAACTTATATATTACTGAGTAACTGGGCTATCTCACCTAACCAAGTGATTTCTCTCGTGTCAGAAAGTGGTTAACAATTTGTCATCTCTGTGCAAGGTAATGAAAGTTAAACCACTGAGTAATTAGGAGGTCTTGCATCTAATAAATGTGATCTCTTGCATTGAAAAGTGAGATTTAACTAATTTATTCTTGTATTCTTTCACCGTTTAGAGTGAAAGCAAATTCAAAAAGACAGGATAGAAAATCTCATGACCTGAATAAAGTTCATGTATATTGAGTTTAGACCTATTATTCTACAATGTGTTAAACTTCAAGCTCATAACATCCTTGTTAAATACTTCTGCTCACTCATATAGGCCACATTAATTCATATTTGCATCATTATTTTAACTACATTCAGACCATTATGTCTTGCTCTGCTTTGTGTTGAGTGGGTCTTTTTTATTACACTTGATTGCACAATACCAAAAATAGAATAACTTCTCTCATATGTCAATATCACTTTGTCTCACTTATTTTGATCATTCTTGAACCTTCATTTCCACAATTTCATTTCTTTATCTCCTACCATCTTTGTTTCTCTCTCTTGTCTATCTTTTTGATGCTGTCAAAAAGGCGGAGAAAGTTCTTTATAGGGGTGAATGCAGGGATAGGGGAGTCCTTGTAAGGCTTTTGGGAGATTGCGTATGAAAAGACCAAGTTTGTGAATTTATTTTGTCATCATCAAAAAGGGGAAGAATGTTGTGTTGAGTGTGTATTGGAATTTCTTAAAGTTGATTTTTAATGATGACCATTGTACATCACTCATACTTTGATTTTGATGATGACATATTGGACAATTTGTACATATTGAATATACTATAATAATGCTCAAACAACATGTTCTTAACCTTTAATATTTCACATTTTACTGTTAATGACATGTTTTGATGGTCTACACTTCATATTTTTAGGTTTACATAACTTTGTCAAAGTGGTGTCGACACAAGTCCATTATGTGTCGACACATGCATTGATCTCTAGAAAGAAGTAAGGAGAAGAGAAGCCAGTTGTGTCGACACAGTCCAGTGTGTGTCAACACATCCCTTGCCTTCCAGAAAATAGTCAGAAGAAGGAATCCTGTCGTGTCGACACAAGTCCAGTGTGTGTCGACACATCCAATGCTATCCAGTAACAGTCAGATAAGAAGGAGCCAGTTGTGTCGACACAGTTCAGATGTGTGTCGATACAGGTTATCATCCAAGTAGTAAAACAGAATCCTGTGTCGACAAACAACGGATGACAATTCAGTACGTGAATTTTTCTTGACACGTGGCTGCCTAGGAATCAAGGGAATTGACCTAGATATTTGTGCCCATGCACTCCAAGGGTCCACATGGACACATGGGACTATATATACCCATGATCCTCATACTCCAAAAGTGAAGGACTGGGACTTTTTTCGGAAGAAGATGAGAAGAGCGGGAAAAATCTCTTGCGTCCAGAAGGGGAGCAGAGGAGCACTGCCAAGAGGAAGAAGAAGAAGGGAAGAGGTGGAGGAGTTCCTAATTGAAGCATTGCCGATCAGAAGGAGATCCATCTGAGTCTATAAATCATTTGAGTGTCAATTTCTCTGTGTGTGATATGTGTATGTGTTCTACACAGATCGCCTAATTCTGTGTTGTTTTACATTTTCCCTTGTACTGAGATAGATCGTGCTAGAGGATCTACTCTCTAATTGTGCTTGTTCTAGCAGAACTTTGATCCTTCGTGGTCCAGAGGTTTTGATTACTGTGTGCTCAGGTTTGGAGCTGTAGTGCTCTGGGTTGGAGCCATTGTGCTCTAGTGCTTGAGCGGTCATGCTCAAGAGCATGTGAATTTCTGAATTCACAAGCGGTTCGTGGAGTAGGTCGTCGTGCCTATCTCGTTGGTTTCTTTGAATCATCGAACTCAAAGGGGTTGGAGTCATCGTGCTCCAGGTTGTATGCACTAGTGTCAGTGGTTCCTCCATCGTGAGGTGGTGGACGTAAGAGACACAAGTTGTGTTCTCCGAACCACCTTAGAAATCATCTATGCACAGTGGTTTGGGTGTGGTTTGCTGTCTATATTCACTAAACTCACACACCACTCTTGGATCTGATCAAATTGTGTGTATTACTCATTTTAATTCCACTGACGTGCATACACATTCTTAGTTAATTTGTTAAAGTCACATATCCGATCCTAACACACGGGCTATGATCTCTCTGATCAAGTGGAACCTCCTTAGAATGTGCTTAGACTTATGATGAGACCTAGGTTCCTTTGCTTGAGCAAACTCCCCATTGTTGTCACAAAATAATGAAATTGGCTCTCCATGGCCAAACACCACTCCTAAATCTCTGATGAACTTTTTTCATCCAGACAACTTCCTTTGTTGCTTCTGAAGCAGCAATGTACTCCGCCTCGATAGTTGAGTCAACAGTAGTCTCTTGCTTGGAAATCATCCAGCTTACTGCTGCTCCATTCAAGGTAAAAATATACCCTAAGTTAGTCTTGCTATCATCGATATTAGATTGAAAACTTGAGTCTATGTAGTCTTCAACTTTGAGGCTACCTCCTACATATACTAGTAAATGATCCTTAGTCCTTCTTAAGTACTTAAGGATACACTTCACTGCCTTCTAGTGTTCCAAACCGGGATCTACCATATACTTGCTCGTAACACTTAGAGCATGCTCTATATTAGGTCTAGTACATAACATTGCATACATGATAGATCCTATAGTAGATGCATAGGGTATTCTATCCATGTATGCCCTTCCTTTTAGAGTCTTTGGGGACATACTCTTAGAAAGAGAAATTCCATGTCTCAATGGTATGAGACCTCTTTTGGAATTTTCCATGTCAAATCTTTTGACTATGGTGTCTATGTACACGGACTGGGACAAGCCAAGCATCCTCTTAGATCTATCTCTATAGATCCGAATCCCCAAAATGTAGGATGCTTCCCCTAAGTCCTTCATGGAGAAGTTCTTTGATAACCAAGTCTTAACTTTGGATAGCATTCCAACATCATTCCCAATGATGAGGATGTCATCCACATACAACACCAAGGAAATGATGACACTCCCACTTACCTTCCTGTATACACAAGGCTCATCTTCATTCTTAATGAAGTCATAAGATCTGATTACCTCATGAAACCTTATGTTCCAACTTTGGAAAGCTTACTTTAGTCCATAAATGGACTTAAGCAACTTGCACACCTTATCTGGACTTTTCTCGGAAACGAATCCCTCAGGCTGTATCATATATACCTCTTCCTCGAGGTTTCCATTTAGGAATGTGGTTTTTACATCCATCTTCAAGATCTTATAGACATGATATGCTACAATGACCAATAAAATTCTGATAGATTTTATCATGGTGACGAGCGAGAAGATTTCGTCATAGTCAACACCTTGCCATTGATGATATCTTCTTGCCACAAGCCATGCCTTAAAGGTCTCTACCTTCCATCTACTTCAATCTTCCTCTTGAAGATCCATTTGCACCCAATGGGTACAATACCCTCAGGTGCATCAACTAGGTTCCAAACCTGATTGGAGTACATATAATCCATCTTAGAATTCATGGCCTCTTGCCATTTCTTGGAGTCTATGCTCATAATAGCCTCCTCGTAGGTTTGAGGATCAATATCCTCAGAGTCACGTCCCATGATATGTCCCACATATCTTTTAGGAGGGATAGGAACTCTACTTGACCAACGCAAAATTGGATTTTGTGTGATAGGTACCCGAACAGACTCTTCTTGCAAAATGGTACTTGATCTAGGTTCTCCAACCTCGATCAATTCTATCACACTCCCACTATTTCCACCAAGAATGTGTTCCTTCTCAAGAAACAATGCTCTCTTGGCAACAAAGACTTTTTGGTCCTTGGGATGATAGAACTAATACCCACAAGTTTCCTTGGGGTATCCCATGAATATGCACCGTTCTGATCTTGATTCCAACTTATCAGGATTGTGTCTCTTAACATGGGCAGGGAAATCCCAAATCTTACTAACTTTAAGATTGGGCTTCTTCACTTTCCATATCTCATATGGAGTGGACACTACCATCTTAGTTGGAACTCTGTTGAGAAGGTAAGATGCAGTCTTTATAGCATATCCTTAGAATGACATGGGTAGGTTGGGAATGCTCATCATGGATCGCACCATATCCAACAGTGTGTGATTCCTCGTTTTCAATACGCCATTGAGCTGAGGTGTATGAGGAGGAGTCCATTGGGATAGAATCCCATAGTCCTTTTGAAATTGGGTGAATTTTGTATTCAAGTACTCTCCTCCTTGATCTAAACAAAGAATCTTGATACACTTTTCAATCTGATTTTCTACTTCATTCTTATATTCTTTGAAATTTTCAAAGGCCTCAGACTTGTACTTCATTAAGTACACATGTTCATACCTTGAGAAGTCATCAGTGAATGCAATGAAGTAAGAATATCCACCTCTAGCTTGTATGGACATAGGTCCTCATACATCAGTATGTATGAGTTTTAGTAAGCTTGAAGCTCTCTCTCGAGTTCCACTAAATGAAGAGTTAGTCAATTTTCCTTGAAGGCAAGATTCACAGGTTGCGTATAATTCATAATCAAATGGATCTAAATATCCATCCTTTAGAAACATTTGAATTCTACCGTCATTGATAGGACCGAGCCTACAGTGCCATATGTAAGCCTCGTTCACCTCATCTCTCTTTCTTTTAGACATAGCAACATTCATGACGTGCAAAGCAAGATTTAATGTGAACAAACCATTGATCAATGTTTCTTAACTAATGATCTCATCATCCAAAATCAGTGAATAACCATTGTTCTAAAAAACAAACTTATATCCATTTTTAGTCAAATATGATTCAAAAATGATGTTTTTGATGATAGTAGGAACAAAGTAACATGTATCCAATACAAGTGCAGCTCCACAAGGTAGTAGCAGGTTGACTTCTCCGATAGCAATAGCAATAACTTTTGTGCCGTTCCACATTCTTATGTCAACCTCGCCCTTTGCCAGTCTCCTACACTTTGTCAGAACCTGCAATGAATTGCAAATATGAGATGCACATTTGGTATCTAATACCCATGCATTATCATAATTTTTTGACAAATGGAGATCAATCATGAATATACTTGAAGCTTCTCCAAGCTTTTGCTTTGCCTTTTATGCAAGGTATTCCTTGCAGTTCCTCTTCCAATGCCCAACCTTGCCGCAGTTGAAGCACTTTCCTTTATCCTTGGCGGAGTCTTTTTTGGCAACCTTTGCCTTGCCTGCTTTGTTGCCTTTGCTTTTTCCCTTCTTAAGGGTCTTCCATACCTTCCTCTTCTTGTTAATCCCATCAACATTGAGAACTGACTTCTCCCTCTTAATGGACCCTCAGCTTCCCTCAACATATTAAGGAGCTCAAGCAGGGTTGCCACAATTTTGTTCATATTGAAATTCATAATGAACTCTGAAAAGGAATCTAGAAGGGATTGAAGTATGAGATCCATGCACAGGTCATCCTCTAGGACAAGTCCTAGACCTGTAAGCTTCTCGATCCACTCAATCATCTTTAGGACATGGTTCTGAACCGATGCCACTTCTGCCATCCTCATCCTGAATAGACTCTTTGATATCTCGTATCTTTGAGTCCGTCCTTGCTCCTCAAACAAGGTGCAGAGATGCAGCATGATGAATTGAGCATCCATCTTTTCATGTTGTCTTTGTAGCTCGGAAGTCATAGAGGCTAACATATAACATTGAGCAAGAACCAAGTCCTCCTTATACTTCTTATAGTAAGAAACAACTTCCTCACTAGCTCCTACCACTGGCTCAGACATGATCTCATCGAGGACGTACGCAATTTTCTCCATCGTAAGAACAATTCTTAGGTTTCGAAGCCAATCAGCGTAGTTAGGACCAGTGAGACGATTGTCATCTAATATACTACGAAGTGGGTTTGCGAGCGACATTTTTCTAAAAATAAAGATGTAGCAATAACAAGCAACATGTAGACTTTTGGATTCATAGAAATTTAAGTCATGGACTTTTATCTCAAATTTATCCCACTATTTTCTCGCAAGACACATGACACCCTCTAGCATATGAATTGCAAGTTTATGGCAAACTCCTAGTGTGAATCGAGATTCAATTGGCATCTTGGCATGACCTCAAGGGACTCGACCAACCATACCAAGTCCAAATGGTAAGCAACTCTTGTGATTCTCGTCATAATTTGGCCTCCAAATCACCATGGCCCAGAGGGACTCTGCCAACCATGATGTTTGGTTAAGTCAACACCATCATTACTAGATGAGTTTGATTCGGTGATATGCTCTCGAAGGAGTTAGCCAAGCATACCCTATCCTCAAGTCACCGGTGACATCTCCATGTCATAGGCCCAATATCAAATCCCAATATAGGTGAGCGCAGAGTGACTCTGCCAACCCATTCTATACCAAGAAAAGATGTCTACCCTATAATGATGAAAGGCCACGTGAGTTAATCTTATTGCCTCATGCTTACCGACTTAATATATTAGTAATAGAGGGAGTTTTTTATTTTTATTTGAGTGGTCTCATAGCTAAATAATACACGTCCCACACATATATTTAGCATATACTTACATCGCATGCAAATATGTACCTAGTAGGTGTGGAAATGAATTTAAATCATATATATAAAGAGCCACACCAGATGATCATGGACCAAATTCTAGCGTGATCAAGCTTGAGCCAAAAGACTTGATCCCTTAACCTTATGTGTGTTCCCAACGCATCCCATGCACTGTGTTCATCCTCCTCTTCGTCATTAGCTTCGTCGGTAATTCCACGCTTTCGTTGTTCCTCCTAGAGTGATTTCAAATAATTACAATAATTACAAATGACTATAGGCACGCAGGCCCAAAAAATGTACATTTAATCAATTAAGAAACCTTGATCATATCAAGGGGAATTACATCGTTGGGAGATGCAGAAATACACAAAGATTTTAATGAGAATGATAAAGGGGCTCGCAGACCCCAATGAATCACCATCCATACACATAAGCATCACACATAGGTCCATGATCATCTGCCCACAACATACACATCACATACATATATATAAGCTACTAGAAATTAATTAAACACTTTAACTAATTAAACTATTAGATTAACTCTTAATCTAATACATGGATTAACTCTTAATCGATGTGAATTGATCAAAAATAAAAACCCGGACATCATAGCCTAACCTTGGCTCTAATACCACTGTTGGAAATCGACTTGGGACATCACATGCGTAGCAGAAGTAAAAAAAAACAAAAGATCGATTTCCATCCATGTACTTGATTGGGCTATGATGTATGGTGTATGTAAACATACATACAAACAAGGCGTGAGACCATCTCACCTACGGGAGATCGTATATCCCCTGAAGTGCAGAACTAGTCCTTGTTTGAAGGAGCTCTCGCGACACTCCCTCTAACGGTATCCACATAGTGGATGATCGGCGATGACAATGACTCCTCCTTCACCGATGGTGCCACTCCTCCATGTCGTGCAACGTCACACAGCGGCCAACAACAGCATGTAGCAGCAACAACAAGACGGGGCGGCCCTCCTAGTTCTCCTCTTGCCTAGGGAAAGCACTGGAGGGAGAGATGGGAAGGAGGATGAAGAAGGTGGCTTCTTCTTTCAAGATCTAGCCTATGAACTTTAAGGAGAACCCATTCTATTTATAGAGAGCTTAAAGGACACCTCATCAAGGACACCTCGTCATGTCATGATTACAGGGACACCTCATCATGTCATGATGATAAGAGGGAAACCTCGCAAGGACATTTCATTAAGTAATCATGACAAGGGACACCTCGTCATGTAATCATGACAAGGGACACCTCGCAATGTCATCATGGCTAATGATGATGAGGTGTCCTCCTTCTAGAAGGGGTGACACATGTCATCATACAAGATGATGAGGTGTCCTTCTAGAAGGGGCGAGGTGGCATGATCCTAGTATTCTCCCTTAATGGATCCTTATCATGGCTTATTGGGTCTTACCCAATAGATCCATAATGAGTTAAATAAGGCTTATTAGATAAGTTTTATCCAATCCTCTATTCATCGTGTTATCCACCTTATGTGTGTGACCCTCTAGAACCAATATCGAGCTGGCCATGAGTTGCACCTGTCAGAACTCCTTTTAACTTAGTGAAATATTATCTCCATAATAATTCTATAGCAAACTGATTTTTTAAAAATAATAATGATACTAATAATAATAAATAAATAAATAAATTGGAAAATAGAAGAAAATGGAAATTAATTCAACGAAAAGAAGTAATGGGCTTTGTCAAATGGACCATATAAAAGTTATTGGGCCAAAATAGGGATTTTTAAAAGATGAATAATAGGAAAAATACCCTAAATTTGTATCTTAAATATTTCCTAAAAACAAAAGGGCTATTAAATCATTAAAATAGCTAATATGTGTTGGAATTAGACTTCTAACCCTACCCAAATTGGCTAGGCACGAAATTGCATCCCAACCTAACCCAATTAGAAGGTGGAAAGCTTGGAAGGTGGAAAGAAATAAAGGAAACTTAGAATTAAAGGGGAATTAGAGTAGTAGTAGGAATTAGAAACAAGGGAAGCTTAAATACACCTCAACCTCTCCATGGCCGGCCCTAATGCATTGCTGAGGCTTGCTGGACTTGGAGGAGAGGCCGAAGGAAGGGAGAATTCATGAGGAGAAGGCTTGCACAAGATTCAACCTTTGTTCTTCGAGTGCTAAGCCCTAGAAGACAAATCGACCCAAAGGTAGGCATTCTTACAAGCTAAACCTAATTAATTTTGTCTGTAGGATGTTCCAAACGTCAGGAACAAAAGCCCTCTCGTTGCTGTATTTTTCATCGACCCTATCATATGATCTTTATTTTTGATGTTCTGCTCTTACCTTGACCCCGAACCATCATATTTAATTTGATCTCCATGTACTCTTGCTCTCATGCCATGCAATTGTAACTGGAGATATTGCTCGTTGTCAGGCATTATTTGCCCCTGAAACCCCCAATTTTCATGCAGTTTACTACTTGAATTAATTCATATTCCTTCCCTGTACACTGCTTTGTGTTCTCCGTGCATGATCATTTTTAAAACCTGTCAAGACCATGACTACTTTCAAATCTTTATTTACTGTGTATACTCTTGCATGTCTAGATTCGTTTAAAAGTGGTTTTGCAATTTTTGATCAACTGTACATTGAGATATCAATTTTTAATCGACCCTGTATCAAAACATGGAAACTTAGACTGCAATCCAAGGCAAGGACCTTTTCCCGCTCGAACTCAGGCGCAAGACCTAAGAACGCGACAGTCTGATAGGCCGCGTTCTCAGGGCTGATCGCGACTAGCAACCTGTCGTGTTCTGAATGCGACAGGCACTGGCGTCGTGTTCTGGCTGCCTGTCCTGACCGACCCGTCGCGTTCTGTGAAAGACCATGTCGCGTTCTGGCTGTACCCTATCGCGACCTTTACAGGGGTACGTCGCCTTCTGGTCTTTTGCATGAAAACCCTATATTTTTGCTAACTTTGACTTTCTATAGTAACCACATACCCTGTTAACTGTCTTAAATGCAGTAAATGATGTTGTTAAACTTGGACATGTAATTGGTTAACTAAAAGCCATACACATGATCTTTTCATATCCAGGATTCTCTTTATCACATGCACATACTTGTAACCATCCAATATGACTTGATTTAACATGAAAATACCTCATAATATATCTGGTAATTTACTTCAATAATATATATCACTTTGTCCTATTTTAAATGGACTTGTCTTCGTTTCTCGCGTTGTTTTGGGAATACCGTTACCGACGCTCCACTGTTCTAGAATTCCTCTGGAATGTTGAGCACTTGTTTCTATATATACACTTTCTCTTGACTTGGACAAACTCTTCGTCATATATTCCTTCTTCCGGACTAGTGAATTCTTGTTCAAGGCCTCCGTAAGACTCCTCTGTCTATGGATTCCCACATGGCCGACAAGCTGGTTGTACCATAATACCTATGATACCATCTAGGGATCAGTAAGATCCAAACGTCCTTAGTTTACTCTCTCTCTTATCTTGAATCATGCCGACCTCTGGACTTGTGCGTAACATGGTCAGTGGAAGGGTAGTGAATTCCACCTGACTGCCGACACCAATTGCGCGTGTTATGCAACTGTTACTATCGCCCGTTTACTCGTCATCTCATGTGCAATGACCTATAGTTCTCGTCTATACTCTACTCGCTCATCTATTCAAGCTCTCTATACAATCGTCTATTCATCTAGTACTCTTATATATTTATTGGTACTCTCTATTTGGCCATTTGACTAATTGTCTAAAGATAAACAATATAACTAATGCCTGCCAATATATAAAGGGTCCAGTCTAGTCCTGGGAGGTGCGCCCAAAAGTGCTATTTGCCTGCAGGAGTTAATTGACTAGAGTGTTTTGGCATTACACTCAAGTGCCATCTATCTCGACTATCTAAATGACAATCAAAGTGCTATTCTATACTCGTTGTGCTATCATGAACTATATTGTGCTATTTGTGCTATGGCCATTCTGCTCCGTGCTATATTTAGAAACTTGTGCTATTTCAATCACATGATGTCGTGCTATCTCGTACGTTACTTGTCTCTCTCGCTCTATCATGTAGTGACTCTACTTTTAATACATTAATCATTTAAAGCATGCCTGATCATTAGATTTAAGTCCTACTGGGCGTTATCGCTCACCCTGCGTTATTTGTCATGTGTTCTCAGGTCAGACCGAGGAAGATACTTACACTTAAGAGGACGGGAATGACCAAGAGTGAAGTCAAGAGTACCCTGGCGTCGTAGTATTTTGTTAGAGTCTGAGTTTAGTCTTTTACTTTTAATCAATGTAATTGGGCCCTATAGAATGGCTCTAATATTAGTGGTTGTAATAGACATTTGAGGAATTATTAATGAGATGCATTTGTTTTAGTATTTATTCTTGGTCCAATGGTTTGATGTCAGTTATACGCTTTGTACCTTTTTACTTGCAACTGCCTCACGTTCCGATATTCCGCTTCCGGGCGTGACAAATTCACTCAACTCATCGATTATGAACATACTAGGCCATTATGCCATAATCCCCAGATGATACGAGTGATCAAATCCATTGGACCTATCTGCCCACAGTTACCATGTACCTTTAGTCCCTCATCCATCTGTTATCCCAGTGACTGTATATTAGACATTGTGTTGTCAGGCCAATAAAATCTGTTACAGTCAAACTCTTATCGGATTCTCCCAGAGAACTCCTCTCTGAATCCGATTGACCCTGTCTAAGGATTTGTTTGAGTAAGACAATATGGATATTCCTCTCACGATACCAAGAGTGGATGATCCTCTATTAGCACACAATTGCCTCCGTAAGGTTGGCTACCGATCCCAATGACTGGCTATACTAGACCTGGAACATCCAGATCTATAAATCCAGTATCAAAGAATGGAGTACTCAAACAAGACATATTTGGTGTCTCAATTCCAAGGACCAGTTACACAACTAAGACTATAGAGTCGCTATCTGACAATCAGGTATCATAAACCATATGGCATTCTGAGAGCGGATCATTCAGTGAACTCATTCTCCAAAGAGCAGTTGCACCATATCCCTAGTGTCTCCACACAAGCAGCTATGAGACCAACTGCCTCCATCATATGGATGGATATATGGCACACTGGTCTATCTGGTCATCTCAATGTCCTTCTTGAGTAACCTATGACTAGGAATATTTTGGATCTATGTTTAAAGAGGATCAGCCTCATTAACATGATCTCATCAGGATTCAATTCCCAATGCACAGACCCATGGACATCACAGTATACATATGCATAGAATATATAGTGAGAAAATACTATTATAATATTACCAAAAGAGATTGTACATAATTACAAGTGTCATCACTTATGTGAATTGGCTTGCAGGGCACCTATAACTAGCAAAGGTAAATTCTGACACTTCGTTTGATTCATGTTTTGATTCTGATGATGACCTCGAAGAAGCCGTTAATAAACTATGTGGTAAGTATAAGGAGGTAACGAAACAACTAAAAGCTTTAAAAGGAAACTTTTCATGTCTATAAAACACCAACTAATATTTAAAATCTAGATGGAACAAGTTGAAAATTTTTTTTCAAGATATTAAACATAGAAATAATTTACTATGTGAGGATATAAAGAAAAGAATACTAAATTTAAAATTTAGGAAAGAACAACACTAAGACAAAATTGCAAGAAGAATTAAAGTCCATTACAATGGCAAATGACTCCTTAAAAAGCTCTTTGGATAAGTTAACTAAGGGAAAAATCATCACTTATATTAAAAAGAGCTAGAAGTGGCAAAAAAAAAAAAGGTTTCGAGTATGCTCCACTTGACAATGAAGATGAAATAAAATATCCTGAACAATATCATTTACCAAAATTTGTACACAGGAAACTACATCAATACAAACAAGAAAATATAGGAAAACATTAAAACTCCTAATACAAACTACAGTTTATGTTATTCTCATTGTAATAAATTAGGACACACTATCAGCACATGCACAACTAAACATTTATTATGGAAAAAATAAATAAAACTCACCACTTGAAAACTTTGGTTAGTGAAAATAATCATGTGCGATAAAGAGTAGCAATGCGGAAGCAATTAAAAGACAATCACACACATGAACACAAAGATTTATCCTAGTTCGGCCCTTCCAAATGAAAGTCCTACGTCCAGTCCCCTAGCAAATCTTGGGATTTCACTAACCAGGGTACAATCCCCCCAAGGATATACAAACCCCCAGCTCCCCACTGGTTCTCTTCCATTCTAAGTAGGAAGGAAACTAACTTCTGTTACAGGTCAAGAAGCCACCCTCCTGGAACAAACGCGAGTGCGGTTCTGTTGGTACAAACCCCAACTTGGTTCTGCTAGACTTAAACCCTAGATAGGCTCTGTTGACATCAACCCCAGCTAGGTTCTTCCCTTAACCTAAGGGGAACATCTTGTACAATCCCATAGCCAGACAGAATCCACTAGCACCCCGCTGGCCTTCTCTTCACATAGGAAGAGATACACTATATACAATCCTACAGCTAGACACAAGCCTTTCCTAGAAAAGAAAGAGCAGTCTGAGAGCTATACAAGATGAACACTAAGGAACTCAAACTCTCAGCTCACAAACTCTCCCCTAGATTTACAATGTAGTGCAGAGAGAGAGGGAAGAGAGGAAAGCTTGAATGCTTGGAGATTCGAAGACTTCAACTTTGAAAGGTTCTGTTAAATAGGCTCGAGCTCTTCTCTCTTTACTTGAGTGTGTATGGAGTAAGATGCTCACTGGATGTATATTCCTTTAATGATTTTTAGGAAGGCTCTCATTCTTCTGCTTCAAACACTTCATCATTTATAGAGTAGAAAGATAGATCCGTTGAGGAGATCCGTTGAAACTCTTCTAGCCTTGTTCATCTTCTTCTTCATCTGCTTTCCTTCTACTTCTGTCTAATAGATATCTTCAAGTGTCTAACAGATGCTTGCATGAGTCTTAATGGATTCCTCATGTGAAAACTAGACTCCTACAGACATTTAATGCAAGGAAGAGAATGTTAGACTACATAAGTCTTCTAATAGATAGCCTATACGTCTTATGTGCAGATGTCCACAATTTTTGTTAACATCCAGATATGTTAGATAGGAGCCTTTTGTCTAGTAGAAAGGAAGGAGTCCTTTTAGTCCTTTTTGTCTTACCAACCTTGATAAAATAGAAGGTACAAAACATGAATATCTTATGGATTTGAAGATTTATTTGAGTTTTCATTTGGCGCCATAGATATTTGAAATCATATAAACATCAAAGCATTTAAGTGTTCTTCAATCGATGTAAAACTTATCGGCAATTGATATGAAATAACTGCAATTGATATGAAATATGTTATTTTATTATCAATCGATGTATGATAACAACAATGGATGTGAGATTATGTTATAACCCCAATTGAATATGATGAAGTGGACTTTGGATATGACAAAGCTAGCTTCGTATATGACAAAGTAAGCTTTGACTGATCATGAAAAAAATATGCACGACAAAGTTGAAACTCAGTGTAAATTTGAAGTGATAATGCAAGGATATAGTGTATTCATGGGAAAAACATGGTATAAAATATATTAATAATATTTTAAGTTAATCAAGAGTTTTGTTATCACCAAAATGAAAAGGGTAAAATATAGGAATGGTTCAACAATCTCCCACTTTTTTTTGATGACAAAACTCATGTGAATTTTCTGAAAGTTAGATACTTAAAACATGAAATAAATAATAAATCATAGTTTAAGAATACTCTGCCCCTTTTTAATAGTAACAAAAAGGAAGAATCATACCATTTGCATTTCACCTCTTTTGTAGAGATTTCTTACCAATATGTTGTGAGATGGAAGGAGGTTCAACAATGTTTATCATAGATTTACATCTCCCCTTTTACTTGCTCCCCCTCGATGTGAGGCTCCTCCTTAGTGTATGGCTCCCCCTTAGTTTGAGGCTTAATAAATTTTCAATCTTCGTCTGATCTATCGACCAATTTGATGTTATTTATTGTTGTGTTGGGAGGTCTTCACGAAGATTCCCTACTTTGATCTATATAAAAGTACATGCAAGAATTTGTTAGTATTAGTTAAAGAGATATTAAGAATATAATAAATCTGTAATTGCTCCCCCTTCCTATATGATGTGGGTGAAGAGCTGGCAGCCACCAATGCCTTAACCATCCTTTGTTCTTGATGCTCCAAGACTATCTTGCAAACAACTTATTCAGAAGTAGGTATCTAAATTTTTTGGGTCCTTGATGGTTAGATGGATAAAAATATCCTTTCAGAATCTACATTAGGAGCCTAGTAGTGCAGGAATTTACTGTGTGGCCTTATTTATTGCAATGAGAACAAAAATAAATTATATAGTTTGTTTTATAAGCTTGTGTGTTCTTATTTTTCTTTTGAGAGCATTTGTTTACTACAGTGGCCTTCTGAGGCATGTTAGTTTCATTCACAAATTTGGCAACGGATATTTTTCAAGATACTTAATTTATTTTCCTTTTTATGACGTTCATATCCCAGACCTTGTTTATTATTGCCAGATTTTTAGCCTTTTAAGCATACAACTAGAGATGCTTTACCTTTTATTAATTTTCTAACTGCTTCTTTTAAATAATGATTTTCTTCAGGTAGAGTTTTCAATTTTTCTTCTAATTCAAAATTTTCATCATTCTTGCTTTTTAAATCTTCACACAAAAGATAATTATTATTTTTACTTTCCTTTAACTGTGTTTCCAATTGTTCCATTTCAGATTTAAGATCAGAATTTGTATTTTCTAAACAAGTAAGGTTACTTTTAATAATCATTAATTCTTTCACAACAATCTTGTGTTTTTCATAATGTTCATTAAAAATATCTTCTAAATCTTAAGATTCTCACCCTAAATCAGTGCAAGAATTAAAAGATTGGTCAGAATGTACCTCATCTAGTCCTACCATGATGGCTAGACTAACCTGCTCTTTTTCTAAATCCGAGCTTGATGAATCTGATGAGGAGACTTTATTTGTAAGGCCCTCAATTTTTGTGCATATTATATTTGTTTTGATGCTTTGAATGTTCTGCCCGAAACTATGCTTAACATCAACATCCCTTGACCTTAAGAGCTTGTTGACGGAAACTTTTGTGTTGTTGACTATGTGTCCAGAAGAAATAGACGTCCACATTGGTTGACGCCTATTTGTGGTTGACAGAAGCTATGTGGCCGTTTACTTCTTCAGCCGTGTTTGGGATTTCAGATCTGAAACTACCCCGTTTTGTCCAGAGTTCGTTTAGGAAACGTATCCCCAACGGCCAGGACTCTTAAGACCTAGGTTTACCCCGACTCTATTGTCTATATAACCTAAACATCTCGATTAGAAGAGGGCTTTTCTCACCTAGGGCTATTTGGGTTTTGGGGTGAGAAAAAGAGAGAGTTTGTGAGGACTTGATCCGGGGATTGGAAGGCTTCTCTGGTGATCTTCTGTGTTTGTGAGGTTCTACTAGAAGTGGAGGAGCTCTCCTAACTCCGGGGAATCGATTGTACGATCTGGGAGGTCAGATTAAGGCGAAGGACATCACCTCTTTGGCTTGGCCAAGGAGGGCTTCATTGCCAAAATCTGATCTTCTGAGATTTTTAGAGAGGCAAGTAACTTAGGGGTTTCGTCCTTAGACCTATTATTTAGATTTAGGTATTTTTCTTGATTTTTATATCGTGTCCTGAACCCCCAAATTCTGTGTTTTTCTACGTTCGGTCTGCACTTCTGCAGATAGGAAGTTGACGACAACCTTATTGCCGCCAAGTTCATGAGTTAACGGAAATCGATTGTGCTATTAACCCACCCTGACGGCAAGCCCCTTGCCGTCAAGTTCATCTGGTTTTTACAGAATTGTGTATTTAATTGTGTAAGGTGATTTTCGGGGATTTCTGGATATTTGCACATACTATAAAATTTATGGATGTTCAGGTATGATATTAGGTTAAAACCACGAATTTATTTTAATTTTATGAAAATAATTGTGAATTATAGAATTTTTGTTAAAGGTAAAATATGCATGTTTGATGGTTCTAAATTAAGAATAAATAGTCATGTTGTATGATATTGCTACAGAAAATTTACCTGAAACTAGGGTTACTATTTTCATGTTTTGAGACTATTAGAACTGGCTGATTACTATTTATCATGTCAGATTGAACTAGCTTATTAAATTGCATGAGACACCTATTAAATGTTAAAAATAGAGTTACTGTCATGAAAATTTTTATAAATTAGCCATATGATATGTTCCATGTGTAGGGTTTATGATTAAAATTTGAGATTGTTTTGATATCTATAGGTACTGTTTGCAATTATAAAGGTATTAAAAGCCATATTATGCATGATTATTCAAGAAACGGTAATTTCCAGTGATTAGTATCATGTTTAGGTACTATTATGCATGATTTAATACTGTTAGACAGTCATGATAGGTTCTGTAAACCGAAGTATATGTGTTTGAATGGTATGCATGTGAATGGACCAAATAATGCATGTAAAATGATGTAAATCATGTGATTGAGTAAATGTGTGCTGAAATTGGCACTGCTACCATAGAAGGTTGTGGAGTCGTACTATAGTAAAGTCCCTATGGGAAGGCTCAATGTGTATGTGATATCCTGTGGGCATCAGAATGAAATCCTAGAGGTGGACAAGTACCACTGGTTATGGTGGAGAGGGCTTCTACCAGTTCTGCACAGTTACCAAGATTCGTCACTATGTGTTATGTGATATCTGTGTCTTTTTTTATGGTGGTTCGGACTATGTGTCACGGCAAAAGAAGATAATGTGTAACAATGTGTGTGAATGTGCAAAGTGTTCATGTGAAAGTGATGTGCTAATGTGTTACAATGTGAAGTAATGTGAAACCATGTGATCATGTTATATTTAAGTTAGCCAGAAAAATGTGTGATTATGTGATATAAAAGCATGTGAAAAGTGGTAGATGTCATGCTAGGTTTGTTAGTAACCATGTGTTTAATTCCATGATCAAGTTAATTAGAAAATTGTTGTGAATGAGTTGCATTTGATATCATGATTTCAGCTAAGACCATGTGTAGATAGCATGTTATAGGTTATTTATTGTATTTGTTTGTTATGACATGAACCATGTGGTAAGAATTACCCTTGTTGTTAAAATAATAGCATGAATGTAATATGTGTAAGGATGTCCCAATAGGTTACTTGCTGAGTCTTTGTGAAGGCTCATACTTGTTTTAACATATAGGTGAGTCTGGTGTCCCTGTACTTGAGGAGCGACTCCGAGCGAGAGGAGTAGCGGAGCTCGTGTAGGATTATTTGATAGATTGCAGTTTCATTTACTAGTATGTGGACATTGTTATGTTATGGACTTGTATAATTATGGACATTGTTTATTTTCATTGCTACTATATAGACTGTGGAATGCGTGTAATGATGATGGAATAAGAATCTCTTTCAATTATGTTGTACTTTCTTTTGTTATTTATGTACATATCTACCTACTGTGTTGTGTTGGGTACATGTCCCACTGTGATGGCGCACTTTATATCGATGTGTATTGGTATAATCGTACCAGTATAAAGAGGGTCATTACAGAGATTTCTATCAGAGCAACAGGTTGAGATTGTACATAAATAAGGCATCATCTACATAATATTTCAAAGTCTTTATAGAATTAGTCCATACATGTGGAAAATATCTAATAATGAATTAAAGATAGTTAAGAAAATGGTTAGGACTAAGTAACTTAGATTCTAATTGACTTAATTGTTTTACAAACAATGGCGAGCCGTGGTAGGCACAGTACCCAGGCTCGGGAGGACGAGCAGAGGCGTGAGCAGCAGGCCCCAACACCCCAGGGTCCCACAGTACTCCCTCCACCACCACCTGTAGACTATGGGGTGTTCATGCAAGTCCTGGTTCAGGCAATGTAGACTTAGGCTCAGACGCAGGCTGCATCGCTAGCTCAGTTGCAGGCATAGATAGAGTTGTTAAATAGGGAGTAGTCTATTTTCTTGGTTGTATGATTGCTTATGTGTTGCTTGTTGTCTCAGGCTCAGGCTCTAGCTCCAGTTCCCCAAGAGCATGGCCATGGTGGTCCGTCCATCATGGAGAGGTTTAAGAGGATGGCTTCGCCTTCTTTTAAGGGGGAGAGTCAACCCCTTTTGGCAGAGAGCTGGATGAGAGAGGTGGAGAAGATCTTCCAGGTTATCAGGTGTGCGGAAGAGGATAAAGTTAGTCTGGCTACTTACATGCCACAGGTACTTAGAGTATATGTACTTGTGTAAGATTATGATTTTAGTTTGGATGGTGCTTATGGGTTGTATTTTGCAGGAGAGAGCTGATGTTTGGTGGGCCTCTGTGCTACATACAAGGTACGAGGATGGTGCTATAGAGGTGACTTGGGCCGAGTTTACTAGACTCGTTCGGGCCAAGTTCATCCCCGAGCACATTCAGGAGAAGATGGAGCAGGAGTTCCTATCTCTTACACAGGGCTCCATGACTGTTCTGGAGTATGAGGCTAGGTTTGCCGAGCTTTCCAAGTACACTCCCCACATTGTTGCAGATGAGCGCAGAAAGGCCAAGAAGTTTGTGATGGGTCTCAAACCATCACTCGGGTCGAGACTAGTTGCTTTTGACCATCGAACATTGGACGAGGCTCTCAGTACAGCATGTAGGCAAGAGGGTGAGATGGATCAGTACATAGAAGAGAAGAGGGCAGCTCAGAAGAGGTCAACGCCACCTTTCTAGAGGTAGGACAGGAAGAAGATTGAGGTGTACCAGTCACCACAGCGTTCAGTAGCAGCTCCGAGTCAGCAGTCAGTCGTACCACAAACACCCAACTTCAGGCCCAGCGACAAGAAGGCGTGTCCTCATTGCGGAAGGAAAAATGACGGATCCAAGTGTTGGAAGCTAGCTGGAAAGTGCCTGAAGTGTGGCAGCACAGAGCACCAATCAGAGATTGCTCTATGCTTCAGCAATTTGCTTAGATAGGAGCGCAAATCCCAGTAGCAGCACCAGTGACAGGGAAACTAGGAAGGCCCTTGGCCCAAGCCCGAGTGTATGCACTAGCTCATGAGGACGCAGAGCAGGCTGAGAATGTCACAGAAGGTACGGTCTTAGTTATGGGTGTGCAAGCTCGAGTGTTGTTTGATACGGGTGCTACACGCTCATTTATTTTCGAGCAGTTTGCTAAGCAGTTAGCAGTAGAGTCTGGAGTTGAGGCAGAAGAGTTAAAGGTTCCCTTGTTTGTGCACACACCAGTAGGTATACTAGCTACCAAGAAGTGCATTCCATCCTTACCTATGTGCATTGAGGAGCGAGGATTGTTCGGGTGCTTCTACTTGCTAAAGATGAAGGACTATGATGCTATACTTGGTCTGGATTGGCTTGAGGAGCACTATGCCTTAGTTGATTGCACGGGAAAGAAGATTACTTTCTATATTCCTAGAGAGGATGAATTCTCACATCCATTGCCAAGGAATCTAGCGGGAAGGTTTGTGATCTCCTCCATGAAGGCTATGAAGATGGTGAACAAGGGTTGTGACGCTTTTCTTGCCAGTGTGGTCTTAGTTTCTAATACCAATCAGTCACCTACCCTTGGGGAGATCGAGGTTGTGTAAGAGTTCCGAGATGTGTTTCCTGATGATTTGTCTAGATTGCCAACAACAAGGGAGATAGAGTTCACTATCGAGTTGCTTCTAGGCACCCCACCTATCTCTAAGGCTCCCTACCGGATGGCACCTGCAGACTTAGCTGAGCTGAGGAAGCAGTTGCAGAATTTGCTTGACAAGGGGTTCATTCACCCTAGTGTATCACCATGGGGTGCACTTGTGCTATTCGTGAAGAAGAATGATGGTTCCCTCAGGCTGTGCATCGATTATAGGAAGCTCAATCAGGTGACAGTGAAGAACAAGTGCCCCTTGCCGCACATAGATGATTTGTTTGATCAGCTGCAGAATGCATCCGTGTTTTCCAAGATATATCTGCGATCTGGGTACCATCAGTTGAGGATTAAGGAAGAAGATATGTCCATGACTGCATTCAGGACCCGTTATGGACATTATGAGTTCCTTGTGCTTCCATTTGGTCTGACTAATGCCCCTGCAACATTCATGGATCTGATGAACAAGGTGTTTAGGCCATATTTGGTTAGTTTTGTTGTGGTATTCATAGACGATATGTTAGTCTATTCCCCTTATGAGGCTACACACCGTGAGCATCTCAGGATTGTTCTGGAGGTTCTCCGAGAGCACAAGTTGTATGCTAAGTTCAGCAAGTGTGACTTCTGGATGCACAAGGTTCACTTCCTTGTGCATGTTATCTTAGGTGTTGGAGTTGTTGTTGATCCGAAGAAGGTTCAGGCGGTGTTAGAGTGGGAGACTCCGAGGACACCATCCAAGATCAGGAGTTTTCTTGGGTTAGCAGACTATTACAGGTGATTCATTGAAGGCTTTACCTCTATCGCAACACCTTTGACTAAGCTGACCAGGAAAGCGGTTAAGTATGTGTGGTCTGAGGATTGTGAGAGCAATTTCTAGATTGTGAAGACATGGCTGACATCTGCACCCTTGTTGATTTTGCCTAGTGGTGCCGAAGGTTTTGCAATCTATTCTCACGCTTCCCAGATAGGCCTTGGTTGTGTTTTGATGTAGCATGGTAAGGTAGTTGCCTATGCTTCTCGCCAATTAAAGGAGCATGAGCGTAACTATCCGACCCACGATTTGGAGTTGGTGGCGGTGGTCCATGCATTGAAGATCTGGAGACACTATCTTTATGGTGTCAAGTTCGAGGTGTTCACAGACCACAAGAGTTTGATTTACCTTTTCTCTCAAAAGGAGTTGAACCTATGGCAGAGAAGGTAGATATAGTTCCTTAAAGACTACCACTTCGAGCTTCAGTACCATCCAGGGAAGGCGAATGTCATGGCAAATCCACTCAGCAGGAAGAGGTCCTTAGTTCGGCAGGATTGGAAGATGCTAGAGGATGCGGCATGTGCTATGACCGAGCTAGAGCCACAGTTGTGTCAGGCTTTCGTGGCACAGTTGTCTATCCGATTCGCAGTGTTGGATGAGGTGATTGAGCAGCAAGGAGCTGATTCTAGACTTCTGGAGATGGTGAGAAAGGCAGGCATTGCTTGGGATGTGGACGGTGTCATTAGATTTCAGCACCGAGTATGTGTACCTGATATAGTGGAAGTTCATGAGCGAGTACTTGCAGAAGCTCACAAGTCTCAGTTCTCTATTCATCCCAGCAACACCAAGATGTACCAGGACTTGAAGAGATCCTTCTGGTGGTCAGGCATGAAGAAGGATGTGGCAAAGTTTGTATCTAGGTGTTTAGTGTGTCAGCAAGTTAAGGCTGAGCATCAGAGACCATCAGACCTTATGCAGAAGATGGAGATACCTGTGTGGAAGTGGGAGGCAATCACCAAGGATTTTGTCACGGGTTTTCCTAGGACAGTTAAGGGAAATTACTCGATTTGGGTCGTTGTAGACCATCTCTCCAAGACTGCGCACTTCTTGCCCATGAAGAAGAAACAGTCTGTGGAGAGCTTGGCAAGGCTATATGTGGATAGCATTGTGAGATTGCATGGTGTGCCAAAGTCTATTATCTCTGACAGAGATCCCTAGTTTACATCGAGGTTGTGGCAGGGTCTTCAGGAGGCTTTGGGTTCTCAGTTGAAGCTTAGTTTGGCATTTCACCCTCAGATAGATGGCCAGTCCGAGAGGACGATTCAGTCGCTTGAGAACATGTTGAGAGCGTGCGTGCTTGATTGGAGTGGTGATTGGGAACATCACCTAACTTTTATGGAGTTCGCCTACAACAACAGTTTTTATTCAAGTATTGGCATGGCTCCATTCGAGGCTTTGTACGGTCGGCCGTGTAGATCACCGTTGTGCTGGGAGGAGACTGGTGGTAGGCAGTTGGTTGGACCTGAGTTGGTGCGAGAAACATCGGATAAGATTCGGCTCATTAGGCAGAGATTGGTTGCAGTACAGGATAGGCAGAAGAGCTACGCCGACAATAGAAGGAAGAACTTAGAGTTCGAGGTTGGTGAGCATGTTTTCCTCAAGGTTTCACCTACATGAGGAGTGGTTAGGTTTGGCAAGCATAGCAAGTTGAGTCCGAGATTCATTGGCCCATTTGAGATTCTCAGGTAAATGGGAAGTGTGGCATACAAGCTAGATTTACCCCCAACGCTAGCTAGTGTGCACCTAGTTTTCCACGTGTCTATGCTCAGGAGATACGTGCGATATTCGTCACATGTTATCAGTCATGAGCCAGTGGAAATTCAACCAGACTTGTCTTATGTAGAGCGACCAGTAGCTATCCTAGATAGGAAGGTTCAACACCTCAAGAATAGGGCTATTGCATCCGTGAAGGTGTTGTGGAGAAACTTCTCACGGGAGGAGGCTACATGGGAGCTTTAGGAGGCCATGAAGAAGTAATATCCCCATCTGTTTGGTTAGTATTTCTGCTCTAACTTCGAGGATGAAGTTTATTTCAGGGGGAGAGGGTGTAAGGCCCTCAATTTCTGTGCATATTATATCTATTTTGATGCTTTGAATGTTTTGCCCGAAACTCTGCTTAATGTCAACATCCCTTGACGTTAACAGCTTGTTGACGACAACTTTTACGCCATTGACTCTGTGGACAGAGGAAATAGATGTCCACATCGATTGACGCTTATTTCTAGTTGATGGCAGCTATGTGGCCGTTTACTTCTCCGGCTGCATTTGGGATTTCAGATCTAAAACTGCCTCGTTTTCTCTGGAGCTTGTTTAGGAAAAGTATCCCCAATGGTCAGGACTCTTAAGACCCAGGTTTACCCCGACTCTATTGTCTATATAACCTAAACATCTCGGTTAGAAGAGGGTTTCTCACCTAGGGCTATTTGGGTTTCATGGTGACAAAAAGGGAGAGTTTGTGAGGGCTTGATCTGAAGATTGGAAGGCTTCTCAGGCAATCTTCTGCATTTGGGAGGTTCTACTAGAAGTGGAGGAGATCTCCTAACTCCGGCGGATCGATTGTACGCGCGTGGAGGTCAGATTAAGGCGAAGGACATCACCTCATTAGCTTGGCCGATGAGGGATTCATCGCCAAAATCTGATCTTTAGAGATTTTTAGAGAGGCAAGTAACTTAGGGATTTCGTCCTTAGACTATCATTTAGAGTTTAGGTATTTTTCTGGATTTTTAGATCGTGTCTTGGACCCCCAAATTCTGTGTTTTTCTGTGTTCGGTCTGCACTTCTGCAAATAGGAGGTTGACGACAACCTTATTGCCGCCAAGTTCATGAGTTAACGGCAATCGATTGTGTCGTTAACCCACCCTGACGACAAGCCCCTTCTCGTCAAGTTCATCTGGTTTTTACAGAACTGTGGATTTAATTGTGTGAGTTGATTTTTGGGGATTTCTAGATATTTGCACATGCTATAAAATTTATGGATGTTCAAGTATGATATTAGGTTAAAACCACAAGTTTTTGTTAATTTTATGAAAATAATTACGAATTATAGAATTTCTGTTAACGGTAAAATATGCATGTTTGATGGTTCTAAATTCAGAATAAATAGTCATGATGTATGATATTGCTATAGAAATTTTATCTAAAACTAGGGTTACTGTTTTCATGTTTTGAGACTGTTAGACCTGATTGATTACTATTTATCATATCTGATTGAATTATCTTATTAAATTACATGAGATCCCTGTTAAATGTTAAAAATAGAGTTACTATCATAAAAATTCTGAAAAATTAACCATATGATATGTTCCATGCGTAGGGTTTATGGTTAAAATTTGCAACTATTTTGATATATGTAATTATTGTTTGCAATTATAAAGGTATTAAAAGCCATATTATGCATGATTATTCAAGAAACGGTAATTTCCAGTGATTAGTATCATGTTTAGGTACTGTTATGCATGATTTAATACTGTTAGATAGTCATGATAGGTTCTGTAAACTGAAGTATATGTGTTTGCATGGTATGCATGTGAATGGACCAAATAATGCATGTAAAATGATGTAAATCATGTGATTAATTGAGATAATGTGATTAAGTGAATGTGTGCCAAAGTTGACACTTCTACCATTGAAGGCTGTGCAGCCGTACTATAGTAAAGTCCCTATGGGAAGGCTCAATGTGTATGTGATATCCTGTGGGCATCAGGATGAAATCCTGGAGGTGGACAAGTACCACTGGTTAGGGTGGAGAGGGCTTCTCCCGGTTCTGCGCAATTACCAAGATTCATCAGTATAATGCCTAGGTGATGGGTATGTGTTATGTAATATGTGTGTCCTTCTTTATGGTGGTGCGGACTATGTGTCACAACAAAAGATAGATAACATGTAAGAATGTGTGTGAATGAGCAAAGTTTTCATGTGAAAGTAATGTGCTAATGTGTTACAATGTGAAGTAATGTGAAACCATGTGATCATGTTATATTTAAGTTAAAATAGCAAGAAAAATGTGTGATTATGTGATATAAAAGCATGTGAAAAGTGGTAGATGTCATGCTAGGTTTGTTAGTAACCATGTGTTTAATTCCATGATCAAGTTAATTGGAAAATTGTTGTGAATGAGTTGCATTTGATATCATGATTTCAGCTAAGACCATGTGTAGATAGCATGTTATAGGTTATTTATTGTATTTGTTTATTATGACATGAACCATGTGGTAAGAATTACCCTTGTTGTTAAAAGAATAGCATGAATGTGATATGTGTAAGGATATGCCAATGGGTTACTTGCTGAGTCTTTGTGAAGACTCATACTTGATTTAACATACATGTGAGTTAGGTGTCCTTGTAATTGAGGAGGACATTGTGAGGAGCAACTCCGAGCGAGAGGAGTAGCGGAGCTTGTGGAGGGTTATTTGCTAGATTGCACTTTCATTTACTAGTATGTGGACAATGTTATGTCATGGACTTGTATAATTATGGACATTTTTTATTTTCATTGTTACTATATAGACTGTGGAATGTGTGTAATGATGATGGAATAAGAATCTCTTTCAATTCTACTGTAATTTATTTTGTTATTTACGTATATCTCTACCTACTGTGTTGTGTTGGGTACATGTCGCACTATGACGGCACACTTTATATCGATGTGGATTGCTATAATCGTACTGGTAGGGTCGTTACAGTGATTGGTATATGACGAAGTGAACTTTAGATGAAAAGAAATTAACGTTTTCTGTCGAAGCTAAAACACGTAGTCAGTCGAAGTGAACTTCGTATATAGCTTCGAATATAACAAAGTGAACTTCGTATATGATGAAGTGAACTTTGGATATGACGAAGTTGGACTTCAACTGATCACAACCAAAAATATGCATGACGAAGTGCCAGCTTCAGATATGATGAAGTGGACTTTGGATTGACAAAGCTAGCTTCGTATATGATGAAGTAAGCTTCTATTGATCATGATAAAAACATGCATGACGAAGTTGAAACTCAGTGTAAATCTGAAGTGATAATGCAGAAATATATTGTATTCATGGGAGAAACATGATATAAAATATATTAATGATATTTTAAGTTAATCATGAGTTTTGTTATCACCAAAATAAAAGGATAAAATATAGGAGTGGTTCAACACTCAAGACATATAATAGGTGACAAAAGACGCATCATATCAATAAAAATAGAAGAAGGAACAATCACCTATGAAAATAACAGAATGGGAAATGTTATCAACTGTGAGCTAGTGGGCAACAAATCCAAAAGGCTGGTAGATGAAGTCTTACGTGTAGAAGATCTGAAACACAATCTGATTAGTATAAGCCAGTTTTGTGATAAAAGACATCAAAATATATTCAAAGAATCAAGGTGTACAATTCTAAAAGTTAATCAGGTAGTATTTGAATCCCAAAGAAAGAAAAATCTATATGTACTTTACTTGGATGAATTAAAAGAGCAAGATATAATTTTGGCCACAAACAAAAATGGAGATGCACGATTCTGGCATAGAAGACTTGGACATGCAAGTTATGATGTCATAAAGAAACTAATTAAGCATGATCTAGTTAAAGGACTTCCAAAGATAAACACATAGAGTAACACGGTTTGTGCAAAGGGAAAATAGTCCAAATCCTCATTCAAAAATAAAACAAATTTGACAACTGCAAAACCTCTTGAGTTGTTACATATGGATCTCTTTGTACCTATGAGCACAACAAGTCTTGGACGAAAGAAGTATGGATTTGTCATTGTGGATGATTACTCCAGATTTACATGGGTTTCATTCTTAGAGAGCAAATAAGACACATTTGAAGTATTTCAAAACTTCAGCAAACTAGTACAGAAGGACAAAAAATTTAGCATTATTTCACTTAGAACATATCTTGAAGGAGAATTTCAAAATGACAAATTTATCAAATTTTATGATGAACAAGGACTCGAGCACAATATTTCAGCCCTAAACACCCTACAGTAAAATGGTGTAGCAGAGAGAAAGAACATAACTTTATTAGATATGGCAAGAACCATGCTGTCCAATTACAACCTTTCAACATACTTTTGGGCAAAGGCCATAAACACTACTTACTTCATCATTAACAGGGCAATGATTGGGCCAATTCTAAAGAAAACAACATATGAATTGTACAAAGGAATGAAGCCAAAGTCAGTCATTTGAAACCCTTTGGATGCAAATGCTACATACTTAATGCCAAGGCTAATCTCGGTAAGTTAGAAGCAAAATCTGATGAACGTATGCCTCTTGGCTATACTTCTAAAGCTAGAGGATATAAAGTGTTCAATAGAAAAATATTAATGATAGAACAAACCATACATGTTACTTTTGATGAAACTAACTCTATTTCACAAGATAGCACAATTTTTAGTGATGATGAAGGTATCGGTAAAGTAATAAAGAAGATGAAAAAAAATAATTCAGACGATTGCAAAGAAGATCCACCCTTGGAAGATTTGTTATAGCAGGAACCAATAAAAGAAGATATTCCAAAGGAGTGGAGGTACCATAGAGATCTTCCCTAAGAGAATATCATCCAAGTCAAGAGGTAAGAACTAGAGGTGGTTCTATTCCCTATGATTATTTATCATTTGTCTCCCAAATAGAGCCAAGGATAGTCGATCAAGCACTAGGTAATGAGAATATCTCTTCATATATTCTAATGGTTCAAATTTATTTTGATGAGATCATCTTTGGAGCTACTAACAAATCTCTGTACAAGTACTTTGAAAAGCTTATGCAGGGAGAATTTGAGATGAGTATGATGGGTGAGCTAACCTTCATCTTTGGTTACAAATAAAATAATTAAAAGAAGGGACTCAGCAGACTAAGTACATCAAGGATCTTCTTAAGAAGTATGGATTCAATGAAGCTAAGCTATTGTCAACTGCAATGAGCACCTCGACCAGGTTAGATAGTGACCCTAAAGGTAAGAAAGTTGATCAGAAACTATACAGAGGTATGATTGGATCATTACTTTACTAACTATAAGTAGACCAGACATTTTGTTTAGCATTTGCTTGTGTGCTAGATATCAAGCAGACCCTAAGGAATCTCCCTTGATTTCTATTAGAATGATCATTAGATAGATAGTTCACACTAATAAATTAGTCTTATGGTATCCTAAGGATTGTGAATACAAGTTGCATGAATACTTTGATACTAATTATGCTAGATGCAAGGTAGATAGAAAAAGCACCAGTGGTTCCTATGAATCTTTTGTGTGATGCTTGATCTCATAGTCCTCAAAGAACAAAAACTCAGTAGTATTGTTCATAGAAGAAGTTGAGTACAAGGCTGCTGGAAGTTATTATAACCAACTATTATGGATCAAGCAACAACTAGAAGACTATGAACTGAAAATCAAGATAATTCCCTTGCTTTACGACAACACTAGTGCGATTAATCTAACCAAAAATCTAGTACAACATCTAGAACTAAGCACATTGAGGTCAAGTATCATTTTATTAGAGATGTAGCACATGCTAATATAGACATTTCATTTGTAGATACATTGCATCAATTGACAAACATCTTCCTAAAAGCCCTACCCAAAGATAGATTCACCTCTCTCATAAGAGAATTAGGCATGTGCAATTTATAGAAGATACATTTGCAAGGCTAAAAAACATTAAAGTTTTTAGTGATAATCAAATCAGACTCCAAAATAGTCCTCCAGTCTCAATGATACTAATATATCCTCTATAATCAATGTGTATTTATCCTTTATCTCTATGATCAATTCCCTTGTCAAAGATCTTCAGTGATTGCTAGGTCACTAAACATTCTATAGTAATCGATATTGTTCTTCTGTAATCGATGTCTCCTTGATTACTAACTATTGCTTTGCAGTAAACTCTTATAAAAGGTACTTTTCTTTCTCAACAATTCCCACCTTCATTTCACACCACTTTTATTTCCAGTGCTCTATGAAAATGTGCCCTAGCCCTTGATCCTCTTTCCTATTCTCTTTGATTTCTTGCTCTAATCAGATAGGGAAGTGTTGTGTCCCTGGTTTTGATGATGTCATAAGTCAAGCAAGAGGTAATAAATATCTAATACAAGTCTTTTGTATCACAATAAAATTCATAAAGTCAAAAGCTCCTTTTAGTATGTTGGCTCTGGTAACTTCATAAGTCGACACACATGTATCAATGAGTGAGTTACTAAAGTTTGGTGATGCACATGAGTCGACTCTATCCAAGGATTAGGTCGACGTTTGATGGATTTCCTATAGCGCAGAAGTTCAAAGTATCACATAAGGTCGACACTACATGGAGATCAGGTTGACTCTAGTTGGTTTTCTGGCTAGCGCTGAAGAAAAGGAATAACATAATGTCGACTCCAGATGAGCATCAAGTCGACACTAATCAAGTTTCTTGTTAGCTCTTAGAGAAAAATAGTGCTTGAGGTCGACTCCAGATGAGGATCCAGTCGACTCTACCAGTCTATCAGGTCGACTCTACCAGTTTACTAGGTCGACTATAGATGAAGGTTAGGTCGACTTTACCATTATATGAGATCAACACTAAGATGCTACAAGGTAAACTCTACATCATGGACAGTTAGTAAGAACTGCAGTTACTTGGATGAGGTCGACTCTAGAAGGCATGGAGTCGACTCTACTAAAACTTTCTTACTGAACCAAGTTAAGTTGTTTGTGTGCGTCGACACTATGATCAAGGTGTGTCGACTCTCTGACCATTATAATCCAATGATAAAAGATGTCTGCCAGTGCATAAGTTCAAGGTATGTGATCCGAGGCCCAAGATTGGGATTTCGAGAACATCTCACAAGGTTCTGGAAGGTGCCACTTTTTGGCAGCAAAGTATCTCCCAATTATTTGGGATTCTGTTGAGGGGCCCACCTGAGAAGATTCTGTGAAGCAGATCAAAAAGGTGTGCGTCGTCCTCTGCAAAAGATAGAACACACAAAAGGAAAAAGTGCAATGATCTAAGAGCGAAAAGGTATAGAGAGAAAAGAGCTTGAGTTCAAAGAGAGCAGCAGACTTTGGAGCACTCAACAAATCTAGAGGAAAGAATGCTGGATTGCATTTTCTTCCCATGCAAAGACTTGCTGCTAATCAATTGAAGCAGAGCTTCAGAATTTAACTCAACTTAGAGACAATTAAGCCTTGTGCTGCGGCCATAAGAGGAATTCGATGAGCTCAAGACTGAAGAAGATGCAAATGGGAGTTCAAGGAGACATCTTACCAAATCCAAACTCCAGCGTAGAGTGTTTGCATATTTATGCATTTCTTTAAGAATCTCTCTATTTTGAATTCATTTATTTCTTCTCTACACCAATCTGTTTAGTTGTCTGCTCTAGTTGGAGTAGATGGATTTGATCCTACACAGTGTGTGTAAGGATTGTGAGATTTGAAACAATCTTGAAGCTGTGAATCAGCGGTCTGTAAGAAGCTGTGAATCAGCTATTATGTGAGTGTTTCACACATTTGAGTTGTTAGAGAAGCCTCACTTGGTTTAGTGAGGGGTGGATGTAGGTCTCTGCACTGGAGCTGAACCACCTTAAAAATTTCGCTTGCACTGTGTGGTTTGATGTGCACCGGCTTCATTATTTCATCTGATTTGATCATAGTCTCAACTTCTTAATTTTTAATCAGTCAATATCTATTCACCCCCCCCCCTCTAGATATTCATTCCATACACAACACATGGTATCAGAGCTAGGCTCTCCATTCTTTTGGTTTAACAACCAGGAGATATTTGTGTAATATGGAGAATAGAGGTTATATTACAGGAGGTCATTCTGTTATTAAACCCCCTTATTTTGATGGAACTAACTATGCGACTAGAAAACTCGCATGTAGGTGTTTTTGCGAGCACAAGATCATCAGATTTGGAGGGTGGTGACTAAAGGACCCTACGAGTTATTAGAAGATGAAGAGAAGTGGACTCCAAAGAAGATAAAGAAGTCAATGCAAACTGGAGTGCCATGAACATCATGTAGTGCTCACTTCATCCCACAGAATTTTCAAGGGTCTCATCATGTACTACTGCAAAGGAAATTTGGAATTGCCTAATGGTGATTTATGAAGGTACATCCGAAGTAATAGAAACAAAAGCTAACATGTTAGTTTCTGAATATGAAGCATTCAAACGGAAGCATGATGAAACAATTTCTAAGATTTATGGTAGATTAACTCTATTAACCAATGGTTTAAAGAATCTAAGAAAGACTTATACATAACAAGAACTTGTCAGAAAAATCCTTAGATCTTTGACTCCTGTTTGGCACACTATGGCTACTGTAGTGAAAGAATCGAGAAATCTATCTACCACATTTGTTGATAAACTAATTGGATCCTTGATGACTTATGAGTTGGGTTTGAAGAGAGCTGAAAAGGATGTCAAAAAGAAGAAGCCGCTTGCTCTCAAGGCAAGTCCAAGTATTAAAGAAGCTACTGAAGAGAGTGAGTCATCTATCTCTGAAGATGATTCAGGTGAGTTTGCTCTCATTACATGAAAAATTCAAAAAATTTCTGAAAAAAGAAGGTAAAGGATTTTTGAAAAAGAAATCACAGATAAATAATTTTTCAAAGCCTAAACAATTTGTGAATAAAAAATCTGACAGTGTTGCATGTTACAATTGCAGGAAACCAAGACATGTAAAATTTGAGTGTCCTAAACCTTTGAAGAAAGCACAACCCAAATGGACAAAAAAATAAACAAAAGGCCATGGTTGGAACATGGAGTGGAGAAGAAGATGATGATGATGAAGAGAGCACAGAACTTGATGAATCACATATAAAAATATGTCTGATGGCAAGAGGAGAAGAAGGAGATGAAGAGGAGGTAAATTCTTCCTTCAAAGATTTTTCTTTCAGTGATTGGGAACATGTATATTTTGAGCTGCTAGAACAATGTGATGAGGTTAAAAAGGAAAACAAGGTGCTTAAAAGAACAATAAATCATATTGTTAATGATACCTCAATGGAAGAAAATGAAAAGGAATTTGTTCAAGAAATCACTATTTTAAAAGAAATTGTTTATGAACTGGAAGTCAAGAATACTGAAAATGTCAAGGAGATGGCTTTGGTTACTGAAAAATATGATGCATTAAAAAGTGTGAACACTGAGATGAAGAAAGAAATTAAAATTCTTCAGAAAGAAGTCACCAGAAGACAAGAACTTTTGGAAAAATTTGTTAGCGGAAAAAATAACTTGGAAGCCTTGCTTGGAACTAAAATAAACTTCAACAAAGAAGGGTTGGGTTTTAATCCTTCAAAGAAGAAGGAAATAGGTTTGAAAACCATCACATTTGTTTCTTCAACAAATTCAGAAACTTCCACAACTAGAAAACAATTTGATGAAAAGAACACTCAAATAAAGAAAAAAAAGAGAAATTGCAATGTAGCAACCTGAAATTTTAAACAAAATAAAAAAAATATATTACATAATATTAAAAATTTTGATTTATTAGAAAATCAATTACAAGAAAATCAATGGGAAGAGAAATAAACCAAATTCATTAAAAGAAAAGAAGTATTAGGTTTTATTAAATTGACCCAATAGAATTTAGTGGGTCAAAATAAGAATTTTTAAAAGGAGAATAATGGGAAAATACCTTAAATTTGCAACTTAATTATTACTTAAATAAAAAGAGGGTATTTAGTGCATTAGAATAAGTGATTTGAGTTGGATTTGGATCCTAAACCTACCCCAATTGCTTGGCCACAAAATCCCCTCTCTCTCAACCAAATTAGGAGATTTCTTGCTTAAAAAGGGGAGAGGAAAAGAGAAAATTCGGAATTTAAGGGAATTAGAGTCCAATTAGGAAATAGAAAGGGGAGAAGCTCAAATACTCTCCTAAAACCCTCATGGCCAGCCCTAGCTCGTGCCAAGGGGTTGCTGGACTACGAAGAGAGGCCAAGAGGAGGAGAATTCATGGAGAAGAGGGATCTCCCAAGTTCTTCCCCGAGTTCTTCAAGTTCTTACCCTAGCAGAGGAAAAACGTGAAAGGTAGGCATTCTCAAGAGCATAAATCCTAAAATTTTGTCTGTAGGTTGTCCCAATCATCAGGAACAATACCCTCATGTTTCAGGATTTATCATCAAGTCAATATTTACTTCTTGATTTTGAAGTTCTACACTTATCTTGACACCGAACCCCCTTGTTAAATCTTGTTCTCCCTCTACACTTGATCTCATGCCACGAAAATTTTATTGGAGATTCTGATGGATGTTAGGTTTCTTTTTCCCCAAAAGCTCTAATTTCTACCCATCCTATCTTGTGAATTAATTCATTGATCCCAACTATACATAGTTCTATGTTCATCAAGAATTCTCTTTATTAAACCATGTTGAAACCATCGTTGCTTTCAGATTCTGATTTACTGGAAGTACCCATGCATGTCTGGATCTGTTTAAAACTAGTTTCATGATTTTTCATGAACTGTACTAATTGTTCTTAATTTTAGAACAACTCTGTGTCAAGAAGGGCAACTCTTGGACCGCAAACCAGGACATGTCTGATTCCTATCAGACTTGGGCGTAGACCACCAGAACGCGACTGTTCGATAGGCCGCATTCTGTGGTCTGGTTGCGACATTCTACCAGTCGTGTTCTGAACGCGGCAGGCATCGCCGTCGCGATTGCTGTGCCTGGCCTGAACGGCTTGTGGCGTTCCTTACAGGCCCATGTCACGATCTGACCCCCTGTTATGAGGAACCCGTCACGATCCATTTAAAAACCTGTCGCAATCTACCCTGAACCCGTCGTGACCTTTACTGGGGTGCGTCGCGTTCACAGGATTTTACAGAAAAACCCCTAATTTGAAATGCTCAATTTGCCTATTGTGCATGTACCCTTTAATTCCAGTATACCCGCAGTAAATTAACTTAATATAAATTGGAGATTTGTAAGTGATTTAAAATGCATACACATGACTAATTTCCATTCATGATTTCATGACACATGCACACACTTTGAACCATCCAAATATGGCTTAATTGGCATGAACATGTTACATAATTTATCTGGTAATTTATGTAATTAAATTGCCTCATTATACATGCGTACATTTTCGTGCGAGGTTTTGAATACTAATCTCGATGCTCCACTGTTCTAGAATTCGTCTAGAACGTTGAGCACTTGTTTCTATAATTACCCTCTTTCTTGACTTGGATGAACTCTCCGATCGTTACTCCTTCTGTCGGACTAGTGAGTCTTTATTCAAGGCCTCCGTAAGTCTCCTCTGTCCTTGGATTTCCACATGGTCGACGAGCCGGTTTTACCCTAACACATATTACACCCTTTAGGGATCAATACGATCCAAACGGCCATTAGAAGTTCGCTCTCATCTTGAATCACGTCGGACCTCTGGACCTGTGCTTAACATGGCCAGTGGTAGGGTTGTGAGTTCCACCTGACTGCCAACACCAAGTGCGCGTGTTGTGCAACTGTTACTATTGCATGTTTACTCGACGTGTTACGTGCAATGTCCACTAGCTCTCATCTATCCTCTACTCGCTCATAAGTTCACGTTCTCTCTACTATCTTGCCTAGTCATCTAGTGCTCTTATCTAATTCTTGGTACTCTTTATTGGCCATTGACTGATTGTCTAAAGATAAACAATATAACCAATGCCTGGCAATATATAAAGGGCCCGATCTGGTCCTGGGATGTGCGCCCGAAAGTGCTAGTGCCCATGGGAGTTAAATGATCAATGTGTTTGGCATTACACTCGAGTGCTATCTATCTTGACTATCTAAAGGACAATCAAAAGTGCTATATTCTCTCGTTGTCTATTGACAAAATGTGCTATGCTATACTCATTTTGCTATTGCTATATTTTGTGCTATTGTGTTATGACCATCCTGCTATTTTGTGCTATTCTCGACACTTGTGCTATTTTTGGAAAGTCTATATTTGGGAAGTCTTGCTATTTTGATCATGTACTATCCTGCTATCTTTTACGTGACTCTCTCGCTCTGTCTCTAGTTACTCTGCCTTTAATGCATTAATCATTTAAACCCTGCTTGACTATTGAGATTTAAGTCCTACTGGGCGTTATCGCTCACCCTACGTTATTTGTCGTTGTGTTCTCAAGTGAGACCAAGGATGAGACATACACTCAAGAGGACGGGAATGACTTGGAATGATGTCATGAGTACCCTAGCGTCCAAGCACTATGAATGGCGTTGTCATGGTTAAGTTTGAAGTTTAGTCTTTTGCTTTATTTCAATGTAATTGGGCCCTATATATTGGCTCTGATATTAGCGGTTGTAACTAAACATTTGGAAAGTTATAAATGAGAAAGAATTGTTTCAGAATTATTCATTTGTGTAAAGGTTTGATGTCTAGTTCTTGCTCTATACCCGTTTCCTTGCAACTGCCTCGCGTTCCAATATTCCGCGTCAGGGCATGACAGTTTTGTGGTATCATAGCCTAGGTTCTTCTTAAATATGGGATGATCTAGGTTAACCTGCCTCGACTAGAGTCAATTATCCTACCTATGTGAGATGTGGTGTGAGCCAAGGGTAACTAGCTAAAATGAACTCACACACGCGCAAATTAAATTCCACATCGATATCATGACAATAAGTTATTTCGTAGGAACTAAGCAATCAAGATGACTGCTGAACATGCTCAAATGAGGGGCATGCAACAAACCATCCAAGAACTGACGCGCGCCATCGTGCAAGCTACCCAAGGAGGTGGCAATCATGGTGCAGGCGACCTATATCACAACTTCAGTAGTCTGAACCCACCTAGGTTCAGTGGATCCACGGATCCAGATGAAGCTGAGCACTGGCTCAAGGAAACGGAAATGATCTTCCATGTTATGCAATGTGCAGCGGGGGATAAGCTGCTACTAGCTACATTTCAACTGGAGAAGGACGCCTGCGCTTGGTGGGAGTCAGTGGAAGCTACTAGAGAGAATGGGCAATTTACCTGGAATGAATTCAAAGAAGATTTTAATTCCAAATACTTCTCCGAGCGTGTCCAAGAAAGGAAGGCTGCGGAATTCGCTGCTCTTAAATAGTGGAGTTAGACTGTGGCCGAATATGAAGCCTAGTTTTCAAGACTGGCACACTATGTTGCACATCTGGTGAACACTGAAAGGATGAAGGCTAAGCGCTTTCTAAACGGCCTTAAGCCCCACTACATCACTCAACTAGCACCTCTCGACATCCAGACCTATGATGAGATGGTAAAGAAAGCCCAACTATTGGAAGATGCTACGGACTTCACAGACCGTATCAAAGGGAAGTTCGTCAAGAAGAAAGTGACCTCGGGTCAGTCATCTTCTAAGTCTACCAATGGCACGAAGCGTCCCTTCAACATCACGGAGGGATCTAGCCAAGAAAGGAAACCCAAGGTCTTCGTACCCAACACTCCAGCCAAGAGCAACTGCAAGCACTGTGACAAGCCCGGTCACATCGCTGACGAGTGCTAGAGGAAAGCCGGTGCATGTCTGCGCTGTGGAAGTCACGAGCACCGCATCCCCGAGTGCCTGCTACTGAAAGAGAATGGAAGGTGCCCTAATGCGCCTAAGAAATAAGGAAAGCTGCAAGCCCTGCATAATGAAGAAACCACAGAGGAAGGAGGTGTGGTAGAAGGTAACCTTCAAGTTTTTTCTCTACCTGCATTTGTTTTATTTGATACTGGAGCAACTCATTCATTTATATCTCAAAATTTTGCGGATACGGTGAATACCAAACCTACATCCATGGGATGTGAATTCTCTGTCACTACGCCACTAGGAGAGAAGGAAAAACTAAACAAATACTTTCCATCTGCCGATGTAATGATCGGAGACCAAAACTTAAAGGCCGACCTCGTATGTATGCCCATGGAAGGCTATGATGTAATCTTAGGAGCCGACTGGTTGTCCGCTTATGGGGAAAGTTTCGACTGTAAGAAAGGGAAAGTTACCTTTAGTGACTTTCCTAAATTGGCATTCTCTGGGATTAGACATAAGAGACGGATGTCTCTAATCTCCGCCATAAAGGCTCATAACATGATAAGGAAAGGTTGTATTGCCTTCCTAGCAGCCGTAGTGGTGGAAAAGAAGGGTTCTAAGATAGAAGACATTCACATAGTTCAGGATTACCCCGATGTGTTTCTTGAAGATCTGCCAGGGATTCCCCCAGAACGTGATGTCAACTTTGCCATAGAGTTGATCCTTGGAGCTGCCCCGGTATCACGTCAACCATACGGATGTCACCTGCCGAGCTAAAGGAGTTGAAGACACAACTAACGGAGCTACTAGAAAAGGGGTTCATCAGACCAAGTACTTCCCCATGGGGAGCGCCTATGCTGTTCGTCAAGAAGAAGGATGGATCGATGAGGCTCTGCATCGACTATCGGCAACTCAATCAGCTGACCATCAAGAATAAATACCCATTGCCCAGGGTCGATGACCTATTCGACCAAATATCTGGAGCTCAATATTTCTCCAAGATCGATCTTCGATCTAGTTATCATCAAATGAGGATCAAGGATGACGATATCTTCAAAACGGCTTTCAGGAACAGGTACAGACATTATGAATTCGTCGTTATGCCTTTTGGTCTAACCAATGCTCCTACAGCCTTTATGCAACTCATGAATAGCATATATCGGCCATATCTTGACAAGTTCATGGTCGTCTTCATCGACGATATCCTCAGTTATTCAAAGACCAAAGAAGAGCATGAAGAACACCTGAAGATCGCACTGCAAGTTCTATGAGACAACCAATTGTACGCAAAGCTTAGCAAGTGCAAATTCTGGCTCGAAGAAGTGTCCTTCTTGGGCCATGTCATCACTAAGGAGGGCATCTCCGTTGATCCCTCCAAAGTCGAAGCTGTACTCAATTGGGAGAAACCAACCAATGTCACCGACATAAGAAGCTTCTTAGGACTGGCTGGAAACTCAGGCGGTTCATCAAGGACTTCTCCAGGATCGCCGTTCCTCTCACGCGTCTGACACGAAAGGAGAATCCCTAGTCCTGGAGTAAAGAGTGTGAGAAGAGTTTCCAAACTCTTAAAGATTGCCTGACCTCAGCACCTGTTCTCGCTCTGCCAATAGAGGGAGAAGGTTTCTCTGTTTACACCGATGCCTCAGGGATTGGGCTAGGTTGTGTACTGATTCAAAAGGAGAAGGTCATTGCCTATTCTTCAAGACAACTGAAGACACATGAAGTCAACTACCCTGTACATGATCTCGAGCTGGCTGCTGTGGTCTTCGCCTTGAAGATCTGGAGACATTATCTATATGGAGAGAAATTCACTGTCTACTCATACCATAAAAGTCTGAAGTATTTATTCTCCCAGAAATAACTCAACATGAGACAGAGAAGATGGATAGAATACCTCAATGATTTCAACTTCAACATTCAATACCATCCATGCAAGGGAAACGCCGTGGCTGATGCTCTTAGTAGAAAGCCAATGGCATCTGTTTCAAGTCTAGTCTTTGGCAAGATGCAACTACTAGAACAATTCGCGAGGTTGGACTTAAATATTGAACATAGGGATGATCGAGCCTTGGTTGCCAATATGAAGATTCAATCCAACTTGCTGGAAGAAATCAAAGCCCAACAAGATAATGATCCGTTCTTGGTTCGCATCAAGGAAACTCTAGCCGAAAGGCCGGACTTTGCCATGACTGAGGATGGAAGGCTAGTATTTCAAGGGAGGACATGTGTTCCTGACAATGAAGAACTAAAGAGGAAGCTAATGGATGAAGCTCACAAGACAAGGTACACTATTCATCCTGGAGGTACCAAAATGTATCAAGATATGAAGAGAATATTTTGGTGGCCGAACATGAAAAGAGAGGTACCCGAACATGCCGCTCACTGCTTTACTTGCCAACAAGTAAAAGCGGAACACCTGCGCCCTGCCGGTGTACTTAGACCATTAGATATTCCGGAATGGAAGTGGGAAAGCATTGGCATGAACTTCATCATGGGGTTACCCAAGACTTGTAGTGGACTCGATGCCATATGGGTCATTGTTGACCAGCTAACCAAATCCACTCACTTCCTTGCTATAAAGAGTAAGTGGTCGGTAGAAGTACTAGCTGCCTTATACGTCAAGGAGATTGTAAGACTGTATGGAGTTCTATCATCCATAGTCTCGGATCGGGATCCAAGATTCACATCTCATTTTTTGAAAGGACTACAAGGTGCACTTGGTACTAAACTCAACTTTAGTACTACGTTCCATCCACAAACTGATGGACAAACTGAAAGAACTAACCAAATTGTTGAAGACATGTTGAGAGCCTGCACTATAGATTTCTAAGAATATTGGAATGAGCACCTACCTCTAATTGAATTCACCTATAACAACAGTTATCATGCAAGTATTAAGAAGGCACCATTGGAAGCACTCTACGGAAGAAACTGTAGATCAACTACATGCTGGAATGAGGTTGGGGAACAACAATGGCTAGGCCCAGAGATGGTACAAAATACCACAAGAGACATTCAAGTAATCAGACACCGGGTCAAGATTGCTCAATCCAGACAGAAGTGCTACGTCGACAAAAGAAGGCGAGGTATGAAATTTCAAGTTGGTGATCATGTATTCCTAAAGGTGTCACCTACTCATTGCATCCAAAGATTTGGAGTAAAGGGAAAGCTCAGCCCTAGATTCATCGGTCCTTTTGAAGTGCTTGAAAGGATTGGTGAGGTTGCATACTGGCTGGCTTTACCACCGGATCTGGCATGTGTACACAATGTGTTCCATGTCTCCATGCTTAGAATATATGTATATGACCCTACACACATCATCCGCCACGAGAAGTTGGTGCTGAACAAAGATGTGACATATGAAGAGAAGCCAGTCAAGATACTGGAATGGAAGGTACAACAGCTTAGGAACCGCCCCATCCACGTGGTGAAGGTCTTATGGAATAACCGCGGAGTGGAGCAAGCCACATGGGAACCAGAAGGAATCATCAGACGGAACTACCCCGATTTTTTCGGTAAGATATTTCCTCCCTTATGATTATATGAATTTGGGGACCAAATTCTTTTAAGAGGGGGAGGATGTAGCAACCTGAAATTTTGAACAAAAAAAATTATATAATATTAAAAAAATTGATTTATTAGAAAATCAATTAAAAGAAAATCAATGGAAAGAGAAATAAATAAAACCTATTAAAAGAAAAGAAGTATTGGGCTTTATTAAATTGACCCAATAGAATTTAGTGGGCCAAAATAGGAATTTTTAAAAGGAGAATAATGGGAAAATACTTTAAATTCACAACTTAATTATTACTTAAAAAAAAGAGGGTATTTAAAACATTAAAATAAGTGATTTGAGTTGGATTTGGAATCCTAATCCTACCCCAATTACTTGTCCACGAAATCCCCTCTCTCTCAACCCAATTAGGAGATTTCTTGCATAAAAAGGGGAGATGAAAAGAGAAAATTTGGAATTTAAGGTAATTAGAGTCCAATTAGGAAATAGAAAGGGGAGAAGCTTAAATACTCTCCTAAAACCCTCATGGCTGGCCCTACCTAGGAAGAGAGGCCAAGAGGAGGAGAATTTGTGGAGAAGAGGGATGGCCCATGTTCTTCCTCGAGTTCTTCAAGTTCTTACCCTAGAAGAGGAAAACGTAGTTTCAAGATTTATCATCAAGTCAATATTTACTTCTTATTTTTTGAAGTTCTGTACTTATCTTGACCCCGAACCCCAATATTAAATCTTGTTCTCCCTCTACACTTGATCTCATGCCACAAAATTTTTATTGGAGATTCTGATGGATGTTAGGTTTCTTTTGCCCCTAAAAGTCCTAATTTCTACCCATCCTATCTTACGAATTAATTCGTTGATCCCAACTGTACATAGTTCAATGTTCATCATGAATACTCTTTATTAAAACACGTTGAAACCATCGTTACTTTCAGATTCTGATTTACTGGAAGTACCCATGTATGTCTGGATCTGTTTAAAACTAGTTTCACAATTTTTCATGCACTATACTAATTGTTCTTAATTTTAGAACAACTCTGTGTCAAGAAGGGCAACTCTTGGACCGCAATCCAAAACATGTCTGATTCCTGTCGGACTCGGGCACAAACCACCAGAATGCGATGGCCCGATAGGCCGCGTTCTGTGGTCTGGTTGCGACATCCTGCCAGTTGCATTTTGAACGCGACAGGCATCGTCGTCACGATCGCTGTGCCTAGCCTGAATGGCTTGTCGCATTCCTTACAGGCCCCTGTCGCAATCTGACCCCCTGTTATGACAGACCCGTCACGATCCATTTAAACACCTGTCGCGATCTACCCTAAGCCCGTCGCGACCCCTACTGGGGTGCATCACGTTCACAGGATTTTGCAGAAAAACCCCTGATTTGAAATGGTCAATTTGCCTATTGTGCATGTACCCTTTAATTCCAGTATACCTGCAGTAAATTCAGTTAATATAAATTGGACATTTATATGTGATTTAAAATGCATACACATGACTAATTTCCATCCATGATTTCATGACACTTGTACACACTTTGAACCATTCAAATATGGCTTAATTGGCATGAACATGTTACATAATTTATCTGGTAATTTATGTAATTAAATTGCCTCATTACACATGCGTACGTTTTTGTGCGAGGTTTTGAATACAATCTCGACGCTCCACTGTTCTAGAATTCCTCTAGAATGTCGAGCACTTGTTTCTATAATTACCCTCTTTTTTGACTTGGACGAACTCTCTGACGAATACTCCTTCTCCCGGACTAGTGAGTCTTTATTCAAGGCCTCTGTAAGTCTCCTCTGTCCATGGATTCCCACATGGTCGACGAGCCGGTTGTACCCTAACACCTATTACACCTTTTAGGGATCAATATGATCCAAACGACCATTAGAAGTTTGCTCTCATCTTGAATCACGCCGGATCTTTGGACCTGTGCTTAACATGGCCAGTGGTGGGGTTGTGAGTTCCACCTGACTGCTAAAACCAAGTGTGCGTGTTGTGCAACTGTTACTATTTCCTATTTACTCGACGTGTTACGTGCAGTGTTCACTAGCTCTCATCTATCCTCTACTCGCTCATCTGTTCACGTTCTCTCTACTTTCTCGCCTAGTCATCTAGTGCTCTTATCTAATTCTTGGTACTCTTTATTGGCCATTGACTGATTATCTAAAGATAAACAATATGACCAATGCCTGGCAATATATAAAGGGCCCGATCTGGTCCTGGGATGTGCGACCGAAAGTGCTAGTGCCCATGGGAGTTAAATGATCAGTGTGTTTGGCATTACACTCGAGTGCTATCTACCTTGACTATCTAAAGGACAATCAAAAGTGCTATATTCTCTCGTTGTTTATTGACAAAATGTGCAATGCTATACTCATTTTGCTATTTCTATACTTTGTGCTATTGTGTTATGGCCATCCTGCTATTTTGTGCTATTCTCGACACATGCGCTATTTTTGGAAAGTCTATATTTAGGAAGTCTTGCTATTTTGATCATGTACTATCCTGCTATCTTTTACGTGACTCTCTCGCTCTGTCTCTAGTTACTCTGCCTTTAATGCATTAATCATTTTAACCCTGCTTGACTATTGAGATTTAAGTCCTACTGGGTGTTATCGCTCACCCTGCGTTATTTGTCGTTGTGTTCTCATGTGAGACCGAGGATGAAACATACACTCAAGAGGACGGGAACAACCTGGAATGATGTCATGAGTACCCTAGCGTCCTAGCACTATGAATGGCGTTGTAGTGGTTAAGTTTGAAGTTTAGTCTTTTGCTTTATTTCAATGTAATTGGGCCCTATAGATTGGCTCTGATATTAGTGGTTGTAACTAGACATTTGGAAAATTATTAATGAGAAAGAATTGTTTCAGAATTATTCATTTGTGCAAAGGTTTGATGTCTAGTTCTTGCTCTATACCCGTTTACTTGCAACTGCCTCGCGTTCCGATATTCTGCCTCAGGGCGTAAAAACAAGGTGCTTAAAAGAAAAATAAATCATATTGTTCATGATACAAAAGAATTTGTTCAAGAAATCACTGTTTTAAAAGAAACTGTTTATGAACTGGAAGTCAAGAATACTGAAAAGGTCAAGGAGATGGTTTTGATTGCTGAAACATTTGATGCATTAAAAAGTGTGAACACAAAGATGAAGAAAGAAATTGAAAATCTTCAGAAAGAAGTCACCAGAAGACAAGAACATTTGGAAAATTTTGTCAGTGGAAAAAATAACTTGGAAGCCTTGCTTGGAACTAAAATAAACTTCAACAAAGAAGGGTTGGGTTTTAATCCTTCAAAGAAGAAAGAAATAGGCTTGAAAACCATCACATTTGTTTCTTCAACAAATTAAGAAACTTCCACAACTAGAAAATAATTTGATGAAAAGAAAACTCAAATAAAGAAAAAAAGAGAAACTGCAAAGAATTCTGAAATTGGAAAATCTAATAAACAGGATAAGTCAAATGCTAAAATTAAACCAACAAACATGCCTCAGGGGAACAAGTCTTGGAAATCATCTGATTGGGTAGGTCGACACCTTCATACACTAGACAACAGAACTTGTCCAGGCAAACTAGTGGTAGGTCAACACTTTCATGCACTAGACCACAGAACATTTCTAGGTGGACTCATGTAGGTCGATATTATCCCTACAGAGTGTCGACACATTTCCACAGCTTTGCTAGATCTGGTCTGTCTGAATATTCCAAGAGGTTTAGCAATCAGAATAATTCATGGTTTCATCAAAGAAACACTGGTGAGAAGTTTGAACGAAAATTCATGAAAATGAAAAGAAATAATAGTTCAAAAATTCTGAAAATAACAGAAAAAGTCAAAAACAACATGAAACCAGAAACACCATTAAATCCACAGTAAAAGGACAAGCTTGGATTTCGAAAAGCCTGTTGTCCTATGTTCTTGAATTGGGTGATGTAAAGGGACCCAAATGTACTTTGGTTCCAAAGCTTTTTCTTTAATTGTGTTGAAGGTATGTCTTACAGCCAAGAACAACAAGTAGTATCTTGTAATGGCTATTCAAGACATATGACAGGGGACAAAGACAAATTCTATCTATTGTCTGAGAAGAAAGCTTGTCATGTAAATTTTGGAGGCAACAACAAAAGTAAGATTGTCAGTTAAGCTAAAGTAGGCAGAAATGTCGCGCCCTCATGCGGAATATCAGAACGCGAGGCAGTTGCAAGTAAAGGGTATAGAGCGAGTACTAGACATCAAACCATTGCACAATGAATAATACTAAAGCGAATTCATTTCATTAGTAACTTTTCAATGTCTAGTTACAACCACTAATATCAGAGCCAATCCATAAGGCCCAATTACATTGAAATAAAGCAAAAGATTAAACTTAGATACTACAATGCTAAGCATAGGGATAGGACGCTAGGGTACTCATGACATCAATCCAGGTCGTTCCCGTCCTCTTGTGTGTATGGTTCATCCTCGGTCTCACCTGAGAACACAACGACAAATAAAGCAGGGTGAGCGAACATCGCCAAGTAGGACTGAAATCTCAGGCTCTAGCAGGCTTTAAGTAATTAATACATTAAAGGCAGAGTAACTAATGATAGAACGGGAGAGAGAGTCAAGTAAAAGATAGCAGGATAGTACGTGAACGAAATAGCAAGACTTTTGCAAATATAGGCTTTCCAAAAATAGCACAAGTGTCGGGAATAGCACAATAATAGCAAGATAGCACAATGTCAAGTATGGCAAGATGGCCATAGCACAAATAGCACAACGAGTATAGCATCACACCACGAGTATAGCATAGCATTTTGTTGTCAATGGACAATGAGAGAATATAGCACTTCTTATTGTCATTTAGATAGTCGAGATAGATAGCACTCGAGTGTAATGCCAAACACACTAATCATTTAACTCCCATGGGCACTAGCACTTTCGGGCCCACATCCCAGGACCAGATCGGGCCCTTTATATATTGCTAGGCATTGATTATATTGTTTATCTCTAGACAATCAGTCAATGGCCAATAAAGAGTACCAAGAAATAGATGAGAGCACTAGATGAAGTCGACGAGATAGTAGAATGAACGTGAATAGATGAGCGACTAGAGTATAGAAGAAAGCTTATGGTCATTGTACGTGAAACGTCGAGTAACGAGCGATAGTAACAGTTGCACAGCACACGAGTACGGTGTTGGCAGTCAGATGGAATTCACTACCCTTCCACTGGTCGTGCAACGCATAGCTCCAGTGGTTCGGCGTGATACAAGATGAGAGTGAACTTCTAAAAGCTGTTTGGATCATATTGATCCCTAAAGGGTTTCATAGGCGTTAGGGTACAACCAGCTCGTCGACCATGTGAGAATCCATGGACAAAGAAGACTTACGGAGGCCTTGAACAAGGATTCACTAGTATGGCGGAAGGAGTATCCGACAGAGAGTTCGTCCAAGTCAAGAAAGTGTGTATTATAGAAACAAGTGCTCGACGTTCTAGAGGAATTCAAGAACAGTGGAGAGTCAAGATCGGTTCTAAACATCGCATAAAATGTAGTAAGTACCTCTTTAAAATAATTTACCAGATAAATTATACATCATCTTCAAGACAATTATGCCATGTTTGGGATGGTTCATGTGTGTGCATGTGTCATGGAAATCATAGATCAAAATTTAGTAATGTGCATATATTTTAATTCACAAATTAATGTTCAATTTATATTAAGTGAATAAGCTGCGTGTATGACAGAGATTAAAGGGTATAAGCTCAGTAAAAATTGAATATTTGTGAAACAGGGGGGGGGTGGTTTCTGCAAAATCCTTTGAATGTGACACGCGCCAGCAAGGATCGCGATGGGTATGGGGTTGATCGCGACAAGGTCATGCATGGGTCGCGACAGGGGTTCCAGAACAGGCACTGAGATCGCGACAGAGTATGAAGGGAATGCAACGGGACGACACAGGGATCGCGACAGAATTCCTGTCGCATTCAGAATGCGACGGGACGGCTATCGCAATCCGACCCCAAAACGTGGCCTATCGGACCGTCGAGTTCTAGTGGTCTGTGCCTGAGTCCGACAGGAATCAGACAAGACCTTGGATTACTGGCCAAACTTAAACAAAGTGACACAAGAGATTTTAGAAATTGATAACAAATCGTATAGCGCATGAAAATTTGTGAAACCAAAACTAAACGACTCTAGACAGACCAAGGTACATGCAGTAAATAGGAATTTGAAAACTATACAGGTTTCGGCATGCTTCTGTCTAATTTAAACAGGAAGAACGAGAAATAGTGGACAGTTGGAGTGAACAAATTAATCCACCCACTAGAGTAAATGAAAATTAGGGATTTCAGGGGCTAAAGAAAGCTAACAATGTTCAGAACATCCAGTAAAAGTTTCGGAGCATGAGTCTTAGTAATCGTGGAGATCAAGAGACATGAAGGGGGCTCAGAATCATGTAAGTTACGGAACTTTAAAAATCCATAACAAAAGATTGGGTTGCAGGAAAAATACAAAATTTGAGGGGCGTAGTTCATGATGATGGGAAGAACCTACAGTTAAAATTTCATGGTTTATGCTCCTGAGAATGCCTACCTTGACTCGATTTTCTCTCCTAGGGCAAGAACTTGAAGAACTCGGGATGAAGCTTGAGAGAGACTTCTCCATGAATTCCTCTTCTTCTAGACTCCTTCCCACGTCCAGCAATCTCTTGGCACAAACTAGGGCTGGCCTTGGGGTGAATAAAAGAGTATTTAAGCTCTTCCCCTTTCAATTTCCTAATAGGAGTCAAATTCCTATTAATTTCGAGATTTCCTATTCTCTACCTTCCTTCTAAGCATTCTACCTCCTATTTGGGCTGGGAAGACAGCCAAATTCGTGGCCAAGTAATTGGGGTAGGTTTAGGATTCCATATCCAACTCCAATCACTTATTTTAATGCATTAAATACCCTCTTTTTATTTAAGTAATATTTTAGTTACGAATTTTGGATATTTCTCTATTATCTCCCTCTTTAAAATCTCTATTTTAGCCCACAAATTTCTAATGGGTCTATTTAATAAAGCCCATTACTTATTTTCATTTGATGGGTTTTATTTAATTCTCTTTTCTTTGATTTTCTAATTAATTTAAATAGTTTTCTTTTATTTGTTTTTACAAATATCATAGTTTTAATATTAATTAGATTTTAAATTTGTAGAAAAATTCAGGTTGCTACATCCTCCCCCTCTTAAAAGAATTTGGTCCCCAAATTCATATGTCATATAGGAGAGAATGCCTTACCAAACAAATCAGGTTAGTTCCGTCTGATGATTCCTTCCGGTTTCCATGTAGCTTCTTCCATTCTATGGTTATTCCATAGGACTTTAAACACGTGGATGGGACGGTTCCTAAGCTGTTGTATCTTCCGTTCCTGTATCTTGACTGGCTTCTCTTCGTATGACACGTCTTTGTTTAACACCAACTTCTCGTGGCGAATGATGTGGGTAGGGTCATAGACATACTTCCTGAGCATGGAGACATGGAACACATTGCGTACACATGCCAGATCTGGTGGCAATGCCAGTCGGTATGCAACCTCACCAATCCTTTCGAGTACTTCAAAAGGACCAATGAATCTAGGGCTAAGCTTCCCTTTCACTCCAAATCTTTGAATGCCACGTGTAGGTGACACTTTTAGAAATACATGATCACCCACTTGAAATTCCATATCTCGCCTTCTCTTGTCAGCGTAGCTCTTCTGTCTGGATTGGGCAATCTTAAGCCGGTCTCTGATTACCTGAATGTCTCTTGTTGTCTTCTGCACCATGTCTTGGCCTAGCCATTGTTGTTCTCCAACCTCATTCCAGCATGCAAGAGATCTACAGTTTCTTCCATAGAGTGCCTCAAACGGCGCCATCTTAATACTTGCCTGATAACTGTTGTTATATGCAAACTCAATTAGAGGTAGGTGCTCGTTCCAGTAACCTTGGAAATCTATCGTGCAGGCTCTCAACATATCTTCAACAATTTGGTTGGTTCTTTCTGTCTGCCCATTAGTTTGTCGATGGAATGCGGTACTAAAGTTGAGTTTAGTACCAAGTGCACCTTGCAGTCCCTTCCAAAAATGAGATGTAAATCTCGGATCTCGATCCGAAACAATGGATGATGGTATGCCATGTAGTCTTACAATCTCCTTGACATATAAGGCAGCTAGTACCTCCACTGACCACTTACTTTTTATGGCTAGGAAGTGGGCAGATTTGGTTTGTCGTTCAACAATGACCCATATGGCATCGAGTCCACCACGAGTCTTGGGTAACCCCATGATGAAATCCATGCCAATGCTTTTCCATTTCCACTCTAGAATATCAAGTGGTCTTAGCACGCCAGTAGGGCGCATATGCTCTATTTTACTTGTTGGCAAGTAAGGCAGTGTGCGGCATGTTCCGCTACCTCTCTTTTCATGTTCGGCCACCAAAATGTTCTTTTCATGTCTTGATACATTTTGGTACCTCCATGATGAATAGTGTACTTCGTCTTGTGAGCTTCATCCATTAGTCTTCTCTTTAGTTCTTCATTGTCGGGAGCGCATGTCCTTCCTTGAAAGACAAGCCTTCCATCTTCAGTCATAGCAAAGTCCAACCTTGCAAATTGTTCTAGTAGTTGCATCTTGCCAAGAACTAGACTTGATACAGTTGCCATAGGCTTTCTACTAAAAGTGTCAACCACGACATTACCTTTGCCAGGATGGTATTGGTTGTTAAAGTCAAAATCCTTCAGGTATTCTAGCCATCTTCTCTGTCTCATATTGAGTTCCTTTTGGGAGAATAGGTACTTCAAGCTTTTATGATCTGAGTAGATAGTGAATTGCTTGCCATATGAATAATGTCTCCAGATTTTCAAGGCAAAGATCACAGCAGCCAGCTCGAGATCATGTACAGGGTAGTTGACTTCATGTGTCTTTAGTTGTCTCGAAGAATAGGCAATGACCTTCTCCTTTTGCATGAGTACACAACCTAGCCCAATTCCAAAGGCATCAGTGTAGACAGAGAAACCTTCTCCCTCTATTGGTAAAGCATGAACAGGTGCTGATGTAAGACAATCCTTGAGTGTTTGAAAACTCTTCTCACACTCCTTACTCCAGGAGTAGGGGTTCTCCTTTCGTGTCAGACATGTGAGAGGAACGGCAATCTTTGAGAAGTCCTTTATGAACCGCCTATAATAGCCAGCCAGTCCTAAGAAGCTTCTGATCACGGTGACGTTGGTTGGTCTCTCCCAATTGAGTACAGCTTCAACTTTGGAGGGATCAACTGAGATGCTATCCTTGAAGATGACATGGCCCAAGAAGGACACATCTTCGAGCCAGAAGTCACACTTGCTTAATTTTGCGTACAACTTGTTGTCTCGCAGGACTTGTAGTGCTATCTTCAGATGTTCTTCATGCTCCACTTTTGTCTTGGAGTATATGAGGATGTCGTCGATAAAGATGACCATGAACTTGTCGAGGTATGGCCGATATATACTATTCATGAGTTGCATGAAGGCTGCAGGAGCATTGGTTAGACCAAAAGGCATAACGACAAATTTGTAGTGTCCATACCTGCTTCTAAAAGCTGTTTTGAAGATATCGTCATCCTTTGATCCTCATTTGGTGATAGCCAGATCGAAGGTCGATCTTGGAGAAATATTGAGCTCCAGATATTTGGTCGAATAGTTCATTGACCCTAGGCAGTGGGTACTTGTTCTTGATGGTGAGTTGATTGAGTTGTCGATAGTCGATGCAGAGCCTCATCGATCCATCCTTCTTCTTGACGAATAGCACGGGTGCTCCCCATGGGGAAGTACTTGGTCTAATGAACCCTTTTTCTAGCAGCTCCATCAGTTGTACCTTCAATTCTTTTAGCACGGCGGGTGACATCCGGTACGGTTGACGCGATACCAGGGCAGCTCTAGGGATCAACTCTATGGCGAAGTTGACATCTCGCACCGGGGGAATCCCTGGCAGATCTTCAGGAAACACATCGGGGTAATCCTGGACTATGTGGACGTCTTCTATTTTAGAACCCTTCTTTTCAACAACTACGACTGCTAGGAAAGCAATGCAACCATTCCATATCATGTTGTGGGCTTTTATGGCGAAGATTAGAGACATTCGTCAGTTGTGTCTAATCCCAGAGAATGCCAATTTAGCAAAGTCACTAAAGGTAACCTTCCCTTTCTTGCAGTCGACACTTGCCCCATATGCGAACAACCAGTCGGTTGCCAAAATTGCATCATAGCCTTCCATGGGCATACATACCAGGTCAGCTTTTAGGTTATGGTCTCCGATCATTACATCGGAAGATGGAAACTATTTGTTCAGTTTCTCCTTTTCCCCTAGTGGTGGTGTGACAGAGAACTCACAACCCGTGGATATAGCTTTGCAGTTAAGGTATCAGCAAAATGTTCAGATTAAATGAATGAGTTGCTCCCGTATCAAATAAGACAAATGCTGATAAGGAGAAAACTTTAAGGGTACCTTCTACCACGCCTCCTTCCATTGCAGGTTCCTCTTCATGTAGGGCTTGCAGTCTTCCCTGTCACTTAGGCGCATTAAGGCGCCTCTCATTGTCCTTTAGTAGCGAGCATTCGGGAATGCGGTGCTCGCGGCTTCCACAGTGCAGACATGCGCCGGATTTCCTCCAGCACTCATCAGCGGTGTGACCAGGCTTGTCACAATGCTTGCAGTTGCTCTTGGATGGAGTGTTGGGTACCATAGCCTTGGGTTTCCTTTCTTGGCTGGGTTCCTCCGTGATGTTGAAGGGACGCTTCTTGCCATTGGTTGGCTTAACAGATGACTAACCAGATGTCAATTCCTTTTTCACGAACTTCTCTTTGATACGGTCGGTGAAGTCCGTAGCATCTTCCAGCAGCTGAGCTTTCTTTACCATCTCAGCGTAGGTCTGGATGTCGAGAGGTGCCAGTTGGGTGATGTATTGTGGCTTAAGGCCGTTGAGAAAGTGCTTAGCCTTCATTCTTTCAGTAGCTACCAAGTGTGCTGCATACCTTGCCAGTCTAGAGAATTGGGCCTCATATTCAGCCACAGTCAGGCTCCTCTATTTCAGAGCAGAAAATTCCGCAGCCTTCCTTTCTTGGACACGCTCGGAAAAGTACTTGGAGTTGAAAGCTTCTTTAAACTCGTGCCAGGTGAATTGCCGTTCTCTCTAGTAGTTTCCACTGACTCCCACCATGTACGGGCGTCCTTCTCCAGTTGAAATGTAGCCAGTAGCAGCTTATCCCCAGCTGCACATTGCATAACACGGAAAACTCTTTCTGTTTCCTTCAATCAGTGCTCGACTTCATCCGGATCTGTGGATCCACTGAACCTAGGTGGGTTTAGACTTCTGAAGTTACGATGCAGATCGCCTACACCAGCACGATTACCCCCACCTTGGGTAGCTTGCATGCTGGCACGAGTCAACTCTTAGATGGTTTGTTGCATGCCCCTCATTTGAGCGCGTTCAGTAGTCATCTTTGTCGCTTAGTTCCTACAAAAATAACTTATTGTTATGATATTGGTATGAAATTTTTGTTCGTGCATCTGTGAGTTGATTTTTAGCTAGTTACCCTTGGTCTAACTTCAACTCACATAGGTGGATAATTGACTCTAGTCGAGGCAAGTTAACCTAGATTATCCTTTACTTAAGAATAACCTAGGCTCTGATACCACAAAACTGTCACGCCCTGACGTGGAATATCGGAACGTGAGGCAGTTGCAAGTAAAGGGTATAGAGCGAGTACTAGACATCAAACCATTGCACAATGAATAATACTAAAGTGAATTCATTTCATTAGTAACTTTTCAATGTCTAGTTACAACCACTAATATCAGAGCCAATCCATAGGGCCCAATTACTTTGAAATAAAGCAAAAGATTAAAGTTAGATACTACAACACTAAGCATAGGGCTAGGATGTTAGAATGTGGAGCCCGAACTCTGAAGCAAATCTCCATAAGGGGTCAGGTCGCGGTTCAGCAGTCGACTGCCACAGTCGAAGTCAGAAATGAAGCAGTCGATTGAATGATTCGACTCATGCAGTCGAATGTCAGATGTGAATGATTCGACTCATGCAGTCGAATGTCAACATGAAGGATTCGACAAATGCTGTCGAATGTCAACATGAATGATTCGACTCATGCAGTCGAATGTCAAATATTGAATCATTCGACTCCCTCTTACCAGGACAAGACTTTGCAGTTCTGAGGCGATTCAGAGGCAGGACCCTTTTGCCCTTGTGTGTCTTGATTGTGGCGCCCTTTCCTCCTAGTATATAAAGGGGGGTTTTGTCCTCTTTGGAAGTGAGTGTATTTCTTGCAGAAGAAGTATTGAAAGCTGCTGTGGCCGTGGACGTAGGAAGGCTTCTTGCCCTCGAACCACGTAAAAATCTGGTGTTCTTCTTCCTACCTCCTCCTAACTCTCTCTGGTATCTACGTGTGGGTAGTGTGAGAGAGAGTTGTCGCTGATCAGAGTGTTGTCCTCCCAACAACTGGTATCAGAGCCCCAGGTTTAGGGTTTACAGGGGAAGCAATGGCAGTGGATGAAGGAAAGGTGAGGATCGAGAAGTTTGATGGCAAGGACTTCGGTTTCTGGAAGATGCAAATCGAAGACTACTTGTATCAGAAGAAGCTGCATCAGCCGCTTCTTGGAACGATGCCAGAGGGTATGAAGAAGGAAGACTGGGATCTTCTGGACAGGCAAGCTCTTGGAGTTATCCGTTTGACGTTGGCCAGAAACGTCCCGTTCAACATCGTGAACGAGAAGACCACAACAGGTTTGATGAAGGCGTTATCAAACATGTACGAGAAACCATCTGCCTCCAACAAGGTACATTTGATGCATCGTCTGTTTAATCTCAAGATGACCGATGGTTCCTCAGTCACAGATCATATCAATGAGTTCAACGTGATTACAGCTCAGTTGAGTTCTGTAGAAATAGATTTTGATGATGAGATTAAAGCTTTGATTCTTCTGTCCTCCTTACCGGAAAGTTGGGGTGCTACTGTGACGGCTGTTAGTAGTTCTTCAGGTTCAAGTAAACTGAAACTCACAGAGATTCGAGATTTGATTCTTAGCGAGGATGTTCGCAGGAGGGAATCTGGTGAAGCTTCAGGTTCTGCCATAAACACTGAAGGCAGGGGAAGAACAAATCAGCGTGGACAAAATCAGAACAGATCTAAGTCCAAGAAAAGAAATCAGTCAAAACCACGTGGTGATGGTTGCTGGAACTGTGGTAAGAAGGGTCACTTCAAAAAGGATTGCAGACTTCCAAAGAGGAAGGATAAGGGCAGAAACAGGAAGAAGACTCTGCTAATGTCACGGCAGAGGGAGTCGAAGATGCTCTGATTTTGAGCATTAACAGTCCCATCGAATCCTGGATTTTGGATTCTGGAGCATCTTTTCACTCTACCTCATGCAAAGAGACTTTACAAAATTATGTTGCTGGTAATTTTGGGAAGGTCTATCTTGCTGATGACGAGCCTCTAGATATTGTGGGGAAGGGTGATGTTCACTTGAAAACAGCGAACGGGACTATATGGAAGCTGAGGGATGTTACACATGTTCCTGGCTTGAAGAGAAATTTGATCTCCATTGGTCAGCTTGATGATGAAGGATATGTCACTACCTTTGTCAATAGGTGCTGGAAGATAACCAAGGGTGCCATGGTTATAGCATAGGGCAGCAAGATGGGGACTCTTTATATGACTGCAAATGACAAAGACTTAGTGGCAGTGACAAATTCAGAAGAAGACTCCAAGACCTGGCACTGCAGACTTGGGCACATGAGTGAAAAGGGGATGAAGATGATGGCTGCAAAAGGGAAGTTGGGTGATCTAAAGTCCATAGATATTGGACTGTGTGAAGACTGCATACTGGGAAAGCAGAGAAAGGTCACCTTCTCTAAAGCTGGAAGAAGTTCTAAGCAAGGAAAGTTAGAACTTGTGCACACTGATGTGTGGGGGCCAGCCCCTGTTCGATCCCTTGGAGGTTCACTCTACTATGTCACCTTTATTGATGACTCCACTGGGAAGGTATGGGTTTATTTTCTCAAAAATAAATCTGATGTGTTCTCTACTTTTGTGAAGTGGAAGGCTGAAGTGGAAAATCAAACTGGTGTAAAGATCAAGTGTTTGAGGTCAGACAATGGAGGAGAGTATAGCAGCAAGGAATTTAAAGATTTCTGTGCAGTACATGGCATTCGTATGGAGAAAACAATTCCAAATACTCCACAGCAGAATGGGGTTACTGAACGCATGAACAGAACCATGAATGAGAGAGCTAGAAGCATGAGACTACATGCTGGCCTACTGAAGACTTTCTGGGCAGATGCTATTAGCACAACAGCTTACTTGATTAATAGAGGACCCAGTGTTCCTCTAAATGGTGAGCTACCAGAAGAGGCTTGGACCGGCAAGGAGGTAACTCTCTCACACCTAAGAGTATTTGGTTGTCTCTCATATGTGCATGTTGATTCCAATGACAGAGACAAGTTAGATCCTAAGTCAAGGAAATGCTTTTTCATTGGATATGGTTATGTTGATTTTAGATACCGCTTCTGGGATGATGAAGGTAGGAAAATCATTAGACAAAGGAATGTTATATTCAATGAAAGATTGCTTTACAAGCACAGATCTGATGTGGAATCCAAAGATGCAGGTCAAGAAAGTGCACAGGTTGAGCTGGAGGGAATTTCAGAAGAGGATGTGTTGAGAAGGTCTCAAGATGATCCTGAAAATACTATAGTGCAACCAGAGGTTCAAGTGAGAAGGTCAAGCAGATTGCGCAGGCCAGTTGAGCGATTCTCACATGCTATGTACTACTTGTTGTTGACAGATGCAGATGAACCAGAGAGCTTTGATGAAGCTACGTAGGTGGAGGATTCAGTCAAGTGGGAGTTGGCAATGAAAGATGAAATGAACTCCCTTAACAAGAATGAAACTTGGGTGCTGACTGAACTACCACCTGGGAAGAGGGCATTGCAAAACAAATGGGTTTTTCAGTTAAAAGAAGAACATGATGGCAGCAAGAGGTACAAGGCAAGGCTGGTTGTGAAGGGTTTCCAACAGAAGGAAGGTATTGATTATACTGAAATTTTTTCTCCAGTTGTCAAGCTAACTACTATTAGATTAGTGTTGAGTATTGTTGCTGCTGAAAACTTGCACCTAGAACAGCTTGATGTAAAAACGGCTTTTCTCCATGGTGATTTGGAGGAGGATATCTATATGGTGCAGCCAGAAGGTTTTCATGAACATCGTAAAGAAAACCTTGTTTGCAAACTGAACAAAAGCTTGTATGGTCTGAAACAAGCCCCCAGACAGTGGTACAAGAAGTTTGATGGATTCATATGTAGCAATGGGTTCTATAGGTGCGACATGGACCATTGTTGTTACTTTAAGAAGTTTGACATTTGTTACATCATATTGCTGTTGTATGTGGATGATATGCTTATTGCAGGATCAAGTATGACAGAGATTAACAAGTTGAAGAAGCAATTGTCAAAGAAATTTGCTATGAAGGACTTGGGAGCAGCAAAGCAAATTCTTGGGATGAGAATTGTGAGAGATAGAGCAGATGGTATTCTGAAGCTATCTCAAGAAGGCTACATTCAGAAGGTGTTGAGCAGGTTCAACATGCAAGATGCAAAACCAGTCAACACCCCTCTAGCAAGTCACTTCAAGTTGTGCAAAGAGCAGTCACTGAGGACTACTGAAGAATGTGAGTCCATGAAGAAAATCCCTTATGCATCAGCTGCGGGAAGTCTGATGTATGCTATGGTTTGTACCAGGCTGGATATAGCACATGCAGTGGGAGCTGTGTGCAGATATATGGCAGATCCAGGAAAACAACACTGGGAGGCAGTAAAATGGATTTTGAGATATCTGAAAGGCACTTCAGATAAATGTCTTTGTTTCAGAAAAGGTGATGTTATTTTACAAGGTTTTGTTGATGCAGATCTTGGTGGTGATCTGGACACAAGGAGAAGCACCACTGGTTATGTGTACACCTTGGGTGGGACTGCAGTGAGCTGGGTTTCACAACTTCATAAAGTTGTTGCTCTTTCAACCACAGAAGCAGAGTATGTTGCTGTCTCCGAGGGGGTCAGGTCGCGGTTCGAGCTGCGTGGTCAGGTCGCGGGGGTCAAGGTGGCAGCGCCCCTTGCGGGGGTCTCCGGGGGCAGCGCCCCCGGAAGCTAAATTTTGACTAAGTGTTGCAGGCGGACTTAGCATTCGACTGCCACAGCCGAAGTCAGAAATGAAGCAGCCGATTGAATGATCCGACTCATGCAGTCGAATGTCAGATGTGAATGATTCGACTCATGCAGTTGAATGTCAACATGAAGGATTCGACTCATGCAGTCGAATGTCAACATGAATGATTCGACTCATGCAGTCGAATGTCAAATATTGAATCATTCGACTCCCTCTTACCAGGACAGGACTTTGCAGTTCTGAGGCGATTCACAGGCAGGACCCTTTTGCCCATGTGTGTCTTGATTGTGGCGCCCTTTCCTCCTAGTATATAAAGGGGGGTTTTGTCCTCTTTGGAAGTGAGTGTATTTCTTGCAGAAGAAGTATTGAAAGCTATTGTGGCCGTGGACGTAGGAAGGCTTCTTGGCTCCGAACCACGTAAAAATCTGGTGTTCCTATGTTCTTCTTCCTACCTCTTCCAATCTCTCTCTGGTATCTACGTGTGGGTAGTGTGAGAGAGAGTTGTCGCTGATCAGAGTGCTGTCCTCCCAACATAGGACGCTAGGGTACTCATGACATCACTTCAGGTCATTCCCGTCCTCTTGAGTGTATGGTTCATCCTCAGTCTCACCTGAGAACACAACGACAAATAAAGTAGGGTGAGCGAACATCGCCCAGTAGGACTTAAATCTCAGGCTCCAGAAGGCTTTAAGTAATTAATGCATTAATGGTAGAGTAACTAATGATAGAACGGGAGAGAGAGTCAAGTAAAAGATAGCAGGATAGTACATGAACGAAATAGCAAGACTTTCCAAATATAGAATTTCCAAAAATAGCACAAGTGTCGGGAATAGCACAATAATAGCAAGATAGCACAATGTCAAGTATAGCAAGATGCCCATAACACAAATAGCACAATGAGTATAGCAACGCACAAGGAGTATAGCATAGCACTTTGTTGTCAATGGACAACGAGACAATATAGCACTTTTGATTGTCATTTAGATACTCGAGATAGATAGCACTCGAGTGTAATGCCAAACACTCTGATCATTTAACTCCCATGGGCACTAGCACTTTCGGGTGCACATCCCAAAACCAGATCGGGCCCTTTATATATTGCCAGGCATTGGTTATATTGTTTATCTTTAGACAATCAGTCAATGGCCAATAAAGAGTACCAAGAAATAGATGAGAGCACTAGATGAAGTAGACGAGATAGTAGAATGAACGTGAATAGATGAGTGAGTAGAGTATAGAAGAAAGCTTATGGTCATTGTACGTGAAACGTCGAGTAACGAGCGATAGTAACAGTTGCACAACATGCGAGTACGGTGTTGGCAATCAGGTGGAATTCACTACCCTTCCACTGGCCGTCCAACGCATAGGTCCAGATGTTCGGTGTGAGACAAGACGAGAGTGAACTTCTAAAAGCCGTTTGGATCATATTGATCAATAAAGGGTTTCATAGGCGTTAGGGTACAACCAGCTCGTCGACCATGTGGGAATCCATGGACAGAGGAGACTTACGGAGGCCTTGAACAAGGATTCACTAGTATGGCGGAAGGAGTATCTGACAGAGAGTTCGTCCAAGTCAAGAAAGTGTGTAATTATAGAAACAAGTGCTCGACGTTCTAGAGGAATTCTAGAACAGTGGAGCATCGAGATTGGTTCCAAAATATCGCACAAAACGTAGTAAGTACCTCTTTAAAATAAGGTAATTAAATTCCATAATTTACCAGATAAATTATACATCATCTTCAAGCCAATTATGCCATGTTTGGGATGGTTCATGTGTGTGCATGCGTCATGGAAATCATAGATGGAAATTTAGTCATGTGCATATATTTTAATTCACAAATAAATGTTCAATTTATATTGAGTGAATAAGCTGCGTGTCTGACAGAGATTAAAGGGTATAAGCTCAGTAAAAATTGAATATTTGTGAAACAGGGGGGGTTTTCTGCAAAATCCTTTGAATGCGACACGCGCCAGCAAGGATCGCGATGGGTATGGGGTTGATCGCGACAAGGTCATGCATGGGTCGCGACAGGGGTTCCAGAACAGGCACTGAGATCACGACAGAGTATGAAGGGAACGCAACGGGACGACACAGGGATCGCGATGGCATTCCTGTCGCGTTCAGAACGCGACGGGACGACTGTCACAATTTGACCCCAGAACGCGACCTATCGGGTCGTCGCGTTCTGGTGGTCTGTGCCTGAGTCCGACAGGAATCAAAAAGGACCTTGGATTGCGGGCCAAACTTAAACAAAGTTACAAAAGAGACTTTAGAAATTGAGAACAAATCGTATAGTGCATGTTAAATTACGAAACCAAAACTAAACGACTCTAGACAGACCAAGGTACATGCAGTAAATAGGAATTTGAAAACTATACAGGTTTCGGCATGCTTTTGTCTAATTTAAACAGGAAGAACGAGAAAGAGTGGACAGTTGGAGTGAACAAATTAATCCGCCCACTAGAGTAGATGAAAATTAGAACTTTCAGAGGCTAAAGAAAGCTAACAATGTTCAGAACATCCAGTAAAAGTTTCGGAGCATTATTCTTAGTAATCGTGGAGATCAAGAGACATGAAGGGGGCTTGGAATCATGTAAGTTACAGAACATTGAAAATCCATAGCAAAAGATTGGGTTGCAGGAAAAATACAAAATTTGAGGGCATAGTTCAAGATGATGGGAAGAACATACAGTTAAAATTTCATGGTTTATGCTCGTGAGAATGCCTACCTTGACTCGATTTTCTCTCCTAGGGCAAGAACTTGAAGAACTCGGGATGAAGCTTGAGAGAGACTTCTTCTCCACGAATTCCCCTTCTTCTAGACTCCTTCCCACGTCCAGCAATCCCTTGGCACAAACTAGGGCCGGCCTTGGGGTGAATAAGAGCATATTTAAGCTCTTCCCCTTTCAATTTCCTAATAGGAGTCAAATTCCTATTAATTTCGGGATTTCCTATTCTCTACCTTCCTTTTAAGCATTCTACCTCTTATTTGGGCTGGGAAGATAGCCAAATTTGTGGCCAAGCAATTGGGGTAGATTTTGGATTCCATATCCAACTCCAATCACTTATTTTAATGCATTAAATACCCTCTTTTTATTTAAGTAATATTTTAGTTACGAATTTTGGATATTTCTCTATTATCTCCCTTTTAAAAATCTTTATTTTAGCCCACAAATTTCTAATGGGTCCATTTAATAGAGCCCATTACTTATTTTCATTTGATGGGTTTTATTTAATTATCTTTTCTTTGATTTTCTAATTAATTTAAATAGTTTTCTTTTATTTGTTTTTCCAAATATCATAGTTTTATTATTAATTAGATTTTAAATTTCTAGAAATATCCAGGTTGCTACAAGAAATCTTTCAAATTCAATTGATGATGTACTTTTGGTGGAAGGATTAGAGTACAACCTTCTAAGCATAAGCCAACTCTGTGATAAGGGTCACAAGGTAATTTTTTATTCCCTTAGTTGTACAATTTTTGAACCGAATTCAAACTGTGTGAAATTTTCTAGAAAAAGAATCAATAATGTCTACATGGTTGATTTGGATGAACCTAAAAACACCAATCTTTGTCTTTCTGCCAATAAAATTCATCTTGCATGTTTATGGCATCATAGACTAGGTCATGCTAGCTACAACATGCTACATAAATTGGTTCAAATCAATATGGTGAAAGGTTTGCCAGAAATTTCTTTCAAACAATATTTCAAAATCTGTGAGGCATGCACACAAGGTAAGCAAACAAGAAAATCTTTTAAAAGTAGATCTGAAAGTCAATCTTCCAAACCTTTTGAACTTATTCATATGGATCTATTTGGACCCACAAAAACAAACAGTCTAAATAGAAAAAGGTTTGGATATGTTCTTGTTGATGATTTTTCAAGATTTACTTGGGTTTTCTTTCTTACTCACAAAAGTTATGCCTTTATGGAATTTCATGAATTCTATAAGAAACTTCTTTAGGAAGGAAAGTTCAAAATAATTTCAATCATGTCTGATCATGGAGGTGAATTCGAAAATACTGACTTTGAAAAACATTGCAGGGAAGAAGGAAATTCCTATAGATTCTCATCACCCAGGACTCCTGAACAGGACAGAGTAGTAGAAAGACGAAACCGAACACTTGTTGAAATGGCAAGGACCATGCTAATTGAAAGTAGTTTGCCTAGAAAATTCTGGGAAGAGGCAGTAAACACTTCCTGCTATATCATATATCGTGCAATGGTAAGACCTCTTAGAAAAAAGACTCCTTATTAACTACTGGAAGGTAAAAAACCTTTCATTGCTCATTTCAAAGTGTTTGGTGCAAAATGTATCATCTTGAATAACAATAGAAGTGATTTGGATAAATTTGAACCATAGAGTGAACTGAGGATTTTTCTTGGTTATTCTGACCATTCAAGAGCATATAGAGCTTTTAATGTGAATGATCAAATTGTTGAAGAGTCCCCTCATATAACATTTGATGAACTTCATAATGGATTGTGTAGGAAAAAGGAAGATGGAGAATTTCTGGAAAAAGAAGAATCAAATGACCAGCAAGGAAAGGAACGTGCAGCAAGTAAAATTCTAGATGATGACAATGGACAAAAGACAACAAATGCAAATGAGAATAGAGATCAGCTGAACATCAAAATGTTAAGAGATCATCCTCAGGAGAGCATCATTGGTAATCTACTTGACCCACGTAGGACTTTATCTCATTTCAGAATTGGATCAAATGACACTTGTCTCATAAATTGAACCTAAAAATATTGAAGATGCATTAAAAGATACTTTTTTGATAAATGCCATGCAAGAAGAATTGAATCAATATGAAAGAAATAAAGTTTGGCATTTGGTTCCAAGACCTTCTTCCCAAAGTGTCATTGGAACTAAATGGGTGTGCAAAAATAAAACAAGTGAAGATGGTAAAATAATTAGAAATAAAGCTAGGTTTGTAGCAAAAGGTTACAATCAAGAATTTGGAATTGACTTTGAAGAATCTTTCGCTCCTGTAGCTAGGCTTGAAGCAATTATAATTTTGCTTTCTTTTGCATGTGATCATTGTATCAAACTACAACAAATGGATCTTAAAAGTGTATTTTTGAATGGCTTAATAAAAGAGGAAGTTTACGTTGAACAACCTCCTGGATTTGAATGTACTGAGTTTCCTAACCATGTTTTTAAGCTTGACAAAGCTCTCTATGGATTAAAGCAAGCTCCCAGGGCTTGGTATGACCGGTTGAGCTCATTCCTTACAGGTAAAGGGTATTCCAGAGGTAAGGTACATCAAACCCTTTTTACAAAAGTGCAAGAAAGTGATATCTTGGTTGTCCAAATTTATGTTGATGACATTATATTTGGATCAACAAAATCTTCACTGTGTAAGGAATTTGTTGATTTGATGACAATCGAATTTGAAATGAGCTTAATGGGAGAACTAAATTTTTTCCTTGGATTGTAGGTTGTTCAAACTAAGGAAGGAACCTTCATCAATCAGTCAAAGTACATACAAGATCTGCTAAAGAAGTACAAAATAAAGAATACCAAAGCCATGGCAACACCAATGAACACAATTGTGAGTTTGGATGTTGATCTGAAAGGTAACTTGGTAGATCCAAAGACCTACAGAGGTATGATTAGATCCTTGCTTTATTTGACAGCATCTAGACCTGACATACAATTTTCTGTGTGCATGTGTGCTAGATTTCAGGCTAGTCCTAGAGAATCCCACATGGGTGCTACAAAAAGAATTTTCAGATATCTTGCAGAAACTCATGAGTTGGGATTGTGGTATCTAGCATCTTGTGAATATAATTTGATATCTTATTAAGATGCGGATTATGCTGGTTGCAAATTAGACAGAAAGAGCACTAGCGGTCATTGCCAATTTTTGGGAGGGTGTTTAGTCTCTTGGGTTGCTCTCTCTACTACAGAGGCATAATATGTAGCTGTAGGGAGTTGTGGCACCCAAGTGTTATGGATTAAACATCAACTCCAAGACTATCAAGTAGATCTTGAATGTGTCCCAATCATGTGTGATAACACTAGTGCAATAAATCTGGCCAAAAATCCAATCCAACATTCTAAGACTAAACATATAGAAATCAGGCATCATTTTCTAAGAGATGAAGTCAGGAAAAATTCATTTGAATTGCATTTCACTGAAATAACAAAGCAAATTGCTGATATCTTTACAAAATTTGTGTAATGAATGATTTTCATCTCTAAGAAGAGAACTTGGTTTGTGCTTACTTGATACATGACTGATTTTTTGAAAAATTGTTTGCAAATGGTTGCCTGTATAATTGCTTCTCATATGAAGTGATACTGCTTGTTGTTTGATTTCTTTAATTCAATATCTGATGCACATGGTGAGGGGGAGGTTGGTTGAAGAACTCAGTATTTGGAAAGATGAGGTTCTGTGAGTCAAGATGGTAAGTAATGTTGGAAGTACTGAATTCAGTGAGTTTGCAGTATGTGAAGAATGATTCCTTCAAATTATCTAAGTTTTGGCCTGTCATAGGTTGACTCTATTGGCAAGAGAGTCGACATTAGCTTCCTTGATTCTGAACTTTTGTCAATTTTCTCTTTCAGTTACTTTTCCATTTCCCGTTGCAAATAAAATTTTCTTGTTCTTGCAAAATAATTTCCTGTTTCTCACATTGCATTAGCATTCTTGGTATATCAAAAGGTGATTTGAAGAAAGGCAAGTCAGGTTTGTCTGGATTCTTTCACTACGTGTGAATATATGTCTCCGTCAAGTATCAAGAGCCTTTGTATGCAATTGTTGAGGTAGAGTCTTATTTTTCATCAAAACAATCTTGATGTTTCAATTTTCACTTCACTTAATTTTTCATTCATCAATAATCTTCATGCTCATTCCCTTCCTGTCTCACAAAGATCCATTTTCTGAGGGGGAGTAATTCTATTATGAAAATTGTATGATTGGGCAAATTCTCAGGGGGAGTTAAAACTGTTATACTCTTAAACTCCATTATCTCTGAAAGAAAAAGGACATGGTTTGTTAATTATAAGCTTCTAAGTTTAACTTTGAAATTCACTGAAAACATAAAAAAGGTTAAATAACAGATGTTGAAAACAATTTATCAAGTGAAAATTGTAGTTTATCTTTTTCTGAGATTTCCATGTATTCTGGTCCCTCTGGCTAGATTTTAAAAACATCTGAGATGTATTGTTTTTAAAAGTCATCTTTAGGCAGAAAAGATATTCAAGATTCTCCATGGATAAAATTCCATTTTGATGACAGAACAATGACTAGGCTCTGAGAAACTACAATTCCTGATAAAAATCAGTTGAAAAATTGTGTGTCATGATGAGCTAGTTATTTCTGTTCAGGGTCGTTAAATTTTTTTTTTGCTGTGCTTATTAAGTAACTAAGGATTCTTGTGTCTAACCAACATGTATCCTCGCATAAAAAGTTGCACACAACCCTTGAGACAAGATGATTATCTTACTTGAGTAATTAGGAGCTCTGGTGTGTGAAAAGCATGGGCTCTTGCATGAAAAAGAAAGGGCAAATCTGATTGTTCATCTTTTTATGAAAAATGCAAATTGTCATTCAAATTGTTTTTCAAATTTTTTAAAATCTCAAGATAGATGTTTTGTCTCAATACATCTTGGTTTTTTTCTTTGTATCCAGAGTTACCATTTTACTTGAATTTAGTAAGAATTAATAAGTCTGCAAACTTTCAACTAAAAGATTCTTTTCTCTCTTGTTATTTTTTCTTCTGAGTCTTTGAATGTTTTTAAGTGGATAAACTAGAGTTTATAAAATTCAAACCATTAATTTCACTCAGATGAGCATAAAGTGAGGAAAGAGCATAAACTTTTTAACTTTCTCAAGGTTACTAAAAAAATACATTTAATCATGGTATATTTCTCCTTTCACTAATGATGTCCAAACAACTCATTAAATTCTTCCTGATAGAGTCGACACTTGACTGGCTAGAGTCGACTCTTCTTGTTCATCACCTTCTTCGGAACATGATACCTTTTGTTGTTCTGCATGGTTTGTATATTGCCTAGGGCAGGTCGACGCTTGAAGCATCGCATCTCTTCATAATCTCAACTCAAATGCCCGTTTGGCATCTTTTTCAATTAAACCGTCATTTTCTTCATATGTCTTTAAAACCCCTATTTCGTGTCTGCAACTCTCTCTCTCTCTCTCTTCCATTCCTCGATTCTCTGTCATGGCTCCAAAACTGCAAGCCCATCGGGGAGGAAAGTGCAAGGAATCATCACCAGCATCGTCTGAACGGAGCACCAAGGCAAGGGATGATCAAGATAAGGGTAAAGAGCCTCTGGAGAAGAAGCTCTCTATTCCTACTTTCTCAAGATGACGTCACTCTCATCCTCATTCGGCCAAAGAGAAGACTTTTTCCAAAAGAAAGAAGAAAATGGAATATGTGGACTTGAGCAGCTCTGATGAAGAAGAAGAAAGTATGCAAGCTTCACTGGATGAGCATCCCACAGATTCACCTGAAGAAAACTTTATTGACCAGGGTTCGGGTCATTCTTCCAGTGATCAGATTTCTACAGAACAGGGAGGTTCTCAGTCAAAAGATTCCAATGTTAGCATTTTCGCAGACTCAGATGATTTCAAAGAGGAAGATGCTCAAGTGATTCAGGATGAAGGTGAAAAATAAATGGAAGCCGCAGCTAGCACGGATTCAAAAGGGCAAAGTTCTGAAAACCCTGCTGAGTCAAAGTTTGAGGAAAATGATTCAGATGATGAAACCTCTCAAGCACAAGAGATTGTTCACCTTACTACCGAAAATAAGTCTATTCTACATCCAAGAACTATGGATGTACATGATGAAGGTATGAACAATGTTTTTCCTGAGTTGCTAGAGATGATAGAATTCGAGTGTTGGACTAGGTTTATCAGTGAGCATAGGATTTTTTATCCTATTCTAGTCCAAGAATTTTACAGAAATTTGGTGAGCAAGGAATTGACTCTAGAGTCTAGAGTTAGAGGGGTTTCAATTATGCTCACCACAGATGTTGTGAGTCAACTTCTAGATATTCCCAATGAAGGCCACAATCCTCAAGAGTACACTTTTTTGTGTTCATGAGGCCTCCACTCTTATGACCGCATTGCCACATAATAAAGAGAATATATTCCAGACTAGGGTGTCAACCTTGAATTCAAATAAGTTTCCTCTTATGAACAGAGTGCTACATCACTTATGTACTACCATACTGACCCCTCAAGAAGGAGGAAGGCATAGAATCACCAATCTTCAACGATTCTTAGTGTACTATTTGATCAGAAGAGAGAAAGTCAACCTATCTACAATCTTTTGTCAATTGCTTCATGAAGAAACAAGACTTGAACTTAGAAAGAGTTTGCCTTATGCTGCACACCTGTCCACTATATTTCAGAAGGCAAATGTTCCTTTAGATAACACTAAGACCATGAAGATTCCGAAGTACCACATCTACAATCTAGCCCATATTATCAAGTTTATGAAGCTCAACTTGGAACCTCAGTTGATGAAAGAACCAGTTGCTCCTCAAGGAAATGACAGTGAAGACATTCAGCCACAAAAAGGCCAAGATGAGCAGAGAGAAGATGTTGAACATCAAGGAGTTCAGATGGATGAAAACTTTCCTACTCCTTTACCTTCTCTTCATAGACCTTGCTCTCCCATTCCTAAATTTTATGATCTAGGTGTAGATCCTCCACCATTTTCACCTATTCATCACACTCCTCATGAGACCTTTGCTTCTGAGCAGGCTTATCCTTCCACTTCATCTGTTGAATTTATTGTACCACCTCAACTCTTACAATTCCATCAAGACCAGTTTACTGCACTTAATGATTTTGTTAGCTTGCTGAATACCAAAATTGAAGAACAATCTCTGCATTTTGAGAGCAGAATAGAAGATATTGAGAAGAAACTCAGTGAGAATATAGACAGTTAGGAGCAATCTACTAGATTTGCAGACCTCAAATCTAACAAACTCATTGAGAGAATTGGAGAAGTTTTCAACAGTGCAGCCTTCACTCAAGCACAAATTTTTGACAAACTGCAATATGTTGATGAAGCTATTAAAAAAGGATCAACACAGTTAGCTGATCTTCCAGCTCTGAGAAAATGTTATACACAAATGTCTAGGCACATGAATATTCTGAGAGACTACAATACAGAAATGGCCCATCATATCAGATCCATGAAATTTGATTTTAAACAAGTTCAGAAGCCTCATGGAGACATTGAGACTGTTGAGAGCCATCCTGCAACATCTTCAATTGCTGCACCACATATGCCACATGGGGCAGATCACATTCCTATTGTAGTCTCCACCAAGCTGGGTGAAATGTAGAGCTTTCTGGATACAAGGTTGAATGCTATTCAGATATATCTTCGAGATAATTATGATGATCTAGAGGTCAGGTTGGCCAAAATTGAGAGAAGACTTCTTCGGCAGGTCCCTCCACCACCTCCCTCTCCATAGTGATTCTCTTGTTTTGATTATGTCAAAGGGGGAGAGATATCATAGGACTTTTGACTTTTAATGACTTTTGAACTTTGTTGTGATGTACTTTGATGTAACACAGTTTTATTAGCAATGAAATCATCATAGTACATGTGTGAAATGTTTTGGTGTGAACTTGTGTGAATTGATTGTGTGGATTGCATATGTTTGTATGGTGGCCTGATTATACATGAGAGTCATTTAAAAGTCAAAACCTCTATGATTTATTGTTGTCATCATCAAAAAGAGGGAGATTGTTGTGTCCCTAGTTTTGATGATGTCATAAGTCAAGCAAGATGTAATAAATATCTAACACAGCTTTTTATGACTTTTGAACTTTGTTGTGATGTACTTTGCTGTAACACACTTTTATTAGCAATGAAATCATCATAGTACATGTGTGAAATGTTTTGGTGTGAACTTGTGTGGATTGCTTCTGTTTGTATGTGACCTGATTATACATGCGAGTCATCTAACAGTCAAAATCTCTATGATTTATTGTTGCCATCATCAAAAAGGGGGAGATTGTTGTGTCCCTGGTTTCGATGATGTCATAAGTCAAGCAAGATGTAATAAATATCTAAGACATGTCTTTTGTATCATAGAAAAATTCATAAAGTCAAAAGCTCCTTTTAGTGTGTTGGCTCTGGTTACTTCATAGGTCGACACACATGTATCAATGAGTGAGTTACTGAAGTTCGGTGATGCACATGAGTCAACTCTATCCAAGGATTAGGTCGACGTTTGATGGATTTCCTGTAGTGCAGAAGTTCAATGTATCACATAAGGTCGACACTACTTGGAGATCAGGTCGACTCTAGTTGGTTTTCTGGCTAGCGCTGAAGAAAAGGAATATCATAAGGTCGACTCCAGATGAGCATCAGGTCGACACTAATCATGTTTTTTTTAGCGCTTAGAGAAAAATACTACTTGAGGTCGACTCCAGATGAGGATCAAGTCGAATCTACTAGTCCATCAGGTCGACTCTACTAGTCTATCAGGTTGACACTACCAGTTTACTAGGTCGACGCCAGATGAAGGTTAGGTCGACTCTGCCATTATGTGAGGTTGACACTAACATGCTATAAGGTCAACTTTACATCATGGACAGTTAGTCAGAACTGTAGTTTCTTGGATGAGGTCGACTCTAGAAGGCATGGAGTCGACTCTACTAAAACTTTCTTACTGATCCAAGTCAAGTTGTTTCTGTGCGTCAACACTATGATCAAGGTGTATTGACTCTCTGACCCTTATACTCCAATGATAAAATATGTCTGCCAATGCATAAGTTTAAGGCACGTGATCCGAGGCCCAATGATTGGGACTTGGGAACATCTCACAAGGTTCTGGAAGGTGCCTCTTTTTGGCGGTAAAGTATCTCCCAATTATTTGGGATTCTATTGAGGGGCCTACCTGAGAAGATTCCGTGAAGCAGATAAAAAAGGTGTGCGTCGTCCTCTACAAAAGATAGAACACACAAAAGGAAAAAGTGCAGTGATCTGAGAGTGAAAAAGTATAAAGAGAGAAGAGCTTGAGTTCAAAGAGAGCAGTATACGGAGTAATCAACAGATCAAGAGGAAAGAATGCTATATTGCATCTTCATCCCGTGCAAAGACCTGCTGCTGATCAATTGAAGCAGAGCTTCAAAATTTAACTTAACTCAGAGACAATTGATCCTTGTGCTGCGGCCAGAAGAGGAATTCAATGAGCTCAAGCCTGAAGAAGATGCAAATGGGAGTTCAAGGAGACATCTTACCAGATCCAAACTCCAGCGCAGAGTGTTTGCATATTTCTGCATTTCTTCACAAATCTCTCTAGTTTGAATTCTTTTATTTCTTCTCTACACCAATATGTTTAGTTGTTTGCTCCTGTTGGAGTAAACGTATTTGATCCTACACTGTGTATGTAAGGATTGTGAGATTTGAAACAATCTTGAAGCTGTGAATCAGCGATCTGTAAGAAGCTGTGAATCTGCTGTTGTGTGAGTGTTTCACACATTTGAGTTGTTAGAGAAGCCTCACATGGTTTAGTGAGGGGTGGATGTAGGTCTCCACACTAGAGCCGAACCACCTTAAAAATTTCGCTTCCACTGTGTGGTTTGATGTGCACCGGCTTCATTGTTTCGTCTAATTTGATCTTAGTCTCGACTTGTTCATTTTTAATCGGTCAATATCTATTCACCCTCCTTCTAGATATTCATTCCATACACAAAAAGAAGTTGAGGCCTTTTGATCTTTGGATCCTTACAAACCTAAAGATTTCATTCTCTTCTGGTTCCATGGCTTCTAAAGATGATTCTCACGATGCTAAGGCTTATAGCGAGCAATTCTTTACAACAAAACAATTTGAGAAATTCTAGAAGGTCAAAGTGAATATGTGCAGCAACAAGGCAGTAAAGATGGGTGACCTCAGAAAGAAAGGTATGGCAAATCTAGCGGAGACAATTGAAAAGATGAAGTGGATCAAGCTTTGCACAATTTTCGAAACGCACGTACCCTAATATAGAAAAGGCGTTCTATACCTATCTATATGCAGAGACTGATATAAACTGGTATGATCTGTCAAGGGTAAGCGTATTGAAACCACTCCTAAACCTTTTGTCTGAACTGTTTAGATGCTCCATGGAAGGGAACACTTATAGAGATGTCGTAGATATGAACCTTAAGGGTCTAGGCATAATAGGACTTGGGTACAAGTTGAAAGATGGGAGGACAGACATAAATTAGTGTTGCCCAGTTAGGTAGCCCGGAGGGGGGGGGGTGAATGGGTCTTTAAAAATTATCAATTAATACATGTTCACTAAAAACGTTCACAAAGAAATACACTTTGAAGATTGTTAGTGTTAGTAAAGAGAAACAACAAACACAAGAGGACAATCACACAACACCAGATGTATCCTGGTTCAGACCTCCCCTCCACAGGAGTCCTACTTCCAGTCCCTGAGCAACAACTCAGGATATCATTAACTAGGGTACAGTCCCCCTATGGACACTACAACACCCAGCTCAGCTGGTCTTCTCTTTACAGCCCGAAGAGGAACAACATCCTGGATACCCTACCAGGTCTTCCTTCACAACAGAAGGGTACAAGCACAGAAACAAGTAAGCAGGAGATTAAGCCCCTAGATCAAGCTTTGACAAGCCAAGATCTGAAGCAAAGGATTGAGAGCTTTAAGGTCTACAAACTAAGCTCACTCTCAGATCTAGACAAGCTCTCTCGAAAATCTACAAACAATGCAGAGAGCAAAGAAGAGCTAATCTAATGGAATGAGGCTTGGCTATTTCTTGAGAACTAGCAGAAGACTTGATGATCAAAGTGTTTTTGTATGACTATCATTCTCTATCTATGTTTTTTTTCTTCTGGAGCTCCTTTGTTCAGTATATAGTTTCAATTTAAAATATAGACGTTGAAGTATCCGTTGCCTCTAGTTTTTGGTGGACATTAGACTGAGTGGCACGTGGAAGCTTGTAGTCAATCAGTCCTTTATCCATTTGTTCACGCAAAGAGATAGGATCTTCTGAAGTGTCCTTTGGCTTCTACAAGGTCTAACGTTGTATGACGAATGTTTGTCAGAGACCTGCATACATTAAATGGTAGAACAGTAGATAGTTAGGCTGTCTCTTGTTGTCAGTCAACGTTGGTGTGAATATTCACCAAAATAATAATGCCATTTTGCTGTTCTAAAAGATGAATATAGAATAGACACGATAATGGAGGATATCATCTGTATGCATGCAAAGATACGTTCAGTCTTCATTAAATGCATAGTTAACAGAAGAAAAAGTACGAAGACTTTGACTATTCAACCCATTGAAAGGATAAGTCATATGTCAAGTTGATTGATATGAAATCGATGCATTTATGACTTATGAAATCGTTATGCAGCAAATTGTTGTGATATATGAAAGAATCATTGTGATCATCATTATGATTAAGAAGTGGATGCGCAAAGCAAATCACTATGAGAATGAAAGAATCGTTGTGATCATCATTATGATCACTTAAGAAGTCGATGCACAAAGCAAATCGTTGTGAGAATGAAAGAATCATTGTGATCATCATTATGATCACTTAAGAAGTCGATGCACAAAGTAAATCGTTATGAGAACCAAAGAAATCGATGTGATAAGAAAATCGTTATGAGAACTAAAGGAATCGTTACGAGAGCAAGTCGTTATGATGACTAAAGGAATCGTTACGAGAGCAAGTTGTTACGATGACTAAATGAATCGTTACGAGAGCAAGTCGTTACGATGACTAAAGGAATCGTTACGAGAGCAAGTCGTTACGATGACTAAAGGAGTTGATGCAAGCAAATCGTTATGCTCTCTTTAAGAAGTCGCTGTAGGAACGATTTCTTTTGAAATCAGAAGAAGTTTCAATCTATGAAGAAATCGTTAAGGTACTTATGAAACGGTTATGAAGGAATCGTTACAGTTCTACTGTAATCGTTATGATCTATAAAAGAAACCGATGTGTACTTAGACAAATATGATGTTGTAGATACAATGTAATGATGCTTACCTGTTTTGGCTTATTTTCCTTTGGTATTAATTCATGTGCTCAAGACTTGTAGAAAATAGGTTAGTCACCTTTAATTAGGGGGTTTGATAATTATCACAATAATATGGTTTTGTTAATCACCAAAATAGAAATGTAATTACTATTAATTACATGGGGATAGACTGTTCATCAATATCCCCCTTTTTGGTGATGACAAAACTTTAACAAATTAACAAACTTTAGCAAATAGCACAGATAAATAGATCTCCATATGTATTTCAGAGCTGCAATAATTCTCCCCCTTTTTGTCATTAGCAAAAAAATGCAAGGAAAAGACAAAGAAGAAGAGAAAACAACTGAATGAGACAGGAAATACTATGTGTATTCATTCATTCTGGGAAGGTACAGGGAGATAAAAGGCAGGAGAGAGGAGGGAGGCAAAATGAGAAATGATTTCCCATGCATGTTCTTCCTGCTTTTCAAAAAGTTGACGAAATACACCAGGGGCAAGAGTGTACTTCGGTCCCATGGAGGGAGCCATTCTCTTCAAATGGAGAGCCAACTGATCATCAAGGAAATTGGCATATGCTTCTCTGTCAAGGGAGATTCTTTTGAAGGATATTGAGCCAAAACTAGCTCAATCAAGAAATTGATCAACTGAAATGGGATAGAAGTTCTGCTTGGCCTTCAGCTCTTGACAAAGGGCTACATACACTTTATAACGCTCAACCCAAAACTGGAAGGGATCCTGGACTAGGTGAATCGAATTCATGTCTAAAAATGTAGCTTCTGATACTGGAGGGTGACCTTCCCTGGCTTGACATTCATTAAGCACTGATAGTTGGTGAGCAGAGAGAGGGTAAAATCTGGCCTAGTCTGAAGGTGTCAACCTCTCACATTCTGACATGATGGGAGATAGAACCTCAGCACTGACATGGCCTTGGTGGTATTCTCTGAAGAGAAATCTATGAAATGCCACTTGGAAGCCCTTCTGTACCGTGTTTCTGCCCATTACTCTAGCAAAACGTTCAAAGATGATAGACCCAACAGAAGAGTCCATGACCAGAGAGTGAATAGGTGGAAGCAATATTTCCTCTGGCACCTGAAAGGTGGCAAAGTCCACTTGGATAGCTTCAGTGTGGGCGTCGGCTGAACCAAGTGCATCTATGGCCTGCTTAAACTGGCTGAATTGGACCTCAGGGAGTCGATGGACATATCTATAGTTGTTGAAGAGTTGGAAATGCCTGGCCATCTTGATCTCCTTCTGAATAAATGGGGCCCAACAATGCTTGTTATGAATTTGGAACCATTCTGAGAGAGTCAGGGAATGGTCCCTTGGAGGGAATCTAGCAAACTTAGCCAAAACAAATTTTTTGTACAGCTCTCTGTGCCCCCTAGCCCATTGCTCTTCAGTCTTGGAATGAGCAATAGAATTTTTTTTGGATTTTTCAGTTTTGGTGAGAGGGGTATAAGGTAGAATGACATTTAAATGGTCTGAGAGATTAAGAAAAGGAAGGTTGACAAGGGTGGAAAAGACAACCTTCTGAAGATATTCTCTATACAGTGGTTTATTTTTGTTGTCCACTGTGAGAGAAAACCACAGAGGTGGATGAAGAGGTTCAGAGGAAAGAGAGGAGGTGGATGAGATTTTCCTCTTTTTAGGAGCAGAACTTGAAGAGTCTGCCCTATGGATATGATCCCCAACCTTCAATACAGACTAGAGGATGACTTCTTCAAACTCATCCTTGATTTTCCCATGATAGGGAGATTCAAGTTGAGCACCCTCAGGAATTACAGTAATGAAAGAGGGTGGAGGAGAGGGATGTAAAAGGGAGTGTGAGGTAGTAGGAGGGATATCTGATTGTTCTGAGGATGGTGGACCAGAAGAAGAGGAGGCTCCAGCTGATGATGACACTAGAGGAACCTCAAAAATAGGTGGAGGTGGAGAAATGGGTGTTGAAGATGCAGGAGATGAAGTGGATTGTGAAGGAAAAGGTGTAGGTGATGAGATGGATATGGGTTGTGGTTTCTTGAAGGTTTGAGGTGCAGGTGGAGCTGTGGATGATGAAGGTACAGGGGTCTGAGTGGAGGAAGGAGCTGGGGGCTCAGGAGCTACAACTTCTGCTTCTTCAGCTATATGCTGCACAGACTTTGACCAAAGGCCCTGATGGCCCTGACACCTTCTCAGCTGGCCCTGAACCACTGACCTCAGCTTGCCCTGAAGGCCCTGACACTTGTTCATCTGGCCCTGATGGCCTTGGAACACCTTCTTCACTTCTTTGATCAGCAGGAGGTGGAGGAGGAGGATCTTGGGCTCCAACGACCTTCAAAATCTCTGAAAGCATTGTCTTCATGCTTCGTAACTCCTTATTGAACCACCTTATAGCATTCTTTACTTGAGACAACTCCTTGGATGTGGAGGCCTGGCTCACGAAGATGGAATTTACATCGGATTGCAATGAGCAGAGGATCTCCCATTGAGCATCCTATCTTTCTATGGCAGGCTTCAAATTGATAATGACTCTTTGCCTCATCTGTCTCTGATAAGGAGTGTCAGCTAGGAGAGGGACATCTAGAACTTCTGCTGCTTTCCCTTTCTCCTGGGCCTTGTCCATTTGAGGCTGCTGATCTTGGTCATCCTCAGAATCTGAGGAGCTAGCAGTCTCACCTTCTTTGAACTAGTTCTCTGGGGGATTTTCATTTCCCTCCACCTGAGTCTCACTGCCCTTCTCAACTTCAGCTTCTCCTTCAGCATGCACACTTTCCATGGGAACTTCAGTTTGTGCTGCTGCTGCTGCTGCTTCTTCTTGAACTGGGAGGACTTCTGAATGAGTTTCAATGTGGCCTGATGCCACAGCACTGACTCCCTGGATCTCTTCTGCTACTGACTGCTCCCCCTCAATGGGAGCATCTTCCATTTTAACATCCTCTTGATCTTGGACTTGCTCCTGCTGTCTTGGAGCTTCTTCCATGACTACATCTTCTGTGGGGACCTCTGCCACAAAATTTTCTAAGCTTGGCTCATGTGCAATTGGCTCCCCCTGAGAGATGGAGTCCACTGCATCCCTAAGTAGACTGCCTACTTGGGACAATGGAAGAGGAACCTCTGAGAATTGCCTAAAGGGCTCAATATGCTCAAGAGGGATGTCCTCAATTCTTCTGCTGCTTGCTTCTTCTGCTACTACTGGCACTACTGTTGCTGCCTCAAATACTGCTGCTGCTTTGCTACTGGTTATAGGTCATTTTGGGCTTCACCAAGGATGGTTTCACCCTCAACCACACCAATCTTGGACCACACACCATTCACTACAGAAAAACCACTTTTCTCAAATTTCTAGACCTAATGGCTTTGCCCATCTTTTCAGATACATCACCCACTACACTTATTCCAAAATGATGAAAGATTTTGGTAATGAGATGGGCATAAGGTAGGGAGATATTCAATTTGCTTTTTATATCCCACACTTGAGACCTTGCAAACTTCATTCTCTCAATGATCAACTCTGCAGTATTAATTTCTTGATTCTGGATAGCCCAGTACATCAGGTCTGAATCAGCCTTGGTGCATGAGGAGAAAGTTGCACTCCTGGGCACAATGATCTGACAAATTATGAAATGCAAAAGCCTGTTAAAGGCACTGAGCTAGTTAATATCCAACTTTCCATCATTCAGCCTATACTCCGAGCCTATTATTCCCAAACCCTTGACATGAGTGTCCACAGTGTGGACTCCACTGCGACCGGAAGTAGAAACTTCAAATAGAGATGCTAACAATTCCCTGGTGATCCTGATTTGAGTTCCCTTGACCATAGGAGTCAGGGTCCCATCCTCCTCTGTCTTCAGACAGACATAGAAAGCCTTAACAAGATCTGGATAACTTACATTAGAAAGGGTTGCAATCTTCGTCCATTTCAGCCTCTGTAGAGCTTCAACCAAACTGCCCATTCCGTTCTTCTCCAAGTCTGCTAAATCTGCTGCCTTGTGCCCGCAAAGCTTTGCCTTGACTGAAGCGAACCTAGTTTGCTCTTCTGCGGTGAGGAATGCAACTGCGTAACCCCAACACTGCCGGAAACAGTTGAAGAGGCCATGGAATCAAGAAAGAAGAGGTTCTGGAGGTCTGGAAGGGTGGTTGAAGGAGAAACCCTCAAGAAATTTCTGGCGAGAGAGGTTGAAGGCTTCAAATCTGGTGGAAGTCGATGCCGAGGGCTCGCCTCAGGCAAGAGAACGAAGGAGATATCGTTCTCATACAGATTACGGAAGAGATGCGCCTTTACGGAAAACGACAAACTACAGTTTGAAAGAAATAAAGAATTACACAAAACGAACCGACAGGAGAATTTACGTAAGAAGGATAAATGAGAAGTAATTTAGATAATTTTGCTCACTTCAAGGAGAATAATTAATTTGGGCTCCGAAATTTAATATTTCAGTATTTAACAGATAAATCTATCAGAATTTACACATGCCTAATTCCCTTCTGAGAGAAGTGAACCTCTCTTCGGGTAAGGCTTTTGTGAAGATATCTGCCAACTGATTATTTGTGTCAATAAAAGATATGTCAATATTACCATTAGCTACATGATCATGAATAAAATGATATCTAACCTCAATGTGTTTTGTTCTTGAGTGCTGTACTGGATTCTTGGTTAAGTTTATGGCACTTATGTTGTCACATAACAGTGGAATTGACTTGATATGCATTCCGTAGTCCTCAAGTTGTTGCTTTATCCATAGGAGTTGTGTACAGCAACTTCCAGCAGCCACGTACTCAGCTTCAGTTGTTGAGAGTGCTACTGAATTCTACTTCTTGGAGGACCAGGATATCAAGCATCCTGCAAGAAATTGACAACAACCACTGGTGCATTTTCTATCTAGTTTGCATCCAGCATAGTCAGCATCAGAGTACCCTACTAAATTAACTTCACATGATTTTGGATACCAGATACCTAGATCATAAGTTCTAGATAAATATCTGAAAATTCTTTTAACATTAATTAAATGAGATTCTCTAGGGTCTGCTTGATATCTAGCATATATGCATACACTAAATAGTATATCAGGTCTGCTGGCAGTTAAGTAAAGTAGAGAACCTATCATACCTCTATAGATCTTTTGATCTACTTTCTTACCATCTTTGTCACTGTCCATTCTTGTTGAAGTGCTCATTGGTGTTGACAATGGCTTGGAATTTTCGAATCCAAATTTCTTCAAGAGCTCCTTGGTGTATTTGGCTTGACAGATATGAGTGCCATCTCCTCCTTGCTTGATTTGTAATCTAAGGAAGTAGTTCAGCTCCCCCATCATGCTCATCTCAAATTCTCCCTGCATAAGCTTCTCAAAGTACTTGCAAAGAGATTCATCAGTAGATCCAAAAATTATGTCATCTACATAAATTTGTACAAGTCGTATGTGCTTGACCTTTGACTTTATAAATAAAGTGTTATCTACTTGTCCTCTAGTGAAACCATGATCTAATAAAAAAGAACTAAGCCTTTCATACCAAGCTCTAGGTGCTTGCTTTAAACCGTATAATGCCTTATGAAGTTTAAAAACATGATTTGAAAATTCTGAATCATCAAAACCTGGGCGTTGTTCTACATAAACTTATTCTTTAATGAAACCATTTAAAAATGCAGATTTGACATCCATTTGAAATAATTTCAAAACTAGAGCAGATGCATATGCAAGTAAAATCCTAATAGCCTCAAGTCTAGCTACAGGTGCATAGGTTTCATCGAAATCTATACCTTCCTCTTGGGAATAGCCTTGAGCAACCAATCTGGCCTTGTTTCTTAAGATCACACCAGTTTCGCCCAATTTATTTCTGAACACTCATTTGGTGCCAATAACTGGATGACCTGATGGTCTAGGTACAAGTGACCATACATGGTTTCTCTGAAACTGATTCAGTTCATCTTGCATGGCTAGAATCCAATACTAATCAGTAAGAGCTTCATTGACTGTCGTAGGCTCTATTTGAGAAACAAATGCTAGGTAATCACAAGGGATTACATTACCTCTTGTTCTTACCCCTATAGATGGATCACCAATAATATTTTCAGGTGGGTGATCTTTCTTGTATCTCCACTCCTTTGGAAGATTTTCATGTTCAATGTCTATTTGCTGCAAGTCTTCCAGAGGTGGATCTCCCTTGTCCTCAATCAATGTGTTCTTTAATTTCTTAGACAAGTCATCTGCATCATCAATGTCACTCTCTGCTTCCTTTCTCAAGGAAGGGTTAGTTTCATCAAAAATAATATGTACAGACTGTTCAATCAATAAGGTGCGTTTATTAAACACTCTATAACCTTTAGGTTTTGTAGCATACCCCATGAAGATGCCTTCATCTGATTTGGCATCCAACTTACCAATGTCTCTTTTGCCGTTGTTGTGAATGAAGTATGGACATCCAAAGGTTCTGAAGTGACTAATATTTGGCTTCATTCCCTTGAACAACTCATATGCAGTCTTCTTCAAGATGGGTCTGATCATTACTCTATTAATGATATAGCTTGTTGTGTTCACTGATTCAGCCCAGAAATACGTTGGTAAATCATATTCTGATAACATTGTTCTTGCCATATCCAATAAGGTTCTATTCTTCCTCTCAGCAACTCCATTTTGCTGTGGTGTCCTTGGTGCTGAGAAGTTATGCTCAATCCCTTAGTCATCACAGAATTTTGCAAATTTTTCATTTTAAAACTCTCCTCCATGATCTGACTAGATTCCAACAATGTAAAACTTCTTGTCTTTCTGTACTCTTCTATTGAAGCTTACAAAACTATCAACAGTATCATCTTTATGCTCCAAGAAGGAAACCCATGTGAATCTGGAATAATCATCCACAATAACAAATCCAAAATTCTTTCCTCCAAGACTAGTGTCCTCATTGGCCCGAATAAATCCATGTGAAGGAGTTCTAAGGGTTTAGAGGTGGTTACCATAGTCTTTGACTTGAAGGAACTCTTAGTGTGCTTCCCTTTTGCACATGGTCTGTAGATACCATCCAATTTATTGCTGACCTTTGGCAGACCTTCCACAAGACTTCTCTTTTTGAGCTTATTCATGCCATCCAAACTGCAGTGGCCCAATCTTCTGTGCCACATCTCAGTTGACTGCTCTTTGCTGGCCGCTAAACAAACGTCTTGATCCTTAAGTTCTTCAAGATAGAGCACATACAAGTTCTTTTCTATGTTAGCTTCTAAGATTACTGCTCCATCTTTCAGGATACTGCACTTGGACTCTTGGAACTTGATCTGATGACCTTTGTCACAAAGCTGGCTGAAGCTTATGAGGTTGTGCTTTAGCCCTTTGACACACAGTACATCTTCAATAATTGTTTTCCCTTTGTTGCTCACAGAACCACTGCCTATCACTGTTCCTTTTCCATTATCTCCATAGGTGACTGTTCCTTCTTCAGCTTGGAGATAAGTGAACAACTTCCTGTTCCATGACATATGCCTTGAGCACCCGCTGTCCAGGTACCACTTTGATGCTCGAAGGCTTCCCTTCTCTTTAGTGTTTGCCATAAAAGCCAAGTTGGCTTCTTCTTCTTCACTGTTTGAGCTTGGCTCATTGTCTGAGTCGCTGTTGTTGCTCCATGCTGCTGCCATAGCCTTTTTCTTATGCCTCCTAAATTTCATGGAGCTTTCTCTCTTTCTGAATTCAGGCTTCTTGAGCTTTGGGCATTCTGCTTTCATATGTTCTGGCTTTTTGCACTCGTAGCATATGGGCTTGCCCTTTTTCTGAAGTCCTTATTTTTCTTAAAGTGTCTTCTACCAGAATGGAACTTCTTTTTTTTGGCTAGAATGTGCTGCAGTCTTCTTGATAGCATGGCTTCTTCATCTTCGCAATCATTTGAGCTTTCATCTTCGGCTGATGACTTATCTGATCTGTCTTCTTCTGCTTTAAGAGCATTTGAATGTTTCTTTCTGCTTGAGGATTCTCCTAGTCTCTCCATATTTATCTCGTGGGCCATAAGGGACCCAATGAGCTTTTCCAAAGACATCCTTTTTAGATCATTAGCTTCCTCAATGGCTGTTACCTTGGGAGTCCATGTAGATGGAAGAGATCTAAGGATTTTTCTAACCATATCTCCAATCTCATAGGTCTTACCAAGTCCTGCTAATCCATTTGTAATGTTTGTGAATCTACTGAACATTTGAGTTATGAATTCTTCTGACTGCATTTGGAACCTCTCATATTGAGTTACCAGAATATCTATTCTGGTTTCCTTAACCTTGTTCGTGCCTTCATAAGTGATTCTCAGCTTTTCCCACATCTCCATTGCGGATTTGCAGGCTGATACTCTATTGAATTCTTTCTTGCTGAGAGCACAGCACAAAATTCTTTTAGCCTTATAGTTTAAAGAAATCTTCTTCCTGTCATCATCTGTCCACTGAGCCTTTTCATTGGTGACTAGGAGATCGCCTTCTTCAACTATGGACCATATCTGGTAGTCATTACCTAGTAGAAAATACTCCATTCTTGTTTTCCAGTAACCATAGTCTTCTCCATCAAACAATGGTGGTTGGTTGACAGACTGACCTTCATTGTGACCTTGGGCTGCCATGGATCTTTACTCTTCAGATCGTTGGATCTTCTTCTTTGTCGAAGAGACTCGCTCTGATACCACTTGTTGCCCAGTTAGGTAGCCCAGAGGCGGGGGGGGGGGGTGAATGGGTCTTTAAAAATTATCAATTAATACCTGTTCACTAAAAACGTTCACAAATAAATACACTTTGAAGATTGTTAGTGTTAGTAAAGAGAAACAACAAACACAAGAGGACAATCACACAACGCCAGATGTATCCTGGTTCAGACCTCCCCTCCATAGGAGTCCTACTTCCAGTCCCTGAGTGACAACTCAGGATTTCATTAACTAGGGTACAGTCCCCTTATGGACAATACAACACCCAGCTCAGCTGGTCTTCTCTTCACAGCCCGAAGAGGAACAACACCCTAGATACCCCACCAGGTCTTCCTTCACACCAGAAGGGTACAAGCACAGAAACAAGTAAGCAGGAGATTAAGCCCTTAGATCAAGCTTTGACAAGCCAAGATCTGAAGCAAAGGACTGAGAGCTTTAAGGTCTAAAAACTAAGCTCACTTTCAGATCCAGACAAGCTCTCTCAAAAATCTACAAACATTGCAGAGAGCAAAAGAAGAGCTAATCTAATGGAATGAGGCTTGGTACTTTCTTGAGAACTCGCAGAAGACTTGATGATCAGAGTGTTTTTTTATGACTATCGTTCTCTATATCTATTTCTTTTTTCTTCTGGAGCTCCTTTCTTCAATATATAGGTTCAATTTGAAATATAGATGTTGAAGTATCCGTTGCCCCTGGCTTTTGGTGGACGTTAGATTGAGTGGCACGTGGACGCTTCCAGTCAATTAGTCCTTTATCCATTTTTCATGCAAAGAGATAGAATCTTCTGAAGTGTCCTTTGACTTCTACAAGGTCTAACGTTGTACGACGAATGTTTGTCAGAGACCTACATACATTAAATGCTAGAACAGTAGATAGCTAGGCTTTCTCTTGTTGTTAGTCAACGTTGGTGTGAATATTCACCAAAATAGTAATGCCATTTTGCTATTCTAAAAGATGCATATAGAATAGACACGATAATGGAGGATATCGTCTGTATGCATGCAGAGATACGTTCAGTCTTCATTAAATGCACAGTTGGCAGAAGAAAAAGTGCGAAGACTTTGACTATTCAACCCATTGAAAGGATAAGTCATATGTCAAGTTGATTGATATGAAATCAATGCATTTATGACTTATGAAATCGTTATGCAGCAAATCGTTGTGAGATATGAAAGAATCGTTGTGATCATCATTATGATTAAGAAGTCGATGCGCAAAGCGAATCGTTATGATAATGAAAGAATCGTTGTGATCATCATTATGATCACTTAAGAAGTCGATGTGCAAAGCAAATCGTTATAAGAATGAAAGAATCGTTGTGATCATCATTATCATCACTTAAGAAGTCGATGCGTAAAGCAAATCGTTATGAGAACAAAAGAAATTGATGTGATAAGAAAATCGTTATGAGAACTAAAGGAATCGTTACGAGAGCAAGTCATTACGATGACTAAAGGAATCGTTACGAGAGCAAGTCGTTACGATGACTATAGGAATCGTTATGAGAGCAAGTCGTTACGATGGCTAAAGGAATCGTTACAAGTGCAAGTCATTACGATGACTAAAGGAATCGTTACGAGAGCAAGTCATTACGATGACTAAATGAATCATTCAAGTCGTTACGATGACTAAAGGAATCGTTACGAGAGCAAGTCGTTACAATGACTAAAGGAGTCGATGCAAGCAAATCGTTACGCTCTCTATAAGAAGTCGTTGTAGGAATGATTTCTTTTGAAATTAGAAGAAGTTTCAATCTATGAAGAAATCGTTAAGGTACTTTAGAAATGGTTATGAAGGAATCGTTACTGTAGCAACCTGAATTTTTAAGAAAAATAAAAATTTAAATAAAGAATTAAAACCTAGCTAAATGGATATTTAAATGGAAAGAGCATTAAATAAAACCCATTAAATGGAAAAGAGTAATGGGCTTTGCTTAGTGGATCCTCTAAAATTTATTGGGTCAAAATATGAATCTACAAATAGTAAATAGTGGGAAAATACCCTAAATTCGTAACTTAAATATTACCTAAATAGAAAAGAGTAATTTAATGCATTAAATAAGTAATTTGAGATGGAATTGGATTCCTAAACCTACCCCATATGGTTTAGCACGAATTTGGATCTCTTCCTAGCCTAAATATAGATTGGAAAGCAAGGAAGGAAGGGTGGAGTTAGGAAATCTCGTAATTAAGAGCAATTAGAGTAGAAATAGGAATAGGAACCCATACATGCTTAAATACATCTCTCAAACCCTCTTGGCCGACCCTAGTTCATTGCCAAAGGTTGTTGGACGTGGAGAAGAGGTCAAGGAGGAGAGGATCTCGTGGGAAGAAGGAGTTCTTGGAGCTTCTTCCTCGTTCTTGCAGTTCTAAGCCCTAAAAGATAAATCGAGTCAAAGGTAGGCATTCTCACAAGCGTAAACCATGAAACTTTTCTGTAGGATGTCTCGTCTATCAGGAACGAACCCCTCAAGTTTCATAATTTTCTATTGAGCCAATATTTTCTTCTTGAATTTTGAAGTTCTGCAACTCTCTTGACCCCGAACCCTCTTCATAATTCTTGTTCTCCATGATTACTAAATCCCATGCCTTGAAATTTTTATGGGAGACACTGATGATCATTAGGGAACTTTCGCCCCTAAAATCCCTAATTTTATCAAGCATGTTGCTCGAATTAAATCAATCTTGCTCTCTATATCGTGTTCTATGTTACTCGTTCTTGTTCGTTCTCAAACCATATTCAAACCATGCTCTCTCTCTAATTCCTATTTACTGGAAGTACTCTCGCATGTCTAGTTTCATTTTCCACTGATTTCGTGAATTTTCATCATGTATATAATTAGTTATGATTTTCTAAAAGACCCTGTATCAAAAATTTGAATGTTCTAGTCCGCAATCCAATGTCTGGTCTGACTCCTGTCAGAGTCAAGCGCAGACCACCAGATCGCGATTGCCCGATATGTCGCCTTCTGGGGTCTGATTGCGACAGCCTACCAGTCGCGACCAAGAAGGCGACAGGTAAACCGTCGCGTTCCCAGTACCTAGTCTGCAAGCCATGTTACGACCCTTACGTGCTTCTGTCGCGTTCTGCCTGGTACTTGTCGCGATCCTTACAACCCTATGTCGCCTTCACATGTTTTTGATGAAAACCCATAAAAATTATTTCTGACGCTTTCTAAATAATTCTTACGCCTTTTTATGGTTATACCCCAGTAAAAATCCTGCTTAAAATGGAGCTATATTGAATGTTTAAAATAAATATTCACGACTTCTTTTCTATCTATGATTTCTCCTACACATGCACACACATGAACCATCCATATATGGCTGAAATCTGGCATAAAATATCTCATAATGTATCTGGTAATTTAATGCAATAAATTATATTAATGGCCCTATTTTAAAGGACTTGTATTCGTTTCTTGCGTTGTTTATATACCGATATCGACGCTCCACTGTTCTAGAATTCCTCTAGAACGTCGAGTACCTATTTTATATACACACTTTACTTGGCTTGTGGTGAACTCTCCGTCGGATATTCCTTTCACCGGACTAGTGAACCCTTGCACAAGGCCTCCGTAAGTCTCCTCTGATCATGGATTCCCACATGGTCGACGAGCCGGTTGTACCCTAACACCCATTACACCTTTAGGGATCGATATAATCCAAACGGCTATTAGAAGATTCGCTCTTACCTTGAATAACGTCGGACCTCTGGACTTGTGCATAACATGGCTAGCGGGAAGATCGTGAATTCCACCTGACTGCCAATACGACGTATGCATGTTGTGCAACTGTTACTATCACATGTTTACTCATCGCATTACGTGCAATGACCACTAGCTCTCATCTGTACTCTACTCGCTCGTCTATTCTCGTTCACTCTACTATCTCGTCAATTCATCTAGTGCTCTCATCTACTTCTTGGGACTCTATATTGGTCATTGACTGATTGTCTAAAGATAAACAATATAACCAATGCCTGGCAATATATAAAGGGCCCGATCTAGTCCTGAGATGTGCGCCCGAAAGTTCTAGTGCCCATGGGAGTTAAATGATCAGAGTGTTTGGCATTACACTCAAGTGCTATCTATCTCAACTATCTATATGACAATCAAAACACAAAACGTGCTATACTCTCTCGATGTCTAGAATGACAAACAAGTGCTATACTCGTCGTGCTATTATACTTGTGCTAGTTGTGCTATGGCCATCCTGCTATTCGTGCTATACTCGATACTTGTGCTATTTTTGGAAAGTATACACGGTCTCATGCTATTGTGCTATCCTGTTACCTGTTGTGCTGTTACCTCCACCCTGGATGGCTTGTAAGATAGCCTGAGTCAAGTTATGTATAGTTCATTGCATGTCCCTAGCCTGGGCACGTTCAGCGGCCATTGAGGTAATAAGCACCTTCAAGATAATAATATGAGTCAGTCATCTAATATATCACATGTGACTTCTATTCCCATGGCTCTAACCAAGCTCACATTAGGTACGACAGATTTTGACTTGTGTGATCTAGTTTCATTCTATGTTCTATTCCCTTGGACCCTAAAGTTTAAGGGCTCTGATACGAACTGTCACGCCCCGATATTTAGCAGCGGAATAAATACCGGGGGACGTGAATGATACAAACTGACGTATCACAATTGAATAGCGCAGAGTCACAATTGAATATAATAACACATTCGAGACTATAATATGGTCACCAAAAGTATACCTTATTTCATTCCATTCAACTAGATACAACCTCACATAAGAAGAATCAACTGAAAAGGTTTATTAATCAAATAACAACGTTTCTCTAATACATCAACTACTTAAATTTCTATTCCTAAGCTGGCAACTATTCATATGACAAGTGCTAGTCACTCTTGCCCTGTCCCATCTGACTCCACTGGTTCTTCATCACTACCTGAAAAAGGGCAGGATGATAGGGGTGAGCGAACTAGCTCAGTAGGATTTACATCTCAATATTGTGCGGGCACTAGTATACATGATTAACATTTTACATAGGTAGATATGCACATGAATATGATGACAATGTATGCAATACTAACAGATCGAATAGCAGAATAGAACGGATATCATATCAGATAAAAATGTCGAGTTTCATATACCATGGACAGATATTTCAAGAATAGAATCATATCAGAAGAGATTGGCCATATTCAAACAGATCTCATGTGTTCACATGAACAGACGTATCATATCATGTCATGTCAAACTTATCATGTCAAACAGGAGGCACATTTTCACTAATCTTGCGTGTTTGTTGTGCTATGCCAAGCACCAAGAGTCCATACTCTCGCGGTTAACAAGTACGTTGGGACGCTCCTCCCCAGGACCAGACAGGGCCCCTATTGCACAGGCATTGGATCAAATTTGGACTGGAGTCCCACGATGTGCTGAACAAATAGATTCATATTATGGCCATAGAGTTTCAATAACAAGCTCGTAGTAAAAGGAACATGATCATTCATACAGTCAAGGAATGATAAGCAGCTCAAGAGAACAAGGCAGGATAACGACGTATCTTATGTTTCATAGATCATTAATGTCTTGACATGAGGATGTTTCTAAAGACAGATCGTATGTAGAACATGTGCTTTCCTAACATGTATGCATACGACAAATAATTAATTGAACACCGCAAAACATGTGACCATGAAAACTCATATGCAAATCATAACATTAACACCACTAACATGCCATACTAACATGTATTCATCCCCACATTCATATCATATTCTTATCTTATCAATTGACAATAAGCAAGATCACAAGATAATCCAATGGACATAAGATCAATCACAATTACACATTAGAATCGTATTCATATCATACTATTTTCAATGGGTTGATTTATTTTAGGTCCATGCATACTATATAACATCATGCACATGCTAGTAGACATCATGAGATGATTAGACCCAAAATATGCAAATTTCTTGTAAGGGTAGGTCGACACTAGATCAAGTGGTGTCGACACAATGCTTCAAACACAATACAAAATCATGCAAAACTGGTCAAGTAGTGCGACACTAGATCAGGTAGTGTCGACACAGTGCTTCAAATACAAGGAAAAAAGGTCAAGTAGTGTCGACACTAGATCAGGTAGTGTCGACACTAGAGACAACTTCCAAAAAATCTTCTGGCCAACATGGGACAGTGTGTCGACACTAGATCAGGTAGTGTCGACACTAGATCAGCTTCGCAGAAACTCTTTTGGTCAAACTAGGACCGTGTGTCGACACTAGATCAACTAGTGTCGACACTAGAGAGCTTCCCAGAACACTTTCTAGGCTGTTTTGGGACACTGTGTCGACACTAGATCAACTAGTGTCGACACTAGTGGCCCTTCAGGAAAAAAAACATATGTCAAGTGTAACCAGAAAACATGTATCATGCAGCGATTCACTTTCCCTTCTTATAACTCTCTAACGAATGACATTTAGACAAAACGTTAAACATTAAATATGACTAGGACAACTAGTAGAAGAACATTTATGTTGGGGGCTTGATCAAATTCGGTCTATAATCCGAGAAAACATGTGATGAACAAAAGTCAAGTGTAACCCGAAATCGCAGTATCATGCGGAGACTCTCTTATCATGCTCCTAACTCTCTAACGAAAGACGTTTGGACAAAATGTCCAACATAGAAGATGATAATTACTTCAGGTAGAAGAATTGTATGAAGAAAACTTAGTCAAATTCAGTCTGGAATCACGTGCATAATAAGAAGAACGGGAAAAGCCCTAACTGTGCGAGACTTCGGGAAAATCACCAATACACAATGTATACTCCATGAAAACCAGTCAAACCAAGTGCAAATGAACCTAGACTCAAGGAACTACATGTTGGTGTTGGTTTTCTTTAATCTTGGCCCAAGAACACCTACATTTAGGAAGATCTAAGACCAGTCGACGTTCTGGATGCAACAGAGGATGAAGAGGATGAAGCTCCGGGTTCCCAGCCTTTCTCCTTCTCCTCAGAAGCTCTAACCTACCTCCAAACGACCCCAACTCGTTGTTAAACCTTCCCCAAGAGTTTGAGGATGAGTTCTTATAAATTTAGGTTGTATTTAAGAGTCCTAACGAGACTAGGAAAGGGGCTGCGAATTCTGCTCCCTATTTTCCAAGAAATCTGGGACACTTTTCTCCAAAGGAGGTAGCAATGGTTTAGGAAACCACCAATTGGGGTTGGGTTCGGTTTTGGCTTACCTTGCATGACTATTTACCTTAATTTTTAACCCTAACTCGCCCTCTCTAATTATGGCATAATTACATACACGAATTTCTGGAAATTTCCTGTCATAGTTTTCATCCTTGGGTCAAATGTGCTTCATTGTCCCAAATCTTGTTAACGGATCATTAATACATGGTGTTGGAAGTCTCTCCCATCTGTTTATTTAATTTATCCCCCGTTATTTCTAAAATTTTAAATCACTAAATTTCCGGGGTGTTACACGGACAATGACATTACACACACCAATGGGACAGGACCCGAGTGATGAGTGACCTGGAGTCAAGTCATGAAGTTGCCCTAGTACAATGGAGTCTAGTAGTTATTGCTTTAGATTTCTTTTCAATGTAATGATGTCATTGAGCTCTATGTATTGGCTTCGAATTAGTGGTTGTAATGGTCTTAGTGATTTTATAATAAAATCAAGAGTTTATTTCAATTATTGTTCCTTAGTTGCTCTGATGTTTGCGTCTGTATGCGCAATCTCGTTACCATACACTTTGCTCACGTTTCCCCCGATTTATTCCGTTGCTAAATTGGAGGGGCATGACAGTTGGTATCAGAGCCTAGGATGTCCTTATTAGGATATTTTAAGTCTAGGGATGTTCTAGGTGAACTGCCATAACCGTGTCTAAGTCAACCACCATACCTATGTGAGAGATTGGGTAAAGCTTGGGGTTATGCTAGGAGCTTAACTATATGTATAAGTACCCTAAGTTTAAGGAGGAAATTAATAAGTTTTGTTGCTCGCAGGAACTAGAGGAGATGGCTGGCGAGCATGCACCAATGCATGAATTACAACAGACCGTACAACGGTTAACTCAAGCCCTTAACAACGTAATTCAAGCAGGAGCAAGAAATGGGGCAGGAGACTTATATGGGAACTTTCAACGAATAAATCCCCCTAGGTTTAATGGAACTCCGGATCCCGATGAAGCTGATAATTGGGTGAAGGAAATGGAACGGATCTTTAGGGTTATGCAATGTTCAGAGCAGGAGAAAGTCCTTCTGGCAACCTTCCAGTTGGACCGAGATGCTAGAACCTAGTGGGAAGCTGCCAGTCGACAATTATCCAACATCAACATAGAGTGGGATAAATTTTTAGAACTCTTCAACACCAAATACTTTTCCGAGAGGATTCGTGAGAAGAAGGAAAATGAATTTGCCAATTTAAAACAACGAATGATGTCTGTAGCATAATATGAAGTGCGAAGAGATTCCTAGAAGGGTTGAGACCTGTGTTCTGGGAAAAAAATGGCTCCACTAGACATTGAAGTATATTCAGTCATGGTATTGAGAGCTCAATTAGTAGAAGACACCATGGAACTTCTTGAAAAGATTCATAAGAAGAAGGTGTTGAAAAGGCAACATGCTACTCATTCCAATGATAATAAAGAAAGAAATGCCATAGATAGCAAGAGAATGGAAGGGGAAGTGAAGCAGAAGGAATTCTGTAAATTTGTAAGAAACCAGGGCATCAGATTGATAACTGTTGGAAGAAATTGGGCAGATGCTTGCGATGTGGAAGTCAACAACATCGAGTCATCGATGTCCAACAAAGAAGAACCAAACTTCACACCAAGGACGATTACAAGCCCTTGTGGATATAAATCATACCAATAAAGGTGGACAAGGTATCATCACTAAACCCTTAGATAAGTTCATATTATTTCACGATAGCAAAAACCCTAAGGGGGGAGATGATGGATTGAAATATTTAGAATAAATTGCTATAGTTGTATCATATCATATGAATTTGGGGACCAAATTCTTGTTAGGGGGGGGGGATGTAGTAACCCAAAAATTTCGTATTTAAAAAATTGAAATAATAAATTTCTATAAAAACGGAATAATAGAAACATACGTACCATTATCGTATGTGCAAGAACACATCTAAAAATTTCATAAAAATTGTAAATCAACTCCAAATATTATCCCTAAGTGTTCCACGAACGAATTCATGCAACGAAAAATCCAATTGGCCAAACGTACGTCACAACGTGACTAATTATCCAAATTAGGAAACTAAGTCGGAAAATCGTTAACATGGAAAAATAACACGCCCATAAATTAAACGAGCATGTCGAAGAGATTTCCAACATCATGAAATGAATAACCATTATCAGGTTTGGACCAATGGACCTCTCATAGCCTATGAATAAGTTCAAATAAGAAAATGTAATAAAAATCATAACTCTATTATTCCCTAATTAAAAAGGGAAAAACCTATAAGACAAATTCCAATAAATAATGGGCTTGGTTAAATGGACCCATTAGAATTTAGTTGTTCAAAATAAGGATTTTAAAAAGAAGAATAATGGGAAAATACCCTAAATTTGCAACTTAAATATTACTTAAATAGAAAAGAGACATTTAATGCATTAAATAAGTAATTTGAGATGGAATTGGAATTGGATTCCTAAACCTACCCCATATGGTTTAGCACGAATTTAGACCTCAACCTAACCCAAATAGAAGTTGGAAAGCAAGGAAGGAAAGAAGGAGTTAGGAAATCTCGTAATTAAAGAGAAATTTGAGAGTAGTAGGAATAAGAACCCTTACTAGCTTAAATACTCTCTTAACTCTCCATGGCCGGCCCTGAAACTTTGCTGGGGCTCTCTAGACATGGAGAGAAGGCCAAGGAGAAGGAGAATTCGTGGGGAGAAGGCTCATTCAAGCATCTTCCTTTGTTCTTCAAGTTCTAGCCCTAGAAGAGTAAAACGACTAAAGGTAGGCATTCTCATGAGAAAAACCTAATTAATTTCATCTGTAGATTGTTCCATGTACTAGAAACAAAACCCTCAAGTTTCATATTTTTCTATCGAGCCAATCTTTTATGGTTGATTTTTGAAGTTCTGCAAACACCATGAACACAACCCTTCTTCTTTATTCTTGATCTCCATGTATACTCAACCTCGTACTCTCAAATTTTAACTGGACTTACTGATGGTTGTTAGGCATCTTTTGCCCCTAAAAGCCGTAATTTTTATCCATCCTTTGTCACGAATTAAATCTTGCATAATTTCGACAATGTACTGTTGCAGTTTAACCTTGACTTGTGTTACAAGTTCCATACCTCTGTAGTGGCGTCGTTTTTAGACCAAGTGTTCAACAGAGAACTTGTTACCTCATGAGTCTACTTTCATTTGGCACTATTTTCCCCAATTTTTGTTGATCGTACTAAGAGTATTAGGCCGAACATTAACACTGTGTCAGATTCACGTAGTCAGTCACAATACATTTTATTACCTAGTCAAACGACCTTTGTTTCTCAATTATTTGCTACTGTAAAAGTATTGGAAGTAATCTAACTAACAAAGGTGGTTTCACTCGATTTGGATCAACCTAGCATTTGTTTTGATTTTTCAACCCCACAGTTGTCAAACCCAATCCAAGTCGGAGTTGGAAATAGGTAGAAAAAGGAATCCAAACGTCATTTTCAGGTAGCGACAGGTCGACACGTTGCTACCATAATGCGACAACATCATGGTCGTGACCCATACCAAAAATCAGGCCGTTTCGTGGTCTTTCTCAGAAGGCGACAAGTTCATGGTCGCGTTCACTTTCAGAAGGCGACAAGGCAATGCGTCACGTTCTGCCTGTGTCCGCTTAATCGGACATAACGTTTTATATAGACCTCGGATTGACGAGCCATTTTTTTTTGCTGGATTCCTCATTCAAAGGGCTTCAATTTCGTATATTCATGTGTGAGATTAGAATGAAAAATCAATGAGTTCTTACCTTAGGAAGTGAAGGGATGGGATTGTATTTGCCTTCTAAAAGGCATACATCTTGGTTTCCGTCATTTTGCGTCGTTCCTTGCATGTGTGAGTTTGATCTCTTCTAAGAAGGTTCTAGAAAGTCTTAACATGCATTTATCAAGCCATATCAAAGTTAAAACATGTTTACATAATTTTTAATTGATTTTAAGTTCATGATCATGCTCTCTACTTGTCGATTATCCACTTCTTGCCTTGTTATCAAACTTGCTAAAAACACATGTTATAAAATGGAGTCATATTGAATGATTTAAAATGTAATAACACGACATCTTTCTATCTATGATTTCTCTCACACGTTCACACACTTGAACCATCCAATTATGGCTTGACTTGTCACAAAATATCTCATAATGTATCTGGTTAATTTATTGCAATAATGTACATTAAATTGCTCTATTTTAAATAAACTCGCCTTCGTTTCTCGCGTTGTTTGGGAATACCGTTACCGACGCTCCACTGTTCTAGAATTCCTCTAGAACGTCGGGCACTTGTTTCTATATACACACTTTCCTTGACTTGGACGAACTCTCCGTCGGATATTCCTTCTGCCAGACTAGTGAATCCTTGTTCAAGACCTCCGTAAGTCTCCTCTGTCCATGGATTCCCACATGGTCGACGAGCTGGTTATACCCTAACACCTATGATACCCTTTAGGGATCGACAAGATCCAAACAGCCTTAGTTGCTCTCACTCTTATCTTGAATCACATCGGACCTCTGGACCTATGCATAACGAGGCCAGCGGAAGGGTTGTGTATTCCACCTGACTGCCAACGTCGTACGCGTGTGTTGTGCAACTGTTAATATCACTCGTTACTCGACGTTTCTTGTGCAATGACCATAAGATCTCATCTATACTCTACTCGCTCGTCTATTCACGTTCACTCTACTATCTCGTCTATTCATCTAGTACTCTCTTAGTACTCTTTGAGCTGTGTGGATCCTACTGTTTTGTACTGTTCATGACTGTCTAGCGCTATAATATGGGTCTTGTGACTCTACTGTATCCAATGCATACTGTGCAGGGCACGGAGAGTGTCCGAGGGGCTCCAATCTAGTCCTGGGGGCAGAGAGCCACCCGAAAATACTTGCAGGGGCTATTGACAGTGTTCTGCATTGCACCTGTTCTGACTATACTGTATGGGCTAGAGATCTTACTACTATCCTTTTAGTCTGAGGAGTTCAGACGTACTGTGATATTACTGTGCTATCACAAACTGTTATACTATTAGTCTGAAGAGTTCAGACGTACTGTGTGATTACTGTGCTATCGTAGACTGTTACTAAATGACTGCTTTCCTAGAAGTGACTACTGTCGTATTCTACTGGTGCACCGTTGTGCAACCATACACGCTATCTCGTTACATGCTATCTCGTTACACGCTATACTTGAGTTATTGCGTACTATCATGACTTAATCGCATTCAAAGTGCTCTACTCTCTCGTTGTCTAATGACAATAAAAGTGCTATACTCTCTCGGCTATCTACGGATAACTAAAGTGCCATTACTATTTCGATTGACAAAAGTTAATCAAAAGTGCTATACTATCTCGATTGATGAAAATCAATCAAAGTACAATTTACTCTTTACATGACCAACTACTATCTCTCCTTGCTATACCTGTCACTTGCTATTGCTTGCCATTGTCGCTACATGTTGTTGTGTTGTTATCGTTTCTATCATGACTTGACTTTAATCATCGTGCTATACTTGATTCATCTGCTATCTGAACCATGTTACTTGTGCTATTACTTTCTCGACTTTTGCATGACTCGCTCTATCATTAGTTACGCTGCCATTTAATGCATTAATTATTTAAAGCCTGCTTGATCTTGAGATTAAAGTCCTACTGGGCGTTATCACTCACCCTTCGTTATTTGTTATTGTGTCTCAGGTAAGTCGGACAATGACGTTACACACACCAATGGGACAGGACCCGAGTGATGAGTGACCCGGAGTCAAGTCATGAAGTTGCCCTAGTATAATGGATTCTAGTAGTTATTGCTTTAGATTTCTTTTCAACGTAATGATGTCATTGAGCTCTATGTATTGGCTTCGAATTAGTGGTTGTAATGGTCTTAGTGATTTTTTAATAAAATCAAGAGTTTATATCAATTATTGTTCCTTAGTTGCTCTGATGTTTGCGTCTGTATGCGCAATTCTCGTTACCATACACTTTGCTCACGTTTCCCCCGATTTATTCCATTGCTAAATTGGAGGGGCGTGACATGATCAGTACACAGTAATTTTGAATCAGTGCTTGCTTCTGTCTCAGGCAATTTTCCACCATCAGCCCCAACCTCATGAGAGTTTTCTTCTTCGGAACCATCTGAATCAACTGGATTACTGTCACTAGGTCCCCTCGAATGCGAACTTTCTTGACCATTTGATCCCTGATCATCAAAAGAATGAACTGAACCCTAGGCATTAAGGTTTTCTTCTTGGGAATCTTCAGAGTGCTCGGCAAAGGATGTTTGCACACTATCGTCTTCACCAGAATTACTCACGTCCACAAACTCAGTCTTCTTTTTCCCTCTGGAGAAAGTCTTCTCCTTGGCTGAATATGGATGTGAGAAACATCAGCTTAAGAAAGATGGAACAGAAGGCTTCTTCTCTTATAACACTGTACTTTTCCCTTGATCATTCTTGGCCTTGGTGCACCGTTCTGAAGAAACTGGTTTAGTCTTATTGCACTTGCCTCCCCGACGGGCTTACATTTTGGGTGCCATTACAGAAAGTCGAGAAATGGTGGAGAAGGTTTGCAGGCACGGAATGAGGATTTGTGGAAGGAAGATGAATAGCAGTTAGATTCAAAAGTACACGAATGGGCGCCTGAGTTGAGACTGTATAAGGGAAGAGATGCGTCAAGCGTCGACCTGCCCTAGATATTACAGAGAGTATGTGGAACAGTGAGAGATTAACATGTTCCATTGACAGTGATGACCAAGATGAGTCAACTCTATCCAAACATATGTCGACTCTATCACGAAAGGATTCAGTGAATTGTTCAGATAGTATTGGGAAAAGGAGCAATATACCGTGATTAAATGTATATTTGGGTAACTTTGAGAAAGTTAAAAAAAAATTATGTTCTTTCCTCACTTTGAATTCCTCATAGTGAAATTAATGGTTTGAAAGTTATAAAATTTAGTTAATCCAATTATAAAACACTGAAATACTGAGAATTAGAAATAAAAGGTGAAAACAACTTTCAGGTGAAAACAACTTTCAGGTGAAATCGCAGTCTTATTAATTTTTACTCGACACAAGTAAAAAGGTGACCCTGGATAGATATAAAAAGCAAACCAAGATATATTAAGATAAAAAATCTTGAGATTTTTAGATTTTGTAATTCAATCTAACTGACAATTTGCATTTCTACAAAAAGATGAACAATCAAATTTACCCTTTCTTTTTCATGCAAGAGCTCATGCTTTTATACACCGGAGCTCCTGATTACTCAAGTGAGGTAATCATCATGTCTCAAGGGTTGTGTGAAACTTTTCATGTGAGGATACATGTTGATTAGACACAAGAATCCTCAGTTACTCAGTAAGCACAAATAGAATTTTATCAACCTTGAACAAAATTAACTAGCTCATCATGACATACAACTTTATCAACTGATTTTATCAAGATTTGCAATTTCTCAGAGCCTAGTCATTGTTCTACATACATTAAGGATTTTATATGAAAGCTCTTGAACATCTTTTATCTCAAAATTTTTTTAAATCAATATAGCTCAAATGATATTTAGAATCTAGCGAGGGAGACCAAACACACATGAGAATTTCAGAAATTGATAGGATGCAATTATCACTTGATACAATGTTTTCAGCAGCTGTTATTTAACCTCTTTGATGATTTCAGTGAATTACATAGTTAAACTCAGAAGTCTATAATTAACAAACCATTTCTTTTACTCTCATTGATAATGGAGTTTAGAGTATAATAATTTTAACTCCCCCTAAGAAATTGCCCAAAAATACATATATTCACAGTTGAATTACTCCCCCTTAGAACATGGATGTTTGTGAGAAGGAAGAGAGTGAACAAAAACTGGAAAAGAAAATGAAGAGAATTTAGGATCGAAGAAGATAGTGTCGACTAACTTGCCATTAGAGTCGATCTAAGTCAATCCAAATCTTAGACTTTCTGAAGAAATCATTCTTTTAGATTGCAATCACAGTGTATTCAACCACTTTCAACATTTCTGACCATCTTGAATCACTGAAACTTATCTTTCCAAAACACTGAATTTTTGAAACAACCTCTGTGGTGGAACGCCTCGGCCAAGCACGTTAAACCGATAACGTACTTGATCCGAGTCCGCCTCCCGCGAACGTGCCGAAGCCTCGCAAGGGAAAACAAACCACAGTCCGTGTAAACACAAAGGAACACACCACATTTTATATATATATAATTCACAAGTTACATAGCCATATTTCCACAAAACTGAAAAGAAGTACAAGAGCCTGGGGCATACCCCGAGGTACAACTGAAGAAAATAAACAACTAACTACACTACACTGCTAGAGCTGCAACTACACAGCTGGAGGTACCGACCCTGGACCGCTACGGCGCGGCTCTGAACTGGACGACGGTCGTGAAGCGTCCTCCTCGCTCTCACCTGTGGGGGTAGGATTGAGCCTCGCTAGTCACTGGCTCAGTAGGGAACTCCCCCAAAATCGAGCAAACCAAAACCACAGGTACAAAAGCAGTAAACAGTACCAACAATTTATACAACAGCTAAGCAGGGTATGAAAGCTGTAATAGTACTCACCGATTGCCGACTACGAAAAACAACTATAATAATTAAACGGCAAATCATTACAGGTGTACAAGCTAAAGTAGAGACAGACAAACATGAGCCACGTGAACTGGTTCGCGACACCAGAAACTGACTCGGACAAGCTGACACAGGTCTACCTCTCAGTCTCGCAGCCACAGACGAAAGGTCCAGTTGCCGCTCCACGTGAAAAGGTCAAGCAACTGTGGAGACCAACTAAACACCACCACCTGCGGACCACACGGTCACAGGCCCATGCCTGACACCTCTAGAGATCCTGGCACGGAACTCTCTAGAGTGAGGCACTGGAAAAGGACTAGCTGGGGTCCAGTACGTCTACTGGTGTCCGTACCCCCAACTACGAGCGCACTACAAGTGACTAAAAACAAACACAAATGTCACTGTCCCACTGTCGTCTTTCCCTCAGCCGGACGTGCAACTCAAACACAAGAGTGAGGGTGTCCAGGTCAGACGATACAGACCTCGACGGTACAACACAAGTACCGGGACAAAGCCTCGAGCTAATAGCCTGGCTCATAAAGAACCTGGGGCTCCCAACTGGAGAGGTAACCACGGTAGGCGTCGTACTACTTGCCACGTGCACGTCACAGAGAAACCACGTGAAAATCACGTAAACCTCAGGTAACAACGGTCCACTACACGTGTACCCAACTGTACTTGCGTGAACAACACGCAGCCTCGAAAGTGAGTAACTAACTGCATACCCCGTATGCTAAACACAGAAACCATGTGCACTCAGTGCACCACAGGTGCCAACACACCACTCATTATCGATAAATACCATTATCAGCCATTTCTACTTATACACATGTTGGCGACAACATCGATTGCTGCCTACAGGAAGTAGGCGGCAAGGTATATGGCCGTCTATATCCCAGTTGATGAGCTTGGCGACAATCGATATTGACGCCAAGATCTTCAGCCTCTGTTCCTGCAGAAATCCTAGATCAATTTTACTGGGTTTACAACCATTGAAACCGCGGGGAAACATAAGAAAACTCTTTCCCAAGTCAAGCATGCATCATTTTACAATTAGAACTACATGATTAACCTTTAAATTCCATCAAACCACCCTTAAAACCCCGCATGAAGAACCTTTACCCAAAAACTCAATTAACAGGCTTTTACATGTATCCTATGCATGTTTTAACACTTTAGAAACTATAATGGGATCGTCCCCTACCTCTGAACATGCTTAAAAGTACCTAAAGATCCCTGGTTCACGGCGAGACCTCCGCGAGCTCCGACGAAGATTGCGCCACGCCACGGCGTTTCCAGGCACAATTGATCACCGCTACACGTTCCACGACCTCCCAATTATCCTTTTACAGCTCTTGGAGGCATTGGGGAAGCAAGAAACATGAAGTCCATGCTAGGGAGAGAGAGAACAGGGTGGAAAACCTTCCCTCGGGTGACCCTATAACCTGCAGATTGCACAGGTTGGTGACAACCCCTCTGCCGTTTAAGGCAACCGCCACCATAAACGTCCATATCCCCTGCCGCCAAGATCATGCAGTCAACAGAAACTTACCTGGACGCCAACAAGTCAACGACCACCCCTGGCCGCCAACTCCTACTCAACTGCAGCAGGTCCTATTTCATTTCGGGACCTAACCTGCACCACACCTGCACACACCACACGTCGACACCACACTGGCCTCACAACGGCCATCACAACCACAACACACATGATCCAAAAGGATCCGAAAATAAGCGACGTTACATTACTATCATCTAAAAAGAAAATTTCGACCTTGAAATTCATAATACAACTCAATGATAAACAACTTAAGCATACACACTTTTACAAATACTATCATCTAAAAAGAAATACAAAAGGTTATTCAAACAGATAGGGATACCCTTTAGCCATTTCCTCGGCTAACTCCCAAGTATCCTCACCACCTAACCTATTTTCCCATCTCACTTTAACCAACTCGATTTCTTTATTTCTCAGCTTCTTTATCTTTCGATCTGTGATCTGCACCGGATACTCTGGCATAGTCATATCCGGCCTCAGGTCACCACCTTGATATCTGATTATTTGAGCTGGATCTTCAATACACTTTCTTAACATAGAAACATGAAATATATCATGAACATCCGCAAAATCTGCTGGTAAATCCAGCCTATAAGCTGTTTCCCCAATTCTCTCAATCACCTGGAAAGGTCCCACATACCTTGGACTCAACTTTCCAGTCTTACCAAACCTCATAATACCTTTACTCAGGGAAACTCTCAAGAAAACAAAATCTCCCACTTCAAACTGAAGTGGTCTCCTCTGGATATCTGCATAACTCTTTTGCGTGCTTTGAGCTGCCTGCAATTTTTCTTTAATAAGCTTCACTATTTCTGTGGTTTGTTGAATTAATTTAGGACCCACTAATTGCCTTTCTCCCACTTCATGCCCGTTTAATGGGGTTCTACATGGCCTTCCATATAAAGCTACATATGGTGCCATCCCAAGACTGGTATGATAACTATTATTATAGGCAAACTCAACCATTCCCAAATGATGCTCCCAGTTACCTCCCCAAACTAAACAACAAGCCCGCAACATATCTTCAATCGTCTGGATAGTCCTCTCTGTCTGACCATCTGTTTGGGGATGATAAGCAGAGCTATATCTCAGCTCAGTACCAATTACTTTCTGTAAACTTCTCCAAAAACCAGAAGTAAATCTTGGATCTCTATTAGACACAATAGTCTTCGGAATACCATGCAATGGAACAATTCTTTCAACATAAACTTTTGCTAATTTATCCACTGTCCAAGACATACTTACGGCCACTAATCTGCACACCTTGGTTAATCTGTCAACAAATACCCATATTCCATTATGCCCGGAACTCGATCTTGGTAAACCTGCTACAAAGTCCATAGCAATATCATCCCATTTCCACTATGGAATAGGCAACGGTTGTAACAAATCTCCAGGCTTCTGATGTTCTACTTTAATCTGTTGACAGATAGCACACCTTGCAACAAACTCTGCTATTTCTTTCTTCATACAAGGCCACTAGAAATGCTTTCTCAAGTCATGGTACATTTTAGTACTACCCGGATGGATAGTGTACCTAGATTTATGAGCCTCTTCCAACACTCGCTGCTTTACCTCTCTTTTAGCTGGAACAAACAACCTGCCTCTGAGCCTGACCACACAATTATCATCAATGGTAACTCCTTCCATTTTCACAATTTCAGCTAACTTACATCTGCTCTCTGAGCCTCAATAATCTGCCAATACAAAGACGGCTCTATTGCACTAGCAGCTAGTACTGCCCGTCGCTGACTACTGGGCACATACAAGGAGTTCTCCACTACCTCTTCATACAACTTCCACTCTTTAATCATCATTAGATTCATATATGCCTTTCTGCTCAAGGCATTTGCTACATCATTGGCCTTACCCATATGGTAAGCCAAACTAAAATCATAATCCTTTAAATATTCAATCCATATGTGCTGGCGAAGGTTCAAATCTTTCTGCGAGAAAATATACTTCAAGCTTTTATGATCTATAAAGATCTCAAATCTCTCGCCATACAGATAATGCCTCCACATTTTCAAAGCAAATACAACTGCTGCCAATTCCAAATCATGAGTGGGGTAATTCTCCTCTGCCGGAGTCAATTGTCTGGACGCATAAGCTATCACTTTGCCATGCTGCATAAGCACTGCGCCAAGTCCTCTCCTTGAAGCATCAGTATACAACACAAAACCACCACTCCCTGCCGGTAATGTCAATATAGTTGCTGATGTAAGTCTTTTCTTTAATTCCATAAAACTTTTCTGACATTCACCGGACCACACAAAAGGCACACATTTTCTAGTCAATTTAGTCATAGGTGCTGCAATCTTAAAAAAAACTTGAATAAAGTGCCTATAATAACCTGCTAATCCCAAAAAACTTCTAATCTCAGTTATTGTCTTAGGCACTTCCCATCTCATCACTGCTTCTACTTTACTTGGGTCTACTGCTACTCCTTTAGCTGAGATAACATGACCTAGAAACTGAATTTCTTTCAACCAAAATTCACACTTATTGAATTTAGCAAACAACTGGTTATCTCTTAACAATTGCAGGGTAAACCTCAAATGAGCTGCATGCTCCTCTTCAGATACTGAATAAATCAGAATATCATCAATAAAGATCACAATGAATTGGTCTAAATACGGATGAAAAATTCTATTCATCAGATCCATAAAACCTGCAGGAGCATTGGTCAACCTAAATGGTATAACCACAAACTCATAGTGACCATATCTGGTTCTGAAAGCTGTCTTATCTATATCCTCCTCTTTGATTCTCAACTGATGGTACCCGGACCTCAAATCAATTTTAGAAAATACCTTTGCTGATTGCAATTGATCAAACAGATCATCTATCCTCGGCAACGGGTACTTATTGTTAATGGTCACATCATTCAACTTTCTATAATCAATACACATTCGAAAACTTCCATCTTTCTTTTTCACAAATAAAACCGGCGATCCCCACGGGGAATGACTCGGTCTAATAAATCCTTTCTGCAATAGCTCTTCTAATTGCTTTTCAATTCTTTAAGTTCTTCTGGTGCCATCTGATATGGAGCTTTAGAAATCGGCAAGGTACCTGGCAGCAACTCAATGGTAAAGTCCACCTCTCTATGTGGAGCTAAACCAGGCAAATCCTCAGGAAAAACATCAGAAAATTCCCTAACCACGGAAACTGCTTCCACTGGCAGACTAGCTTCTATCAGACTTACCAAGGCTAAATAAGCCACACATCCAGGATTTATCAACTTTCTAACTCTAATTGCATAAATTAGAAACTTAGAGGAATAGAAATGCATACCTTGATATTCAAATACTGCACCATTAGGATGACAAAACCTGATCATTTTCTTTCTGCAATTTATCATTGCTCTATAAGTCTCCAGCCAATCCATACCCAAAATAATATCATAATCTGTCAACTGCAGGGCATATAACCAACCCGGCATCTGGTTCCCTTCAATCATAACAGGAGCTTCATCTACATAGCTCGAAGTGAGCAGGTGAGGGAACCTCCACTACTAACTCACAGGACTTTTCCTCTAAAGGATGAGCTATACAATCCATAAATTTTTCGAAAATGAAAGAATGAGAGGCACCCGAATCAAATAAGACTCTTGCTGAATAATCATAATGAGGTAAAGTACCTTCTATCATATTCGATGCCTCCACCTGGGCTCAGGTGATAGCCATAACCCGGCCTCTTCCTCGCTGCTGCGGTGCTCCTCTACCACGACCTGTCTGTGGCTGCTGAAACTGCTGAGGCTGCTGCTGCTGCTGCACACCTCTTCCATACCCATACTCTCTTGGATAGGGGCAATTGCGGATCAAATGCCCCGGCTAATTGCAATTATAACATCTATACCCTGGTGGAGTAATGGGCTGCCTGGCAGTACTCTGCTGCGACTCCTCCACCTCAGGCCTACCTCGGCCTTGCTGAAATTGCTGACGACCTCCCCATCCTCTTCCTTTTCTTTTAAATGCTTGCTTCAATTTCTAGCCCCATTTACCAAAGCATGATGAAGAAGGTCCTGCTGGTGCTTCACCCTTACTTGCACCTACTGATTGCTGCGGTAGTCGAAAACTACCTGAGCCTGACTCGCCCACCTGACGAGTCCGAATAGACCTCTCCAATGTAGCTGCTCTCTGGGCTGCTTCTTCCACTGTCTTACACATGAGAGGTACTATTACATCCTGCAACTCCACTCTCAAACCTCTAATCAACCATCATATTATTATCTGATACTACATAAGGTGCATAACGGCTAAGTGCTATAAACCTCATCTGGTACTCTAAAACTGAAGAGTTACCTTGTTGGAGCATCCGAAACTATTCTCTTTTCACTTGCTGCACTTGAATCGGAAAGAATGTATCGTTAAATACATCATGAAATTCCGACCAAGTAATAGCCTCTTCTATCCTGCCTGCAAAGGTGGTCTGCATCTTCAGTCGCCACCATTCTAATGCAAAACCTCTCAACTGATAAGCAGCTAACACACAACTTTATCTGCTGCCGGACACCTCATAGTTGCAAAAACTCTTTCGATCTCGTGAACCCAGTGCTCCGCTGTATCTGGATTCGGCCTCCTGAATAAGTAGGCGGCTGCAATCTCAGAAATTTCTCCACCTGAATCACTGGTTCCTCTGCTAATAACACTGGTGGTGGTGGTGGTGGCACAGGTGCTACAAAAGGCACCTCTACTCTTGGTGGGACTGGAGCAATAGGTACAGTCTCTCCATCCCCAGGTGGCACTGCAACCGGTGGTACTGACGCTTGCTTATCCATCCTTGCCTGAATATCGTGAGGCTTTCCCAGATCCTTTCTATCATACGCTGAGTACTTTCCTCCGGATCATCTCCTCAATCTCTTCTCAGCCATTCCAGAAATTTCTACATAAAAAAAACACCAGAAAAAAATCAAAACAACAAATTATTAGAAACCAGGGTCCCTACCAGCAGTGTACAAAGACCGAAATAAGGCTATGTATCTTTCTAGTTTCTTTATATTAACATGGACTTGCTATGATACCAACTGTGGCGGAACGCCTCGGCCAAGCCCGTTAAACCGATAACGTACTTGATCCGAGTCCGCCTCCCGCGAACGGGCCGAAGCCTCGCAAGGGAAACCAAACCACAGTCCGTGTAAACACAAAGGAACACACCACTATATATATATATATATATATATATATATATATATATATATATATATATATATAATTCACAAGTTACATAGCCATATTTCCACAAAACTGAAAAGAAGTACAAGAGCCTAGGGCATACCCCGAGGTACAACTGAAGAAAATAAACAACTAACTACACTACAGTGCTGGAGCTGCTACTACACAGCTGGATGTACCGACCCTGCACCGCTACGGCGCAGCTCTGAACTAGACGACGGTCGTGAAATATCCTCCTCGCTCTCACCTGTGGGGATAGGGGTGAGCCTCGCTAGTCACTGGCTCAGTAGGGAACTCCCCCAAAACTGAGCAAACCAAAACCACAGGTACAAAAGCAGTAAACAGTACCAACAATTTATAGAACAGCTAAGCAGGATATGAAAACTGTAATAGTACTCACCAACTGCCGACTACAAAAAATAGCTGTAATAATTAAACGGCAAATCAGTACAGGTGTACAAGCTAAAGTAGAGACAGCCAAACACGAGCCACGTGAACTGGTTCGTGACACCAGAAACTGACTCGGACAAGCTAACACAGGTCTACCTCTCAGTCTCACAGCCACAGATGAAAGGTCCAGCTGCTGCTCCACGTGAAAAGATCAAGCAACTGTGGAGACCAACTAAACACCACCACCTGCGGACCACACGGTCACAGGCCCATGCCTGACACCTCTAGAGATCCTGGCCCGAAAATCTCTAGAGTGAGGCACTGGAAAAGGACTAGCTGGGGTCCAGTATGTCTACTGGTGTCCGTACCCCCAACTAAGAGCGAGCTACAAGTGATTAAAAACAAACACAAATGTCACTGTCCCACTGTCGTCTTTCCCTCAGCCGGACGTGCAACTCAAATACAAGAGTGAGGGTGTCCAGGTCAGACGACACAGACCTCGACGGTACAACACAAGTACCAGGACAAAGCCCCGAGCTAACAGCCTAGCTCACAAAGAACCTGGGGCACCCAACTGGGGAGGTAACCACGGTAGGCATCGTACTACTTGCCACGTACACAAAACCACGTGCACGTCACACAGATACCACGTGAAACATCACGTAAACCTCAGGTAACAACGGTCCACTACACATGTACCCAACTGTACTCGCGTGAACAACACGCAGCCTCGAAAGTGAGTAACTAACTGCATACCCCGTATGCTAAACACAGAAACCATGTGCACTCAGTGCACCACAGGTGCCAACGTACCACTCATTATCGATAAATACCATTATCAGCCATTTCTACTTATACACATGTTGGCGACAACATCGACTGCCGCCTACAGGAAGTAGACGGCCAGGTATATGGCTGTCTATATCCCCGCTGATGAGCTTCGCGACAATCGATATTGACGCCAAGATCTTCAGCCTCTGTTTCTGTAGAAACCCTAGATCAATTTTACAGGGTTTACAACCATTGAAACGGCGGGGAAACATAAGAAAACTCTTTCCCAAGTCAAGCATGCATCATTTTACAATCAGAACTACATGATTAACCTTTAAATTCCATCAAACCACTCTTAAAACCCCGCATGAAGAACCTTTACCCAAAAACTCAATTAACAGGCTTTTACATATTTCCTATGCATGTTTTAACAGTTTAGAAACTCTAATAGGATCGTCCCCTACCTCTGAACACGCTTAAAAGCACCTAAAGATCCCTGGTTCACGTCGAGTCCTCCGCGAGCTCCGACGAAGATTGCGCCACACCACGGCGTTTCCAGGCACAATTGATTACCGTCACACACTCCACCACCTCCCAATTATCCTTTTACAACTCTTGGAAGCATTAGGGAAGCAAGACACATGAAGTCCATGCAAGGGAGAGAGAGAACATGGTGGAAAACCTGCCCTCGGGTGACCCTATAACCTGCAGATTGCACAGGTTGGCGTCAACCCCTCTGCCGTTTAAGGCAACCGCCACCATAAACGTCCATATCCCCTACCGCCAAGACCATGCAGTCAACGGCAACATACCTGGACGCCAACAAGTCAACGACCACCCCTGGTCGCCAACTCCTACTCAACTGCAATAGGTCCTATTTCATTTCGGGACCTAACCGGCACCACACCTGCACACACCACACGTCTACACCACACTGGCCTCACAACGGCCATCACAACCACAACACACATGATCCAAAAGGATCCGAAAATAAGCGACGTTACAACCTCCCTTGCACAAAGTGCACCAGATATTGAAATGAAGTGACCAAACAACAAGCAATATCAAATCATATGACAAGCAATCACTCAAGTAAGCATTTTCCAGCAATTTATCAAGCAATCAGTGATGAATCAAGCAAGCACAAATCAAGTTCTCTTCTTAGAAATGAAAATCTTTCATTACACGAAGATTTTGTAAAAATATTTGAAATTTGCATTGTTGTTTCAATGAAATGCAATTCAAATGAGTTTTTACCGACTTCATCTCTTAGAAAATGATTCCTTATTTCTATGTGCTAAGTCCTATAGTGCTGGATTGGATTTTTAGCCACATTTATTACACTAGTGTTATCACACATTATTGGGAGACATACAATATCTACTTGGTGGTCTTGGAGTTAATGTTTAATCCATAACACTTGAGTGCGAGTGCAACAACTCCTTGCAGCTACATATTCTGCCTCTACAGTAGAGAGAGCAATTACTCAAGTAAGCATTTGCAGACAATTTATCAAGCAATCAGTCATGAATCAAGCAAGCACAAATCAAGTTCTCTTCTTAAAAATGAAAATCTTTCATTACACAAAGGTTTTGTGAAAATATCTGCAATTTGCTTTGTTATTTCAATGAAATGCAATTCAAATAAGGTTTTACTAACTTTATCTCTTGGAAAATGATGCCTGATTTCTATGTGCTTAGTCTTAGAGTGCTGGATTGGATTTTTAGCCAAATTTATTGCACTAATGTTATCACACATTATTGGGACACATCCGAGATCTACTTGGTAGTATTGGAGTTGATGTTTAATCCATAACACTTGAGTGCCACAACTCCCTGCAGCTACATATTCTGCCTCTGTAGTAGAGAGAGCAATCGAGTGTTGTTTCTTGGAAGCCCAAGAGACTAAGTACCCTCCCAAAATTGGCAATGACCACTAGTACTCTTTTTATCCAATTTACAACCAGTATAATCCACATCTGAATAAGATATAAAATTATACTCACTAGATGCAGGATACCACAATCCCAACTCATGAGTTCCTACAAGATATCTGAAAAATTCTTTTTGCAGCACCCATGTGGGATTCTCTAGGACTAGCTTGAAATCTTGCACACATGCACACAGAAAATTGTATATCAGGTCTAGATGTTGTCAAATAAAGCAAGGATCTGATCATACCTCTGTAAGTCTTTGGATCTACCAAGTTACCTTTCAAATCAGCATTCAAACTCATAGTTGTGCTCATTGGTGTTGCCATGGCTTTGGTATTCTCCATTTTGTACTTCTTTAAAAGATCTTGTATGTACTTTGACTGATTGATGAAGGTTCCTTCCTTAGTTTGAACAACCTACAATCCAAAAAAGAAATTTAGTTCTCTCATTAAGCTCATTTCAATTTCGCTTGTCATCAAATCAACAAATTCCTTACACAGTGAAGATTTTGTTGATTCCAGATGAGTCTCACGTTCTCTTGAGTTCAAAGTAGACTAAGGTGACACCAGTGTTGACAATACCAGAGTTACCACTATATATTGAGGATTGTCGAGTTTAGAGGTTGAGGAACATAGCGATTCCACTGGTTCATGTTGCTTGGCTACGACACTCGGGTAGTGAGTTGACCTAGGAGAGGGAGGACGAGATGCGCAAGCAGTTTCCATACCTCTTTGGTGAGTTATCTTCCCCTTGTACTTGTTTGAATTTTGGGAATAAAATTCATTTAAGCAGGGGGGGGGAGGTTGTAAGGCCATGGGCCTTATTGGACCCTTAATGGGCCTTCCTGGAATAGTGTAGGTTGACGTCAATGGGGCATGACATCAACATTGTGTTGACGGCAGCATGGTGTGTCGTCTACTTGGTCTTGACGGCAAGGTATGCTGTCGTCTAGCCTAGTTTCAGGAATTTTCTGAGTGTTGAACTTGACAAAAATCAATGTTGACGTCAAGTTCTTTGCTGTGCAGTTGATGGCAACCTAGGTTGACATCAACCTATGTCGGATCTATTTTTATGTGGCAACCCGAGGCCCCCTCTTCCACCATTTCCTTCCCTTTTCACCCTCCACCTTCACCTCCTTCTTTCTCCACCACTTCCGACGGTCGACGGGAGCTCGTGGGTAGATCATGGTGCTCGTGGTGACGTTGGATCGAGCGTGGAGATAGCGGATTTGGGGATTTGACCTCGCAGGTTGTGCGTGAGTAGCGACGTGATTTTGAGGTTCCTTTTGGTGTTTTTGGCGCCTTGAGATAGGGATCCTACCCCTGAACCCCTTTTGGTTTTGTTGTGAGCATGAAATGCATGTGATTTGTGTGAAAATCATAATTTGGGGAGGGTTTCTTCATAACGGATTCTTAAGGGGACATTGCTCGATTCAAGTGTTAGATCATTGTTTTTCGGCTTTGCACTGGTGTTATGTGATGAGGGAAAGCATTTCCCATCATCAAATCTTGTGTTCTTGGGTAAGATTTCCCTTGGGAGTGCCCTAGGGCCATATTAGCTACTGAAAGCTGAAGAACTTGACATCAAGGGTTCATGACGTCAAGCTCTTTAGGATGAACTTGGCGGCATGGTCTTTTACCATCAATGTGAGGTTAACGGCAGTCGACACTACTGTCTAATTTGGTAGACGGCAGGGTCTGTGCCATTTACCCTAGGTTGACGGCAATCACGGTTGTCGTGAACCCCACAAGTAGGTCCCAGTAGTGTGAACCCTCTTGTGTGTGTGAGGCTTGGACACGGTGTCTGCCTCTTGGCGTGGTGTGCCAGACATTGAGAGTGTCTTCGTCTGTGCGTATGTTGTGCTTTGTCATGCTTGTGCTTGTGCTGTGTTTTTCCCTGGCGTTGAGCTATTCCGCCAATGAGCCTGGGCTTCGAGTGTGACTCCGTCCAGTGCGTGCCTCTTGTATTACAAGTCGGTTTTTGTGGGGCCCCTTCTCCACCATTCAAGTCCAGCGTAGGGGAAAATTGGTCAAGGACCAGATGCGGGGAAGAGAGTCTGAGTGTGCACACATGGCTAGGGTTTGAGGACTCTATTGTGCTTAGGCACCAATTCATAGGCCCTAGCTAGTCCTACCTTCTGGTGTGAGTGAGTGTGACTGTTGTTGTGTTTTGATCATTGTTGAGCCTGCGAGGTTCCAGTCTTTCGACGTGCTTCTGCGAGGAGTTGGGCGTTACGCTACTGGTTTCTATGTGTTGAGTGTTGTATACTTTAGTGTAGTTTACTTTTCTGCACTTCCTTCTGTATTGTTACCGGTGGGGGTTAGTGTAACGTCGCGCATTTTACGGATCCCCGTGGATCCAGGTTTAGCGGGTTTGGTGGCCAATGTGTGGCCCATTAGCTTGTGTGTTTCTTAATGGATCCTTACCGGGCTTGGTTATGGATCTTGTTCAGTGTGCTGGACATCAACTGTAGGTTGGCGTCCAGGTGTGTGACGTCGACTGTGTGTTGGAGGCAATGGTGTTGCCGTTAACATGTTTTTGGCGTCCATCGATGTGGACGTCTAGTGTGATGAACTTGGCGGCGAGCGTTGTGGACGCCTAGTTGGGGCGGTTTGGTTAGCGGCGTAGAGGTTGACGTTAACCTGTGGCGCCTATGTTTTTAGGGCTGACCTGAGCCTTGTTCTTTTCCCCACTCTCTCCTCTCCTCTTCCCCCACCTTCACCCTTGAGCCTCTTCACGAGTTCCGGTGGTCGACGGGAGCACGAGGGGCAGCCATGGTGTGCGTGGTAGCGGCAAATCAGGCGGGGAATGATGAATTGGAGCGCGGTGTTCGCGGGGCGTTCCTCGGGTTTCGGTGTGATTCAAGGTTCTTCGGGAGTTCAATCGCGTTTCTGAGGTAGGGACTTGACCCGTTGATCTTCCCTGGTTAAATTGTTATGCTTTCTTTGCATAAATCGGTTGTTAATTGAGTTTTTGGGAAAGGGGGTCTTCATGCTGGGAAATCGGGTGGTTTGATTGATCTAAGCATTGAATCATGTCTTTCCGATTTAATTGTGGTTGCTAGATGTAAGGGGAAGTGCTTCCCCTTGTTTTTCTATTATATTTATGGTTTGATTGCCCGTGCAATCGGCCTAGGGCCATTTTGTGTGTTCTGGCGGGTTCTGCAGTGAAGATCTTGACGTCAACATCGGTTGATGCAGAGTTCTTCGTTGGGAGATTAACGGCTAGTTATCTAGCCGTTGATTGTGGGTAAACGGCCAAGTGGTGGTCGCTTACTTGGTGTTGACGGCAAGGGACATTGTCGTCTATATCCTTTGCAAGGCAATCGATGTCGCCGCCAACCTGTGCATGTGCACAACGTGTTTTTAATGGCATTCTTGTTATAAGTGTTGCGGTGTATTAACACCTGTGGTGCTCTTAGAGCACGGGGCTTTTGAGGTCAGTTTACCGGCTATGAAGTTGTGAAATATTACAGGGTTTTTATGTCATGCAAGTGGTTTGTATATGCATGGCACATCGTATGCTATCATGTTTATTATATATTAAGTATTGTGGTGTTGTGGCGATGAGGTTCACGTCTGAACCTAGCCTCGATCTTTTAGAATCTTTTATAGATTATCCTGGATGGATAATTAGTAAAGTGTAAGTATGATTATTATGTAAGTATTGTGGTCAGTGTTTAATGTGACCTCTATTGTCACAAGATGATCAATGATAGGCCAAGTATGATTGGCTATCGTGGTTTATATGTGTGTTTGTGTGAATTAGCTTGGAAGTCACCGTGTGACCAATGACAAACTGCGGTGTTATCTTTAATATGGTTAGTGTATGTAGTTGTGCAAATTAGCTTGTGCGTCACAGGGTGACTAGGACAAGCTATCCTTAATGGTAATTTCTGTATCGTAAACGATAATAGAAAGTGTTTATGTATATATCGTGGTTTGAGCTTGGCGAGTGTGGTGGTCTGGCGCCTATTCCGGAATGCCTCTCTAGTCGGGTACCCCAGGTGTTAGGATCGAATGTTCGGTTATGGAAAAGCTAGAAGGGGGGTTGAATAGATTTGCAGCGGAAACTTAAGCAATATGAAAATTACTTCGGATTAAAAGATCTACTCAATTAAAACCCCTTTGATATGATGCAATGTGTGTGAGCAAACTAACAGTTAGTGTGTAGATGAAATCCCTATGCATGCATCTAGCGCAATACAGTGCAAACCATAAGTCAAACCACAGTGCACAAGGGATTTTTTAGGTGGTTCGGAGATCACACCACGTGACTCCTACGTCCACCCCCCACACAGTGAGGACACACTACTCAAGAACTGAGTACAACACACACACGAGCACACCGGCTCAACCACACACACACACGCTAGATCAAGTCCCCAAAAGATCAGATCCTCTAGCCTTGATCTGACCAACACACCACACACACGTTGTCTGATGCAAACACGCAATCAGAACAACAAACCACACTTCCACAACATCCACGTACTGATCTCAAATCAGTGCACACACACAGATATATGAAAGTAGTGAAAGGAGAAGAGTTTTGAGATGAAGAATCAAATCCCGATGTAGATCTCTTCTCGTTGGTCGTCCAGAAGACTCCAAGCTTCGTCTTGACAAGTATCAGTTGATGGAGAAGCTTGAACCACGGACGAACCGGCTTCAACTCCGCTTGGAAGGTTGTTCTTCTTTGTTCTGGGCAGAGAGATGAAGCAGGGCAGCAGGAAGAAAGCCTTGATCTTGACCTTTGCTTAGGGTTTTGGTATGGTGGCTCCTTGCTGCGAAAATAGCCTCATATGATCCATATATAGTGGTGTCCAAGCATAGAGAGTCGTGCTAAAAGGAAACACCAAAATATAGATCATATCCTGGCCATTAGATCTTCCCAAAACTCCGTCTGTCGACAGCCGACTTGCTGCTGTCGACAGATGCTGACAGGTTTGCAAGAACCGGAAGACTGGGCTTTCTGGAAATAGATTTCTGAGTGTATCTGTCGACAGGCGAAAATCATCTGTCGACAGATGCATCAGATGCACTATTCATCTGTTGACAGATGCACTGTCATCTGTTGACAGGTGCACTATTTCAGCAACTTGTCTTGTTCTTTTGCACTTGGATTTTGGGCTTTGTCTTGCATGGAATATCACCTACATTAAAAGACATAATTAGTGAGATATAATGAACATATAAAACATGTGTTTCATTTGCATCCAATTGTCATTCTCATCATGTTTCACACATTCATAACACAACAATTTTGTCTTGTTCATGAAATGTTCATCATCAAAAACAAACATACCATTTGTGAACATTTCACATAACATCAATTAGTATTGCTCATCATCAAAAACATTTAAGCACTTGTTGTAACCCAACATTCTCCAATATGAGAACCCAACATTCTCCCCCTTTTTGATGATGACAAAAATTTCAATTTATGCACAATTGATGTTTCTCCCCCTTTTGGCAACATTCAAAAAGATAATGGGTGCACACAAGTAAAAGAATGAAGCAAAGAATTGTGTGACCACATAACTGAATTGTGAAAGAATTGAGTGGGGAATGAGTGTTCAAATGAGATTGCAAGGTTGAGAATAGGTTGATACCCACTACAAAATGTCATAAACACTAGTATTAAGACACATAAAAATTCTACAATGGTTAAGAGATAATACTCCGGGAATCTCAAGTTATAGTATTTAGAATACATCGTTCAAAAACACATGAAAATGAGATAACCCTTTTGAATAAAACCATTGAAGAAAATCATATACCTTAGTGGGTGATGTTCAGTTGGTAAATGAAGGCAATGTCTACATGAACAATTGACAATAGACAACCTATTGCCCTTGATTTAAATCTTGGAGGCTCCACTCTATTTCTAGCATTTGAACAATTTAAGTGGTAATTAGGATCACTTTTACCTTTTGACGTGAAGGTAGACATTTGGGATGCCCGTACCCCCAGTTACTCAGTGTGAGTGACCATCATACCATTATGCAGAGATAATGAAAGGACTTTTTGACGCGAAGACAGACATTTGTGATGCCCGTGTCCCCGGTTACTCAGTGATACTCATCATTGCTCTGCCTTTGTCCCAATTCACATATTTGTTTTTTTTTTAATTTTTGACTTTAGAAATAGGTAGCTTTTCTCTTTTTTTTTAAGTTGGAAAATCAAGTTCAAAAGGTTTATTAAGGTCAAAGGCCAATGCAAAGACATTAAGTTCAAAAACCTTCTTACTTGTCAATCCATATAGGAACATGATCATCCACAAGGGAGTTATTCAAGTGAGTTAGGTTAAAATCATTAGATTTGTTCAATGTTTTCTAGATGATACAACCTAGACTCAATCTCAAAATATTATTTCAAAATCATTGTGATTAACCATATGACTTTGATACTATGTGAGGATGAAAGGTTATAATGAATATTTATACCCAATTCTCCCCTTGCATCAATGATATGAACATACTCATGAAGAAATTATGAAGAAGGATGAAGAATTTACAGAAAATGTGTATCTGTCGACAGCAAGGGAGTGTCTGTCGACAGATGCACTCAGACAGAGCAGTTGGGGTTTTGGGAAATCAGGAATTGAGTAAAGCTGTCGACAGAAGGATTTTTGTCTGTCGACAGAAGCACACAGAGTCCAATTTCTTGGTTCTGTGAGGCCATATCTGTCGACAGGCTGTTTGGGGCTGTCGACAGGGGCTTTGAAACTTCAGCTTTAAGGCTTTGAATTGAGAGTGATTTGAACCATAAGATTGAGGAATAAGTACACATTGAATATGAAGGGTATCCCTTATGAATTTCACTCACCTAGCCTTAAACTTACTCCCCCATAATGTGTGCATGTGATGAGATAACATTTAAGCAATTCAATCATGATTTAGACATTCATCACAAGCAGTTGCACACAAATTTCATGAGCATTTTCAAACTTACTCCCCCATAACATATGCATAGAAAATGTATCAAGCAATTCACACGTTATTAAGCACACAACTAGCCTTATGTATTACATGACTTTTGGTACTTGGCGGAGTATTTTACTCACGCATAATGATAGTTTCCAAACAAGCATAACTTGTTTTTCCACATGTCATCATTTGATATACCAAGAGGTCATGTGCACAGTTATGCAAGCAAGATGGCATGATTCCAATTGCTAAGAGGCATTGTCATGTGGGGTAGCATTAAGACACATTTTGCATTGCTCAGATAAAGGTAAGAATCCATTTCAATTTCAGCAGTTCATATATGAAGTGATAGGGAGATTTTACCTGAACAGTCTTCAATCATAGTAAAAACAGTTTACCTTTGTTCTCCATCATTTCTTGCCTTGCACAGCCAATGTCATGAATCCATTTCTAATTTTTGTGTGCAAGACATCTCAGCTTGTTGATCAAGCTTGTTTTGGGACCCACACTTGCTTGGGTCCTGCAACGACATTAAGGTTAGGATATAACAAAGATTTCAAAATCCAAAGTGATTTGATTTTTGGATTTTTGTTGTTTTGTGCAGTTTTCCTGTTCATAGATACATGAAATTTCTGATCTTTATGAACATGTTTATCCTTGTGTGTATGAACACATGGATTATTATGGAGCTTTGAAGCATGCACAACATCATGATTTTATGAGAGTGTTGATTTTTCTTCCAGCAGAATTTAGCAAGATGACCAAGTTTATTGCATTTGTAGCAAACAGGTTGAGCATTTACCTGGAGCTTACCATAGTGTGATTGCATTTGCTGGAATCTCTGAGATCCTTTAGAGTACCTTTGATCACCCTTGGGTTGAGAAGAAGGAGGTGGTACCCTTTGGTATCTCTTGGCATGATGTGGAGTTGGAGATTGCCTTGAAGCTTTTTGAGCTGTTGGAGGAGTTGAAACATTGTACAATCCTGCTTTCTTTTTCACTTCCTTTTTCGGATTTTCAGTTGTAACTACATTCCTTTTAATTGCTGCCTTTTTGTTCAAAATTTTATTTTGTTTTTGAACATTTTTCTTATTTTTCACAGAAGCAAGACTTGTGTTTTTCAATTCATTTTGAATCTTCTGTTTTTCAGCTTTTAATGCAACAACTTCTTTTTCTGAAGTCTGAAGCTTGTTTAGCATGACATCCAAACCATTTTTCATTTTGTTCTTTTCATTTTCAAATTGAGCAATTTGTTGTTCCAGATCAACAATTTTATTCTTAGAATTGTTCCATTCATCATTTAATGGTCTGTCATGATACATGCATTCAATCTTCTTTTTCAGATGATTATTTTCCTCAATCAATTGGTTGCATTTCTCTTTTATTTGATGATCATGAGCCATGTTGGAGATTTGTTTGATCAATTGATCATTATCAAATTTGAGATTTTCATTATGATCAATCAATTTTTCATTTTGATTTTTCAAATCAGAATTTTCAGATTCCACATGATCATGATCTTCTTTCAACTTAGAAAACTTGATTTCATAGTTTTTGACTTCATTTTCCAATTTTTCATTCTCCATTTTCAATGTTTCATTTTCTTCATAGAATGCTTGAGCATTATCAATTATCATTTCATTCTTTTCCAGATTTTCTTTTAGCTTCTTGTTTTGATGTTTAATAGTTTTAAATTGTTTGCACATGTGCTCATAGCATTCTATCAATTCATTATAAGATATATCATTCTCTGAATCAGAATTGGATATTGAAGCATCAAATGGGTCTGAATTGGATTTACCTGATTCTTGAGAATTTCTTGACATCTTTGACATATGTGATCCTCTAGAGTCGTCTGAACGAGAAGAGCCTCTTGAGCTTCCATGAGCCATGTAGCATTTTTCATTGATTTCCCTTCCAGACTTGCATGTTTTCATAGAGGAGACCTGCATTTTATGAACCTTGTCATCAAACTCAATAATCATTGGTCTACTTATGATACTTGAGAACTCAGACATATTTCTTAGTATGTAGTAGATAAATAAACCAACCAACGAAGTGATCAGATCAGTTCAGAATCAATTATAAACCCGATCAGAGCAATTAATCACACATAAACAGATATGCCAAATCACAATCGTTGAACAGAAAACCTGCTCTGATACCAATTGTTAGGAATCAGAGCAATTAAGTGCACAAAAATAGATCTGCCAAATCAGTACCGATAAACAAAGAACCTGCTCTGATACCAATTGTTAGGATCGAATGTTCGGTTATGGCAAAGCTAGAAGGGGGGGTTGAATAGATTTGCAGCGGAAACTTAAGCAATATGAAAATTACTTCGGATTAAAAGATCTACTCAATTAAAACCCCTTTGATATGATGCAATGTGTGTGAGCAAACTAACAGTTAGTGTGTAGACGAAATCCCTATGCATGCATCTAGCGCAATACAGTGCAAACCATAAGTCAAACCACAGTGCACAAGGGATTTTTTAGGTGGTTCGGAGATCACACCACGTGACTCCTACGTCCACCCCCCACACAGTGAGGACACACTACTCAAGAACTGAGTACAACACACACACGAGCACACCGGCTCAACCACACACACACACGCTAGATCAAGTCCCCAAAAGATCAGATCCTCTAGCCTTGATCTGACCAACACACCACACACACGTTGTCTGATGCAAACACGCAATCAGAACAACAAACCACACTTCCACAACATCCACGTACTGATCTCAAATCAGTGCACACACACAGATATATGAAAGTAGTGAAAGGAGAAGAGTTTTGAGATGAAGAATCAAATCCCGATGTAGATCTCTTCTCGTTGGTCGTCCAGAAGACTCCAAGCTTCGTCTTGACAAGTATCAGTTGATGGAGAAGCTTGAACCACGGACGAACCGGCTTCAACTCCGCTTGGAAGGTTGTTCTTCTTTGTTCTGGGCAGAGAGATGAAGCAGGGCAGTAGGAAGAAAGCCTTGATCTTGACCTTTGCTTAGGGTTTTGGTATGGTGGCTCCTTGCTGCGAAAATAGCCTCATATGATCCATATATAGTGGTGTCCAAGCATAGAGAGTCGTGTTAAAAGGAAACACCAAAATATAGATCATATCCTGGCCATTAGATCTTCCCAAAACTCCGTCTGTCGACAGCCGACTTGCTGCTGTCGACAGATGCTGACAGGTTTGCAAGAACCGGAAGACTGGGCTTTCTGGAAATAGATTTCTGAGTGTATCTGTCGACAGGCGAAAATCATCTGTCGACAGATGCATCAGATGCACTATTCATCTGTTGACAGATGCACTGTCATCTGTTGACAGGTGCACTATTTCAGCAACTTGTCTTGTTCTTTTGCACTTGGATTTTGGGCTTTGTCTTGCATGGAATCTCACCTACATTAAAAGACATAATTAGTGAGATATAATGAACATATAAAACATGTGTTTCATTTGCATCCAATTGTCATTCTCATCATGTTTCACACATTCATAACACAACAATTTTGTCTTGTTCATGAAATGTTCATCATCAAAAACAAACATACCATTTGTGAACATTTCACATAACATCAATTAGTATTGCTCATCATCAAAAACATTTAAGCACTTGTTGTAACCCAACATTCTCCAATATGAGAACCCAACACCAGGTTCATTGTAAGCCAGACACGTGTGTTTGTTGTGCTCGGGGTTTGTCCCGGTACTTGTGTTGTACCGTTGAGGTCTGTGTCATCTTCCTGGATACCCTCACTCCTGTGTTTGAGTTGTACGTCCGGCTAAGGGAAAGACGGCAGTGGGACAGCGACTTCCCAGAGTTTGTTCTTGTGTCGCTTGTAGCACGCTCGTAGTCGGGGGTACGGACACCAGTAGACGTCACTGGTCCCCAGCTAGTCCTGTTTTCCAGTGCCTCACTTTAGGGTGCTCCGGCCAGAGACCCTAGAGGTGCTAGGCATGGACCTGCAGGTGTGGTGTTGGTTGGTCTCCACAGTTGTTTGACTTCTTTCTTGTGGAGCGGCAGTTGGACCTTTCGTCCGTGACTGCGAGGCTGAGAGGTTGTTCTTGTGTTGTGTTGTCCGGGTTGAATACTGGCCTGATCAGCCAGTAGTCTAATCCTGTGTGGTGGCGTCGTTCCTTTCCGACTCGTGCTTTGCTACTTGTCGTGGTTCGTGAGTTTGTGACTCATAGTCGAGGTTTGACTCGTTCGAGGTGTGCCCTGGAGTTGGCACAATTGTGACTGTGGTCGTAGCTTGTGGTGTGTCCGAGTGGTGGCACAGTTTTGATTATAGTTGGTGAATATTGATTCACCAAATGTAGTTTAGTTTGCTATGGTGTGCCCTGTTACGACACTGGTTCACTTGCGGTTTCTGTGCTGGTGCCTTGTGGTAATAGGTACCTGTACCCTGTGTGGGTAATGGTTTGTGGTGGTATGTCATATACCATTCTTTCTGGTGTTGACGTGGAACTGTGTTTCGTGGAGGTCGTGTGGTGTGACCTTCCACTCAATGTGTTTTTACCTTCCTCGGGTAAACTACCGTATATGGTTGTCATGTGTGATGGATTGGCCGCTGTAGCCAGGCCTGTTACCTTATGTGTGGTTTTCAATATATTGTGGTTTAGGGTAGAACAGACCAGCTCTTGGTCAACGGTCCTGTACCCATGTATTTGGGGTTCGCCTGTGAAGCTTATAGCCTAAACAATGTTTGCCTGTGTGGCTTATAGCTTAGGCGATTAGTCGTTGGAATAGTGTGCCTGTGAGGCTTGCGGCCTAGGCATTTCAGTTGTTGAGCGGACTAGCTTGTGATTCCTTTTTCTTTATAAGGAATATGCTTTTGTTCATCAATTACTGTTTAAGCTGTTATTTAAATATAAATGTTGTGAACATGAAATGGTTTGGCTATTGGTGTTGCCAGTGAGACCCATTGGGGTTGAGGTGTCCGTGGTTACGGTGTTGTTTTGGGTAGCCCCTACTGAGCCAGTGACTTGTTGAGGCTCACTCCCCTACAGTTCTTTTCAGGGCTTGCCGAGTGTTTGGCTTGCAGCAGTGTTGTGTCAGACTTGTACCACCAGCAGTTGTGTAGTAGTTAGTGTTATGTGAGCTTGTGCTCCCTCGGGGTATGCCCTAGGTAGTTGTACTTTTTAATTGGACATGTATTAATGTAAATGGACAGTTGTAAATTGTTATATGCAGGTATGAGCACATGTACTTTCTTGTGTCTTATACTGTTGTGGTTTGTCTTTTATATTCTTACTGGATAGTTGTGTGAGCTATTCCTTGCGAGACTTCGGTCCGTTCGCGGGAGGCGGATCTAGATATGGAGCCTTAATGGGCATAAATACCCCGGTCCGTCACAGTTGGTATCAGAGCAATGTCCAGTTAGAATATGAAAAGACATTGAAGTTACAATGTCCCAATACATGGATTAATGTCCACTGTTGGTAGTAAGTATGTGGTTTTGTGTTGATTAATATAGTATTTATCTGAGTTTTTGTTATGAAAAATGTGTTTTTGAGTTGAGAATTTCGCAGCCGTTAGCAGTTGTTGAAAGTTGATGTGATTAGAGGTGGTATAATTTGTGTGATTATACCAGTGTGTTAGTTTGTGATAGAATGATTTGGTTGTTAAAGATTCGCAGTTAAAGGAATTGAGAAAATTAATAAGTTTGGATATGGAATTCAGTAAGTAAGTTACAATGAGATGCGGGGTTAGCAGAGATAAGTATATGGTAACGAGGTGATGATGAACAGCTCAAGATGTGTCCGAAAATGATTAAATGTGCATAAGTATAGTTGAGAACCTCAGTAAAGGTATTGTGGCATTAGAGATCTGAGTCAGATGATATCAAGAATCAGTGTGGATGAGAATGTGATTAGTATTATGAAGAGTTTGGCATGATTAAGTAAAGCAGATCAGCTTTAAAAGAGGTACTGGTACATATAAGAATAGTGATGATTAAGTGTATCTGAGATTGGAAATTTGAGAAAAGCGTTGTTATGAATAGTGATGGTAATATGAAATTTGATATGAGGATTTGTATAAATATGTACAGAAAGGATCAGTTGAATAAAGAAAGAGAGAAAAGAAGAATCAGTGTGCAAAGAGATTTTTCTAAGAATTGCATAAGAGAAATATTTAGTTGATGAATGACAGGTTATGAAGAATTCTTCAGAGAGAGTTAATAAAGATGGTTGTGCTAAAAATAAGAGCAGTGAAAGTTAGTAACTATGAGCAGTTCGAGGAAAATCAAAATTAAAGTTAAGTATGTTAGAATGAGTTTAAGGCAAATGAAATAGAATGGAAAGAAGTGCATTAATGGAGAAGCAGTTAATAAATATTGAGTTGAGAAAAACAGCAAGGCAAATTATAATATTTATGTTATTTGAGAAAAGAGCATTTAATGGAATGAGGGAAGCAGCAGACAGAGCAAGTTGTTATATTTAAAGAAATTGGTATTTAAATTCGAGTTTTTGCTATATTTTAAAGAAGGATGATTAAATACCAGAAAGATTTATAGTATGAACGGTACAACAAGATTAGCCAGGCAACAGAATGAATAAGAGAAGTACTTTACGAAAAATATGTTATGATTAGAATGATTGGCAGTTTAGATAAAGAAGAAATATAGACCAGAGAAAGGAAGAATTTAGCAAATGATGAAGTGAATAAAATCAGATGAGTCAGGAAATGTCAATCAGAGTTTGCAATTCAGTGCAAAGAAATTATTTAATCGAACAGAAATGAACTGTTATTAAGATATTTCAGGGTTTAATGCTGGAGCAGATTGATTAAGTAATATTTGGAAAGTTTATGCAACAGAATTATGAGATTAGCCAGAGAATGTCAGTAACGCAAGAAAGGTATATGAAGAGTAAAGTATGTTAATAGCAATTTGGCAGGTCAAAAATTGCAGTAATTTCTTCAGCATGAATTAATTGAATAAGATGATTTGAGATGCAGTTAAAGTTAGAAATGAATTCAATTAAAGCCAAATGGAAATAATTGAAAATAATAATGAGAACAGAAATTGTGGAATATTTTGCAAATGTTCAGTATGGTCAGAGTAGCGCAGCGGAAGCGGAAACAAGAAAGATTTAATATCTACAGATTGTTCAAGGTTTACTGGGATAAGAAGAAAGTGTAAAGTTTTGCGCAGTGGAATAAATGAGCAGAGTTTATTATGGTTTTTAATCAGAGATGACTTAAAACGGTATGAGCAAAATAATATGAAAAAGACAGGAAATTCAAAGATGGTGATTGGTTTTCTTTGAAGAGATGACAGTTGCGAATGTAAATACAGATGGGGTAGAATAACAGCAAGCAATGATAAATAGAAAAAGGAAATGTCGGCATAAAAGAATATTACAGTATAAGATATTCGAGAAAGGTAAACTGGTCCCAAAAGAAATGTTGCAAACACAGCTGGAAAAATGTGAAAGTAGGTTCAGTCCAAGGAGATAAAGCACCATTAACAAGGTAGAATCGTCTACAATTGAAAAGTAAGGAAAGACAATGGAATCGACAGAATAGAGTAATTGTAAAATGAATTGAAAGAAAAGAAAAGAACAAAGCAATGATGGAAATGGTTAGATGAATTGAAAGACTGATGTAGAGAAAGAGTATCCTTCTTGTTCTATATATGGTTTCATTTCTTTTTAGGTGATAATCCAGTTTGTTGTGATTTGTTTTATATGTCGAGGATGACATTTCTTTTTAAGTGATAATAATGTAACGTCGCGCGTTTTACGGATCCCCGTGGATCCAGGTTTAGCGGGTTTGGTGGCCAATGTGTGGCCATTAGCTTGTGTGTTTCTTATTGGATCCTTACCGGGCTTGGTTATGGATCTTGTTCAGTGTGCTGGACATCAACTGTAGGTTGGCGTCCAGGTGTGTGACGTCGACTATGTGTTGGCGGCAATGGTGTTGCCGTTAACATGTTTTTGGCATCCATCGATGTGGACGTCTAGCGTGATGAACTTGGCGGCGAGCGTTGTGGACGCCTAGTTGGGGCGGTTTGGTTAGCGGTGCAGAGGTTGACGTTAACCTGTGGCGCCTGTGTTTTTAGGGCTGACCCGAACCTTGTTCTTTTCCCCACTCTCTCCTCTCCTCTTCCCCCACCTTCACCCTTGAGCCTCTTCACGAGTCCGGTGTTCAACGGGAGCACGAGGGACAGCCATGGTGTGCGTGGTAGCGGCAAATCAGGCGGGGAATGACGAATTGGAACGCGGTGTTCGCGGGGCGTTCCTCGGGTTTCGGCGTGATTCAAGGTTCTTCGGGAGTTCAATCGCGTTTCTGAGGTAGGGACTGGACCCGTTGATCTTCCCTGGTTAAATTGTTATGCTTTCCTTGCATAAATCGGTTGTTAATTGAGTTTTTGGGAAAGGGGGTCTTCATGCTGGGAAATCGGGTGGTTTGATTGATCTAAGCGTTGGATCATGTATTTCCGATTTAATTGTGGTTGCTAGATGTAAGGCGAAGTGTTACCCCTTGTTTTTCTATTATATTTATGGTTTGATTGCCCGTGCAATCGGCCTAGGGCCATTTTGTGTGTTCTGGCGGGTTTTGCAGTGAAGATCTTGACGTCAACATCGGTTGATGCAGAGTTCTTCGTTGGGAGATTAACGGCTAGTTATCTAGCCGTGGATTGTGGGTAAACGGCCAAGTGGTGGTCGCTTACTTGGTGTTGACGGCAAGGGACATTGTCGTCTATATCCTTTGGACGGCAATCGATGTCGCCGCCAACCAGTGCATGTGCACAGCGTGTTTTTAATGGCATTCTTGTTATAAGTGTTACGGTGCATTAACACCTGTGGTGTTCTTGGAGCACTGGGCTTTTGAGGTCAGTTTACCGGCTATGAAGTTGTGAAATATTATAGGGTTTTGTATATGCATGGCACATCGTACGCTATCATGTTTATTATATATTAAGTATTGTGGTGTTGTGGTGATGAGGTTCACATCTGAACCTAGCCTCGATCTTCTAGAATCATTTATAGATTATCCTGGATGGATAATTAGTAAAGTGTAAGTATGATTATTATGTAAGTATTGTGGTCAGTGTTTAATGTGACCTCTATTGTCACAAGATGATCAATGATAGGCCAAGTATGATTGGCTATCGTGGTTTATATGTGTGTTTGTGTGAATTAGCTTGGAAGTCACCGTGTGACCAATGACAAACTGCGGTGTTATCTTTAATATGGTTAGTGTATGTAGTTGTGCAAATTAGCTTGTGCGTCACAGGGTGACTAGGACAAGCTATCCTTAATGGTAATTTTTGTATCATAAACGATAATAGAAAGTGTTTATGTATATATCGTGGTTTGAGCTTGGCGAGTGTGGTGGTCCGGCGCCTATTCCGGAATGCCTCTCTAGTCGGGTACCCCAGGTTCTTTGTGAGCCAGGCACGTGTGTTTGTTGTGCTCGGGGTTTGTCCCGGTACTTGTGTTGTACCGTTGAGGTCTGTGTCGTCTTCCTGGACACCCTCACTCCTGTGTTTGAGTTGTACGTCCGGCTGAGGGAAAAACGGCAGTGGGACAGTGACTTCCCAGAGTTTGTTCTTTTGTCTCTTGTAGCGCGCTCGTAGTTGGGGGTACGGACACCAGTAGACATCACTGGTCCCCAGCTAGTCCTGTTTTCCAGTGCCTCACTTTAGGGTGCTCCGGCCAGAGACCCTAGAGGTGCTAGGCATGGACCTGCAGTTGTGTGTCTGCAGGTGTGGTGTTGGTTGGTCTCCACAGTTGTTTGACTTCTTTCTTGTGGAGCGGCAGTTGGACCTTTCGTCCGTGACTGCGAGGCTGAGAGGTTGTTCTTGTGTTGTGTTGTCCAGGTTGGATACTGGCCTGATCAGCCAGTAGTCTGTTCCCGTATGGTGGCGTCGTTCCTTTCCAACTCGTGCTTTGCTACTTGTCGTGGTTCGTGAGTTTGTGACTCATAGTCGAGGTTCGACTCGTTCGAGGTGTGCCCTGGAGTTGGCACAATTGTGACTGTGGTCGTAGCTTGTGGTGTGCCCGAGTGGTGGCACAGTTTTGATTATAGTTGGTGAATATTGATTCACCAAATGTAGTTTAGTTTGTTATGGTGTGCCCTGTTACGGCACTGGTTCACTTGCGGTTTCCGTGCTGGTGCCTTGTGGTAATAGGTACCTGTACCCTGTGTGGGTAATGGTTTGTGGTGGTATGTCATATACCATTCTTTCTGGTGTTGACGTGGAACTGTGTTTCGTGGAGGTCGTGTGGTGTGACCTTCCACTCAATGTGTTTTTACCTTCCTCGGGTAAACTACCGTATATGGTTGTTATGTGTGATGGATTGGCCGCTGTAGCCAGTCATGTTACCTTATGTGTGGTTTTCAATATATTGTGGTTTAGGGTAGAACGGACCAGCTCTTGGTCAATGGTCCTGTACCCATGTATTTGGGGTTCGCCTGTGAAGCTTATAGCCTAAACAATGTTTGCATGTGTGGCTTATAGCTTAGGCGATTAGTCGTTGGAATAATGTGCCTGTGAGGCTTGCGGCCTAGGCATTTCAGTTGTTGAACGGACTAGCTTGTGATTCCTTTTTCTTTATAAGGAATATGCTTTTGTTCATCAATTACTGTTTAAGCTGTTATTTAAATATAAATGTTGTGAGCATGAAATGGTTTGGCTATTGGTGTTGCCAGTGAGACCCATTGGGGTTGAGGTGTCCGTGGTTACGGTGTTGTTTTGGGTAGCCCCTACTGAGCCAGTGACTTGTTGAGGCTCACTCCCCTACAGTTCTTTTCAGGGCTTGCCGAGTGTTTGGCTTGCAGCAGTGTTGTGTCAGACTTGTACCACCAGCAGTTGTGTAGTAGTTAGTGTTATGTGAGCTTGTGCTCCCTGGGGTATGCCCCAGGTAGTTGTACTTTTTAATTGGACATGTATTAATGTAAAGGGACAGTTGTAAATTGTTATATGCAGGTATGAGCACATGTACTTTCTTGTGTCTTATACTATTGTGGTTTGTCTTTTATATTCTTACTGGACAGTTGTGTGAGCTATCCCTTGCGAGACTTCGTCCGTTCGCGGGAGGCGGATCTGGATATGGAGCATTAATGGGCATTAATACCCCGGTCCGTCACAATTAGTGTCCCTACTGGGTCTCTTCTTGAGACTCACTCCCTTCCCTTTTCAAGTGGTTCATCGTTGGCTCCAAGTGCTGAGGAGCTGAGTCACTTTGGTGCAGGACCTGGTTAGCTGCTGAGAGTGGTACTCTTTTGTGTATGTGCTTGCTTTACTCTTTACTTTTCTTTGATTTGCTCTGAGTTGTACAATGTTGTTATATATATATATATTCAGTGATTTTTGTTAGTTGTTGTGGTTTGTGCACTTTCTTATATGTTCTCCACAGACACTTTCTTTTAACCCTTTTGAGCTTTGGCTCGTGGGTGGCAGTTCAGGGTTCAAGATACTAGTGGGTAACTGGTAATTTGGATACTAGGTTGTTAAACACATGGACAAGAAAGCAGATTAGAAGGGTAACCTTGAACTATAGTGCCATGAACATGCTACAATGCGCCATCCATCCAAAAGAGCATTGAAGGATTTCAATGTGTAATTCTGCTAAAGAGATGTGGGATAAATTAGAATTGTTTTATGAGGCACATCTCAAGTTCGGGAAACAAAAGCAAACATGCTAGTTTTTTATTATGAATTATTTGTCATGAAATCTAATGAAAATATCTCTGAGATGTTTGCTAGGTTTATAGTCGTCATCAATGGGCTTAGAGCTTTGGGTAAGGAATACTCAAATGAGATTATTTTGGATAAATCTTACATTTCTCTATCTCTTGTGGGGCACACTAAAGCAACAGTTATTAAGGACTCAAAGGATTTATCCAAAATATCATTGGATGAGCTCATTGGATCCTTAATGACTTATGAACTAAATCTAAAAATATCTGAAGAACACATGTTGAAAACCAAACCTACTGCTCTTAAAGCTTCCTCTAGCAATAAAGGAAAATCTCACGAGATTTATGAATTTGAACAATTTGATTTAGATGACAATAAAATTACATTGATGACTAGACAGTTTAGGATATTTTTGAAATCTAACGAGAAGAACTTTTGTAATAAACATAATGTCATGATTGGTAAAAATAAATACACCTTTTCAAATGATGATCATAAGAAAAATAATGAGCTCACTATTTGATACAGGTGTAAGAAGCTTGGACATATGCAGAGTGAATGTTCAGAGGCTAAAAAAGACAAGTTCAAAAGTCACAAGAAGGAATTCCACAAAAAGAAGAATAGAGTCATAGTGGCTATATGGTCAGATGAAGAACAAAGTATGGAAAGTAATGAAGAATCCTCTAGTACATAAGGAAATGAAATTTGCTTCATGGCTAGAAGCAGTGAGGAAAAGGTAGATATATCTTTTGAACTATTTACCATTGAAGATTGGGAGGAGGCATATGGTAATTTAGTAGAAACTCTTTCTGAAATGAGAAAATAAAATAAAATTTGAAAAGAAAAATTGACAACAATGTTCAAGACACATCATCATCTGAGAAAATCTCTGAGTTAGAAGATGAAATTGCAGACCAAATCAAAGAAAAATGATGAATTGCTAAATCTTGTTAATGATTTGAAATTGAGGGTTCAAAAATTGAATAAAGAGATTGTTAATTCTGTTAAGAAATTTAAAGACAAAAGGAAAATCAAGAAAGTTTGATTCAAGTTGAAAAACTTAACCAATGCCTTAAAGAAAAAGAAGAGACCATCAAAAACATCACACAAGGCAAAGAAAATCTGAATGTGCTACTCGGAGTAAAAATAAATTCAAATAAATATGGTTTAGGTTTTAAACCAAAAAATTCAAATAAAATTGGTTCATCTGAAAAGAAAACAAAATCATCAAAAATCCCTCTTATAAAATTTGTCAAGACTAGTTTGTAGAAAATAAAAAACCAATGCAAAAAAAAAAAAACAAAGAGGTCAACACACACACTGCCCAAGTCGTCCTATTTCATTCATAAAAATAGAAAATCAGTACATAAAAATTCTTATAAAAAAATTACAAAAACTTAAAGAATTATTTTTCTCATAAAAATTGGAATTTCTACACATCACAAAACTCAAGATGAAATATTTCTTGGAACAAAAGGTACTATGGTAACCAATGGTTCAATCCTTCTTTTTTTATCATTCATACTTTCTTTCTTATCAACAGTATTTCATGTCTAGATTTTCAAATTGAAATAAGCCTACTAAAAGGTATAATTTTTAGAATTTTGAAAGACAAAGAACTAAATCTATTGTTCAAAATCACACTGTGAAGAAAAACATTAAAATATGGGTTAGAAAGGACTTGCTTTCTCTTCTAAATCAAGCTGATGCTACCAATCACATCTAGGTACCAAAAACCTTTCTTGTGTAATTGTTTTGTACAGGAGAGCCATGCATCTAGCTTAAATGTTTGGTACCTCGACAATAAATGTTCATGACACATGACTAGGGATACAAATAAATTCTCCTATTTGATTGAAAAGGAAGGTGGATCAGTCATCTTCGGAGGTAAGAATAAGGGAAAAATAATTGTCATGGGAAAGATTGGGAAGTCTTCCATAAACTTGAGTGATAATGTCTGGTTAGTTGAAGGATTGAATCACAATTTGCTTATAATTGACTCTTCTTCTGAGAAAACCAAATTGGTTGGAAAAAGAAAAAATAATGTTTACATGGTAGACTTAGATGACAATTCTCATACAAATATTTGCTTGCTTGCAAATAAGAATGACATTGTATGGTTGTGGCACAAAAGGCTGGGTCATGCAAGTTTTTCAACAATAAATAAACTCATAATCATGAATTTAGTAAATGGTCTTCCTAAATCATTAGCTCAAGGAAAACAAACGAGAAAATCTTTTAAAGTATTCGATGATGTACTTACATCCAGACCACTTGAGTTACTTCATATGGATCTTTTTCGTCGCACCAGAACTCAAAGTCTCATTGGTAATTGATATCAATTTGTAATCATTGATGACTTTACAAGATACACTTATGTCTTATTCTTATCCCATAAAAGTGATGCATGCTTAGAATTCAAGAAATTTTACAATTCTGCCTTAGTGGCTTTGTCCTTCAAAATAAAGTCCATCTTAACAAATCATGGGGATGAGTTTGAAAACAAGTTATATTCTGATCTATGTATTGATCTGAACATATTTCATAAGTTTTCCTCTCTTAGAACTCTAGAACAAAATGGGGTTGTAAAAAGAAAAAAACAGAACACTTGTAGAAATGGCAAGAACTATACTCTTAGAAAACAATCTGCCTAAATCTTTTTGGACTGAAGCTATAAATAAAACTAATTTCGTTTTGAATAGAGCATTGTTAAGACCAAAGATCAGAAAAACCCCATATGAATTGTTCAAGAATAAAAGACCTAGTGTGTCCTACTTCAAAGTCTTTGGATGTAAATATTTTGTTCATAATAACAACAAAGAAAATCTTGATAAATTTCATGTCAAGAGTTTTGAATCTATTTTCTTAGGATATTTTGAAAATTCAACAGCATATAGAGTTTATATTCTGAATAATAAGAATGTGGAAGAATCTCCACATATCACTTTTGATGAGAATTTCATAAAAACTGACATTTCTAACTCTTACAGGGTTCCACTTTGTGATGATGATGATGACTTCCTTGAAAATCCATCAACAAATATTGAAGAGCAAGAAGAACCAAGTGAACATGAGGTTATTTAAATACCTACCACAAGTAATTTAGGTAATCATGTTGCTGAAATTCGTGCAGATAATGAGGTAATTTCTGAACCCAGATTCTTAAGGGACCATCCTCAAGCAAATGTTGTTGGTAATTTGGAGGATGGAGTTAGAACAAGATCATCTTGTCAAACTATAATAAATGAGGACTTATTGGAACTAATTTCCCTAGTTGAGCCCAAATCTATTGGTGAAGCTTTGTCTTGTGAATGCTGGATAAATGCTATGCATGAAGAACTTCATCAATTTAAAAGAAATCAAGTCTGAGACTTAGCACTAAAACCCTCTGACCTACTGTCATTGGCACAAGATGGGTGTTTAGAAATAAATTGAATGAATCACGTCAAAATTGTTAGAAATAAAGTAAGATTTGTTGCTCAAAGGTACAACCAAGAATTTGGTAGTGGTTTTGAAGAGTCACATGACCTTGTAGCAAGGCTTGAAGTTGTCTAAATCTTTCTTGCAATTGCTACATCTTTGTGTTTTTCAAATGGATGTCAAGAATGCATTCATGAATAGTTACATAAAAGAAAATATTTTTTTGTCAAACAACCCCTAGATTTTGAAAATGATAAATTTTCTGATCATGTTTTCAAGCTTCATAAGGCTCTCTGTGGTCTCAAGCAAGCTTTAAGAGCTTGGTATGACCATTTGAGCTCTTTTCTTGTAAATAAAAGTTACACTAGAGAAAGAATTCATCAAACTCTATTCACAAAAATTGTAAATAATCATTTCATTGTTTTGGAGAAGAGATTGTGCCTCAGGAGGAGTCTCAAGCTATGCCTCCTGAAGGTCCAACAGAAACACATCCAGGAGAAACTTTCATAAGGGAACAGTAGCATGAAGATACTCTCACTGCACCTAAGATAAGCAAAAGATACAAGCTATATGTTCACATGGACCTTGTGGTGGAAAGGTTAGATGCGCAATAGGCACAAATAACTACAGTTCAAAATGATCTAAAAGAAGTTAAGGGAGATATGCCATGTTTAAAAATTTTGGTAAGTGAATTGGTTATTCTGGTTATGGCTAATTTTGCTCCAACAGAAGATCTAGTAAGACAAAGAACCCCATCAAATCCAGTACGGGAGTTGAACAGGGAGCATCTATAATACATACAACACAAGCTGAGCCCATTATGAATGTGGATGTGCAGGGAGCAGAGTAGACACCTATAGCAGCACCTATGGCAGAACCCTCCACAGCTCCATCTATACCAAAACTCTCCAATTAACCAGTCTACAGACCTGTAAGCCCTACACCTTTCATTTCTGAACTCCCTACATTTGCAATTCACACTCATGTCACCTCCTACTCTCTAGATATAACACCTTCTGCAGATATCCCAGTAGTTATCCCTATAGGACCTTCCTCCTCATATCCTAAAACCCCATCTCGACCATCCAGTTCACATGCTACACCTAATATCTCTTTCTTTAATCCTCTTATGCCTCCATCATCTATCATTATTACTCCTCTTCAATCATATCCTCCATCCAAGACCCTTGATCTAGTGCAAGATGATGTTGAAGAGGCTATGCAACAGACTATCATGTCTGTCTCCATGCACTCAATCTAGGAAGACAATGTCTGCAGCAAGTCCTACTCCAAGAAGAGAAGAACCAATAGGCAACTAGGCTTGAGCAATACTATACCTAAATATCCTCCTCTATGGTATGCTCTGGCTATTGTTTTCAGAAAGAAATTTCTCTACAAGGAATTCTTGTGCAAGTATGCATATGCTGAGATTTTCTTATTGCTGAATCACAGACTGAACACAAGTGGAGCTAGTTAAATCAAGATAAATACCATGCTTATGAACATGCACTCATTCAAAGAGGTAACCGTGGGCATCCCTTTCTCTCTCTTTCTGACTAGTTCAATCTCCTGCACCAGGAATAGTGGGGTTCCACTTTTTAGAAGGAAATCAGACTTCTCAAGCAATTTCAACTACTTAACAATTACAGATTCACTTACAATCTGCCAGAAACCTAATTCAGTCAATTCCAAAAATTCAGGAAGTATTTCAAAAACACAAAAGGGTCTACTTCTCTTACGCTCCACTTTGCTACATGTTCCTTACCTACTGCTTGCATGCTTCCTGAATTGCATTTTCTATTGATGGAATCAGAATTGGCAAGTCAATTCTAGATAGATATGCCAGGGTCAAGACCAGAATTTTTTTAAAGAAAAGCCTTCAATTAGGGTTTATCATATTTATCTACCGTGAGTACCAGAAAGGCTTTATCTCCTCAGAGGCATTAACAACCTTATTGAATGAAGCAGAGAGACTTTCTACAACAGCTTGGGGTTTGTCAGGCATGCAAGTTTCTTCAACGCTAGATATTATAGATTCATTATGAAGGACAAAGAATATCAGCAATTCCTTAAGCATGAAAGGGGCGAACACATTCAGAATTGTCCACATGAGATGGGACCAAAATACAACATTAGAAGTGAACTATTTCAGAGATATTTTTAGGAGCAAGAAGTCAAAGCTTGGGAAATCATTGATCACTTTTCTACCTCTTCTACCTCCTGATTTCTACTTCTAATGCAAGTCATCTCTTTTGCCTCCTCCCTTCCTCTCTTATTTTGTTTGGTTTGTTTCTTCCTTTTTGGTCATTGACAAAAGGGGAAGAAATACTATGAAATACATATTTTTTAGACATTGGGGAGAAATAGAAATAACATTGGGGATACATTTATAGACATGCATATTTCTTTATTATTATTTTTTTCATCCATACTTTCAATCAACAATTCGATTGCTTATTTCATTTCCTTAGAGTTTTATCATCATTAAGAAGGGGGAGATTGATGAACCTCTCTTCTCCAATTATTTCTATATTTTAGTGATAACAAAAACTCTAAAAATATGTGCTTAATATTTATTTTTCTTTAATTCTGTCAATAGGGCAAAAGGTGCTTTAATGATTCATATTGTAAGTATTCTGAAAAACTCACACTCATGCATTTCCTAAAAATTACCCTAAAGTCCATACTGATGACAGTTTAAGTCTCTATCAATTATAAAACACTCATCACAACGGTTATAGACTAACGCCTACACCAATTGTAGTATAAGTGGTTCATGTATCGATTCAAGTTAAAGCAATATATTGATTATAGTTTGAGTGTTGCATAGATTGAACTGATTACTGATTAAGTAAAGCATTAATTACTGTTAACATAAATGTTTCGATTAGAATACAAAGTTCATGTCGATTGATGTTCAACTTGCATTCTAATCGGTTAACATCATTTTGATTACTCTTGTGATGTTCGGATTATAGTAGAAGTAAAGTTCTGAGTGGTGATACACTTCATGTTCTAATTGGTTATATAACACTCGTTTCGATTACTATTGAATCTATGTTGATTACTGAAACTTTACTGATCGTAACTTAATGTGCAACGATTGTTAAACATCACTCTTCCGATTACCATGTTATATCTAGTCCGATTGATGAAAAGTCATTTTGATTATAAGTTTCACTCTGATTATAGTTCATTAGTGTTCCTATAGATTAGTGTTTATAGATTGACATCGATTACTGAGTCTCGCATTGATTAAACAAGAACTAATGATTACAGAATAAAGACCTTTCTGAATCTATCGATTGGTCTACATATGTAACAATTAGTGTTTCACTCAAACTCCGATTAGTGAATATCTTTCTACAGTTATATTCACTCTGATTATTGAATAAGTACATTTTCTGATTGTCTCAATCATCATTATTCTGATTATTCAAGTCATTTTCATAGAGATTACTCTTAGATGCTTGTGATTGGTAAATAACATTTCTATTAGTGATCTTAAATTTAAGATCATTTCGATTAGTGTTATTCAAACTTCGATTAGTGAACAACATGCTTTACACATAATTCATGCATCGACTAGCAAAGTCCTTACTTATGTTCTTACATCGACTTGGCTACAACCTAGATTTAATAATCATTACTTGGGATAAACTTTATTTTTTGCAAAATGATATCATTATATTATGTATGGAGCACATTTCAAGTCTTTCATTGAATATTTTTGAATTGTTATTGGAATTTCCAGCATATTTAAAGTCTTGAAGACTGTTTACTGTAAGCACGTCTTTTTGAAATATAACTTGTGCACTAAGAGATTTTTTCAGACTGAAATCTACCTTTTTGCATGTCATATGTCCTCTATCTTTTCTTGGTAGATAAAAAGAAACTACCTAATATAACTATTTATCAGTAGGAAACGTGGACTATAGGTATATAAGGTATGGGCTGACTGATGTTCTCTCTCTCTCTCTCTCTGTATCATAGCATTTATTGCATGCAAGTTTTCGATGCTCATGCATCACTAACGTTAGACACCTCAAACATCTATCTTGGAAATGTAATATGCAAGAACACCCAATGGATAGATTAACGGTCAACTTTCAAGGCAAGATAAATAGAAGGAGATAGTGAAGATGAACAAAAGTCAATTGCTCTAAAGTTCTTTTCATGCATAATGCCTCAAGCAGCTCAAAGCCTTCGAGTCTCCAACTCTCTCCACAACTCTGCAGTTGTCTAAAGAAAGAGAGAGATATGTGTCTGAGTGAATCTATTGTATTTTTTTTCAGACACCATCTCTGATCAAGCCTCCTTAGTGTTTATTCTTGTGCTTGACCTGGGGACATCTTACGATTCTTCTACATTTCTGATTTCATACCTCTTCCAGCGTGAAGAGAAGACTGGTAGTATACATCAGTGTGCAATTCCCATAAGTAGAAGGGAAGACTAGTGTTGCACTTGTGTAAGCTCCCCTTCAGACTATGAAGGGAAGACCATCTAAGCTGAGTGTTGTACTGTCCATAAGGACGACGATACCCTTGAGTTAGTGCAATCCCAAGGTTTTGCTTGGGAACATATGATGTAGGACTAAGAAGCAACTCAATGATGAACCAGGATAAATCCTTATGTCCCTTGTATGATAGCTTTATCTTACTATTTCTAGGTTTATCTAACTTGAACACATACATATTTTAGTGTGAAGTTTTTATACATCTATTGCATCAAAACATCGATTATACTTAAACATCTAATGCTTCACTTAAGCATCGATTACTTATTATAAATCAAACATCGACTGCCTTAGAACATCAATTGCATTAAACATCGATTGCTTTTCACATAAACATCGATTGTCTTACACATCGATTGCCTTCATGCATCGATTACAGTTGTTTCATATCGATTGTCTTTCACCTTAAACATTGATTGCCTCTGATGATCAGTCTGTCCCCATGTAATTTTAATTAATTACATATATATATATTGATGATTAACAAAACCAAACAAGAGTTTATCAATTATATCTAATGAATATTTCATAAGTCTTAAGTATAGGAAAAACACCAAGGTCAAACAAGCCAATAAAGGTATGCATTACTTCTCTGAAGCTTTAATCTTTTCAACATGATATTTCTCAAAGTTCATATCGATTTCTGTTAAAGATCATAACGGTTTCTGTGTAAGTATAACGATTTCCTTATAAGATTGAAAAGTCATGTTGTTTCAAGCAAGTCGATGCCATAACGATTCTATAAGTTATCGTAACGATTTCTTTAGAGCTCGTAACGACTTGTCTGTCATAACGATTCTATAAGTCATCGCAACGATTTCTTTAGAGCTCGTAACGACTTGCCTGTCATAACGATTCTATAAGTTAGCGTAACGATTTCTTTAGAGCTCGTAACGACTTGCTTGTCGCAACGATTCTATAAGTCATCGTAATGATTTCTTTAGAGCTCGTAATGACTTGTCTGTCATAACGATTCCATAAGTCATCGCAACGATTTCTTTAGAGCTCCTAACGACTTGCCTGTCATAACGATTCTATAAGTCATTGTAACGATTTCTTTAGAGCGCGTAACGACTTGCCTGTCATAACGATTCTATAAGTTATCACAACGATTTCTTTAGAAAGCGTAACGACTTGCCTGTCATAACGATTCTATATGTCACCGTAACGATTTCTTCAGTGAACACAACGATTTGCTTTGTATAACGATTTGATAAGTGTTTCATAATGATTTCTTCAGTGAACACAACGATTTGCTTTGTATAACGATTTGATAAGTGTTTCATAACGATTTCTTCAGTGAACACAATGATTTGCTTTGTATAACGATTTGATAAGTGTTTCACAATGATTTCATCATTAACCACAATGATTTGCTATGTCTCATAATGACTTGGTCAACCTGACTTATTCATAACGATTTCATAAGTCATATAGCCATCGATTTCATATTTTATATTAACTTGTTGGACCGAGCCCCTTACCGTTGCACCAAAAGCTCGAGCTAGGGGCTTGAATTTCATTCATTCTCTTTGTGTTGTTCCCTTCAGTTGTGAAGGAAGGCCTGGTGGCATCCAGGGTGTTGTTTCCCTTCAGTTATGAAGGAAGACCCGGTGGGGTATCTAGGGTGTTTCTGTTCCCTTCGGGTGTGAAGGAAGACCAGCAGAGCTGGGTGCTGTTGCGTCCTTAGGGGGACTGTACCCTAGTTAGTGAAATCCTGAGTTGTTGCTCAGGGACTGGACGTAGGACTCCTATGGAGAGGAGGTCCGAACCAGGATAAACCTTGTGTTGTGTGATTGTCTTCTTTGTGTGTTTGATATTTAAACTAACAGTCACAAACCTCCTTCCAAGAACGTTTGTGTGAATGTTTTTAGTTACAGGTATCTTCTAGATTATTTTTAAAAGACCCATTCACCCCCCCCCCCTCTGGGCTCGTCAACTAGGCAACAAGTGGTATCAGAGCGAGTCTCTTCGATAAAGAAAGGATCCAACGATCTGAAGAGTAAAGATCCATGGCAGCCCAAAGTCACAACGAAGGTCAGTCTGTCAACCGACCCCCTCTCTTTGATGGTGAAGACTATCCTTACTGGAAGGCCAGAATGGAATACTTTGTACAAGGCCACGACTTTCAAATTTTGTCCATAGTAGAAGAAGGTGATCTGGTAGTCACAAATGAGAAGGCGCAATGGACAGATGATGACAGAAAGAAGATTTCCTTGAATTGCAAAGCAAAGAGCATCTTATGCTGTGCTCTAAGTAAGAAGGAGTTCAACAGAGTTTCAGCCTGCAAATCCTCAATGGAAATGTGGGAAAAGCTCAGGATCACATATGAAGGCACAGACAAGGTAAAGGAAACAAGAATCGACATTCTTGTCACTCAGTATGAGAGATTTCAGATGCAATCAAGTGAATCCATAACTCAAATGTTCAGTCGATTCACTGACATCACAAATGGACTAGCTGGTCTGGGGAAAACCTATGAGATTGGAGGCATGGTGAGGAAAATACTTAGATCCTTACCGTCCTCATGGACCCCAAAGGTCACAGCAATAGAAGAAGTTAATGACCTAAAGAGAATGTTAGTAGAAAAGCTCATTGGGTCCCTCATGGCCCATGAGATCAACATGGAAAGGCTAGGAGAGTCCTCTAGCAGAAAGAAGCACTCCAACGCCTTAAAAGCTGAAGAAGATTCACCAGAAGCAAGTTCAGATGAGAGTGGAAGTGATGTGGACAGCGAGAATGAGGAAGCAATGCTATCTAGAAGATTGCAGCGAATTTTGGCTAAGAAGAAGAAGTTCCAATCTGGTAGAAGACACTTCAAAAGGAATAAGGACTTCAAGAAGCCAGATGGAAAAGAGATGAAGAAAGGAGAACCCATCTGCTATGAATGTAAGAAGCCAGGACACATTAAAGCTGAGTGTCCAAAATTCAAGAAGCCGGAGTTCAGAAAGAAAGAGAGCTCCAAGAAGTTCAGAAAGTACAAGAAGAAGGCGATGGCAGCAGCATGAGAAAACAGTAGCGACTCAGACAGTGAGTCAAACTCCTGCAGCGATGAAGAAAAAGCTCATTTGGCTTTCATGGCAAATACTGAAGATAAGGTAACTTCTGACTCCTCTTTTGATTCATGCAATGATTCTGATTTAGATAATTTAGAGGAAGCATTTAATGAACTATATAATAAATATAAAGAAGTAACTAAACTATTAAAAGCTAGTAAGAAAAATAGTGCCTGTCTAGAAAACACTAACTCTGATCTGAAAACAGAAAATGAAGAATTAGAAAAACAGATAACTGAACTTAAAAGAAGAAATGAATTATTATGTGAAGGCTTAAAAGACAAAAATAAACAAATAACTGAATTAGTAAAATAGGAAAATGTAGATGAACTAAGGACTGAAATCAAGACTCTAACAGAAGAAAACATAAAGTTATCTAGCACGTTAGAAAAATTCACAAATGGTAAAAACTCCCTCATAATAAAGGGTGCTAGAAGATCAGGTAAGAAGAAAAATGGATTAGGATATACACCCCCAGATAATGAAGAAACCATAATTTATCCTAAAACATATCCAACACCAAAATTTGTACCTGAACAAGATATAGCATACAAAGCTGATTTCAAATATATAGAAAAAGTAACCAAATTATCCTGTTGTAGTCACTGCAACAAGTTAGGACACATCATAATGACATGCCCAACAAGACATAAGAAATGGATAATAAAAAGTAAAATCAATGATACTAACCAATCAGGACCCAAAAGAATTTGGGTACCTAAAACTTGATAATTTTATTTCAGGTTAACCCTCAAGCATCCAAATGGTACTTGGATAGTGGGTGCTCAAGGCACATGTCAGGAAACCATAAGTTATTCACTCATCTCCAAGCTGAAGAAGGAATAGTTACTTATGGAGATAATGGAAAAGGAAGAGTAATTGGCAGTGGCTCTGTGAATAACAAAGGAAGAACAGTTATGGAAGATGTGTTGCTTGTCAAAGGGTTGAAGCCAGCTGTGTGACAGAGGCCATCAGATCTAGTTTCAAGAATCGAAATGCAACATACTGAAGGATGGATCAGTAATCTTTGAAGCAAATAGAGAAAAGAACTTATATGTGCTCTATCTTGAGGAACTCAAAGAACAAAATGTTTGTTTGTTAGAAAATAAGGAGAAATCTATTGAATTATGGCACAGACGACTAAGACATTGTAGCATAGATGGTATGAGAAAATTGGTGAAGAAATATCTTGTAGAAGGTCTGCCAACGGTCAGTGCAAAAATGGAAGGTGTCTGTAGACCTTGTGCTATGGGAAAGCACACCAAAAGCTCCTTCAAGTCAAAGACGGTGGTAACCACCTCAAAACCCTTAGAGCTCCTTCATATGGATCTATTTGGGCCAATGAGGACTACCAGTCTTGGAGGAAAGAACTTTGGATTTGTCATAGTCGATGATTACTCAAGATTCACATAGGTGTCATTTCTAGAGCATAAAGATCACACATTTGATAACTTTGTCAGTTTCAGCAAGAAAGTTCAGAAGGATCAAAAGTTCAGCATTGTTTCTATCCGATCAGATCATGGTGGTGAATTTCAGAACGAAAAATTTGCTAAGTTTTGTGATGATCAGGGAATTGAGCATAATTTCTCGGCACCAAGGACACCACAGCAAAATAGATTTGCTGAGAGAAAGAATAGAACTCTATTGGATATGGCAAGAACAATGTTATCAGAATATGATCTGCCAAGGTATTTTTGGGCTGAAGCAGTCAACACAGCAAGCTACATTATCAATAGAGTTATGATTAGACCAATCCTGAAGAAGACTGCATATAAACTGTTCAGAGGAAAGAAACCAAAGATCAGCCACTTCAGGACATTTGGATGTCCTTGGTTCATCCACAACAATGGAAAAAGAGACATTGGTAAGTTGGATGCCAAATCTGATGAAGGTATCATTATGGGGTACACCTCTAAACCCAAAGGCTATAGAGTATTTAATAAATACACTTTATTAATTGAACAGTCTGTACATATTATTTTTGATGAAACTAACCCTTCCTTGAGAAAGGAAGAAGATAGTGATAATGATGATACAAAGAAGCTGTCCAAGAAACTAAAGAATATATCAATTGAGGACAAGGATGATCCACCTCTTGAAGACATGCAACAAAAGGAAATTACACATGAAAATCTTCCAAAGGAATGGAATACAAGAAAGATCACCCACTCGAAAATATTATTGGTGATCCATCCGTAGGGGTAAGAACAAGAGGTAATGTTATTCCTTGTGATTACCTAGCTTTTGTTTCTCAAATAGAGCCTAGGACAGTCAATGAAGCTCTTTGTGATGAATCTTGGATATTAGCCATGCAAGATGAACTAAATCAGTTCAAGAGAAATCAAGTATGGTCACTTGTTCCTAGACCATCAGTCCATCTAGTCATTGGCACCAAATGGGTGTTCAAAATATATTGGATGAAGCTGGTGTAATCTTAAGAAACAAGGCCAGATTGGTAGCTCAAGGCTATTCTCAAGAGGAAGGCATAGATTTCGATGAAACCTATGCACCTGTGGTTAGACTTGAGGCCATTAGAATATTATTAGCATATCCATCAGCATTAGACTTAAATCTTTTTCAAATGGATGTTAAATCTGCATTCTTAAATGGTTTTATAAAAGAGGAAGTTTATGTGGAACAACCCCCGAGTTTTGATGACACAGAATTTCCTAATCATGTTTTTAAACTTCACAAAGCATTATATGGTTTAAAGCAAGCACCTAGAGCCTGGTATGAAAGGCTTAGTTCTTTTCTTTTAAACCATGGTTTCAGTAGAGGTCAAGTAGATAGTACTCTTTTCATAAAGTCAAAGGTCAAACACATTCTACTAGTTCAAATTTATGTAGATGATATTATTTTTGGTTCTACTGATGAATCCCTTTGCATGTACTTTGAAAAGTTGATGCACAGAGAATTTGAAATAAGCATGATGGGAGAACTTAATTATTTCCTTGGACTACAAATCAAACAAGGAAAGGAAGGAACTCACATCTGTCAAGCAATGTACACAAGAGAACTCTTGAAGAAATTTGGATTCGATAATGCCAAACCACTGTCAACACCAATGAGTACATCAACAAGGATGGACAGTGATAAAGATGGTAAGAAAGTAGATCAAAAGATCTACAGAGGTATGATAGGTTCACTCCTTTATTTAACAGCTAGTAGACCTGATATTTTATTTAGTGTATGCATGTGTGCTAGGTATCAAGCAGATCCTAAAGAATCACATTTAATTTCTATGAAAAGAATATTTAGATATTTAGCAAGAACTCATGACTTAGGTCTGTGGTATCCAAAATGTTGTGAAATTAACTTAGTAGGCTATTTCGATGCTGACTATGCTGGATGCAAATTAGATAGAAAAAGAACCAGTGGTTGTTGTCAATTTCTTGCAGGATGTTTAATATCTTGGTCTTCAAAGAAACAAAATTCAGTGGCACTATCTACAGCTGAAGCTAAGTACGTAGCTGCTGGAAGTTGCTGCACACAACTCTTATGGATAAAGCAACAACTTGAAGATTTCGGATTAAACATCAAATCTATCCCACTATTGTGTGACAACACCAGTGCCATTAATCTCACCAAGAATCCAGTTCAACATTCAAGGACCAAGCATATTGAGGTTAGATATCATTTTATTCGTGATCATGTAGAAAATGGTAATATTGAAATATCTTTTATTGATACAAATGGTCAGTTAGCAGACATTTTCACAAAAGCCTTACCAGAGGAGAGATTCACATCTCTTAGAAGGGAATTAGGCATGTGCAATTTGTGAAAAAAGTTCTGTTTAAAACTGGCACATCAAATTTCAGAATTAAGTAATTTTTCCCTCCATGGCTTTAAGCAAAAGAAATTCAAATTATCCTTTGTAACCACTCTCTCATTGAAGTCGGTTTGAATAGTCAAACTCTTTTGTCTTCTTCTGCCGCCTTTTGGCGCCTCACTTTCCACAACGCATTAATTTATTCCTAAAAATTGAATGAGATAACGATTCATATCTCGTCTTCAACCTTTTCCCTCTTTCATCTAGATACTCAAGCCGATGCCCTAGCGATTTTGACATCGATTCTCTGCTAGTTTTGAAGCTTCTCTCCTCTTCTCGCGAAATTTCTTGAGGGAACTCTCTCATCCTTCCTTATCAATCCTCCAGAAAACCTCCACATTTGATTCCATGGCCGCATCAGCCGTTTCCGAGAGTTTGGGTGGCTACAGTGCCGAGTTCCTCACTCCTGAGCAGCAGGAGAGGTTCCAGTTCGTGAAGACCAAAGTGTGTGGGAACAAGACAGTGGACGTTGCCTTCTATGTATGCTTAATCAAGGGAACCCAGATTAAGATAGATAGTGAGCTATTGCATGAGTTGTTTGGAGTAACAACATCAAGGCACAGTGGGGTTCACTCCGTGAACGCCCAAGTCAAGGGTCTTGGCATTGTAGGGCCGGGATACAGATTAAGAGATGGAAAATTGGACATCAACCAAATAAATGCGTTCAACCGCCTCCTTCACTTCATAGTCTGTCAGATATTGGTTCCAAGAAGCGCCACATTCTCCACCTGTTCAAAGGCAGATTCTGACATGATGTTTCGGGCCATACAGAACAAGGAAATCAACATGGCCGCAGTGATTATGGAAAGAATGGCTTTTGCCAGAGATCAGATTTGGGACACAAAATCCAAGCTAAATGTTTCCTTGTCGTATTCACATCTGCTTACCAAAGTTTTCAAGCACTTTGGTATTGATCTGGCAGGAGCAGTTGTTGAGAAAATGGGCCAATCCATTAGGTCCAGAAATCTCAGGAAAAGTGGTTTTTCAGTTATAGATGGTGTTTGGTCTAAGACCACAGTGGCCGAGGGAGAGGCCATCATAGGTGATATTCCTGATATTCAGGAAGAAGCAGCAAAACCAGCAGCAGTCCAAGTAGCAGTAGAACAGAGAATAGAGATTGAGCCAGCAGTACCTTGACTTCCAGCAGAATTAGTAGCAGAAACTCAAGCAGAAGTTGAGGCTGTAGGGTCACCCCGTATCCAAATAGTTTCGCAATCTCTAGAAGAACCTGAAGAAGAAGCAGTGGTAGGTGCAGCAGATAATCTGCCCACCTCCATTATTGCCTCCATTCTTAGAGATGTAGTAGATTCAGTTCTCACCTCTCCAGTCACCTCAGAGACTAGTGAAATTGCAGAAGAAGTTGTGGCATCAGGCCACATTGAGGAATCAGTGGCAGCATCAGTTCAAGAGGAGCAGTCCAGTGCTCCATCAAATGTCATTTTGGAAGATGCTCCCATTCAGGGGGAGCAAGAATTAATGGACAAAGATGCTCCTGCTCAGGGGGAGCAATCCAAGGAAGGTCAAGCAGAAGAAGTAGCTCACCATGATGAGCCAATGGATGATGTACCGGTTGATGAAGACCTACCTCTTGATCAGAATGATGTCAGAGAAGGGGAGACAGCCAGCTCCTCAGACTCAGATGATGATTAGCCTCCTCTAGCTTTCGAGGCTAGGCAGAAAGGGAAAGAAGTGGAGCCTGAAGTACCACTCTTATCAGATACTCCACATGAAAGACAAATGAGGCAGAAAATTGTAATAAATTTGAAGCCTGTAATTGAGAGGCTTGATGCTCAAGGCACTATCCTGTGTTCTCTTCAATCTGATGTATCCTCCATCTTCATGAGCCAAGCATCAGCTACAAAAGAAATTTCCAACATAAGAAATGCCATGAAGTGGTTTAACCATGAAATGGGGGCTATGAAAAATTTGCTGGGAGACATTCTCAAGGTGGTTGGAGCTCAAATTCCTCCTCCTCCACCTCCTGCAGCCCAGGTTCCGGAGTCAGGGCCTTCAAGGCCATCAGTTCAAGAGGCAGGGCCAACAGGGCCAGAAGCAGTAGCAACACCAGCAGAGGCAGCAGTAAATGTTGAAGGGCCATCTGGGCCAGTTGATCAGGTTAAAGGGCCTCCAAGGCCAGCTGAGCAAGGGTCAAGGCCATCAGGGCCATTGGAGAGTGAGTCTGTGCAAAAAGAGGCAGAAGAGTCCTTGGCACCCAAGCCCCCAGCTCCCTCTTCTCCCTCTCACACACCTATTCCTCCAACTCCACCCTCAGCTCCTACAGCTCCTGCTGCTCCACAAACCTTCAAGAAGCCTCAATCCAGACCCGTTTCCTCTCCAGCACCATTTCAGTCCACCTCATCTCCAGCCTCCTCTACTACAATTCCTTCTCCTTCTCCTATCCTTGAGGCCCCTCCAGCATCCTCAGCTGGAGCCTCCTCCTCCTCCTCCTCTGGTCCCTCCCTTGGACCAGTTGATGACCTCCCAACTACTTCACATTTTTTTCTTCATCCTACTCCTCCACCCTCTTTCATCACTATCATACCTAAAAGAGCCCAACTTAACTCTCCCTTTATGGAACAGATAAAGGATGAGTTTGAGGAAGGGATTCTCAGGTCTGTGTTGAAGGTTGGAGAGCATGTCCATAGGGCAGACTCTTCCAGTCCTGCCCCCAAGAAGAGGAAACTTACTTCTACTTCTTCCATTTCCTCTGAACCTAAATACCCACTTTGTGGTTTTCTCTCACAATGGACAACAAACATAAACCACTGTACAGAGAATATCTCTCAAAGGTTGTTCTTGCAACTATCATTAACCTTCCCTTTCTTAATCTCACAGATCATTTGCACACCATTCTACCCTACACTTCTCTTACCAAATCAGAAAAATCCAGAATATTCTCTCTTGCCCACTCCAAATTAGAAGACCAATGGGGCAAAGGTCACAAGGATCTCTTCAAGAAATTTATTCTTGCCAAAACTGCTAGATTCCCTCCAAGGGACCACTCCCTGACCTTATCAGAGTGGTTTAGGATGTATCATAAAGAACTTTGGGCACCCTACATTCAAAAGGAAATCAAGATGGTCAGACATTATGTGTTGTTCAACAACTACATATATGTCCATCGTCTTCCTGAAGTTCAACTCAGCCAGTTCAAAAGGGCCATTTCAGCTCTCACTCCAGACATCTCACATACTTCAGATGTTCAGGTAGATTTTGCTACCCTCCAAGTGCCTGAAGAGATAGCCCTTCCTCAAATCCATTTTCTAGTTATGGAATCCTCTGTAGGATCCATCATCTTTGAGCGTTTGGCCAGAGTAATGGGCAGAATTAAAGTACAGAAAGGCTGCCTGGTTGCTTTTCCTAGATTCCTATTTAGGGAATATCACTAGGGGCATGTAAGTGCTGAAGTTCTAGCCCCCATTCTGTCTGAATGTGAAAGGCTGACATCTTCAAAATGGTCCCAGTTCTACCCTTTGTCAGCTCAGCAGTTGTTTGCACTCAATGAAGCTCAGGCCAGGGAAGGCAAACCAGCCATTTCTCTAGCTAGTTTCTTGGATATGAATTCTATACACCTTGTAAATGACCCCTTCAATGTTTGGGAGGAAAGGTACAAGGTATATGTAGCTCTTCATAAAACTCTCAAAGACAACCACAATGACTATCTTGTGTCCATGGATCAGTTTCTTACCTGTGCCAGCTTTGGGACTACTCATTTCCTGAAGATGTCTATGGATAAGAATGCTTATGTGACCTTCTCTATACACATCTAGATCTTCATCTCAAAAGGATGGCTTCCTCCATGGGACCAACCTACTCTTTGTCTTTTGGAGTCTTCAAAACTCATTTTGAAGAGCAGGAAGCACAGGCATGGGAAACCATCTCCCATTTTGCCTCTCTTTTGTCTCCTGCCTTCTATTTACCTGTACCTCCGCAAAGTTAATGGAATCTCTTTCTTTGTGTACTCCTATTTTCTTTCTCTCTTCTTTCTTTGTCTCAGATTGTCTTTTTGCTCAATGACAAAAAGGGCGAGAAAATTTACATGTCTGACATACATTCAAATAATTTTTAAGGAAGAAACTTAGCATGTTATATCTTCAGACTAATCTCAGATATTTTTTCATCCATGCTTATTGTTTAGTTTTGTCATCACCAAAAAGGGGAGATTGATGATCAGTCTGTCCCCATATATTTTTAATTAATTACATATATATTTTGATGATTACAAACAAAACAAGAGTTTATCATTATATCTAATGAATATTTCATAAGTCTTAAGTACAGGAAAAACACCAAGGTCAAACAAGCCAATAAAGGTATGCATTACTTCTCTGAAGCTTTAATCTTTTCAACATGATATTTCTCAAAGTCCATATCGATTTCTATTAATGATCATAACGGTTTCTGTGTAAGAATAACGATTTCCTTATAAGACTGAAAGTCATGTTGTTTCAAGCAAGTCGATGCCATAACGATTCTATAAGTTATCGTAACGATTTCTTTAGAGCTCGTAACGACTTGTCTGTCATAACGATTCTATAAGTCATCGCAACGATTTCTTTAGAGCTCGTAACGACTTGCCTGTCATAACGATTCTATAAGTTAGCGTAACGATTTCTTTAGAGCTCGTAACGACTTGCTTGTCGCAACGATTCTATAAGTCATCGTAATGATTTCTTTAGAGCTCGTAATGACTTGTCTGTCATAACGATTCCATAAGTCATCGCAACGATTTCTTTAGAGCTCCTAACGACTTGCCTGTCATAACGATTCTATAAGTTATCGCAATGATTTCTTTAGAAAGCATAACGACTTGCCTATCATAACGATTCTATATGTCACCGTAATGATTTCTTCAGTGAACACAACGATTTGCTTTGTATAACGATTTGATAAGTGTTTCATAACGATTTCTTCAGTGAACACAACGATTTGTTTTGTATAACGATTTAATAAGTGTTTCATAATGATTTCTTCAGTGAACACAATGATTTGCTTTGTATAACGATTTGATAAGTGTTTCACAACGATTTCTTCATTAACCACAATGATTTTCTATGTCTCATAATGACTTGGTCAACCTGACTTATTCATAACGATTTCATAAGTCATATAGCCATCGATTTCATATCTTATATTAATTGATATCTTATTCATCTTAAGAGCGTTGACTGGTCAAAGTCCACGTAGATATCTCTCTGACGCTTCTGCATTTATGAGATCTGAACGTATCTATGCATGCATGCAGACGATATCATCCATTATCGTGCTTACTCTGATTAAGTCTGTTAGACTTAGCTATTTGGCATTACTATTTTCATGTCTATTGCTACTAACGTTGACTGACATCAGAGACAGCTTAGCTGTCTGCTATTTGAGAATGACATTTGTGCAGACCTCTGATCCAGCTCCATATTACAACGTTAAACAAAATAGAAGCCAAAGGGTATCTCTAAAGATCTCATCTCTTTGCGTGCTCAAGTGATCAAAAGACTATTGACTGGAAACTTCCAAGACTCCAAGTGTCATTCAGTCTAACGACTACTCAAGAGAGAGACAACGGACACTTCATCGTCTCTATTTCAAAAGAAGAATAAATACAAGAGAACTGAAGAAAAGAAGTAAGAAAGTATTCAAGCATTCAAATTCTTCGGCAAGAAGTCCAGAGCCTAGAAGTTCATTCCACTTAGCTTTTGCTCTTTGCTCTCCACTCTGTAGTGAAAATCTTGAGAGAGCTTATGTAGTTCTGAGAGTGCGCTTAGCTTTGAGTTCTTCCTCTCAGTTCTAGTTGCTTCAGATCCTTTCTTGTCAAAAGCTTGATCTAGGGGCTTGAATTTCATTCATTCTCTTTGTGTTGTTCTCTTTAGTTGTGAAGGAAGACCTGGTGGCATCCAAGGTGTTTTTTCCTTTCAGTTGTGAAGGAAGACCTGGTGGGGTATCCAAGGTGTTGCTGTTCCCTTCGGGTGTGAAGGAAGAGCAGCTGAGCTGGGTGCTGTTGCGTCCTTAGGGGGACTGTACCCTAGTTAGTGAAATCCTGAGTTGTTGCTCAGGAACTGGACGTAGGACTCCTAAGGAGAGGAGGTCCGAACCAAGATAAACCTTGTGTTGTGTGATTGTCTTCTTTGTGTGTTTGATATTTAAACTAACAGTCACTAACCTCCTTCGAAGAACGTTTGTGTGAATGTTGTTAGTTACAGGTATCTTCTAGATTATTTTTAAAAGACCCATTCACCCCCCCTCTAGGCTCGTCAACTAGGCAACAACCTCTACATTTCAAATGTTTCAAAATGACTTTGGCACCCAATGAAAATTCAAATGTACTTCATATGCTTAACTTAGTATTTCTCCGACTCAAGATCTTTTTGTCTGTCTCATAGGATCTCTTCCTTCCTGAAACGAAAGAAAAGCACCTACAGTCTATTTCTAGCTATCTGTAGGAAATGCAGAGAAGACAGAAAGAGGTATGAGCCACCTGACAAAAGACTTCAAGAGTCTAATCATCTGCCTTTAATGTGTGCAGGGCCACCTCTGCACATAGTCAACATCTTGGACCTACTGCTGGCATCCTTGGAAGTGCACATTAGCTGGAACATGTTCCTCCATTCCAAATAGCCAGTAGACTCAAGAAGACATAAGTTAGACTCAATAGAAGGAGAGCAAAATAAGAAAAGATCCAAGAAACTCGACAGATCCAAATAACTCCATCGGCTAGTCTTCATCAGATCTGTTCAAGCTGCTCCATAAAAAGATGATGACTTGAAATTGAAGGGGTTAGAAAAAGAAATATAGTGCGAACCTGAAGATCATTCAAGGAGTGTACATCCAGTGAGCATCCAACTTTATACACACTCAAAGAAAGAAAGGAAGAGAGCTCGAGCCCATTTAAGCTGAAGCATTCAAGCCGTCTTCCTTCTTCCTCATTCTCTCTCTCTGTGTGTCTTTGTGTATTTGAGGGAGAGAGAGTTGGGGGTTTAGCCTAAGGAGAGTCTTGTCTTGTAAACTCTTTCCTTCTTAGACTCAGTCTCAGATCAAACATTTCATTCTCTATCTTGAGCTTGATCTAGGGGCTTTAGGTCCTTGCTTCATTATTCAGAAGTGTTCCTCTTCGGTTGGAAGAGAAGGCTTGCTGTGAAAGCATTCTCCTTGATTAGAAGGGAAGATCAGCTTGCGCCAAGTGGTGACCATATGGGGTCTATACCAGTGTTCCCCTTGTTTGAAGGGAAGACCTGCTGGGGTGTGTACTAGTGAGTTGCTTTGGAGCTCATAAAAGCAGCACCTGGATGAGGTGAAATAGTGGGTTGCCTTCTTACTCGAAAAGGGAAGAAGACCAACTGGGGTGCTAGGTGTTGTTTGCCACTTGTTTAAGGGAACACCAAGGTTACATGGTTGTTAGTGAAATCCCAAGAGTTTGCTTGGGGACTGGAAGTAGGATTTCCATTTGGAAGGGCCGGACCAAGATAAATCTTTGTGTCCTTTGTATGCTTGCTTTTGCGCTCTTAACTTCCATTGCACACGTTTATTTATACTAACCAAACATTTTCAAGTGGTGATTTTTGTTTCAGTTTTCAGATTTCCTATTCACCCCCCCCCTTAGGTTAGTCTTGCTGCCAACCGTGAGTAGCCAACAAGTGGTATCAGAGCTATGGTCTCTGAATATTCAAAGTAGATTGAATAACATTAGAGCAAAGATCAAATGGCAGCTCAATATTTTGTAGAAGGCCAATCCATCTTCCGGCCTCGTCTATTTGATGCAGAAGACTACCCTTACTGGTAGTCAATGATGGAATTCTTCCTACAAGGCTATGACTTCCAACTTTGGAGCATCATAGAAGTTGATGACCTCTAAATATCTAAGCCCAAGGAAGAATGGATAGTTGAAGATAAAAAGAAGATTTCCCTAAACAGTAAGGCCAAAAGCTTCATGTGCTGCGCACTGGCCAAACAAGAATTTAATAGAATATCTGCTTGCAAGATAGCAAAAGAGATGTGAGACAAGCTAAAGCTCACCTATGAAGGAACAAACAAGGTCAAAGAAACCAGGATTGATATCCTGGTGACAAAATATGAGAAGTTCAAAATGGAACAAGGTGAGTCCACATCTTAGATGTACAACGAGTTTACTGAAATCATCAATGAACTTGCAAGTTTGGGTAAGAAGTACAGCCATAGAGACATAGTCATAAAGATCTTAAGATCTCTCCCAAAGAAGTGGACTTCAAAAGTCACTACTATAGATGAAGGTAATGACCTCTCCACAATGACATTGGAAAAGCTCATTGGATCTCTCATGGCTCATGAGATCAACATGGAGAGATTAGGAGAAAGCCCCTTCAAAAGAAGGCCAAATAATGCATTCAAGGCTGAGGAGAGCACTTAAGATGAAGAGATTGCTGGTGAAAGCAGTGATATTAACAGTAAGGAAGAAGAAGCTATTCGAAAGATCTTAGCTCAGAGGAAAAAAGAAAAAGGAGAAGGAACCCACATGCTATGAATGTAAGCAGCCTAGACTTCTAAGGCCAGATTGTCCAAAGCTTAGAAGATCAGAAAAGAAGAAAATAAAAGAAGAGAAGCATGAGAATATATAAAAAGAAGACCTTCACAGATACATGGGATAACTCCTTAGACAGCTCAAACACAGAAGAAGATAAAGAGAATGTCAATCTACACTTGATGAACAAAACACCAAAAAGACATTCAAATGGATATGGTTAAAGGATGCTCAAAAGCATCCGATTATTGACTACCTACTCTTCACATCATTCCTATCTAAAGAGGAAGTAGTCATCCTTAGTTTTTAGTTTTTATTTTTAATCTTACATTTCTTCTTGTTGTTTATTCCCTAAATTACAATGCTACTAATATCCTTGCAAAAATTTGTGATCAATGTAAGGACACTTTGTAAAGACCTCCCTACAGAACAACAAATGGAAATACAACAGGAGATGTCAACAGACAAGGAGAAGATTGAAGATTCATCAAGCCACACATCAAGGGGAGCGATACACTGAGGTGGAGCCTCACATTCAGAGGGAGCCAACACTAACGGGGTGCAATAAACAATGACAACAATAAACGTATTATTAAACCCCTCTCCTTTAAAATGGTATGACTATTCCTTAATGGGAGAATGCAAATGGTAAGATTCTTTCTTTTTGGTTATTGACAAAATGGGGAGAGTATTTTATGCTATGAATTTTATATTCAAAAGTTGTATTGAATATTTGTGAAAATTCACATGAGTTTTGTCATCACCAAAAAGGGGGAGATTGTCGAACCACGCATATATTTTATCCTTTTATTTTGGTGACAACAAAACCTCATGATTATTTTAAATAACATGAATATATTTCTTACCATTTTTCAAGATTATTTATGCATAAGAAATAACATGTTTTATTTGAAGTTTCTTTACGAGTCCATGTTGGTAGTCGAAGTTCACATCAATTGTCTTTACTAATATAGATTGTTGTTATGTCTAAAACATCGATTATCTTTCACATAGATTTTCTTATACTTAAATATTGATTGCATCAAAACATCGATTATACTTAAATATCGATTGCATCAAAACATCGATTATACTTAAATATCGATTGCATCAAAATATCGATTATACTTAAACATCGATTGCATCAAAACATCGATTATATTTAAACATCGATTGCTTCACTTAAACATTGATTACTAATTATAAGTCAAACATCGATTGCCTTAGAACATCGATTGCTTTTCACATAAACATCGATTGCCTTGGACATTGATTGCCTTCATGCATCGATTACAGTTGTTTCATATCGATTGTCTTTTAACTTAAACATCGATTGCCTCTACATTTCAAATGTTTCAAAATGTCTTTGGTGCCCAATGAAAATTCAAATGTACTTCATATGCTTAACTTATTATTTCTATGACTGAAGATGTTTTTTGCCTGTCTTATAGGATCTCTTCCTTCCTACAACGAGGAAAAGCACCTATAGTCTATTTCTAGCTATCTGCTGGAAATGCAAACAGACAAAAATAGGTATGAACCACCTAACAAAAGACTTCATGAATCTAATCATCAGCCTTGCATTTAATGTCTACAGGTCCACCTCTACACATAGTGAACATCTTGGACCTGTTGTTGGCATCCTTGGAAGTGTACATCAGCTGGAACATCTTCCTCCAATCCAAATAGCCAGTAGACTCAAGAAGACATCTGTTAGACTCAACAGAAGTAGAGAAGAAGAAGAAAAGAGCCAAGAAACTCAACAGATCCAAGATGCTCCAACGGCTAGTCTTCATCAGATCTGTTCAAGCTGCTCCATAAAAGGATGAAGACTTGAAACTAAAGAGGTCAGAAAAAGAAATAGTGTGCGAACATGAAGATCATTCAAGGAGTGTACATCCAGTGGTCATACAACTTTATACACCCTCAAAGCAAGAAAGGAAGAGAGCTCGAGTCAATTCAAACTGAAGCATTCAAGCCGTCTTCTTTTTTCCTCATTCTCTCTCTGTGTGTCTTTGTGTATTTGAGAGAGAGAGAGTTGGGGGTTTAGCCTAAGGAGAGTCTTGTCTTGTAAACTCTTTCTTTTTTAGGCTCAATCTCAGATCAAGCATTTCATTGTCAATCTTAAGCTTGATCTAGGGGCTTCAGGTCCTTGCTTCTTTGTTCAGAAGTGTTCCTCTTTGGTTGGAAGTAAAGGCTCGCTATGTAAGCATTCCCCTTGATTAGAAGTGAAGACTAGCTTGTGCTTGGTGGTGACCATCTGGGGTCTGTACCAGTGTTACCCTTGTTTGAAAGGAAGACCTGTAGGGGTGTGTACCAATGAGTTGCTTCTGAGCTCGTAAAAGAAGCACCTGGCTGAGATGAAGCAGTGGGTTGCCTTCTTACCAGGAAAGAGAAGAAGACCAGTTGGTGTGTTGGGTGTTGTATGCCCCTTGTTTAAGGGAAGACCAAGGTTACTTGGTGGTTAGTGAAATCTCAAGAGTTTTCTTAAGGACTGAGCATAGGACTTCCATTTGGAAGGGTCGAACCAGGATAAATCTCTATGTCCCTTGTGTGCTTACTTCTACGCTCTTAACATCCATTGCATACGTTTATTTATACTAACCAAACATTTTTAAGTGATGATTTTTGTTTCAGTTTTCAGATTTCCTATTCACCCCCTCTAGGTTAGTCTTGTTGCCAACTATGAGTAGGCCAACAAAAGTACTTGGCTAATTCTCTTCAACAATCAAAGTGTTGCGTTGTGTGTTTTGATGATGGCATACATAATGTGCTTTGATTACTTTGATGATGTCATATTGTACATATTTTGATGATGGCATATTGTACATATTAGGATGATCAATAAACAACATGTTTTGATGCTTCATATTTCATATGTATATAGGTCTACAAGCCCAATAAGTGATGTCAAAGACATTGTGTGTCGATACACAATTGGTGTGTGTCGACTTGATCATTATTTCCCAAACACATGACAAAAAGACAAGCCATGTGTATCTACCTACTCTAATCAAGGTGTCAACACAGATTGCCTCCCAGTGAGCTACATCAAGCAGACAAGCTAGGTGTGTCGACACACATGATACATGTGTCGACACACTCTGACTGAAAGTTCAAAAATGAAAAGCTCCAGAAGCACGTGTCAACTTAAGGGCTATATGGAAAGAACTAAACTTTTGTGCCCACGCATTCTAAAGTACAAAATGGCTACAAGAGGCTATAAATACCTCCTATCACATCTTTGCTTAGTAAGAGGCCAACAGAGGAGAGAAAAACTAGAGTCCACGTAGCGTATTGACCGTTCGGATCATGCCTTAGAGGTTGTTGGGCCAGTGTGTGGCCCATTAGTGTGTATTATAGGTGTTTATGCAGGGTTTCAGGGCTATGTGGGCCGGCAGTTCGGGCCCAAAGCACCCACTAGTTCACTATCTATGAACGCGACAATGAGGAATGTCGCGTTCTGAACTCGACGGCCCTGAGTGTCGCATTCTTGTTACCGTTGTTTCCAGTCTTCATCTGCATGTCCGCCGCATGTCACGTGCTGGGCAGGATTGCTGCCGTCAACAGTGGGAGGCGACAGCCTCTTGCATCACGTTCATGTCGCGATGGCAGGTTGCGTCGCGTTCTCAACTGTGAGGCATTTTTAGCTAAGGTTGGCCGAACAGAACTCAGAAAGCTCTACTCGGACAGGGTGGAGGTTTTGTGGTGGAGCTTGGGGCAATCCGGCATTTTGGGGTGATTTCGGCGTGGTCTCACCACGAGGTCGTCGCACGGAGTGGGGGAAACACCAGGGCATCGCCGTTCTTCAAGAAGGTAGGGAGATTCTGCTCGTTTCACACTGTGGATTGCATGCGATGCATGTATAGATTGTTATTTACATTATAAACGATAGATACCATGTTAGGGAAATGTGTAGAGCATGTTTGAATGGTTACATCGGTGTTTTACATGGTTAGTGTGGGAAATCCAGAGAGAGGTTCCCGGATTAGGGTTTCGCCTCCGAAGGCAACAGACTCGAATGTCGCATTCTGAACGCGACAGCCCTGTTGAGTTGTGTGTTTTGATGATGACATATTAATGATGTCTACACTCCCATACTTTGATTTTAATGATGACTAAAACATTTGGTTGTGAATGTTGTCCTGTAACGAGCCTCCTTATACCGGTACGGTTACACCAACCCACATCGGTATAATGAACGCCGCTACAGTGGGACATTTACCCAACAATTGTACAATTAGGCTGAAACATACACCAATATATGACACATGACAGCGGAAATGAAATAACTGGAAAGTAACTCTTATTCCATCATCATCATTTATACACAGTCTATATAGAAAAGGAAAAGTAAATACTTCATAACTGAGAATTTAAATTATTACATTGTCCACATAAGACTACGCAAAGTCTTTTATTACATACTATGAAAGAAGAAAATACAATGTTGAATCCAAGACAAAAGTCTCCTACTCCCGCTCCGAGTCGCTCCTAACGATCTCCTCGGAAGAAGTAGAAATGTCTGCACCTGTACGCTGAAGCAAGAATGAGTCCAAAAGAACTCAACAAGTAACTCCAACCACACTAAAATATATACTCACATGACTTGTCACGTTCTCATGCTACACCATTCAATATAAAGCATGGATTTAGTAATGTTTCAAAAACCTAAACATGATTTCTACACATGCTACACATGATAAGTATTTATAACAATTTGACAATGACTTAAAACCTACTTTACAATATACTAAACTAAATCTCATTTAACTACATTCACATGCTAAGATATAAAACCATTTAAACGTGGAGTTTACACTATTACAAAAACATTCCTAGCATTGATCTATGATCATTTTCACATGGTTAACAACATCTACACACATGAATAGATTTCTGTTTGACATGGATATATCACATTCATTATAAGGAATTATCATTTTACATGTTATACCATTGATTCATTTCACCTAATAATTTACACAATTTCACTTATCTAATTCACATGTTCACGCTCTCACACACATGCTCACATATTCGATATTATATGCCATTACACATAGTCCAAACCACATCTAGAAGGACAAACACTTGTCACATCACACACATATCTATCACCTAGACATTACAGTGATAAATCTTAGTTACTGCGCAGAACCGAGAGAAATCACTCTCCACCCTAACCAGCGGTGGTTACTTGTCGCCTCTAGGATTTCATCCCAATGCCCATGGTATACATCACACATATGAACCTTCCCATAGGGACTTTACTACGGTACAGTTCCACAACCTCTAAGGTAGCAGTGTCACCCATTGGCACATTTACACATTTTCTTAATCTTTTAAAACATGCACAATTTTTTCATTTCACACATTACATACTTCAGTATTAACTAGCATGGTACTACTGTTCTCATTATTAAACAGATTCTAAACAAGTCTAATCATGCTGAAATTAGTAGATTTTATTAACAACCATATTAACATGTATTAATTTATCAATGTTCACATAAAACCAACATATGTAGTTACTGTCATCATTTCAGTACGATAATTTAACCACAAACTTCTTACTGGCTACCCATCATGCATACCAAATTTTACATTTTTCTGAATTACACACAAATTATGAAAATTCTAACAGTGGTATTATACAAAGTAAACATAGTCAAACTAACCTGGACTTTCATTGTTCAGACCCACAACTCATTCTACACCTGGATACTGACAGTCCTAAGCATATGTCGATCTCTAGGAATTTAACTGTTTCTACACTATTTATCCAAATTTCTACACTAATAAAACATGCTTACTGTTTTACCATTCAGAAAATGTATTAATTTATACAGGTATCAGAAATTTCCCAAATTTCTATAGCATGAACTGAAACCCATAAACACTGCACAAAAAATTTATGACACTTGGATTCCACATAGATTGCACAAACGAAATTTTACAAGATTAAAACCTGTCAGCCAGGCATTTCAGAAATTCTAGTAATTGAAGCACTCCACCAAAATTCATAAAATCTCACAACATACTCCAACATAGATACTTACATGTCATATAAAATTTACCCTATATCCTCATGCGAAAAATCCTGAAAATTAGATCATACATGTCAAACATGTACACTGTTGAAGTCTGGCGAACTTGACGGCATGCAGGTGGCCATTTATCAGGTTAATGGCAAAAAAGTGTGCCGCCAACTGAATATCTTAACGGCATGGGATCCTGCCATTAAGTTCCTGTCTGTGCAAAACATAGACTGCTCGCAAGAACTTGGTGAAATTGGGGTTCCAGGACATGAATAAAAATCTTGAAAATTGCCTAGGACCTACTAGACGTATGTAGGAATGATGTAGAAGGGTTACTTGCCTCTTGGAAAATCCACAAGCAACGATTTAAGCCGGAGAAGCCCTCCTTGGCCAGAGCCAATGAGTCCTCAAAACTCCCTCGATCCGGGTTTTGGGATGGTCTTTAGGGTCCACCGGGGTTGGGAAGATGCTCCTTGATGTCCAGCCTTCCTTCCGGTCACAGTAGTGCACCGGATGAAGCCTCCAATTGCCAATTTTAGAGCTCAAAGATTGGGTTTTCGCACAGAGAACTTGGGTTTTGACTCAAGAGCCAAAAGGGTTAGATCTGGCTAGAGATAGGGGTGTTTTATAGAGCTAGGGTCGGAGACGTAATTGGGTAAGGCTCGGTTACCGTTGGAGAACGGTTACCATAACAAGGGGCGAAGATTTTGGGGGCGTTTCTGGATCTGAAGATGCAACAGATCTGGGAGATTAACGTCAACATCACAGGCAGCTAAATCTGAGTTGGCGTCCATCGATGTGGCCGCTGACTCATCATCGACGTGAACTCATGTTGACGCCAACAGGTCGTCAAGACAAAACTTAAAGTACAGAAAACCTTATACATATACATATACCATACAACTATACATGTAATTTACAATGCATACCTTAAGTAATACTTGTTCATGCAATGTAATTGAATAAATAATCTGCACAATACAAATATACATTATATATACATATGTATATATACATTATATATATATATATATATACATAAGCAATCACCCAAAGATGAAAAATTCAAGGGCCTTACACTCTCTCCCCCTTAAAGAAACTTCGACCTCGAAGTTAGACCTATGCTATTCAAATAATTGAGGATATTTCTTTTTCAATGCATCTTCAAGCTCCCAAGTAGCCTCCTCTCGCGAGAAGTTACGTCATAAGACTTTCACCGACGCAATACTCTTGCTCCGGAGATGCTGAACCTTCCGGTCAAGAATATCTACTGGTTGCTCCACATAAGAATGATCCAGCTGGATCTCCACTGGCTTGTGGCTAATAACATGAGATGGATCTCTGACATACTTTCTGAGCATAGATACGTGGAAAATAGGATGAACACTAGCTAACGCCTGGGGTAAAGTTAGTTCATATGCCACGTTGCCCAATTGTCTGAGAATCTCATACAGGCCAATGAATCTAGGACTTAACTTACCATGCCTGCCCAATCTAACTACACCACGAGTAGGCGAAATCCTCAAAAAAACATGCTCACCTACCTTAAACTCCAAATCCTTCCTCCTGTTGTCGGCATAACTCTTCTACCTATCCTGTGCCACAACAAGCCTCTTCCTAATCAACTGGGCCTTATCTGAAGTCTCATGAACTAACTCTGGACCAATCAACTACTTGTCGCCTGTCTCCTCCCAACATAAAGGAGATCTACAAGGCCTACCATACAACACCTCAAATGGAGCCATACCAATGCTCGCATGAAAACTGTTGTTATATGCGAACTCCACTAGAGGTAAATGGCACTCTCAATCATCCTTCCAATCCAGAACACACTCTCTCAACATATCCTCGAGCGTCTGGATAGTCCGCTTGGACTGTCCATCTATCTGGGGATGAAAAGCCGAACTTAGCTTCAGCTCCGAACCTAACGCATCCTGGAGACCCTTCCACAGCCTCGAAGTAAATCTCGGATCTCAATCCAAAATGATCGACTTCGGGACACCATGCAATCTAATAATGCTACTAATATACAATCTAGTTAAACTCTCTACTGACTGCTTCTTTTTCATGGGCAAGAAATGCGCAGTCTTTGAGAATCTATCTACCACTACCCAAATCGAGTCATTACCCCATCTAGATCGAGGCAAACCCGTAACAAAATCCATAGTGACAGCTTCCCACTTCCATACTGGAATCTCCATCTTCTGCATAAGCCCAGATGGTCGTTGTCAGTGCCCTCACTTGCTGGCACACTAGACATCTAGACACATACTCTGCTACATCCTTCTTCATACCAGACCACCAAAAAGATCTCATCAAATCCTGGTACATCTTAGTGTTACACGGATGAATAGAGAATCTAGACCTATGAGCCTCCGCTAAAACATGCTCACGGACATCCACGATGTCTGGAACACAAACACAGTGATGGAATCTAATCACACCATCCTCATCACGAGCAATGCTTGCCTTGCCCACTAACTCTTGGAGTCTAGGGTCGGCTTTTTTCTACTCGATCACCTCATCCAACACCGAAGACCTAATGGACAACTGAGCTACAAAAGCCTGGCATAATGATGGCTCTAACTCAGTCATCGCACACGTTGTATCCTCCAACATCTTGTAATCCTGTTGGAGCGATGACCTCTTCTTACTAAGGGCATCTGCTACAACATTCGCCTTTCCAGGATGATACTAGAGGTCGAAGTCATAGTCCTTCAGGGACTCAATCCATCTTCTCTACCTAAGTTTAATTCCTTTTGGGAGAAAAGATACTTTAGACTCTTGTGGTCAGTGAACACCTCAAATCTGACACCATAAAGATAGTGCCTCCAGATCTTCAGTGCATGTACCACTGCCCCAAGCTCAAGATCATGAGTCGGATAGTTTCTCTCATACTCCTTCAATTGACGAGAAGCATATGCTACTACCCTTCCTTGCTGCATTAATACACAGCCAATGCTAATCCGAGATGCATCTGTATAGATAGCAAAACCCTCTACACCGCTCGGCAAAACTAATACAGGAGCCGAAGTGAGCTTAGTCTTCAATAATAGAAAACTACTCTCACACTCCTCAGACCAGAAAAACTTTACTCCCTTTCTGGTCAGCTGAGTCAATGGTGCGGCGATGGATGAAAATCCCTCAATGAATCACCGATAATAACCCGCCAAACCAATAAAACTCCTAATCTCCGAAGGAGTCTTGGGAATCTCCCAATCCGTAACAGCCTGGACTTTCGCTGGATCTACTGCTACACCAGCACCGGAGATAACATGCCCAAGGAAATGAACCTCGCGCAACCAAAAATCACACTTGCTGAATTTCACATACAGCTTGTGCTCACGGAGAACCTCTAATACTATGCTCAAATGCTGACGATATGTGGCCTCAACCGGAGAGTAGACCAACACGTCATCAATAAAAACTACGACGAAACTATCTAGGTATGCTCTGAACACCCTGTTCATGAGATCCATGAACGCTGCTGGGGCGTTGGTCAAACCAAAAGGAAGAACCAAAAACTCATAATGTCCATAACGGGTTCTAAAAGCCGTCTTGGACACATCCTCACTCCTAATCCTCAACTGATGATAGCCAGACCGCAAATCAATCTTAGAAAAGACTAATGCATCTTACAGCAGGTCAAACAAATCATTAATCTGAGGTAAGGGATACTTATTCTTCACCGTCACTTGGTTCAGCTTTCTATAATCAATGTATAACCTAAGTGACTCATCCTTCTTCTTCACGAATAAGACAGGAGCGCCCCAAGGGGAAACTCTAGGGCGAATGAATCCCTTATCTAATAAATCCTACAACTACTTCCTTAGCTCAGCTAATTCCACAGGTGCCATCCGATAAGGTGCCTTCAAGATAGGGGAGGTTCCTAGAAGCAACTCTAGAGTGAACTCTATCTCTCTAGCCGGTGGCAATCCAGATAAATCATCAAGAAAAACATCTGGAAATTCCCACACTACATCAATCTCTGTAAGAGTAGGTGACTCATCAGCCTTGGGTACTAATACCACGCTGGCAAGAAAAGCGTCACAACCCTTATTCACCATTCTTATTGCCCTCATGGCAGAGATGACAAACTTCCTCGCTAAGTTCCTTGGCAAAGGATGAGAAAATTCATCTTCGCCAGGAATGCGGAAAACAATCTTCTTCCCACGACAATCTACTAATGCATAGTGCTCATCTAGCCAATCCAGACCAAGAATAGCATCGTAGTCCTTCATCTTTAGCAAGAAAAAACACCCTTCTAGGACTCTATCCTCGATGCACATTGGTAAAGACGGAATATACTTCCTAGTCGATACCGTACCCACGGGTGTATGCACAGACAAAGGGACCTCTAATTCCTCAGACTCTATTCCTGACTCTAAGGCTAACTGCCTAGCAAAATGCTCGGAAATGAACGAGTGAGTAGCACACGTATCAAACAAAACCCTAGCATGCACACCTAAGAACAAAACCGTACCTTCGGTGACATGATCCGCCTGCTCGAGGTCTCCCTGGTCGTCCTATCGCTGGCGCTGCTGCTGCTGCTGCTGGGGCTGGTGCCGCTCCACGCTGACCTCCCTGCTGCAGTCTGGGGCAATCCTTGATCCTATGCTCGCTGCTCCCGCACTTCAAGCACTTCCCCGCCAACTTCCAACATTCCGTACCACCATGTGCCCTCCCGCAATGAGGACACTCATTCTGGCAACTAGGGGAATGCTGAGAAGGTACCTGACTGCTTCCCGATGCCACGGGACGCTACGGTGATTGAAAAGCCGCCTTCTTCCTCTCCTGCCTCTGGAAAGGAGCTACAAGCCTCTTTGGAGAAGCCTTTTTCCCCTCCAAATATTGCTCCATCTCTCCCTCCTGCCGACACACTGCGCTGAGCACCTCTTCGAGGGTACGATGGTCGAAAGCTACCAACCTCGTCCTCAGTGATGGCCTCAGTCCCATCACGAACTTCTTCACCTTCTTGTGCTCATTAGCTACAATATGAGGGGCATACTTAGATAGCTCAGCAAACTTGTCCTCATACTCCAGTACGGTCATGGAGCCCTGAGTCAAAGAGAGGAACTCTTGCTCCATCTTGTCCTAGATGTGCTCCGGAACAAACTTGGCTCGGAAAAGCCTCACGAACTCGTCCCAACCAATCTCCACAGCACCATCCTCGAACCTGGTACGTAACAATGAGGACCACCACACGTCAGCTCGCTCCTGCCAAAACCACCCATAAGGACTAACCAATATAACCTATAATTAAAGAAATAACCACCGAATTAATTTACACATACCTGTAGCATATAGGTGGCTAAAGTGACCTTGTCATCCTCAGCGCACCTAATAGCCCAGAAGATCTTCTCGATCTCCCTCATCTAGCTCTCAGCAAGTAACGGGTCACTCTCCCCCTTAAATGAGGTTGGCGACATCCTCTTGAACCGTTCCATGATCGAGAGTCCACCATGGTCAGCCTGGGGAGTTGGCACCTGAGCCTGCTACAACAAACAACATAAGCAACACATATAGCATAGCAACATAATAAACAGATCATCAAGTAAAACAGACTACTTTATCTATCATTCTAACCTGAGCCTGCTGAGCCTCCAGCTGAGCCTGGAGTGCAGCCTGGGTGTGGGCCTGCATCTGCATGGCCTGCACTAAACCCTACATGAACACTCCATAGTCTACTGGTGGCGGTGGGGAAGCACAGGACCCTGGGGTGCTGGGGCCTACTGCTCACCCTGATCCTCACGCCGAGGCTCATCTCTCCTCTGCTCACCTTCACGAGTAGGAACACCACACCTACCACGTCAAGCCATACCCTCCAAAATGATTTAATCACAAATTACAATTAGACTATCTAATTTCTAACTATTTACTTATCTATGTGGATAGTCTACACAGACTTAGCATATAATGAAGATGATGGTATGTGTATATTTAGGTACAATTTCAGCCTGTAGCTCTGATACCAATCTCTGTAACGACCCTCCTTATACCGGTACAGTTACACCAACCCACATCGGTATAATGAACGCCGCTACAGTGGGACATTTACCCAACAATTGTACAATTAGGCTGAAACATACACCAATATACGACACATGACAGTGGAAATGAAATAACTAGAAAGTAACTCTTATTCCATCATCATCATTTATACACAGTCTATATAGAAAAAGAAAAGTAAATACTACATAACTGAGAATTTCAATTATTAAATTGTCCACAAAAGACTACGCAGAGTCTTTTATTACATACTATGAAAGAAGAAAATACAATGTTGAATCCAAGACAAAAGTCTCCTACTCCCGCTCCGAGTCGCTCCTAACGATCTCCTCGAAAGAAGTAGAAATGTCTGCACCTGTACGCCGAAGCAAGAATGAGTCCAAAAGAACTCAACAAGTAAGTCCAACCACACTAAACATATATACATCACATGACTTTTCACATTCTTATGCTACACCATTATCATATAAAGCATGGATTTGATAATGTTTCAAAAACCTAAACATGATTTCTACACATGCTACACATGATAAGTAATTTATTTTACAATGACTTAAATGTTGCCCAGCTAGCTAGCCGAGAGGGGGGGTGAATGGGTTATTAAAACTTCGATCTCTGATTAAAACCTGTTTACTGAAAGGATTGCACAACTTAATAACAAGGTTAGAGTTAGAGCAAACAAGACAACAATCACACAAAACACATCCACAAGACACAAGGATTTTATCCTGGTTCGGAACTCCTCTCCACAGGAGACCTACGTCCAGTCCCTGAGCAATACCTCAGGATTTTACTACCAAGGGTACAATCCCCCTTAAGGATCCTTACACCCAGCCTCAACTGGTCTTCCTTCAGCCTGAAGGGAACAACAACCACCCTGGATACCACCAGGTCTTCCTTCGTCCAGAAGGGAACAACAACCACCCTGGATACCACCAGGTCTTCCTTCGTCCAGAAGGGAACAACCTAATAAGAAAAAGGGTGTGAAAACAGGCTTCAGACTCTAGCTTGACCAGCTACACACTGAAGCTCCTAAGCCCCCGAGAGAGAAAGAGATTTAACAAGGTTTTTCTCTCCAAGGACCACACAGGCTCTTACAAATGAGAAGATTCCTTTTGAGCACAGAGAGCTAAGAGCTTAGAACAAGGTTGGAGTGGAGCTTCGCTCTTCTTCAAAGTTCTAAAGATTCTAAGAGATGGATTTCTTTCTTCTTCTAAAATCAAGCGTTGTTGCACACCCCCTGTCTTTTCCGTCTTGAGTCTTCTATTTAAACTGCTGATTCAAATTCGAACGTTGAAGTGTCCGTTGTCTCTTATCCTTGTGTACGTTAGACTGGTCACTGAGGAAGCTTCTGATCGTCAGTCTTTTATCCTTGTGTACACGCCAAAGAGATGTCATAGAACTTTGTATCTTGTGTCCAATGTTGTCCAGATGAGTCTTGTCAGATATCTGTAAGCATATCATCAATAAATAGAAGACAGCTAAGACTGCTGTCTATTGTTAGTTGAGATGGAACAGATATTGCAGTATATAGCAAAGCTCCTTTCTGTCTAAAAAAGTACGTAGACAGAGTAGCATAGAAATGGAAGATATTGTCTGCATGCATGGGAGATACGATCAGAGAGCATTTAATGCATAGCAGTCAACGGACAAGATATGACTTTGACTTTTCAACGCTATTAAAGGCATTATACTGATGCATCAAGAAATTCGATAAAAAGAATCTTGCTGACTTATGAAATCGTTATGAATTATAGCAAGTTGTTATGAACTGTAAGGAAATCGATGTGATAACTTATGAAGTCGTTACAACAAGCAGGTCGTTGTGAGTTCTGAAGAAATCGTTACAAGAAATCGTTATGACTATCGAGTTGTAAGGAAATCGTTACACGAAATCGTTATGACTGTCAAGTTGTAAGGAAATCGTTACACGAAATCGTTATACAAAGCAAGGCGTTATGATCAGTGAAGAAATCGTTATGAACTCAAAGAAATCGTTATGAAGTCTAAAGAAATCGTTATGACTATAGAGTCGTTGCGAATTCTAAAGAAATCGTTACGAGGTCTAAAGAAATCGTTATGACTATAGAGTCGTTGCGATTCTAAAGAAATCGTTACGAGGTCTAAAGAAATCGTTACGGCTAGAGAGTCGTTGCGAGTTCTAAAGAAATCGTTACGAGGTCTAAAGAAATCGTTACGGCTAGAGAGTCGTTGCGAGTTCTAAAGAAATCGTTACGAGGTCTAAAGAAATCGTTACGGCTAGAGAGTCGTTGCGAGTTCTAAAGAAATCGTTACGAGGTCTAAAGAAATCGTTACGGCTAGAGAGTCGTTGCGAGTTCTAAAGAAATCGTTACGATATCGATTTGTTTTGAGTTTTCCGGTCAAAGAGGAAATCGTTCTGCTTATCAAAGAAGTCGATACAAAGACTTGGATAGAAGTGATGAGACTTACCAGATTGTCTTGAACTTTCATTTTTCTTTTATTTCCTGTACTTAAGGCTCAAGTAATCCATTAGTGTTATTTTGTTAATCATCAAAATTAATATATAAATAAATGGAAATATTTATTATGGGGACAGTTTGGTCATCAATCTCCCCCTTTTTGATGATGACAAAATATACTAAACATCATACAAAAAATGAAATGTTTTTCAGATTTACGTTAGTTGTCTCCCCCATTTTGTCATTAAGCAAAAAGATAAGCGGTGAGACAAAGAAGAGAGAAAGATTTATATTAGGATGGAGAAAGATAATACAGAGGAGATAACAAGGAGGCATGCTGTGAGACAACAGCCCATGCCTTGATCTCAAGATCCTCAAAAATTTGCAGAAAAACGCCAGAGGCAACTGAGAAGGAGGGTCCCATGGAAGGGATGTTCCTCTGAATGTAGAGTTGCCTTTGCTGCTCTAAGAATTCTCCATACTGAGTTTTGTCCAAAATGAATCTGAAGTAAGTACTCTTACCAAAACTGGCCCTATGGAGAAATCTGTCCAAGGAAATTGGATAGTGAATTTGTTGATTTAACAAATCCTGCTTTAAGGCATAGAAAGCAGAATATCTAGATGCCCATACAGCATAGATCTCTGGTATGGGTGCGATGGAGTTTAGATCCATAAAAGCTTCTGCAGAAAGAGCAGGCTTCCTCTGACTAACAAGATCTTGATTGATGGCTTCCAATTGCTGATAAGAGGCCTGATAGAGAAGCGTCCATTCTGATGAGGTGAGTCTTTCACACTCAGAAATGAGTGGAGCTAAGGTCTGAGAAGACATGCGGCCAGAGTGATATTCTCTGAAGATGAACCGCAAAAAGGAAGGAGATCTGCCCTGCTTGGCTGACATCCTGCCCATCTGTCTTGCAAACATATCTAGAGCATGAGACCCAGCATCTGAATCAAACACTAAAGAGTGCAGCTTCGGCAGAAGAACTGGAAAATCAACCTTGAAAGAGACAAAGTCTACTTTAAGAGGAAGGTTGAGAGGGGTTTCTGATTTCAGCACAGTAATCTGCGAATGGAACTGGCAAAACTGAACTTCTGGAATTTTGTTCAAGTAACAGAAGTCACTGTACAGCTGAAAGGCTCTGGCAATGCGAATTTCCTTCAAAATGAAGGATCCCCAAGAGTTCTTGTGCTGGATGATAAACCACTCAGAGAAGGTGAGTGGGTGAGCTCTGTGAGTGAGGGATTCGGCCCTTGCAGTCAGGTATTTTGCATACTGAGCCTTATTTCCTTTGATAGCTGCCCACTGATCTTCAGTCTTGAACTCAGTGCCCTCAAGGATTTTGGATTTGAAAGCTTGAGATATCTGAGTAAAAGGAAGAACAATGTCCAGGTGTTCGGATAGGTTGAGAAAAGGAATACCATAAATGGTAGAAAGAATGCATTTCTGGAGGTATTCTTTGTAGATAGGTCTTCTCTTAGGATCAAGGGTAAGAGAGTACCATAAAGGAGGGTATAGAGGAACAGAAGGAGTGCTTAGAGATGAGGAGGTTTTTCTCTTTTTCAAGGCAGGACTGGGAGGGTCAGTCCTGTGAATGTGAGAGGCTGTGGAAAGAATGGTGAGGAGGGTGTTCCTTTCAAAATTGTCTGGAACATTGGTGTCAAAGACACCAAGAGGCAGAGGTTTATCTGGAGGAAAGATAACAGAATTAGGAGGAGTAGGAGGATAGAAAAAATGTTTAGGATTAAAGGAAGAGGTTGGTTGAAGAGGAGATGTTTGAATTTTAATAGGTGAAGGTTTAGGAGTTAATGAGGATGGAGCTGAGATGTGAGCTGGAGTAGGAGAGAAGGAGGGTTGAGATGAAGTAGAGGATGAGGAAGGTTGGGTGCGAGGCATGGGATGTTTTATGGTTGGTGGAGCAGGAGGTGCAGTAGAAGGAGATGAAGGTGTGGAGAGGGTTGGAGTGGCAAGAGATGAAGTATCAGGGGCCTTGGAGACTGACACTGGCTCTTTCCCTTTGGCCTGACTCTCTCTGACTGCTGGAGAGGGTCCTGAAGACCCTGAGGCTGCCACTGGTCCGGGTAACCTCACGACTGATGGCCCTGACCCTTGAACTGGTGGCCCTGTTGGCCGAGAGACTTCTGCTGGAGGCCCTGGTGGCCTAGGAACTTCAGCTGGACTGCTCTGAGTGGGTGCAGGAGGGACACCACTAGACCTTGAAAGATTAGCCAGCAAATTCTTCATATCAGACATCTCTTTATTGAAATACCTCATTGCATTTCTTATTGAAGATACGTCTGAGGAAGTTGAAGCTTGATTAGAAACAATGCCTTGTATGCTAGACTGGACTGATGCCAAGATCACTCCTTGGGCCTTTAACATAGCCATAACAGGCTTCAAGTTCACTTTTCTAGGGCCCTTCCTTGACCTTCTGTGAACAATTCTCTTCTGCTTACCTTGATGAGTGACAGGCTCCTCAAGATTTATAGTTGTACTTGGGCCTTCACTAACATCAACCATGGCTGGAGCTGGAATTTCCTGAGTAGGTGCAGCTTTCTCAGGAAAAGCTTCATTCTCTGGCTTTTCAATCTCAGCTTGCTCCCCCTGAATGGGAGCAGGGACTTCAATACTTTCTTGCTCCCCCTGAGCAGGAGCTTCTTCCACGACAACTTTCTCCAAGTGGCCTTCTGCCACTGATTCAGATACTTCAGGATCAACTCTACTTTGCTCCCCTTGGTTAGGAGCTTCTTCCATGACCACATCTTGTTGAGTACCTGCTTGTACCTCAACATCTGCAACCGATTCAGACTGAACTTCAGTATGGCCTGCTGCCATAACTTCTTCATCAGGTCCACCTGCCTTAGAAGAGACTGAGATGGAGGGAATGGAATCCAATACCTCTCTTAAAATAGAGGCGACTAAGGTGGTGGGCAAGGAATCTGCCACACCAGCTGCACCCTCTTCCAATTGAGCTTCGGATTGGCATCCCACAGCTGACTCTACTGGTTCTTGCTCTGCTTGATTGCTGCTGCTTGCTCTGCTGGATCTGCTGCTGCTTGCTCTGCTGGATCTGCAATGATTGCCTCTCCCTCAGCCACAGAAGTCTTTGACCACATTCCATCTACCACTGAGAATCCACTTTTCTTCAGATTTCTGGACCTTATAGACTGGCCCATCTTTTCAGCTACTGCACCTGACAAATCTACTCCAAAGTGCTTGAAAATCTTGGTCAGTAGATGAGCATACGGAAGGGAAACATTCAACTTGCTCTTTGTTTCCCATAACTGAGCATGTGCAAACATCATTCGCTCAATCATCACTGCGGCCAGGTTTATCTCTTTGTTCTGGATTGCCCAGAACATTATGTCCGAATCTGCCCTAGTGCATGAAGAAAAGGTAGCACTACGAGGTACTAAGATTTGGCAGACTATAAAGTGAAGCAATCTATTGAATGCGGACATCTGATTAATATCAAGCTTCCCATCCTTTAACTTAAATCCTGGACCGATAATCCCGAGACCTTTGACTTCATCATTCACAGAGTGAATGCCACTAAATCCAGAGGTCTTCACTCCAAACAAATCACGCAAAAGCTCATGGGTTATTCTGATTTGGATGCCCTTGACAGAGGAAACAAGGGACCCATCTGCTTCTGACTTCAGACAAATGTAGAAGGCTTTTACCAAGTCCGGGTAGCTTACCTCACTGAAGGTGACCACATCCATCCACTGCAATCTTCTTAGAGTATCAACTAGCCTGGCCATGCCATTCTTCTCAAGATTCTGAACATCCACTGCCTTATTTCCGCAAATCTTCGTCTTCACAAACGTAAATCTTTCTTGCTCCCTTGGGGATAAATACTCAGCACTGTAGCCCCCAACACTTCCGGAGATCAACGGAGCGGCCATGGGTGCAGAGAAGAAAAGATTCTGGAAGGGAGGATGATGGAAGGGACGGAAGTTCTCGAAGGAATTCTTCGCGGGAAGAGAAGAAGGCTTCGAAAGTTGCAGAGAGTCGATCCCAAAATCGTTAGGGCATCGGCTTTGGGTGAACAGATAGAGGATAAAAAGGGTAAAGGTAGAAGACGAGTCGATCTCAAAGCGATTTGGATAAAATAATATTACTTTATTGAACGGAGGAGCGCCAAAGGCGGTAAAGATAGAAAGCGACAAAAAGATTTGACAAGTCAAACAACTTTCCACACAGAAGCGGTCAAAGCATATAGATAACTGAGTTTTGCTTAACTTTAACGGAGAGAGAACTTTCATTTAATCTGAAAAATTTATATGTCAATAAAATCACAGAAATTCTTTCACAAATTGCACATCCCTAGTTCCCTTCTAAGAGATGTAAATCTCTCTTCAGGTAGGGCTTTTGTGAAGATATCTGCCAATTGACCATTTGTATCTATAAACGAAATTTCTAAATTACCACTAGCTACATGGTCTCGAATAAAATGATATCTTACCTCAATGTGCTTCGTCCTTGAGTGTTGAACTGGATTTTTGGTGAGGTTGATGGCACTTGTATTATCACACAATAGAGGAATTGATTTGATGTGAATGCCGAAATCTTCAAGTTGTTGCTTTATCCAAAGAAGTTGTGTACAGCAACTTCCAGCAGCAACATATTCCGCCTCAGCTGTTGATAGAGCTACTGAATTTTGTTTCTTGGATGTCCATGATATTAGGCATCCTGCAAGAAACTGACAACATCCACTGGTGCTCTTTCTATCTACTTTGCAACCAGCATAATCAGCATCTGAATATCCTATTAGATTTATCTCACAAGATCTAGGATACCAGAGACCTAAGTCATGAGTTCTAGCTAAATATCTAAATATTCTTTTTACAGAAATTAAGTGAGACTCTCTAGGGTCTGCCTGATATCTAGCACACATGCATACACTGAACAAAATGTCTGGTCTACTGGCAGTTAAGTAAAGTAATGATCCTATCATACCTCGATAATTCTTTTGATCTACCCTTTTACCTTTTTGATCACTGTCCATTCTGGTTGATGTGCTCATTGGAGTTGATAATGGCTTTGCATCTTCAAATCCAAATTTCTTCAACAGCTCTTTGGTGTACTTTGCTTGACAGATATGAGTGCCATCCTTCCCTTGCTTGATTTGCAATCCAAGGAAGTAGCTTAACTCCCCCATCAAGCTCATTTCGAATTCTCCCTGCATAAGCTTTTCAAAGTACTTGCAAAGAGATTCATCAGTAGATCCAAAAATAATATCATCTACATAGATTTGTACAAGAAGTATATGTTTAACCTTAGATTTTATAAATAATGTACTATCTACTTTACCTCTAGTGAAACCATGATTTAATAAGAAAGTACTGAGCCTTTCATACCAGGCTCTAGGAGCTTGCTTTAAACCATATAAAGCCTTATGTAGTTTAAATACATGATTTGGAAATTCAGTGTCGTCAAAACCTGGAGGTTGTTCAACATAAACTTCCTCCTTGATGAAACCATTTAAAAAGGCTGATTTGACATCCATTTGAAAAAGTTTTAAATCAAGTGCAGATGCATAAGCAAGTAAAATCCTAATGGCCTCAAGTCTAGCTACAGGTGCATAAGTTTCATCGAAATCTATGCCTTCCTCTTGGGAGTAGCCTTGAGCCACCAATCTGGCTTTGTTCCTTAAGATTATTCCAGACTCATCCAGTTTATTTCTGAACACCCACTTGGTGCCAATGACTGAATGATTGGATGGTCTAGGAACAAGTGACCATACTTGGTTTCTCTTGAACTGATTTAGTTCATCTTGCATGGCTAATATCCAAGATTCATCAGATAAAGCTTCATTGACTGTCTTAGGCTCTACTTGAGAAACAAATGCTAAATAGTCGCATGGAATTACATTACCTCTAGTTCTTACCCCTACAGATGGATCACCAATGATGTTTTCAGGAGGGTGATCTTTCTGATATCTCCATTCCTTTGGAAGATCTTCATGTTGGATTTCTGTTTGCTGCAGTTCTTCCAGAGTTGGATCCTCTTTGTCCTTAATTGAAGTATTCTTTAATTTTTCGGACAAGTCATCTGCATCATCAATGTCACTAATTTCTTCCTTTTTCAAGGAAGGGTTAGATTCATCAAAAATAACATGTACTGATTGTTCAATCAATAAGGAACGTTTATTGAAAACTCTATAACCTTTGGGTTTAGAAGAGTACCCCATGAAGATGCCTTCATCTGATTTGGCATCCAACTTACCAATGTCCCTTTTTCCATTGTTATGGATGAAGCAAGGACATCCAAATATTCTGAAATGGCTAATCTTTGGCTTCTTTTCTTTGTAGAGTTCATAAGACGTCTTTTTCAGAATTGGCCTGATCATCACTCTATTTATGATATAACATGCAGTGTTGATAGCTTCGGCCCAGAAATATCTTGGCAGATCATATTCTGACAACATGGTTCTTGCCATATCCAAAAGAGTTCTGTTTTTCCTCTCAGCAATTCCATTCTGTTGAGGTGTCCTTGGAGCTGAGAAGTTGTGCTCAATTCCTTGATCATCACAGAACTTCGTAAACTTTTCATTCTGAAACTCACCACCATGATCTGATCGAATAGAGACAATTGAGAATTTCTGATCTTTCTGAACTTTCTTACTGAAGCTGACAAAATTTTCAAATGTGTCATCTTTGTGCTCTAAAAAGGATACCCAAGTGAATCTTGAATAATCATCAACTATTACAAATCCAAAATTCTTTCCTCCCAAACTGGTAGTTCTCATTGGCCCAAATAAATCCATGTGAAGTAGTTCTAAGGGCTTTGAGGAGGTTACTACAGTCTTTGATTTGAAGGAGCTCTTGGTGTGCTTTCCTCTTGCACAAGGTCTGCAAATGCTATCCAATCTGAAATTTACCTTTGGCAGTCCTTCAACTAGTTTTCTCTTTCTGAGCTTGTTCAACCCATCCAAGCTGCAGTGGCCCAATCTTCTGTGCCACAACTCAGTTGATTGATCTTTACTAGCTGCCAAACACACATCTTGATCCTTGAGTTTCTCGAGATATAGAACATACAAATTTCTTTCTCTGTAGGCTTCAAATATGACTGCACCATCCTTTAAGATACTGCATTTTGATTCTTGAAACTGAATTTGATGGCCTTTGTCACACAACTGGCTGATGCTGATGAGATTGTGCTTTAACCCTTTGACCAGCATTACATCTTCTATAACTGATTTTCCTTTGATGTTCACAGACCCGCTTCCTATCACAGTCCCTTTTCCATTATCTCCATAGGTGACTGTACCTTCTTCAGCTTGGAGATCAACAAATATCTTCTTGTTGCCTGACATATGCCTTGAGCACCCACTATCCAAATACCATTTGGATGCTCGAGGGTTAACCTGAAATGAGAACATCAAGCTTTAGGTACCCAAATTCTTTTGGGTCCTGATTGGTTAGTATCATCAACTTTACCTTTTAATATCCATTTTTTATGTCTTGTTGGGCATGTAATTTTAATATGTCCTAACTTGTTGCAGTGACTGCAGCAGGATAACTTAGTCACTTTTTCTATATATTTGAAATCAGCTTTGTATGCTATATCTTGTTCGGGTACAAATTTTGGTGTTGGATATGTTTTAGGGTATATTATGGTTTCTTCATTGTCTGGGGGTGTATATCCTAATCCATTTTTCTTTTTACCCGATCTCCTAGCACCTTTTAATATTAAAGAGTTTTTACCGTTGGTGAATTTCTCTAGTGTACTTGATAGATTATCATTTTCTTTATTTAGTCTTTCTATTTCTATTTTAAATTCACCTAAGTCTTCTTGTTTTTCTAGAAGATTTATTTTCTTATTTTTCTCTTTTAAATCTTCACATAATAATTCATTTCTTCTTTTATGTTCAGTAATTTGTTTTTCAAGTTCTTCATTTTCTGTTCTTAGGTCTGAATTTGTATTTTCTAGACAGATTATATTTTTCTTACTAGTTTTAAGTAATTTGCATACTTCTTTGTATTTTTCATAAAGTTCATTAAAAGCATTTTCCAAATTGTCAGAATCTGAATCATTGCATGAATCAAAAGAAGAGTCAGAAGTTACTTTGTCCTCGGTGTTGGCCATTAGAGCCAAGTTGGCTTCTTCACCTTCACTGCTCGAGCTTGACTCACTGTCTGAGTCACTGCTGTTTTCCCAAGCAGCTGCCATTGCTTTCTTTTTGTACTTCTTAAATCTTCTGAAGTTGTCCTTCTTCTTGTGATCACTCTTTTTGATCATGGGACAATCTGCCTTGATGTGTCCAGGCTTTTTGCATTCATAACAGATCACTTCTCCTTTCTTTTGATCCTTTACTTCTGGTTTTCTGAAGTCTTTGTTTTTCTTAAAAAATTTCTTCCTGACTGATACTTCTTTTTCTTTGCTAGAATCCTTTGAAGCCTTCGAGACAGCATCGCTTCTTCATCATCACTGTCTTTACTACTCTCACTATTATCCAAAGATTCTTCCGAATTATCTTCACTTGCTTTGAGAGCATTTGATTGTTTCCTTCTGCTGGAGGATTCTCCTAATCTCTCCATGTTTATCTCGTGAGCCATGAGAGATCCTATTAGCTTTTCCAATGACATTAATTTTAAATCATTGGCTTCTTCAATGGCTGTTACCTTCGGAGTCCAAGAAGATGGTAAAGATCTGAGGACTTTTCTAACCATATCTGGTGCATTATAGACCTTTCCCAAACCGGCTAATCCATTTGTGATGTCAGTGAATCTGCTGAACATTTGAGTTATTGATTCACCTGTCTGCATCTGAAATCTTTCATATTGAGCTACTAGAATATCAATTCTTGTCTCCTTTACCTTGTCTGTCCCTTCATAGGTAATTTTGAGCTTTTCCCACATCTCCATTGCGGACTTGCAGGCTGAGACTCTATTGAACTCTTTCTTGCTTAGGGCACAGCATAATATGCTCTTGGCTTTGCAGTTTAAGGATATTCTTTTCCTATCATCATCTGTCCACTGAGCCTTAGCGTTTGTGACCAAAAGATCACCTTCTTCTACAATGGACCAGATTGTGTAATCATGACCTTGTAGAAAATATTCCATTCTAGTCTTCCAGTATGTGTAATCTTCTCCATCGAACAAGGGAGGCCTGTTGACTGACTGACCTTCGAAGTTACTTTGGGCTGCCATTGATCTTTGCTCTTCAGATCGTTGGATCTTCTTCTTTGTCGAAGAGACGAGCTCTGATACCACTTGTTGCCCAGCTAGCTAGCCCAGAGGGGGGGTGAATGGGTTATTAAAACTTCGATCTCTGATTAAAACCTGTTTACTGAAAGGATTGCACAACTTAATAACAAGGTTAGAGTTAGAGCAAACAAGACAACAATCACACAAAACACATCCACAAGACACAAGGATTTTATCCTGGTTCGGAACTCCTCTCCACAGGAGACCTACGTCCAGTCCCTGAGCAATACCTCAGGATTTTACTACCAAGGGTACAATCCCCCTTAAGGATCCTTACACCCAGCCTCAACTGGTCTTCCTTCAGCCTGAAGGGAACAACAACCACCCTGGATACCACCAGGTCTTCCTTCGTCCAGAAGGGAACAACAACCACCCTGGATACCACCAGGTCTTCCTTCGTCCAGAAGGGAACACAACCTAATAAGAAAAAGGGTGTGAAAACAGGCTTCAGACTCTAGCTTGACCAGCTACACACTGAAGCTCCTAAGCCCCCGAGAGAGAAAGAGATTTAACAAGGTTTTTCTCTCCAAGGACCACACAGGCTCTTACAAAAGAGAAGATTCCTTTTGAGCACAGAGAGCTAAGAGCTTAGAACAAGGTTTGGAGTGGAGGCTTCGCTCTTCTTCAAAGTTCTAAAGATTCTAAGAGATGGATTTCTTTCTTCTTCTAAAATCAAGCGTTGTTCCACTACCTTCTTTTCCGTCTTGAGTCTTCTATTTAAACTGCTGATTCAAATTCGAACGTTGAAGTGTCCGTTGACTCTTATCCTTGTGTACGTTAGACTGGTCACTGAGGAAGCTTCTGATCGTCAGTCTTTTATCCTTGTGTACACGCCAAAGAGATGTCATAGAACTTTGTATCTTGTGTCCAATGTTGTCCAGATGAGTCTTGTCAGATATCTGTAAGCATATCATCAATAAATAGAAGACAGCTAAGACTGCTGTCTATTGTTAGTTGAGATGGAACAGATATTGCAGTATATAGCAAAGCTCCTTTCTGTCTAAAAAAGTACGTAGACAGAGTAGCATAGAAATGGAAGATATTGTCTGCATGCATGGGAGATACGATCAGAGAGCATTTAATGCATAGCAGTCAACGGACAAGATATGACTTTGACTTTTCAACGCTATTAAAAGGCATTATACTGATGCATCAAGAAATTCGATAAAAAGAATCTTGCTGACTTATGAAATCGTTATGAATTATAGCAAGTTGTTATGAACTGTAAGGAAATCGATGTGATAACTTATGAAGTCGTTACAACAAGCAGGTCGTTGTGAGTTCTGAAGAAATCGTTACAAGAAATCGTTATGACTATCGAGTTGTAAGGAAATCGTTACACGAAATCGTTATGACTGTCAAGTTGTAAGGAAATCGTTACACGAAATCGTTATACAAAGCAAGGCGTTATGATCAGTGAAGAAATCGTTATGAACTCAAAGAAATCGTTATGAAGTCTAAAGAAATCGTTATGACTATAGAGTCGTTGCGAATTCTAAAGAAATCGTTACGAGGTCTAAAGAAATCGTTATGACTATAGAGTCGTTGCGAGTTCTAAAGAAATCGTTACGAGGTCTAAAGAAATCGTTACGGCTAGAGAGTCGTTGCGAGTTCTAAAGAAATCGTTACGAGGTCTAAAGAAATCGTTACGGCTAGAGAGTCGTTGCGAGTTCTAAAGAAATCGTTACGAGGTCTAAAGAAATCGTTACGGCTAGAGAGTCGTTGCGAGTTCTAAAGAAATCGTTACGAGGTCTAAAGAAATCGTTACGGCTAGAGAGTCGTTGCGAGTTTCTAAAGAAATCGTTACGATATCGATTTGTTTTGAGTTTTCCGGTCAAAGAGGAAATCGTTCTGCTTATCAAAGAAGTCGATACAAAGACTTGGATAGAATGATGAGACTTACCAGATTGTCTTGAACTTTCATTTTTCTTTTATTTCCTGTACTTAAGGCTCAAGTAATCCATTAGTGTTATTTTGTTAATCATCAAAATTAATATATAAATAAATGGAAATATTTATTATGGGGACAGTTTGGTCATCATTTACTAAACCTAATCTCATTTAACTACATTCACCTGCTAAGATAATACCATTTTAAACTTGGAGTTTACACATATTACAAAAACATTCCTACATGGATTTCTTAATCATTTTCACAATGGTTTAACACATCTACACCACAGAAATCATTGTTGTGTTGACATGGTATATCCCATTCATTATCCGGCATTATCAGTGAACATGTTATTCCATTTGATTCAATATTCTACCTAATCAAACTTACACAATTTCACTTATCCAGTTCACATGTCACGTCTCACACACATGCTCCAAGATTCTTACTAATGCCATGAACATAGTTCAAACCACTCTAGAAGGACAAAAAAAGACAACACTTGTCACATCACACACATATCTATCACCTAGATATTACAGTGATAAATCTTAATTACTTCCGCTGCCTGGGAGAGCACCTTCTCCCCCTAACCACGTTTACTTGTTCGCGCTCCAGGATTTTCATCCAATGCCCATGGGATCTCACACCCATACGAACCTTCCCGTATGGACTTTACTATGGTACAGTTCCACAGCCCCTCTAAGGTAGCATGTCACCCCATTGGCACATTTACACATTTCTCGAATCTTTTAACACGCAATGCACATTTTAAAACCTTCATTTCATGCTCATACAACATGCTTCAGTGTTAACTATCATGGTACAAGTTCTCAGTATTAAACAAATCGAACAAGTCTAATCATGCTAAAAATTAGCAGATTTTATTAACACCATATTACATGTTTATTTTATCAATGTTCACATAAACCAACATATGTAGTTACTGTCATCATTTTATTACAAAAATTTAACCACAAACTTCTTACAGGTTACCCATCATGCATTACAATTTTGCATTTTTCTAATTACACACAAATTATGAAAATTCTACAGTCTATTATACAAGTAACCATAGTCAAACTAACATGGATCTTCATGTTCATACCCCAACTCATTCTACACCTGGATACTGACAAGTCCTAACATATGAAAATCTCTAGGAATTTAACTCTTCCACACTATTATCTAAATTTCTACACTAATAAAACAGCTTACTGTTTTACCATTCAGAACATGTAATATTATACAGGTATAAAAATTTCCCAATTTCAATAGCATGAACTAAAACCATAAACACTGCACATAAATTTATGACATTTGATTCCACATAGACTGCACAAACAAATTTACAAGATTAAAACCTGGCAGCCAGACATTTCAGAAATTCTAGTATTGAGCACTCCATAATCGCACAGCATACTCCAACATAGATATTTACTGTCATATAAAATTTACCATATCCTCATGCGAAAAATCTCGAAATTAGATCATACAGGTCAAACATGTACCTGTTTGCAGTCTGGCGAACTTGACGGCATGCAGGTGGCCGTTTATCAGTTAAGGGTAAGAAAGTGTCCCGCCAACTGAAGATCTTAACGGCAAGGAATCCTGCTGTTAAGTTCCTGTATGTGCAAAACACAGACTGCTCGCAAGAACTTGGTGAAATTGGGGTTCTAGGACACGAATAAAAATCCAGAAAATTGCCTAGGACCCACTAGACGTACGTAGGAATGATGTAGAAGGGTTACATGCCTCTTGGAAAATCCACAAGCAACATTTAAGCCGAGAAGCCCTCCTCGGCCAGAGCCAAGAGTCCTTAAAACTCCCTCGATCCACCGAGTTCAGTGATGGTCTTTAGGGTCCACCGGGTCGGGAAGATGCTCCTTGATGTCCAGCCTTCCTTCCAGTCGCAGTAGTGCACCGAATGAAGCCTCCAATCGTCGAATTTCAGAGCTCAAAGATTGGTTTTTCGCACAGAGAACTAGGGTTTTGACTCAAGAGCCAAAAGGGTTAGATCTGGCCGGAGATGGGGGTGTTTTATAGAGCTAGGGTCGGAGATGTAATTGGGTAAGGCTGGGTTACTGTTGGAGGACGGTTACCATAACAAGGGGCGAAGATTTCGGGGGCGTTTCCGGATCTGAAGATGCAACAGATCTGGGGGATTAACGTCAACATCATAGGCCACCAATTCTGAGTTGGCGTCCATCGATGTGGCCGCTGACTCATCATCGACGTCAACTCATGTTGACGCCAACATGTCGTCAAGATAGAACTTAAAGTACAGAAAACCTTATACATATACATATACCATACAACTATACATGTAATTTACAATGCATACCTTAAGTAATACTTGTTCATGCAATGTAATTGAATAAATAATGTGCACAATACAAATATACATTATATATACATATATACATAAGCAATCACCCAAAGATGAAAATTCAAGGGCCTTACATGTCCAAACACTCACACTTTGATTTTGATGATGACATATTGCACATATTACAATGATAACAAAACACATGCTTTTATACTTAATGTGTTGTATTTTTACTAATAATGACATGTTTTTGATGTCCACTCTTCATATTTACAGGTTTGCAATGCTTTGTTAAATTGTCAACACTAGTTGAGAGATAGGTCGACACTACCAAACTGCCCAGCAAGCTTCTGAAGAAAAGTCGCAGTCAGGTCGACACTACTTGATAGATAGTTGACACTGCCAGACTGCCCAGTAAGCTTCTGAAGAAAAAGTCACAATCAGGTCAACACTACATGACAGATAGGTCGACACTACCAGACTGCCCAGCAGCTTCTGAAGAAAAGTGTCACAGTCAGGTCGACACTACCTGATAGTAAGGTCAACTCTACTAGTCTGCTCAGCAAGTTCCTAAGAACAAGCTGCCAGTAAGGTCAACAATAGCTGACAGAAGGTCGACGCACTAGTTTCTCATCCAGTGAACTAGTTTTGGAGATATTCTCAGAGGTCGACTTTGTCTATTGATCAGGTCGACACTAGAGTTCTGCCAGTAAAGGGAAATTGGAATTTCTGATCAGTAGTGTCAACACTATGGAAATGTAGTTGACACTCTTTTTCTGTAAACCCAGAATTGTGCAGAGCATAAAATCCAGCGGTTGTGATCTCTTTCTGAGATCTTTATGGGAGATGCTATATTTACCAAATTGCCCTTTCATCCAAGTGGTAATGAGGTAAAGGCCGTTTGGACACGTGGCAGCCTTGGGTGCACTCTAGGTTTTTGTGCGCACCTTTCTCACGTTCATGGGACTGCACAGTGGCTATATAAGCGTCCATCTCATCTGAAGAAGCAATCCTTTGAGCCATTCATCGATTCCATCCAAGAGGACATGGGGATCAAGGCCAAGCAGTGAGAGAAAGCTTTGGAGTGCTGAAACAAGAGCAGATCAAGAAGAAAAGCAGCAGAGGAAGAAGAAGGAATCGTGCATGCAGCAGATATGAAAATAGAGAATCATGGATCTTGCATAGAAGAAGCAGCAAAGCTGAAAAGAAGAGGAAGTTCTGAAGGAAGGTGGAAGAGGAAGCTAGTGCAAGAGCAGAAGTACAAAGTTCAGCATCCGTGGAGAAACTCAAGAGCATAAGTTCAGATCTGAAATTCTCTGTAAATTAGATCTGAAATAGGGTATCACGAATTGAGGCTGATTTGAAGAATTTCAGATCAAATTGGTTGTGAAGCACAACCAGATGATGCATATGTGCAAGATGATCTAAAGCACACCTTCAACTCTCAAGATCTGAAGATTCAGAGTTCAGATTACATAGTCCAAAGAGAATTAGGCAAAAACGAAGGACTGGTGTTTGAGGATTTGTTTCCCTTAACTCTGATCTTTTTGTGTATTTGATTGTTTCCTTTTAAACTCTCCGAACTCTTTGAGTGCTCCTACTGGTGATAGGAGTGTTGATCCCATACTGTGTGTGTGTGGATTGAGAAGGTTTATCAAACCTTGAAGCTGTGAATCAGCAGATAAGCTGTGTAATCAGCGTTTGGCAAGCTGTGAGTCAGCGTTCAAGCTGTGAGTCAGTAGGTGTTTGAAGCTGGAAAAGCGGTTTAGTGAAACCTCACTTGGTTTAGTGAGGGGTGGACGTAGGTCTCCGTCTGGGAACCAACCACCTAAAAATCTCTGTGCAATGGTTTGATCTATTTCAACTAGATGCTTGCGTAGGTTTCTGCATTCACATTGCTTATCGAATTTCTTCTCACATCAATTCACTCATTCACATCAGTTCAGAAAATTATGAGTCTGTTTAGATCTTTAATGTGAGGTAATTTTTTAATTGCTTAAGCTTCTGCTGATTTTGTTATAGATCTATTCAACCCCCCCTTCTAGATCTGTTCACACCTATGAAAACGATCCAACAATTAGTATCAGAGAAAGGCTCTCTATTCTTGTGGTTTAACAGCCCGTAGAGTACTTGTGAAATGGATCTAAGGGATATATGCCAAAGGGCACTCTATGTATAGACCTCCTTATTTTGATGGATCAAACTATACTCTGGAAAACTCGTATGCAGGTTTCTTAAGAGCCCAGAATCATCAACTCTGAAAGGTAGTGAATAGTGGACCATATGAGCTCCTAGAGGATGAAGAAAAATGGACTACAGAGTAGGTCAAGAAGTCAAATGCTATTTGGAGTGCAATGAACATCATGCACTGCTTCCTTCACCCAATGGAGTTTTCAAGAGTTTCCTCATATGCTACTGCTAAAGAAGTATGGGATCGTCTAATGGTAATTTACGAAGGTACTTCTGAGGTAAAGGAAACCAAACTCAATTTGTTAATTTCTGAGTATGAAGCCTTTAAAATGGAAAATGATGAAACCATCTCAGAGATGTATGGTAGGTTAACTCTTTTGACAAATGGCTTGAAGAGTCTAGGAAAAACATTTACTGATATGAACTTGTCATAAAAATTCTTAGATCCTTAACTTCTATGTGCATACAAAGGCTACTGTACTTGAAGAGTCTAGGAATTTGTCTACTATGACTGTTGATCAATTGATTGGTTCCTTAATGACATATGAATTGGGTTTGAAACGAAACTAATGATATGAAGAAAAAGAAGTCACTTGCACTTAAAGCAAGTCCAAATTTGAAAGAAACAACTGAGGAAGAAGAATCTTCAAGCTCAGATGACTCAAGTGAATCTGCCTTGCTTACAAGAAAATTCAGAAAGTTTCTTAGAAAAGAAGGTAAAAATTTTCTTAACAAAGGACCTCAGGTAGACAACTCTTCTAAACAGAAATAATTTGCTAATAAAAATTCTAACAGAGTTGTTTGTTATAATTGCAGGAGACTAGGGCATGTAAAACCAGAATGCCCGAATGTTCAGAAAGAGTTTCAAACCCAAGTGGAAGAAAAATAAGCCCAAGCTATGATTGGAATTTGGAGTGAAGAAGAGATGATGAGGATGAAGAAAATTTAGAAGATGATGAAAATGAAGCATAATATGCTTGATGGCCAGAGAGAGCTCCAAAGATTCGGTAATTTCCAATGATACTCTAAATTCATGTTCTACTTCTGACAGTGATAATGAAGAATTGTCTTATGATGATTTGAAAATATTTTGTGAACACTTGTATAAAAGATAAAGAAATGAAATCTGAAAATAAGATTCTAAAACTTGAAATCCAAACGAAAGACCATGTTGAAAATTCTCAATTCATTTCAAAGAAAATGAAAATCTAAAAACTGAAGTTGAACAATTAAAGAAACAAATTGCAAACATGACTCTCATCATCAAGTAAATGAAAAACTTAAAGAACTTGTTGAAGAAAATTTGTTATCTGAAAAAGAAAATTGAATGTATGTTGCATGACAAATCATTACACAGTGATTGTAAAAATTTAAGTAACAAAATTATTGAATTGAAAAAACACATTGCACAATTTGAAAATGATAAGAATAAAATGAAAAATGGTTTGGATGCCATGATGCACAAACTCAAATTTTCAGAAAAAGAAATTTATGCATTAAGAGCTGAAAAGGAAAAGATGAAAAGTGAGCTCTTTACTGCTTTGGAGAAGGTAAAAGTTTTAGAAATGAACAAAACTGTTGCTAACAAGAACTTCATTTTATCAAATGAAAAATCAGTAAAAGTCCTTGTTCAGAAACAAAGGAGAAAATAAGAAAAACATAGGAAATAAAAGAAATATGTGTTTGCTAAAAGCAGAAACATAAAATTGAAAAAACAAACAAGTTTCTACAAAAGTTCCCACCTTCTTCATCAACTCAAAGTGCTACAAGGCAAGCTTCAAATCCACATCATGTTAGAAGCTACCAAAGGTAATGCTCCTCAAAGGAAATGGGGTTCCAGCATAGGTACTCAAGCAAAGGTATGTACCAGGTAAGGAATTCTCAAACTTGCTTTTATTGCAATAAACTTGGTCATCTTGCCAAACATTGCTGGAATAAAAATCAAAACTTCAATAAACATGCAAATCACGTCCAATACTTTACATGTCATAAATTGGTCACATTTTTAGAGATTGTTGTTACAGAAATGATTATTTTGTGCATGCTCCGAAATTCCATACTAATGCATATGTTAACACACATAGGAATAATTATCATATTCATATTGAAAATGTTCAGAAATTCCATGTGTATAGGCACAGTAATGTTGCACAAAATCATTATGTTTTGCTCATATCAAAATCTAAAAAAAAGAAAAATTCATAAAACATAGATGTATTGAACAAGAAAAAGAAGAATTCTGGAACTAATTCTACTCATAGTTCCATTAATGGAAAAACTGCATCTATACAAAAATTAAAATCTATTGGATTCAAAAACCATTGTTGAATTCAACATTGGTTTCATTACAGGACCCAAGGAAGTGTGGTTCCCAAAGGTAGCTTGATCAGCAACCTAATGAGCCTTGTAGCCATATTCTTCCATCTAGAATCAAGACAATGGCTATGCAAGGCAAGAATGTTGAAGAACACATGTAAAATCTTTGAAAAAGAAATGAAGACTGTTCAGGTAAAATCTCATATCATTTCAGAATTGAACTGCTTATGTTGGAACAACTTTTTATGTTTTTATCTGAACAATGAGGAGTGTGCTTTGTTGTTACTGCCCCCAACAATAATTCATCTTAACTATAGATGTCATATTTGTATCAAGTTGCTTGTAAAAATTTATCCATGATTGGCAGTGCACATTAACCTCCCTATGACTTCCTGGTATATCAAATGGTGAAATGTGGAAGGACAAGTTATGATTGTCTGAAAACTATCATTATGCATGAGTAAAATACTCCACCAAGTACCAAAAGTCATGTTTTGTATAAAGCTAATTGTGTGTGTGCCTAATCATGTGTAAATTACTTGCAAACTTTTTCATTCCATGCACATGTTAAGGGGAGAAAATTTGAAAAAGTGCAAAAATGTTCTTGTTGCTACATTCTGAATGAGTTTTTTTTTTTTCGTATCATGTGTCGACACACAGAAGATCATGTGTCGACACAACTTCCTCAAGTTTGGCATTCAGAAATGCTATTCTTGAATCTGTCTAAATGATGAATTGAGGGAAAATTATCTAAAATTCTATAATTGTTGTGTGTTTGATGTTGGTCAGTTTGCATGAAGTAAAGCAATCATGTTCACTCTCTTGAATCTCAACCATCAACACTTTGAATGATACTTGATCAGAATTTCTCTTACTTTTGTTCTCATTTGGAATGAACTCACACATCTCTGCTCTGTGTGAAGGATTCAATTGCAGAATCAACTCTTGGCTTATTCTTCATCTCTTCATGTCTCATTCAAATCAATTCAAGGTTCCTTTGATATTTTTATATGAGAAATGAATTTTAAATATCTGAAATATTTGTGCTTTTGGATTAAATGTGAAGATGAAAAATAAGACTATGATTAATGTGTCTATTTTTATCCTCAAGCTTACTTTAGATTTTATTGCAAAACACCTTAAGTAGACACTTGAGTAGTCTTGAGTCTTATATCACAAGAAATTCTGAAGTTTTGTTTTTAACAAATGTTAAGAATGATATCATAATAACTCATGTCACGTCCCGAGAATTACGTAGCGGATATTAGTTCGAAGAATTCGAATCGATATCCCTAGACGTGGACAGTCGGCAAATAAGCCTCTAGCTAGCACGCACTAAATGTATATCAACAAACATCATAATAGGGCCCAACTGATGAAATCAATAAAAATTGTATTCAAATCTCAACTTATTGTATTCCAAAGGAACTGTTACAACTCTTAGACTATGGTAAAACAGAACTAGACTCAATAAAAAGGAAAGTACATTTACTCCTCACTTCCTACTACATGTTCTAACTCTCAAAATAAACTACTATAACTAGACATAATTGGGACGCTCATCACTCGGAGCATTCCCATCCTCGGCTTGCTCTTCCTCTTGAATGTCATAGTCACCTAGATTGGGTAAAAAGTAGGGGATGAGCAAACTAGCCCAGTAGGATTTACATCTCAATGTGTGGGCAATGATATAAGTGATTAGCAATTTAGACCTAGGGAAGCATGATGAATGTCATGATGTGCATGTACGAATGAAACCCATTAAAACAGGACACATGAAACAAGTAGATAGAGTGATCATGATAAAATAAGATCTGGAACGATATAACAAGAGAGAACTAGCAATAGATCACTATGTACAAACACGCAAGATTTCACTTGATGTCAATAGTTTTCAAGAAAACAAGATATCACTAGTTGCAATATATGCAGGATGGCCATTCATCACGCAAGCAAGCAAGCAAGATTGCACAAGCACGAACAAGTAACACTAATCAGGCACGTAACACTAAGTACACCAAGGAAAGATCCACCAAAAGTGCACACAGGTCACGTGTATGTGGTTATGTATCTAACATTCAACACGCAAGCAAGTACTCCCAGCGCAGACGCAACGCCAGTAATCATTATACCCCATGGTTAACAGTATATTTATGACTCGCCGTCATTGGGGCTAGACTAGAGCCCTTGGACACACACCGTGCCCTGTCAGCATCTCATGTAAATTTTTAAATGTAGATACCTACAGTCAGCATGTGTAATGTCATGTTCATGATGAGGACGGAAACAAGTAATAGAACATGATTTCATGAGAACAATGGTCAAGAAATAAATTCGGCAGCAGAACGGTACGATTTATAATTTAGTTCAATCTTTACATTAATGGTTTTAGTTTAGATTGTAAATCACACTCATGAGAACAAGAAGAGAAAGGAAGTGCACGCCTAGATGTATAAGTGTATAGTGTTGCACGCGTGTCAATTCACAATCCGTCGGTCTCAAACTCTTGGAAAAAAACACTTACATGATGGCATGCAATGAACAATGCATTTAACTACATATGGGTTTACAAGATTTTAAGATAAAATTTATCATTTAAAGCAAGCTAGAATGGTAACAAGAGTAAATCACAAGTTTCATGTGATCATATCATTAAGAAAGCAATTAGAATAATATTCATGTAATTAAGGATTTTTCAATGGATTAAACACTTTAAGCCATTAAGTAGACATCATGAATGATTTGACCCAAGACATGCAATATTTTGCAAAGGTAATGTCGACACACCTTACTGGTGTCGACACAATGCTTCAAAACTGAGGCAAAAAATGCAGAACTGGTCGAGTAGTGTCGACACTAGATCAAGTAGTGTCGACACAATGCTTCAAATACAAGGCAAAATGATCAAGTGGTGTCGACACAGATCAGGTAGTGTCGACACTAGAGACCCTTCCCAGAACACCTTCTGGGCCAATCTGGGACAGTGTGTCGACACTAGATCAGGTAGTGTCGACACTAGAGACCTTCCCAGACCACCTTCTAGGCTGGTTTGGGACAGTGTGTCGACACTAGATCAACTAGTGTCGACACTAGAGGCCCTTCCAGAACAAAACCTATAGGTCAAGTGTAACCCGAAAATATGTCTCATGCAGCGATTCACTTACCCATCTTATAACTCTGTAACTAATGACATTTAGACAAAATGTTCAACACAAAATATGACTAGGACAACTAGTATAAGAACTTTTATGTTGGGGGTTTGATCTAATTCGGTCTCTAATCTCAAGAAACACATGAATAACATAAGGCTAAGTGCATCCCGAAATCATAGTATCATGTAGTGACTCTCTTACCATGGTCATAACTCTCTAACTAAAGACTTTTGGACAACACATCCAACATAAAAGATGATCACGACTACAAGTATAAGAACTTTCATGAAGGACATTTAGTCTAATTTGGTCTCACATCATGTGCATAATAAGAAGAATGGGAAAAGCCCTAACAGTGCGCGACTTTGGGAGAACACTTATAACTCACAATATACTCATTAGAATTTGATGAAACCAGTGAGAAACGAAAGTTAACTTGATGATCTACACATTGGTATAGGATATGTTAAATTTTGGCCCGAGAAAACCTACCTTATGGGTTGAAGAAGTCTCATTTTTCCAGAAAACTCGTGTTCAGACCACTTGGAGGAAAACACTTACTGCTCCGTGTAGACTACAAGGAATTTGGGCATTCCACTTGGGTTAGAACGTAGACTTGACCCTCTTTCCAGAGGTATAAGTCTTGCAAGGTTTGGTTTAGATTTGACCCACCTTTGGTCGACTTCACGATGACTGTCTGCGTAGGTCACAGCAGACTCAACGGGGAAGCAGATGAGTTTCTTGTTGTCGTTCCACAACTCCTAAGCCACCAAGAGCTCCCCCACACGGCCCCAGAAAGTTCTAAAACTCGTCCCTAAGATTTGGCAAAGAGTTTTTAAGCAACCATGGTGTTTTAGGAGTCCTATTGTAACTAGGAAAGCTGGGTTGCGGTTTTGGCTTGTTAGTTTCCTATTGTTGAGGATTTCTTCCTCTCCTTGAGTGTGTGAGGCTTTAGGAAACCTCCAACCATAGATAAGCACGAATTGGGTTGCCAAGAATGCATGATTGCATCCCAATTCAACTCAAATTGCCTCTTCCTAATTTCAGCCTAATTAAAGTACGAATTTCCCTGCATTTTCTAGCTTTATTTGATTTTGGGCCAAATGATGTCCATTGGCCCAGTTATGATATTGGGTCATTAATGTATAATGTTGGAAGTCTCTCCAACACTTTTATTTGATTTTTGATTGTGTCGTATTTCCGTGTTAACGGTTTTCCGACTTATTATAGCACGTACGATAACGATGCGTATGTTTTACATACTTGGATATCATGGAAATTATTTATTTCTATTTATTTGAATTCTTATATAGCTACAATTTCCGGGGTGCTACAACTCAAGACCATGATCTATTAAGGGAAATGCTGCTTGTCACCTAATGAAAAGTAATGAAAGTTCTCAAAAGGAAATTTTCAAGAAAAAGAAAGATTATAAGGAAAATTGCAGAGCAATGATTAGTACACTGAGTAACCAGGTTATTCCACCTGAGACGTAGTTGGACTTGAGTCAAAAGGTGGTGCTAAGTTATCTCTATTCAAAAAGAAGCAAACAAATGGTTAACATGCCTAGTAGTCAGGCACTCTTGCACTGGGTAAGTGTGTGTGCTTGCACAGAAAAGCATGAATTTAATCTTCTTTGCTAATTTCCTAAAATATCTCAAATGAAAGAAATAAATAGAAAAAGAAAAAGGTGTACAAAGTGCAGCTAACCTAAAATAGAATTCATGTTGTTCAAGAATGTTAAATTGTTATTCTACATTGTGTTGAGATCAAAATTTTAATTTTCTAATGATATACAATCTTGACAACTCAATTTAGGTCTAAAAAATCATGTCACTTTTGTAAATAAAATTTCTAAGGTGATTTTTTGATGATAAAGAAATGACATAAGAACTCAATAAAAAATCATCTTTATTTTTAAACCTTGCCGCACAATATGAAACGTACAATTATATTATTTTCATATATTAAAATCATTGTGTACCTTAATACCTTCATGATCCTTCAAAATCGAATTGTTTGTGCTCCTTGCAATACAGTCTCTTGTTCAGGGGAGCAACTTTTTGTTGAACTCTGGTTTTATGCCCCAATCAATTGGTTTCATCACTCTATTAGTTTCACATCATTTCTATTGATCCCTATTCAGTTGGAAGTGGACAACTCCAATACTGTCAAGGGGGAGAGTTGTTTCACTTAGGGGGAGAATTCTGCATATTTGTGAGATTTATGAGACCTCTAGTAATATTCTTGATATTGGGGGCTATTTGTTTTAATGGGAGAAAAATTAAAAAAGGGAGAGATTCAAATTGCATTGCATGTGTCTTTCAATCTTTTTGATGTTGTCAAAAAGGGGGAGAGAATGTTGACAAATTCAAAGTTCCTGAATAAAGGGGGAGAGAATGATATTCTGTGAAAGAATGGGGAGAGAATGATATTCTGTGAAAGAAAGAATGGGAGAGAATGATATTCTGTGAAAGAATGTTGCCATGTTTTAAGAATGTTGTTTTAAGAATGTTGACAAATGTGTCATGTTTGTCATCATCAAAAAGGGGAGATTGTTGAGTTGTGTTTTGATGATGACATATTAATGATGTCTACACTCTCATACTTTGATTTAATGATGACTATAATATTTGGTTGTGAATGTTGTCCAAACACTCACACTTTGATTTTGATGATGACATATTGCACATATTACAATGATAACAAAACAACATGTTCTTTATGCTTAATATTTCATATTTACTAATAATGACATGTTTTGATGATCCACTCTTCATATTACAGGTTGCTAAGTTTTGTCAAAATAATGTCAACACTAGTTGAGCGATAGGTCGACACTACCAGACTGCCCAGCAAGCTTCTGAAGAAAAAGTCACAGTCAGTCGACACTACTTGACAGATAGGTCGACACTACCAGACTGCCTAGCAAGCTTCTGAAGAAAAAAGTCACAGCCAGGTTGACAGTACTTGACAGATAGGTTGACACTACAAGACTGCCCAGCAAGCTTCTGAAGAAAAAGTCACAGTCAGGTCGACACTACTTGACAGTAAGCTCAACTCTACCAGTCTGCTCAGCAAGTTCCTGAAGAACAAGCTGCCAGTAAGGTCGACACTAGTTGTCATCCAGTGAACTAGTTTTGGAGATATTCTCAAGAGGTCGACTCTATCTGTTGATCAGGTCGACACTAGAGTTCTGCCAGAAAAGGGAAATTGGAATTTCTGATCAGTACTGTCAACACTATGGAAATGTAGGTTGACACTCTTTTTCTGTAAACCCAGAATTGTGCAGAGCATAAAATCTAGCGGTTGTGATCTCTTTCTGAGATCTTTATGGGAGATGCTATATTTACCAAATTACCCTTTCATCCAAGTGGCAATGAGGTAAAGACCTATTGGACACATGGCAGCCTTGGGTGCACTCTAAGTTTTGTGCACACCTTTCTCACGTTCATTGGACTGCACAATGGCTATATAAGCCTCCATCTCATCTGAAGCAGCAATCCTTTGAGCCATTCATCGATTCCATCGAAGAGGACATGGGGATCAAGGCCAAGCAGTGAGAGAAAGCTTTGGAGTGCGGAAACAGGAGCAGATCAAGAAGAAAAGCAGTAGAGGAAGAAGAAGGAATCGTGCATGCAGCAGATATGAAAACAGAGCATCGTGGATCTTGCACAGAAGAAGCAGCAAAGCTGAAAAGAAGAGGAAGATTAGAAGGAAGGTGGAAGAGGAAGCCAGTACAAGGGCAGAAGCACAAAGTTCAACATCCGTGGAGAAACTCAAGAGCATAAGTTCAGATCTGAAATTCTTTGTAAATCTGATCTGAAACAGGGTATCGCGAATTGAGGCTGATTTGAAGGATTTCATATCAAATTGGTTAAGAAGCACAACCAGATGATGCATATGTGGATGATGATCTGAAGCACACCTTCAACTCTCAAGATCTGAAGATTCAGAGTTCATATTACACAGTCCAAAGGAAATGGGCAAAATCGAAGGACTGGGTTGAGGATTTGCTTCCCTGAACACTGATCTTTTTGTGTATTGATTGTTTCCTTTTAAACTTTCTCCGAACTCTGAGTGGCTACTGGTGATAGGAGTGTTGATCCCATACTGTGTGGTGTGGATTGAGAAGGTTTATCAACCTTGAAGCTATGAATCAGCGGATAAGCTGTGTAATCAGCGGTTGGCAAGCTGTGAGTCAGCGTTCAAGCTGTGAGTCAGCAGGTTGTTTGAAGCTGTGAATCAGCGGTCCAAACTTTCTCCATATAAATTAACTCACTTATTTATATATTAATTTTGATGATTAACACAAACATTACTAATGAATACGTGAGCCTTGAGGACAGGAAATAAAAGTAAAGAAAGTTCAAGACAATCAGGTAAGACTCTCACTTCATAATTTTTCTTAAGTCATTGCATCGACTTCTTCATACTTCATATCGACTTCTATTGATAAACAAACGATTCCTTTATAAGTTCATAACGATTTCATAAGTATTATGATCAATTTCCTTCTGACCGAAAAGTCGTGATGTTTCAAACAATCGATACCGCAACGATTTCTTTGGAAAGCGTAACGACTTGACGTCGTAACGATTCTATAAGACATCGCAACGATTTCTTTTGAAAGCATAACGACTTGTCCGTTGTAACGATTTCTTCAGTACTCGTAACGATTTCTTTTGAACTCGCAACGACTTTCTAGCCGTAACGATTTCTTAAGTTCCCGTAACGATTTGTTTAGAATTCACAATGACTTTCTAGCTGTAACAATTTCTTTAGAATTCACAACGACTTTCTAGCCGTAACGACTTCTTTAGTTCTCGTAATGATTTCTTTAGAATTCACAACGACTTTCTAGCTGTAATGATTTCTAAAGTTCTCGTAATGATTTCGTTAGACCTCGTAACGATTTGCTTGTCGAAACGATTTCTTTAGAACTCAGAACGATTTGCATCTCATAACGATTTGTTAAGAGTTTCATATCGATTTCTTCAGAAATACAACGATTTGTATTTCACAACGATTTCATAAATCCTTATAACGATTTCATTATTATAATAACGATTTGCCTATCAACTTATAACGATTTCATAAGTCATAAAGGCATCAGCTTTGTTCATATCGATTTCATTACTATATCAACACTCTTTGATATACGTTGAATAGTCAAAGTCGTATCTCGTATGTTTGACTGCTATACATTCAATGCACTCTGAACGTATCTCTCATGCATGCAGACGATATCTTCCAGCATTGTGCTATTCTGTCTACATCTTTATTTTGACAGAAAGGAGCTTTGCTAAAACTAGCAATATCTTTTCCAAACTGTGACTAACGATCAACAACGACAGCCCTAGCTGTCTCCTATTTATTGTTGACATACTTGCAGATACCTGACAAGACTTATCTGTACAACGTTGGACACAAGATACAAGATATTAAAATGTTTCTGTGGCGTGTACTAAAGGATAAAAGACTGAAGATCAGAAGCTTCCTTGCAGACCTGTCTAACGTACACCAGGATGAGAGACAACGGATCTTTAACGTTCAAATTTCAAGAAGAAGCTTAAATACAAGACTCAAGACTGAGAAGGATAACAACATACTTTTGAAGAATATTATTCTGAAAGAAAGCATCGCCAATCCTTCAAGTCTTCTGTGATTCAAAACAAGAGCGAAGCACTCCATTCCAATCTATCTTAGCTCTTTAGCTCTCAGTGTTCAAGAAGAAATTCCTGTGAGAGCCAGTGTAGTCTTTGGAGAGAAACCAGTGTTAAATTTCCTTCTCTCTCGAGGCTTGTTTGCTTAGAATTGTAGCTGTTTGAGCTAGTTCCTGAAGCTTGTTCTTATACTTCTTTTTATTAGTTGTGTTCCTTCTGGTGAAGGAAGACCTGGTGGTATCCAGGGTGGTTGTTTTCCCTTCAGGTTGAAGGAAGACCAGTTGAGGCTGGGTGTAAGGATCGTGTGGGGGATAGTACCCTTGATAGTGAAATCCTGAGGTATTGCTCAGGGACTGGACGTAGGTCTCCTGTGGAGAGGAGTTCCGAAACAGGATAAAAATCCTTGTGTCTTGTGGTTGTGTTTTTGTGTGTTTGCTGTCTCGTTCCTCTAACTCTAACCTTCGTTTAAGTTGTTGTGTAATCCTTTTAGTGAACAGGTATTAATCAAAGATCAAATTTTTAATAACCCATTCACCCCCCCTCTGGGCTAGCTAGCTGGCAACAAGTGGTATCAGAGCGAGTCTCTTCGACAAAGAAGAAGATCCAACGATCTGAAGAGTAAAGATCCATGGCAGCCCAAGGTAATTTCGAAGGTCAGTCAGTCAACAGACCTCCTTTGTTTGATGGAGAAGATTATACCTATTGGAAACAAGAATGGAGTACTTTCTACAAGGCCACGATTACATGATATGGTCCATTGTAGAAGAAGGCGATCTTCTAGTCACCAATGCAAAGGCTCAGTGGACAGATGAAGACAGAAGAAAAATCTCCTTAAACTGCAAAGCCAAGAGCATCCTGTGCTGTGCCCTCAGCAAGAAAGAATTCAACAGAGTTTCAGCCTCCAAATCCGCAATGGAAATGTGGAAAAGCTCAGGATTACCTATGAAGGGACAGATAAGGTAAAGGAGACAAGAATCGACATTCTTGTGACTCAATATGAAAGATTCCAGATGCAGTCAGGTGAATCCATAACCCAAATGTTCAGTAGATTCACAGATATCACAAACGGATTAGCTGGATTAGGAAAAGTCTATGATGTACCAGATATGGTCAGAAAGATCCTCAGATCTCTGCCATCCTCATGGACTCCAAAGGTAACAGCCATTGAGGAAGCCAATGATCTAAAACTAATGTCATTGGAGAAGTTAATAGGATCCCTTATGGCTCATGAAATAAATATGGAGAGATTAGGAGAATCCTCCAGCAGAAAGAAGCAATCAAATGCTCTCAAGGCCAATGAAGACATATCAGAAGAATCACTGGACAACAGTGAAAGCAGTAAGGACAGTGATGATGAAGAAGCAATGTTGTCTCGAAGACTTCAAAGAATTCTAGCAAAGAAGAAGAAGTTCCAGTCTGGGAGAAGATTTTTCAAGAAAAATAAAGATTTCAGAAAACCAGAAGTAAAGGATTCGAAGAAAGGAGAAGTGATATGCTATGAATGCAAAAAGCCTGGACACATCAAGGCAGATTGTCCAATGCTCAAGAAGAATGATCACAAGAAGAAGGATAATTTCAGAAAATTCAAGAAGTATAAAAAGAAGGCAATGGCAGCTGCTTGGGAGAACAGCAGTGACTCAGACAGTGAGTCAAGCTCAAGCAGTGATGGAGAAGAAGCCAACCTGGCTCTCATGGCCAACATCGAAGAAAAGGTAACTTCTGACTCTTCTTTTGATTCCTGTAATGATTCAGATTCTGATAATTTAGAAAGTGCCTTAATGAACTTTATGATAAATATAAAGAAGTATCCAAATTACTTAAAGTTAGTAAGAAAAATGTAATCTGTTTAGAAAACACTAATTCAGATCTAAAACAGAAAATGAAGAATTAGAAAAAAACAATAACTGAACTTAAAAGAAGAAATAAATTGTTATGTGAAGACCTAAAGCTAAGAATGAACAAATAACAAAATTGAAAAACAGGAAAGCACAGCACACTAGAGAAATGTACTAATGGTAAAAACTCTCTAATATTAAAAGGTGCTAGAAGAGCAGGTAATAAGAAAAAGGGTTAGGATATACCCCCAGATAATGAAGAAACCATAGTCTACCCTAAAACATATCCAACACCAAAAGTTATACCTGAACAAGAATAGCATATAAAGCTGAGTTCAAGTATATAGAAAAGGTAACAAAATTGTCCTGCTGTGATCACTGCAACAAATTAGGACATATCGCAATAACATGCCCAAAAACATAAAAAAGGATAATAAAAGGAAAAATTGATGATACTAACCTTCAGGACCCAAAAGAACTTGGGTACCTAAAACTTAATGTTTAAATTTCAAGGGAAATCAAAGAGCATCCAAATGGTATTTGGATAGTGGATGCTCAAGGCACATGTCAGGACAACCAGAAGATTTTCGTTAATCTCCAAGCTGAAGAAGAACAGTCACCTATGGAGATAATGGAAAAGGCACAGTGATAGGAAGTGGGGGGGTCCGTGAACATCAAAGGAAAAATCAGTTATTGAAGATGTAATGCTGGTCAAAGGATTAAAGCACAATCTCATCAGCATCAGCTAGTGTGTGACAAAGGCCATCAGATTCAGTTCCAAGAATCAAAGTGCAGTATATTAAAGGATGGAGCAGTCATATTTGAAGCATATAGAGAAAGAAATTTGTATGTTCTCTATCTCGATGGAGATAATGGAAAAGGCACAGTGATAGGAAGTGGGTGGGTCCGTGAACATCAAAGGAAAATCAGTATTGAAGATGTAATGCTGGTCAAAGGAGTAAAGCACAAATCTCATAGCATCAGATAGTTGTGTGACAAAGGCCATCAGATTCAGTTCCAAGAATCAAAGTGCAGTATATTAAAGGATGGAGCAGTCATATTGAAGCATATAGAGAAAGAAATTGTTTTTGTATGTCTCTATCTGAGGGAACTCAAGGATCAAGATGTCTATTTGGCAGCCAGCAAAGATCAATCAACAGAGTGTGGCACAGAAGACTGTGGTCACTGCAGCTTGGAGGATTGAACAAGCTCAGAAAGAGAAATCTAGTGGAAGGATTGCCAAAGGTCAACTCCAAAATGGATAGCATTGCAGACCTTGTGCAAGAGGAAAGCACACCAAGAGCTCTTTCAAATCAAAGACAGTAGTGACCACCTCAAAGCCATTAGAATACTTCATATGGATCTATTTGGGCCAATGAGGACTACCAGTCTTGGAGGAAAGAATTTTGGATTTGTTATAGTTGATGATTACTCAAGATTTACTTGGGTATCCTTTCTAGAGCACAAAGATGACACCTTTGATAATTTTGTCAGCTTCAGCAAGAAAGTTCAGAAAGATCAGAAGTTCACCATTATATCTATCTGATCAGATCATGGTGGTGAGTTTCAGAATGAAAAGTTTGCAAAGTTCTGTAATGATCAAGGAATTGAGCACAACTTCTCAGCACCAAGGACACCTCAACAGAATGGAATTGCTGAGAGGAAAAATAGAACTCTTTGGATATGGCAAGAACATGTTATCAGAATATGACTTGCTAAGATATTTTTGGGCCGAAGCCATCAACACTGCAAGCTATATCATTAATAGGGTAATGATCAGGTCAATTCTGAGGAAGACTGCTTATGAACTCTACAAGGGAAAGAAACTAAAGATCAGTCACTCAAAATATTTGGATGTCCTTGTTTCATCCACAACAATGGAAAAAGGGACATTGGTAAGTTAGATGCCAAATCAGATGAAGGCATCTTTAGGGGTTACACTTCTAAACCAAAGGTTATAGAGTTTCAATAAACGTTCATTATTAATTGAACAATCTGTGCATGTTATTTTGATGAATCTAACCCCTGAAAAAAAGGAAGAATTAGTGACATTGATGATGCGATGACTTGTCCGAAAAATTAAAGAATACCTCAATTGAGGACAAGGAAGATCCACCTCTGGAAGAACTACATCAGACTAAAATTCAACATGAAAACTTCAAAAGAATGGAGACATAAGAAAGATCACCCTCCTGAGAATATTATGGTGATCCATTCGTAGGGGTAAGAACAAGAGGTAAGTAATCCTTGTGATTATTTAGCCTTTGTTTCAAATAGAGCCTAAGACAGTCAATGAAGCTTAACCTATGAATCATGGATATAGCCATGCAAGATGAACTAAATCAATTCAAGAGAAACCAAGTATGGTCACTGTTCCTAGACCATCCAATCATTAGTTATTGGCACCAAGTGGGTGTTCAGAAATAAACTGATGAGTCTGGAGTAATCTTAAGGAACAAGGCCAGACTGGTAGCTCAAGGCTATTCCCAAGAGGAAGGCATAGATTTCGATGAAACCTATGCACCTGTGGCTAGACTTGAGGCTATTAGGATTTTACTTGCTTATGCATCTGCATAGATTTAAAATTGTTTCAAATGGATGTCAAATCAGCCTTTTTAAATGGATTTATCAAGAGGAAGTGTATGTTGAACAACCTCCGGGGTTTGATGATACCGAATTTCCAAATCATGTATTTAAACTCCATAAGGCTCTATATGGTTTAAAGCAATCACCTAGAGCCTGGTATGAGAGGCTCAGTACTTTTTATAGATCATGGTTTCACTAGAGGTCAAGTAGATAGTACATTATTTATAAAATTAAAGTCAAACATATACTTCTTGTGCAAATATATATAGATGATATTATTTTTGGATCTACTGATGAATCTCTTGCAAGTACTTTGGAAAAGCTTATGCAGGGAGAATTTGAAATGAGTATGATGGGAGACCTAAACTACTTCCTTGGATTACAAATCAAGCAAGGGAAGGAAGGCACCCACATCTGTCAAGCCAAGTACACCAAAGAGCTATTAAAGAAATTTTGTTTGAAGGTGCGAAGCCACTGTCAACGCCAACGAGCACATCAACCAGATGGACAGTGATTAGAATGGTTAAAAAGGTAGACCAAAAGAACTATAGAGGCATGATAGGGTCATTACTTTACTTAACAGCAAGAGACCAGACATTTTATTCAGTGTATGCATGTGTGCTAGATATCAAGCAGACCCTAGAGAGTCTCATTTAATTTCTATGAAAGAATATTTAGATATTTAGCTAGAACTCATGATTTAGGTCTTGTATCCAAAATCTTGTGAAATAAATTTAGTAGGATATTCTGATGCTGATTATGCTGGATGAAAGTAGATAGGAAGAGCACCAGTGGTTGTTGTCAGTTCTTGCAGGATGTCTAATATCTTGGTCCTCCAAGAAACAAAAGTCAGTAGCTCTATCAACAGCTGAGGCAGAATATGTTGCTGCTAGAAGTTGCTGCACACAACTCCTATGGATAAAGCAACAACTGAGGATTTCGGCATTCATATCAAGTCAATTCCACTACTGTGTGATAATACAAGTGCCATCACACCTCACCAAGAATCCAGTGCAACACTCAAGGATAAACATATTGAGGTTAGATATCACTTCATTCGAGATCATGTAGTTAGGGGTAACATAGAAATTTCTTTTATAGATACAAATGGTCAACTAGCAGATATCTCACAAAAGCCTACCTGAAGAGAGATTACATCTCTTAGAAGGGAATTAGGGATGTGCAATTTGTGAAAAGATTCTGTATTTAAATTGGCATATAAATTTTCAGATTAAATAAAAATTTCTCTCTTCCCTGACTTTAAGCAAACTCAGCTTATTTACTCTCATGACCGTGGTGTTAAAAGCAGTTTGACTCGTCAAACCCTTTTGTCGTCTTCTGCCGTTACCGCCTTTGGCGCTTCCTGCTTCGATATAAAGTAATTCTAATTAGTCAAATCGTTCTGGGAACGACTCATCTTCCACTTTTACCCTTTCTCCTTTATCTATTCGCCCAAAGCCGATGCCCTAAAGATTCCGGCATCGACTCTCTGCAAGATTTGAAGCTTTCTCTTCTTCCCGCGAAGAATCCCTTGAGGCTTCCATCTCTTCCATCATCTCCTTCTCCAGAACCGTTCTTCTCTCTACCCATGGCCGCTCGATGATCTCCGAAGTGTAGGGGGCTACAGTGCTGAGTACCTGTCCGCAGAGCAGCAGGAAAGATCACCTTCGTGAAGACGAAGATTTGCGGAAACAAGGCAGTGGATGTTCAGAATCTAGAGAAGAATGGCATGAGCAGTTTAGTAGAAGTTTTGAGAAGGATGCAGTGGATGGATGTTGCCACTTTCTCGAGGTAAGTTATCCCACCCTGGTAAAGGCGTTTTCATTGTCTGAAGTCAGAGGCAGATGGGTCCTTGTCTCCTCTGTAAGGGTATTCAAATTAAGGTAGACCATGAACTCCTGCACACGGTTTGGAGTGAAGACATCTGGACATAGTGGGTTCACACCGTGAACGATGATGCAAAGGGTCTTGGCATTATAGGTCCAGGTTTCAGGCTGAAAGACGGGAAAATTAGATATCAATCAAATTTCTGCATTCAACCGTCTACTCCATTTCATTATCTGCCAAATTGTGGTTCCCCAGAGTGCTACTTTCTCATCTTGCATAGGGCAGATTCGGATATGATGTTCTGGGTAATCCAGAATAAGGAGATTAACTTGGCCGCAGTCATGTTGGAGAGAATGAAGTTTGCTAGTGCTCAAATCTGGGTATACAAAGAGCAAAATGAATGTATCCTTTCCCTATGCTCATCTCCTAACCAAGATTTTCAAGCATTTGGAGTTGATTATCTGGAGTGTTATGGAAAAGATGGGCCAGTCTATAAGGTCCAGGAACCTTAAGAAAAGTGTTTTTCAGTGCAGAATGGGATATGGACAAGACCTCTGTGGCAGAGGGAGAGGCCATCATCGGAGTTGTCTCAGAGATTCAGAAGAAGCAGCAGATCCTCCAGCAGTTTTAGAGGTAAGATCAGCAGCAGTAGAGTTGCAGCCGCAGCACCCTCAGTGGAACTCCAAGCAGGGATTTCAGGATCACTATTATAGAAGTTGAATCTCATCTCCAGAAGTTCAAATGGAAGAAGCTGTAGTAGGTGTGGGAGATCCTTTGCCCACCTCAATAGTTGCCTCTATTTTAAGAGATGTTTTTGGACTCTCTTCCCTCCACCTCAGTTACTTCAGAAACAGGTGGACTTGATGAAGAAGAAGCTATGGCACCAGGCCATACAGAAAATTTGACTGAATCAGTTGTCAATGTTGAGGTGCAAGTAGCTACTCAACAAGAAGTGATTTGGAAGATGTTCCCAGCCAAGGGGAAATATGCTAGTGAATCAAAATTGTCAGAATCCGTGGCAGAAGGCCACTCTGAGAAAATTGTTTTGAAGGAAGCTCCTGCCCAGGGGGAGCTAGAAAATGTTGATCTCCATGCTCCTATTCAGGGGGAGCAAATGGCAATGAGGAACCATTGATAAAAAATGCTCCTGAGACAGATGCACCATCTCAGAAAAATCCTCCTCCGGCCAACACTCCTGTAAGTGAAGAACCAAGTGCAAGCCATGTACACATTGAGGAGCTTGTCACTCAGCAAAGCAAACAAAAGAGAGTGGTTCACAGAAGGTCAAGAAAGAGCCACAGAAAAGTAAATCTGAAGCCAGTTATGGAATTGTTGAAGGCTCAAGGAGATATTTTATCATCCGTTCAGACCAGTGTGCAAGGCATTCTGATCAGTCAAGCTTCAACCACCTCTGAGCTATCTTCAGTCCGAAATGCTATGAAGTGGTTCAACAAGGAAATGTCTAATATGAAGTCCATGATTGCAATTCTTTCAAGGTCAAGTGATTTTTCTCTTGCAGCTACTCAGAGCAGATCAGCAGCTGTTCCTTGACCACCAGGGCCTCCAGCTCAAGAGTCTCGGCCAGTAGGGCCTTTAGCTCAAGGATCAGGGCCATCAGTGCCAGCATCAGGGCCACCAGGGCCATCAGTGCCAGCATCAGGGCCATCTGGGCCGTCTGCAGTGTCAGAGAGGGTCATGCAAAAGGGAAAGAGCCATTGAAGCTACCAAGGCCCCTGACACTTCTACTCTTGCAACTCCAACCCTCTCCTCACCTTCATCTCCTTCTACAGCCCCTCCCACACCACCAACTCTCAAACCCCTATGCCTCGCACCCAACCTTCTTCCTCTCTCATTCATCTCAACCTTTTTTCTCTCCCACTCCTTCTCACACCTCAGCTCCATCATCATTCTCACCTTCTTCACCTCTCACTCACACCACTCCAGTTTCGCCCGTCTACATCCTTCAATCCCAAACACCTCTTCTATCCTCCTACTCCTCCTTCCTCTGTCACTTCATTCAGGAAAAACCTCAACTTCTTGGTGTCTTTGACACTAATATTCCGCATGATTTGAGAGAAATACCCTCCTCACCATTCTCTCCACTGCCACTCATATCCACAGGACTGATCCTCCCAGTCCTGGCAAGAAAAAGAGGAAACATTCATCCTCTGTCAGCATCTCCTCCTCACCATTATTTCCTCCTCTTTGGTACTCTCTTACCCTCAAACCTCAGAAAAGACCTATCTATAAGGAATACCTTCAAAAATGCATCCTCTCCACCATCTATGGTATTCCTTTCCTCAACCTCTCTGAGCATTTAAACATTGTTCTTCCTTTTATCCAGCTGTCCCACCCTCAAAAAACCAAAATCTTTTAGGGCACTGAGTTCAAGACTGAAGATCAGTGAGCCAATGCCAAGGGCAACAAAGCTCAGTACACCAAATACTTGACTACCAGGGCAGAATCCCTTACCCATAGAGCTCACCCACTCACGCTTTCTAAGTGGTTTACTCTTCAGCATAAAAACTCTTGGGGACCTTTCATTTTGAAAGAAATCAGAATTGCCAAGAACTTCCAGTTGTACAGTGATTTCTGCTACTTGAACAAGCTGCCTGAAGTCCAGTTTTACCAGTTTCATTCAGCCATAGTGATGCTATGATCAGAACATCCAATAAATCTTCCCCTCACAGTGGATTTTTCCGATCTCAGAGTTGACTCTCCAGTTCTTCTGCCAAAGCTACACTCCTTAGTGTTTGACTCAGATGCAGGCTCCCATGCCTTGATATGTTTGCTAAGCAGATGGGCAGAATGTCAGCTAAGCAGGGTAGAATGCCTCCTTTTTGCGGTTATCTTCAGAGAAACCACTCTGGCTGCATTTCCTCTCAAGTTTTGGCTCCACTCATCTCTGAGTGTGAGAGGCTTTCTCCCACCATATGGGAAACGCTCTACAAGGAACCCATCTTCAGTTGCAAGCCATCAACAGTTCCTTGGTCCGTCAAGCTAAGCCTATTCTATCAGCCGAAGCCTTCATGGATCTCAACTCCATAAATCCCATTCAAGAGATCTATGTTCAGTGGGCAGCCAGATATACTGCCTTCTATGCTCTGAAGTAGGATCTGCTTGATCAGAAGATTTTCTATCCAATCTTCTAGATAGATTTCTCCATCGTGCCAGCTTTGGAAAGAGCACCTACTTTGATTCATAATGGACAAAGATCAATATGAAGAATTTGGCAGAGCAGCGCAGCTTTACATTCAAAGGATCTCTCCAGCCATGGGTTCTTCCTTCTCAGTTGCTCCTGGTGTTTTCCGCCAGACTTTGAAGATGTGGAGATCAAGGAATGGACTGTTATTTCCCAGCATGCCTCCCTTTTGTCTCCTATGTATATCTACTCCTAATTAATACAAAGCTTTCTCTCTTCTTTGTCTCATAGACTATCTTTTGCTTATTGACAAAAAGGGGGAGAAAACTAATGCAACTCTGAAAAACATGTTGTTTTCTTTATGTTGTTTAGTATTTTATCATCATCAAAAAGGGGGAGATTGATGACCAAACTTCTCCATATAAATTAACTCACTTATTTATATATTAATTTTGATGATTAACAAAACATTACTAATGAATTACGTGAGCCTGAGGACAGGAAATAAAAGTAAAAGAAAGTTCAAGACAATCAAGTAAGACTCTCACTTCATAATTTTTCTTAAGTCATTGCATCAACTTCTCATACTTCATATCGACTTCTATTGATAAACATAACGATTCCTTTATAAGTTCAACGATTTCATGAGTATTATGATCAATTTCCTTTCTGACCGAAAAGTCGTGATGTTTCAAACAAATCGATACCGCAACGATTTCTTTGGAAAGCGTAACGACTTGACCGTCGTAACGATTCTATAAGACATTACAACGATTCTTTTGAAAGTGTAACGACTTGTCCGTTGTAACGATTTCTTCAGTACTCGTAACGATTTCTTTGAAATCGCAACGACTTTCTAGCCGTAACGATTTCTTAAGTTCTCGTAACGATTTCTTTAGAATTCATAACGACTTTCTAGCTGTAACGATTTCTTTAGAATTCACAACGACTTTCTAGCCGTAACGACTTCTTTAGTTCTCGTAATGATTTCTTTAGAAGTCACAACGACTTTCTAGCTGTAAACTATTCTTAAGTTCTCGTAACGATTTCGTTAGACCTCGTAACGATTTGTTTGTCGAAACGATTTCTTTAGAACTCAGAACGATTTGCATCTCAGAACGTTTGTTAAGAGTTTCATATCGATTTCTTCAGAAATACAACGATTTGTATTTCACAACGATTTCATAAATCCTTATAACGATTTCATTATTATAATAACGATTTGCCTATCAACTTATAACGATTCCATAAGTCATAAAGGCATCAGCTTTGTTCATATCGATTTCATTATTATATCAACACTCTTTGATATACATTGAATAGTCAAAGTCGTATCTCATATGTTTGACTGTTATACATTCAATGCACTCTGAACGTATCTCTCATGCATGCAGACGATATCTTCCAGCATTGTGCTATTCTGTCTACATCTTTATTTTGACATAAAGGAGCTTTGCTAAAACTAGCAATATCTTTTCCAAACTGTGACTAACGATCAACGACAGCCCTAGCTGTCTCCTATTTATGTTGACATACTTGCAGATACCTGACAAGACTTATCTGTACAACGTTGGACACAAGATAAAGAGATATTAAAATGTTTCTGTGGCGTGTACTAAAGGATAAAAGACTGAAGATCAGAAGCTTCCTTGCAGACCTGTCTAACGTACACCAGGATGAGAGACAACGGATCTTTAACGTTCAAATTTCAAGAAGAAGCTTAAATACAAGACTCAAAGACTGAGAAGGATAACAACATACTTTTGAAGAATATCATTCTGAAAGAAAGCATCGCCAATCCTTCAAGTCTTCTGTGATTCAAAACAAGAGCGAAGCACTCCATTCCAATCTATCTTAGCTCTTTAGCTCTCAGTGTTCAAGAAGAAATTCCTGTGAGAGCCAGTGTAGTCATTGGAGAGAAACCAGTGTTAAATTTCCTTCTCTCTCAAGGCTGGTTTGCTTCAGAATTGTAGCTGTTTGAGCTAGTTCTGATGCTTGTTCTTATACTTCTTTTATTAGTTGTGTTCCTTCTGGGTGAAGGAAAACCTAGTGGGATCCAGGGTGGTTGTTTTCCCTTCAGGTTGAAGGAAGACCAGTTGAGACTGGGTGTAAGGATCCTGAGGGGGATAGTACCTTGATAGTGAAATCCTGAGGTATTGCTCAGGGACTGGACGTAGGTCTCCTGTGGAGAGGAGTTCTGAACCAGGATAAAATCCTTGTGTCTTGTGGTTGTGTTTTTTGGTGTTTGCTGTCTCGTTTCCTCTAACTCTAACCTTCATTTAAGTGTTGTGTAATCCTTTTAGTGAACAAGTATTAATCAAAGATCAAATTTTTAATAACCCATTCACCTCCCCTCCGGGCTAGCTAGCTGGGCAACACAATGGTTTGATCTATTTTCAACTAGATGCTTGCATAGGTTTCTGCATTCACATTACTTATCTAATTTCTTCTCACAACAATTCACTCATTCACATCAGTTCAGTAAAATTGTGAGTCTGTTTAGATCTTTAATGTGAAGTAATTTTTTAATTGTTTAAGCTTCTGCTGCACTTTGTTATAGATCTATTCAACCCCCCACTCTAGATATGTTCACACCTGTGAAAACGATCCAACAAGCCCGACCCTTCGCGTTCTATTTCTGAACGCAACATATTGAGGTGTCGCGTTCAGAAGGCAGCGAAGGACCCTTCGCGTTAAGGGTCCTGAGGGCTAATGCTTGTGCATGGTTATGTCGTTATCGGATTATCATTTTATGTTGTGTATGGTAATGGTAGGTGGTGCATTGGCATCTGTAGCGCTCAAGGAGTGTGTAGTTCACTTGGTTAACGCGATGTTCACGTGGTTTGAGCGGTGTGCACGTGGTTTGTGTGTGTGTGGCGAGTAGTACGACACCTACCATGGTTACCTCTTCAGTTGGGAGCCCCAAGTTTTGTGTGAGCCAGGCATGTGAGTGCTCGGGGCTTATCCCGGTACTTATGTATCGTCGAGGTCTGTGTCGTCTTCCTGGACCCCTCACTCTTGTAGAAAGTTGTGCGTCCGACTGAGGGAAAGATGATGTGGGACAGTGACTTGAGAGAGTTTGTGTTTGTTGCTTGTAGCGCGCTCGTGGTTGGGGGTTACGAACACCAGTAGACGTACTGGGCCCCAGCTAGTCCTATTTTTTAGTGCCTCACTTTAGGGAGCTCAGGTCAGAGTCCCTAAAGGTGCTAGGCATGGGCCTGCAGCAGTGTGGTCCGCAGGAGTGGTGTTAGTTGGTCTCCACAGTTTCTTGACTTATTCTAGTGGAGCGGAAGCTGGACCTTTAGTCTGTGGTTGCGAGACTGAGAGGTAGTCCTATGTGGTTTGTCCGGGTCAGTAGCTGGTGTCGCGAACCAGTCTTCGTGGCCCGAGTGTGGCATTTTCCTACCTTAGCACGTACACCTGGTTGTGGTTTTCCATTTATTTTTTAAAGTTGATCCAGTTAATAACATGTGGTAAGTGGCATTTACAACTTTAATATCCAGCTTAGTTAGTTTAAAATTGCTTGCGTAGCTCCTGCTTTGCTACTTGTGAGTTTGGTTTTGCTCGGTTTCTGGGGGAGTTTCCCTACTGAGCCAGTGACTTGTGAGGCTCACCCCTACTCCTTTCAGGTGAGGGAGAGCAGGAGGCTTCTCGTCCTTCGTCTAGTTCTGAGCAGCGTCGTAGCAGAGTCGGATCAGGCTTGTTATTAGGTTAACAGGTTTGAACGACGAGGCCTGCTACAGTTGGTATCAGAGCAAGGTCCGTGTGAATATAAAGGAATCGAAAATTACATAGCCTGTTCTCTACTTATTGAGGTACACCCATTGTACCTGTACCTCCTGGAGTACCAATGCGGATAGTCAGTGGGAGGAGCCTACATCACTAGTGGAGAGATTTTTGCGATTGCAGCCACCTAATATTCAAGAGGTCCAAATCTCGACACAATAGAGCATTGGGTGCATGAAATAGAGAGAGTTTTTGTTATTATAAGGTGTTCATATGCTGATAGGGTGTTGCTAGCTGCCTATCAGTTGCGTGGATTTACACAAGAATGGTGGAGCTTAAAGATGCAGACAGTATTTGTGGGGAGGACAGAGGACACCATCACCTGGCCAGAGTTTTTGATGGTCTTCAACGACACTTTCTTTCTAGTTCAGATACAACAGGCGAAGAGGGAGCAGTTCGAGACATTGTAGCAAGGGAACCTGTCGGTATTAGAATATCAGATGAGGTTCATGGCATTGAGTAGGTATGCTCCATATGTGGTTACTGATAATGTGATGATGGTGGAGTACTTTATTCGAGGCTTGAGACCCGAGCTTTAGGATGCAGTTATCACTTTGATGTGTAGAACGGTGGAAGAAGTAGCATAGAGAGCAGCTATTTCAGAAAGGACTGTGCAGGCTAGGCAGTCCGGAGGAGCAGGGACAGGTAGCTTTCCGCTTCTGCAGCAGTCTGCAGGTGTCAGTAAGGGTAAGGCACACTGAGAAGCATCATCATCATCAGGGTTTGCAAAGTGGGGTGGTAAAATAAAGAAGATGTTTAGAGGACGAGGAGGTGGCAGGCAGTAGAGCTTTCAGCCAGGTTTCCAGCAGGGCCAAGGTGTCAGGCCAGCACCAGAGGAGTCGCAGTAGAGTATGCTAGGTCAGCCCAAGGCTTTTCCAGGTTTTCGGTGTTATAATTATGGGCAGCCAGGACATTTAGCTAGAAATTGTCCACTTCCTCGGGAATACAGTTATGGTAGAGGGACTCAGCAGAAGCAGCCAATTCAGTAGCCAGTAGAGTGAGGCAGAGGTGCACCGTGCCAGAGAGGAGGATGGGGTCGAGTTATGGCAGTCACTAGAGCTAAGGCGGAAGCATCCAATCTAATTGAAGGTATATTACCTCTTTTTTATTTTTCTGCTAGAGTGTTGATTGATCCGGGTGCTTCGCATTTGTTTATTTCTGAGGATTTCCTAGATAGCATGGTACATCCCTTAGAAGAATGGCAGTGTGAGTTAGTGGTAGAGGTTCCCTCAAGAGGTTATATGCTTACTTCCTATTTCTTAGATGATGTTTCGATAGTCATTCAGGGGAATCAGTTGCCAGCAAGGTTGTATGCTTTGTCATTGAAGGATTATGATGTGATTTTGGGGATGAATTGGTTAGAAGCCTATGGGCATTAGTAGATTGTAGAAAGAAGAGAGTCAGATTCTGCAAGCTTGGTGAAGTAGTGTTTGAGTTTCAAGGTATGCCATTCTACACTCCTAAGTTTATTATTTCTGCACTTAGGGCAAGAAGGTTGATTAATGTGGGATGTGTAGCGTACCATGCTTCAGTTAGTATACTTGAGTCCAATAATTCTGTAGATTCAGTATCGGTAGTTAGAGAATTTACAGATGTATTTTCAGAAGATTTGTCGGGATTAGCTCCACACAGGGAGGTGGATTTCACAGTTGAGTTGCAGCCAGGCAATATCCCGATTTCAAAGGCACCCTATAGAATGGCACCGACAGAGTTGAAGGAATTAAAGAAATAGTTGCAAGAACTATTGGAGAAGGGTTTTATCAGACCCAGTCATTCACCATGGGGAGCACCAGTATTCTTTATCAGGAAGAAGGATGGCAGTTTGAGAATGTGTATTTATTACTGGTATTGAACAAGGTTACAATTAAGTATAAGTATCCACTTCCCAGGATAGATGATTTGTTTGATCAACTCCAGCCAACTAAGGTATTTCCAAGATTGATTTAAGGTCAGAATATCATCAGCTGAGGATCAAGGAAGAAGACATAGACAAGACAGCCTTCAGGACTAGATATGGGCATCGAGTTTGTTGTTATGCCATTTGGGTTGGCTAATGTGCCAGCAACATTCATGAATTTGATGAACATGATATTTCACCCGTGTTTGGATCAGTTTATTGTAGTCTTTATTGATGATATACTAGTATATTCAGCATCAGAAAGGGAGCATGCAACACACTTGAGAATCACATTGCAGACTTTAAGAGATCACCAGTTGTATGCCAAGTTTAGAAAATGTAAGTTTTGGATGAAAGAGATTCAGTTTTTGGGGCTTGTAATATCAGGTGCAGGTGTTGCAGTTGATCCGGCCAAGGTAGAGGCGGTGATGAAATGGGAAGAATCGAAGACAGTGATAGAGATCAGGAGTTTTCTGGGTTTAGGAGGATATTATAGACGGTTCATCCAGGATTTCTCCAAAATAGCAACTCCAATGATATGATTGACAAGGGAAGGTGTACCATTTGTATGGTCTTCATATTGCAGACGTAGTTTTGCAGAGTTGAAGAAGAGGCTTACCACAACACCTATATTGGAGATTCTGTCAGCAGTGGCGGATTTGTTTTATCCACAGATGCATCGAGGAGAGGTTTGGGAGCAGTATTAATGAAATATGGAAAGGTGGTAGCATGTGCATCCAAACAGTTAAAGAAGCATGAAGAGAATTATCCGACACATGATTTAGAGCTAGCAGCAGTTGTTTTTGCAGTAAAGATTTGGCGACATTATTTGTATGGTGAATGGTTCGAGATATTCACTGATCATAAGAGTTTAAAGTATATCTTCTCCCAGAAAGATCTGAATTTAAGGCAACACACGTGGGTGAAATATTTGAAAGATTATGACTTCAGTTTAGCATACCATCCAGGTAGAGCTAATGTGGTGGCAGATGCATTGAGCAGAAAGGCAGTTATGAATCAACTTATGATCAGTGAATGTAAATTTTATGAAGAAGTGGCAGAGACTTCATTATATGTGCCAAATAGTCAGCGACGAGCAATATTAGCAAGCAGTACAGTAGAACCTTCTCTATATTGGTAGATTGTAACGACCCTCTTCATACCGATATAATTATACCAATCCCCATCGATACAAAGAGTGCCGTCACAGTGGGATAATAACCCAACACTAACGATAGGTGATGATGTACATGACTACAATTGAGTACAGCGGGAATAAAGAAATAACTTAACTTCATTCCATCATCATCACACATTCCACAGTTATATAGCAAGAAAAGATATGACAATGTCCACATTATTACAATTTCAAAAGAACTACATTGTCCTTAACATTGTCCATATGAGTAACATTATTCATACTATGAAATAGAGCAACTACTAAAAAGTCTCCACAAGCAACTACTCCTCTTTTTTGGCGTCGATCTTCACTACACCTTCCTCAGGCACTAGAACACCTGTCACACCTGTACGCCGAAGCAAGTATGAGTGTAAAAGACCCAGCAAGCAACCTAAAGATTCAACCTTACACATATGACGCACATGATAAACCACTAAACAACAAAGAAACACATGTTATCAGTTACACCATAACAATTTACATGGCACATGTTTTATTTAATTAACTACACATAAATCATCCAAACACATTCCTAACTAACACATGCTCATATTAAATCATGGATGATAAACATAGACCTATACATGCTTTCTATACCTAACATGTAACATGATTCAACAGTCATGATTCAACAGTCTAAACATATCCATATTATGGTACAACTCTACTAAACTAGAGCATGGAGTTAAGCATAGAGTAAAGAGCAACCTAGCATGATATCTATTCATATTTCACATGCACTTTTCATATTCAATTACACATTTTATTGCTGTTTTGATATAAATATATTACAATTACACATGATATCACATTTATTAAACATGAATTGAAGGTTTTAAAACTTATTCATGTCGGTTTAGCAACCATATACAATTTAAGCATGGAACTATGTACTAAGTGAATAGCTTGTCTATCATGGAACTTAGACATTCTTCATGTATTTATCACCAATCATAATCACACTTACTTGAGTTTGACATGAATTAAACACAATACATGGTTTTACATTTGTTCACATGCTATCTTATTCATTAACAATTTCACATGCTCATCTTTTACTTTGCATAGTTCACGTGTTAACATACACATATCACATACATACTACATGGATGGTATTAAACTATATAACATGATACCAAACATGATGTTACATCTAAACATATTAACATATGAATGGAATGAATATATGCCCTATTACATTGGTTTTCACATGCAATCATACTCTCATTAACATTTACTCTCCCTACACATCATTTCACACATTCTTCACATTGTTTACTCTTGCACTTTTACTTATCACATATCACATTACTTGCACTTACCCGTGCCACATTCACATGCCACTTACACTTATTCATATTTATCACTTAAGTTTCCGTGACACATAGTCCTAACTACCATCTAGAGGACGCAAGCACCCATTCACATAGCACATAGCACTCACTGACACATACCCGCCACGGGCAAGCTAGTGGCGAATCTTGGTAACTGCGCAGACGGGAGAAGCCCTCTCCACTGTATGCAGTGGTACTTATCCACTCTAGGGTTTCATCCTAATGCCCTTAGGATATTTCACAACGTTGAGCCTTCTATAGGGACTTTTCTATGGTATAGCTCTCAGACCTCTTTGGTAGCAGTGTCAATCTCGGCCCAATTTTACATTAGCACATTATCGCATTTTACTCACACTTATATACACACTTTAATCCCTATTTGCATGCACTTTGCATAATATTTACAGTTCAGTTTACAACATTCACTCTTACTGTTTAGCAGTGATAAACAACTCATAATAGAATATTAATATGCTATTAACAATGAAAATTACATGTTTAAGCTAATCATACTCATTATAATTAATTTCACTTGTTATAACTCAAATAGTACCTACTGTTGTCACATCAGTATCAAATTTTTATCACATGTTTCCTGCAGTTAGTATATCACATACCAAATTTTCCAGATTTTTATGAACAGTAAATCTAATTTTAATAATTAAGACAGAATTCAGGCATATTTCTCAAGAATTTCATTTCATTAGAGTTCATAGTAAAACAATAGTATATAATAGTTTCAAAACATGAAAACAGTCATCATACAGACATGAAAATTTTATAAAACCTAACATGCACTGGATCTAATTATTCAGGAATTATCATAGTCCATTCATGCTCATTGTCCAGTTACAGAATTTGAATAATTTGAACTAATTACAGAAATTCAACTTGTCCTCATGATATGACCTAATGACTGTTCCTGACCACATACAATTTTTACATCATGCATATATATTCCGAAGTCCAAATAACACACTTAAGAGATCAAGCAGTGAACTTTTAGAACCTTGATGAACTTGGCGGCACAGTGTATGCCGCCAACTGTGTTAACAGCACAGGATCATGCTGCCAACATAGGATCTTGGAGGCACACATGTGGCCGCCAACTTCCTATGAGCAGGCAGTGCAGACAGAACACAATAAAAAGGGAATTTGGAGATTCCAGAACACGAGGAAAATTCTGTAAAAATACTGGGACCTAAGGGGACATCAGTAGCGTTGACATCCATAGGTTACTTGCCTCAAAATAAATCCACAGAGAGCAAATCTTGCCGAAGAAGCCCTCCTCGGCCCAGCCAAGAAGATGCTCAAAACCTCTTCAGATCTGGTTCTTCTGTTGATGTAGATTGACCCTCGAAGTTGGGGATGCTTCTTCTATGTATGGACTATCCTCCAGTTGGTGCAGGTTGCCTGGAAACTCCTCCAGTCGCCGAATCCAGCTCTCCAAAGATCAGCTTTTCTCCACAAAGGGTTCTAGGGTTTCACAAAGGCCAAAAGACTTAATCCGGTCAGAATAGGGTGATTTTATAGAGCTGGATAGGATGAGTACGCATTAGGGTAGGTCTCCTATGGTTATAGATGGGTTTCCTAAACTGGAACCGGATGAAATGCAGGTGTTACTAAATTTGAAACCGTCACACAATAGGGAACTTGGCGTACACCCTATGGTGCCGCCAACAGGGGAGCTGGTGTCATCGATCTGGACGCCAACTCCTCCTGGCCAGGCAGTCAGCAGCAGGCATGTTGCCACCAACTGGCATATCAGCCAGAATAGAAATACACATCAAAACAGATACACAATTAAATTACAAATAGTTTAATGGGTACTGAAAAATAGATATCATATGCACAAAGATAAACTTATATATATACATGTATACACAGCGTAATTACATACAACATGCATGGGTTTAAACAAATACAACATGTACATCAATAATTAGATAATGCATGCACATTTAAATATATTACATGCACAATTAACCTTACATGTACTTAGAAGATATATAGCAGTACTTACCTATCATATCCACAACCTTAATTAAATACAACATGCACAGTATTTAAATAAGTACATAATGTACAAAATTAGCTAATTACCTATATTCACAGAAAATAACATACATACATACGTATACACATTGAATAATTATAATATACACAAATGTAATACACTCACTATGTACATAACAAGTAACTACCACATGCATAATATAAAATGAATAAAATTTGGGGGTCTCACACAGATAGTGGAAGCGCAGAGAACAGATGACAGTTTAGCTGATATTGTGAGAATGGAAGAGGTGACTCTTAATGATGACAGTGTGGTCAGACTCAAGGGTCGGTTGTATGTGCCAGCGGATGCTGAGGTCAGGTAGAAAGTGCTAGAGGAAGCTCACAAATCCACATACACCATTCACCCAGGCAGACCAAAGATGTATCACGATTTAAAGAAGCATTTATGGTGGCCTAATATGAAGAAAGAGATTGCGGAATTCATAGCAAGATGTGCAGTGTGTTAGCAAGTAAAGGTAGAGCACCAGAGGCCAGGAGGACTATTGCAGCCATTACTCATTCCACAGTGGAAATGGGATGATATTGCCATGGATTTTGTAGTTGGTTTACCCGGAACATCAGCAGGTCATAATGGTATTTGTGTTTTTGTGGACAGATTGACCAAGGTTTGCCGATTATTTCCAATAATTATGTCATGGTCAATGGATAGATTAGCTAAATTATATGTGGAAAAGATAGTACGATTACATAGAATTCCAGTCACCATTGTTTCAGATCGAGATCCAAGGTTCACTTCAGGTTTCTGGAGAGTTTACAGAGAGTGGTTGGCACAAATTTGAGGTATAGTTCAGCTTATCATCCACAGACAGATGGGCAAACAGAAAGAACCATTCAGACTATATAAGACATGTTGAGAGCTTGTTGTCTAGTATGGGGAGGTACTTGGGGTATGGTAGAATTTTCTTATAATAACAGTCATCATGCAAGTATCGGAATAGCACCCTATGAAGCATTATATGGTAGACCGTGTAGAACACCACTGAATTGGCATGAGGTAGGTGAAAGATAGGTTATGGGTCTGGAATTGATTCAACAATGTGTAGAAATGGTTAAATTTATTAAGGAAAAGCTTCAGACAGCACAGAGTCGCCAAAAAAGTTATATAGATACCAGATGTAGACCTTTGCAGTTTGAAGACGAAGATTATGTTTTTCTGAAAATTTCTCCTACCAAGGGTGTACTCAGGTTTAGTAAGAAAGGTAAACTGAGTCCAAGATATGTTGGCCCATTTCAGATAATAGAAAGAATTGGTGAAACAACTTACAAATTGGATCTCCTAGCAGATTTCACAGACGCACATGACGTGTTCCATGTTTCCATGATTAGAAGATATATTCGAGATCCTTCTCAAGTTGTCAGTTATCAAAGAGATGATTTGAAGCCAGAATATCCAGTGCAAATTACAGGCCGCAGAACCTAGAAGCTCGAAAATAAAGAAATTGAACTAGCGAAAGTTAGATGGGAGAACAAACAGAGCGGAGAAGATACATGGGAATTAGCAGAGGAAATGATGAAAGCATATCCATACTTGTTTGAGTAAGCCTTTAATTCTTTTAGGTGATAGCACCATGTTTGTTTGATTGAAAATTTTTGGTGTCGAGTTTCTTCTTAAATTCTGAGGACGAAATTTCTTTTAGGTGATAGTAATGTAGCGTATTGACCGTTCAGATCTTGGATTGGTGGTTGTTGGGCCAGTGTGTGGCCCATTAGTGTGTGTTACAGGTGTTTACGCAGGTTTTCGGGGCTTGGTGGGCCGGCAATTCGGGCCCAAAGCAACCGCTGGTTCACTGCCTATGAACGCGACAATGAGGAACGTCGAGTTCTGAACGCGACGGCCCTGAGTGTCGCGTTCTTGTTACCACTATTTGCGGTCTTCGTCTACATGTCTGCCACGTGTCGTGCAATGGGCGGGCTTGGTGACGTCGACAATTGGAAGGTGATGGCCTCCTGCGTCGCGTTCTCAACTGTGAGGCATTTTTAGCTAAGGTCAGCCAAACATAGCTCAGAAAGCTCTAATCGGCCAGAGAGGAGGTTTTGCGGTGGAGGTTGGGGTGATCCGATGTTTTGGGGTCGTTTACGGCATGGTCTCGCCGCGAGGATGTCACACAGAGCGGGGGAAATGCCGGGGCATCGCCGTTCTTCGCGAAGGTCAGGAGATTCAGCCCGTTTTTCGCTGTGGATGCATGTGATGCATGTATAGATTGTTATTTGCATTATAAATGATAGATACCATGTTAGGGAAATGTGTAGAGCATGTTTGAATGGTTATATCAGTGTTTTACATGGATAGTGTGGGAAATCCAGAGAGAGGTTCCCGGATTCGGGTTTCGCCTGTGAAGCGACGGACCCAGGTGTCGCGTTCTGAATGCAACAGCCCGACCCATCGCGTTCTGTTTCTGAACATGACATATCGAGGTGTCGCGTTCAGAAGGCGACGGAGGACCTTGTCACGTTAAGGGTCTTGAGGGCTGAATGCTTGTGCATGGTTATGTCGTTATCAGATTATCATTTTATGTTGTGTATGGTAATGGTAGGCGGTGCATTGGCACCTGTAGCTCTCGAGGGGTGTGTAGTTTACGTGGTTGATGTGGTGTTCATGTGGTTTGAGCGGTGTGCACGTGGTTTGTGTGTGCGTGGCGAGTAGTACGACGCCTACCATTGTTACCTCTTCAGTTGGGAGCCCCAGGTTTTATGTGAGCCAGGCATGAGAGTGCTCGGGTCTTGTCCCGGTACTTGTGTACCGTCGAGATATGTGTCATTTTCCTGGACACCCTCACTCTTGTGTGGAGTTGTGCGTCCGGCTGAGGGAAAGATGATAGTGGAACAACGACTTGAGAGAGTTTGTGTTTGTCACTTGTAGCGCACTCGTGGTTGGGGTTACGGACACCAGTAGACGTATTGGGCCCTAGCTAGTCCTTTTTTCTAGTGCCTCAGTTTAGGGAGCTCGGGCCGGAGTCCCTAAAGGTGTTGGGCATGGGTCTGCGGCAGTGTGGTCCGCATGAGTGGTGTTAGTTGGTCTCCACAATTTCTTGACTTGTTCTAGTGGAGCAGCAGTTGGACCTTTAGTCCATGGCTGCGAGACTGAGAGGTAGTGATGTGTGGTTTGTCCGAGTCAATAGCTGGTGTCACGAACCAGTCTTCGTGGCCCAAGTGTGGCATTTTCCTACCTTAGCACATACACCTGGTTGTGGTTTGCCGTTTATTTATTAAAGTTGTTCCAGTTAATAGCATGTGGTAAGTGACATTTATAGCTTTAATATCCTACTTAGTTAGTTATATAAATTGCTAGCATAGCTTCCTGCTTTGCTACTTGTGAGTTTGGTTTTGCTCGGTTTCTGGGGGAGTTTTCCTATTGAGCTAGTGACTTGTGAGGCTCACCCCTACGCCTTTTAGGTGAGGGAGAGCAGAAGGCTTCTCGTCCTTTGTCTAGTTCTGAGTAGTGTCGTAGCGGAGTCAGATCAGGCTCGTTATTAGGTTAACGGGTTTGAACGACGAGGACCGCTACAGTCCAAGTCCAGAAAGAGAGGGGAGAGCTCGAAGAGAAGCCTCCATGAGAGATCTGCAATAAAGGAGAGGTCATTTAGAAAGAGAAAAAAATAGGAGAGGAAGGAGGAGCAGCAAATGTAAAGAGAAGAAGTAGCAGAGCTATTGCGGCAACCTCTTAGGAGTTCTTAATCAGATCAGCAACAATCTAAAGATCTTGATCTGAAGTAGAGAAGCACGAATTGAGGAGAATGCCAAAGGATTTTCTTTGAGAGCATCCAGTTCAAGCTCGCAAGAAATTGTTCCAGTCAAAGAATATCCAATTCATCTCTCTATATCTTATTTCTATTGGATTGTTCATCTAGATTTGATTTGAACATGTGTAGTGTGATATGTGCAAGTGTTCTGTATAGATCTAGTTGTTTGTGTGTGTTTAGATCAGATCAAAGCTAGAGGATCTTATCTCCTGTAAACGTATTCTAGTGTGCATGTGTGTCTGAGCCATTATGCTCATGTGTGTGTGTTGTACTCAATTCTATTGAGTAGTGTGTGCCTCACCATGTGAGTGGTGGATGTAGGAATCACTAAATGTGATTTTCGAGCCACCACCTAAAATTCTCTGTTCATCGTGCTTTGATATTTGTGTTGTTGCACTAGATGATTGCATTGAGATTTCAAGCACACACTATTTGGTCAATTATCTCACATACATTAACTACACAAAACACATACAATTAGTGGGGTTTTGATTGAATAGTTTCTAATTTGAAAGTAAAATTTAAATTGCCTAAGTTTCTATTGCAACTTGTAATAGATCTATTCAACCCCCTTTTTTAGATCTATTTATCCCATATTCTTGGTCCTATAATTAGTATCAGAGCAAGTTCTCTGATATTTAGATTTTTTGAGTTTGTATCTCTAAATTTTTGGTCTAATTTGTGAATTGATTTATGGAGTTTAGATCTATTTTGATATCCGCACTGAATAGATTGCTTAGAAGTAAAGTAGCAATATGAATGAAACTCTATCATCATAAATATACCTATGATTGTTGATCTTCATGATGCTATTTCTAAATCTGACTTCATTGTGTAGAGAAGACTGAACATAGAGAAAAATGCTAGCTCTCATGGCACACTGAAGAAGCATCAAAGATTCATCATCTAATGAGTCATAAAAATCAAGAAGGTCAAAACAATAAAAAAGGATTGGCAAAACAAACTCAACCCCTTCTTCTTGTTCAATATCAAACTCTGACCCAAAAGATGATGTTATTCCTTATAATGCTTTATATAGTTCATGTAAGCACTTATATAAAAAGAATTCAAGGATCAAAGCAGAAAACAAGGAAATGAAAAGTAAATTGAATATAATCCAAGAAGAGAATGAGAGTTTAACATATGAAAATAAATTGATTCAAAACAAATTGAATGAGCATAATGAGAATAATAGCCAACTAGAAGTTGAAATCATCTCCTTTAAAAAAGAGCAATATGAATTGAAAGATCAAAATAAAGATTTGTTCATGAGACTGAACATATGAGGATTCAGATTTCTAATATGGCTCATGATTCAAAAATCAGTGACAGATGTAAAAAGCCGAATGAAGAAAATATTCATTTGAAAAAGAAGATTGAAAAATGTGTTGAATGATAAAACAATAAATGTAAAATGTGAAAAACTTGAGAAATTGATTTTTTTAGTCAAATTTTAAAAATGAAAAATTGAAGGTGAAGTTGGCTACTGCAAATGAAGAAATTGAAAACTTTAAAAAATAATTATTACTCTGGATAAACCAAAAATGACTAAAAATAAAGTTTCTAAAATAAATAAAAAGATTGCTCATAATAAGAACTTCGTTTTGTCTGATAAAAACCTGCAAGAGTTCTTGTTAAAAAATGTTTAAAGATAAAAAAATAAAAAAGAAAAAAATGCTTCTAGGAGAAAGAACCATATTTTTGCTAAAAATTAGAAAATGAAAATAAAAAATAATAGACATTGTACAAGGTTCCTCCACATGCTTCACAATTCAAGACAGCTTCAAATGCATCTCAAACCTCACATCATGCTATGAGCTACCATAAGCTTCCACCTCCTCCTCAACTCAAGAAAAATTAGAGGCATTCTAAAGGGCTTCAAAATTTCTAGCATACACTTCATATTAAAGATACAAATCAGGTAAGAAATACTCATAATTGTTTTAATTGTAATAAACCTAGTCATCTTGCCAAATTTTGTTGGAATAAGAATCAAAATTTTCATAAACATGCCGAATTTGTTCAATGTTATGCATGTCACAAATTTAGTCATGTTTCTAAGGGTTGTTGGCATGAAAAACAGGAAAGTGTACATGCTTTAAAGTTCCATGTTCATGCTCATAGGAATAAACATCATGTTTATGCTGAAGATATTCGTATATTTCTGAAAAATCAAAAACAAAATAAAGTGTCAACTTCTTCCTCACCCAAGAAATCAAATATCACTAAGTTTTGGGTTAGGAAAGAGTTTGTTCCTTACTTCATGCAATCCAATGATTTCACTAATCATGTTGGACCCAAAGAGGTTTTGGTTCCAAAATATACTACTTAACTTTTGGATGCAGGGATCTTTGTAGCCAACATCAAGGTGAAGCTCTCATGACTATGGCTACAAGGGAAGTAAATGGAAAATAAAATTATCTGCACTTCAGGTAAAATCATCATAAAAATTCCCTGCTGAATAAAAGTAAAAATTTCATGATGATAAAGTCTATTGAATAAATTGTTTGATTACACCCATGACTCATTATGCATCACACTTTATTGACTTCTTGATATACAAATGGTGAACTGCGGAAGGACAAGTCAAGTTCGTCTAGAAACTATCACTATGCGTGAGGATATTTCTCCACCAAGTACCAAAAGTCATCTTATGCATAAACCCAATTGTGTACATAATCATAATTGAATTGCTTGCATAGTTTTTCATAATATGCACATGCTAAGGGGGAGTGAGTTTTTGAAAAATGGAAAAAGAGCCAATACCAAAAAATTCAAAAAGTTGAATTTACTCAGATGAAGGTCGACACACAAATGGGCATGTGCCAACACCAGTTGGTCTTTGTTGCTTTGTGTATGAGTTTTTTTAATGTCATGTCTCGACACATTGAGGACCTTGTGTCGACAATATATACTATTTTGGAATTCTACTCTCTTTCATTCAAACCAAGTTTGTGACAATGCATTCACTTTGAAACTTCACATGTTTAGGGGGGAGCAAGTTAAGTTAAATAAAAAAATTATTGCAAATATTTAGGGGGAGCTAATTCATTTTCTTTTATTCTGATTCATCATGATAATATCCTCTCATATTCATGCTTGAAGTTCAAATTCCATTCATTTCCTGATTCAATCTCTTTCAAACTCCATGTTATTCATTCAATCTCTATATCAAGATAGATGAGTCTTTAATATTTCTATATGAGAGATTTCAAACATAAAGAATAAAATCATTGTGCACTCAGTTTAATTTTAAAGATACAATTTAAGAATTAGTATATGTCAATGTTAAAATTCCAAAAGTATGTAAACTGAGTTGCAAAACACTTGTAGGCACATGAATAGTTTTAGTGTATAACATGTGTATGTTTATAGATTTTTCTTTAACACATGTTAAGAATAATATCTCTATACTCAAGGTCATGTCTACTCTAGTCAATGTAAAAATGTTCCTAAAAATTTCAAAAATAAAATTACTCAAGAAAAATAGAGAGATATAGACAGAGCAATGAAATTCCTTGTACCACTGAGTAACTGAGACCATTTCACCTAAACAAGTGGTTTGACTCACATCAAAAGGTGGAAAATAAACTTTTCAACTCAGTATAAGATGATAAAGATTAAACCACTGAGTAATTAGGAGGTCTTGCATCTAGTAAATGTGATCTCTTACATTGAAAAGTGAGATTTAACCAATTTATTCTTGTATTCTATCTGGAAAGATGAAAAAAAAAACTAAAAATATATCAAGACAGAATGAAAAATGATCTAGATAATGTTCATGAACATTGGATTTAGAGCTATTATTCTACATTTTGTTAAATATGAAGCTACTAAACTCATATGATAAACACTCTTGGCAACTCACCTAGGTCACCTTAAATAACATTTACTTCATCTTCTTAAATGCATTTAGGTTATTAAAATTTGACATACATTGTGTTGAGTGTGTCTTAATTCTTACACTCAGTTGCACAATCCAAAGACATAGTAATTTCTCTCTTATATTTTAATATCTAAATGTCTCATAAATTTTGATTATTCCTGTAAATTTATTCCACAATTCCACTCCTTACTTTCATGTCAGACTGTCCATTGATTTTGAATGAAAAGGGGAGAGCTACTTAACAATAAACGAGGAGAATGTTCTTTTTCATTCAATAAAAATAAAGGGAGAATAAAATATGAATGTGTGTTTTTTGAGAATTCTATGAATGTTCAATGAATATCTTTGTATTAATGATGATTGATATGTCGACACATGTATCATGTGTGTCGACACACTTGTCTCGTTTGCTTGATGTAGCTCACTAGAAGGCAACCTATGCTGATAGTGTGATTAGAGTAGGTCGACACATCTAACTTGTCTTTTTGACAGGAGCTTGGGCAACAGTGATTAGGTCGACACACACCAATTATGTGTCAACACACTCCGTCTAAAAGTTCAAAAACGAAAAGCACCAGAATCACGTGTCAATTTAGGGGTTGTACAAAAAGACCTAAACTTCTGTGTCCACACATTCGAAGGTATGAGGTGGCTACAAGAGGCTATAAATACCTCCTATCACCTCTTTGCTTTGTAAGCGGCCAACAGAGGAGAGAGCCGCCAAAGTCCAAGTTCAGAAAGAGAGGGGAGAGCTCGAAGAGAAGCCTCCATGAGAGATCTGCAGCAAAGGGGAGGTCATCTGCACAAAGAAGAAAAAGAGGAGAGGAAGGAAGAGCAGCAGACACGAAGAGAAGAAGCAGCAGAGCTACTGCTAAAACATCCCAGGAGGGTTTAATCAGATCAGCGACAATCTAACGATCCAAATCTGAAGCAGAGAAGCACGAATTGAAGAGAACGCCATCATATTTCCTCAAGAGCATATAGTTCAAGCTCCTAGTAGATCGTTCCAGTCAAAGAACATCTACTTCATCTCTGTATATCTTATTTTTATTCATCCAGTTTTGATTTGAACGTGTGTGGTGTGATCTATACAAGTGTTTTGTATAGATCAAGTTGTTTGCTTGTGTTTAGATCAGATTGAAGCTAGAGGATTTGATCTCTTATGAACTTGTTCTAGCATGTGTGTATGTCTGAGCCATTGTGCTCGTGTGCCTGAGACGTTGTGCTTGTGTGTGTGTGTTGTACTCAATTCTATTGAGTAGTGTGTGCCTCACTATGTGAGGGGTGGATGAAGGAATCACTGGATGTGATTTTCGAACCACCCTAAAAATCCTCTATACAACGTGGTTTGATCTGTGTGTTCTTGCACTAGATGTTTACATAGGGATTTCAATCACACACTAAGTGTTCACACACTATTTGGTTAATTGTCTCATATACATTAACTACACACAGCACATCTAATCAGTGGGGTTTTGATTCAATAGTTTCTAATCTGAAAGCCAATTTTTAATTTGCCTAAGTTTTTGTTGTGAGTTGTAACAGATCTATTCAACCCTCCCTTCTAGATCTGTTCACCCCATATTCTCGATCCTATAGTTAGTTCTAGCCATATTTAGGAGTGTCCTATTTATCCATTCAATCAGTCCATTCTGCTATGGTGTTCTTGATGCTGAAAAATTGTGTTTTCTTCCATGATCATCAAAAAATTATTGGAATTCATCATTCTAGAATTCTCCTCTATGATCACTCCTAATTCTATGATGCTAAACACTCTGTTGTTCTGCACCTTCTTACTAAATTTAAAGAATGCCTCAAAGATGTCTAATTTTTGAGTCAATAAGGTTGCCTAAGTTAATATAGAATAATCATCTACTATCACAAATCCATAATTCATTCCTCCAATGATAGTGATTCTTATTAATCAAGATAAAATCATATGTATCAATTCTAATGGCTTGGATGTGATTACTGTATTCTTCATCTGAAATGAGTTTCTTGTTTGCTTTCCTTTAACACATGGCCTAAATACTGCTTGATTCTTAAATTTCCATTTGGGTAATCTGACAAGCAAATCATACTTGATGAGCTTATTAATTAGACCTTGACTGGCATATCTTAATCTTCCATGCCATAATTCTACCTTATTTTCATCATTTGTTTTTAGACATATATTATGATCCATTAACTATTTTAAATACTACACATACATATTCTTCCCTTCTTGTGCTCTAAACTTGATAATCTTTGGATTAGGTTCAAATAGTATAAACTTATTAACATCAAATCTAATGCAAAACCTTTTATTGCACATTTGACTTTTACTGATTAAGTTGTGCCTTAGACGACCCTCCACATATGCAACTTCTTGAATTAAATTTGACTAGTTTGTACCTATGGTTCCAACTCCTAATTCCTAACCTTTCCCATTATCTACATAGGTCACTATCCTTGATCTCTTATCCTTTAATTTGTCAAACATATGTACATCCCTTATCACATGTCTTGTGCAGCCATTATATAAGTAGAACTTCTTTATAATTAACTTAAAATTGCCCTGTATACAAAATCAAGTCTAGATTTAGGTACCCAATTAAGCTTTCTTAGGTCTTGAATAGTTAGCTTCTGCACTTGATTTTCTTATTGATTTTTTAATATTTTGTTAGATAATTCCAGTGGTTATGTTTAAGTTTTCAATAGTTTTTACATGCGTCAATTTGGCTAATGTGTTCTTTAACGAATTTGGGTGTTGGATAAATTTTAGGATATATTATATCTTCTTAATTATCATGAAGTTGATATCTAATACCTTGTTTCTTCTTATTTTCATGTTGTGAAATAATTACCAATTTTAAGTCTTTTGAACCTTTAATAAATTTTTGTTTGATAAGGTTAACCTTGCAATCTTATTTTTGCTTTCTTTTGATTTAATATTAGTTTCATTTCTTTCTTTATTAGATAAATTACATATCCATGTGACTCTTCACTGATTTTTACAATATCAATTAATTATATTTCTCTAAAATTCAATTTAGTCTTAGGTGCTTGAAAGTCTATAGTTAATTCTTTTATGTTCTCCTCTAATTTACTAATCTCTTTGGTTTTATAAGATTTTCTTCTTTCAATTTCTCACTTTGTTCTTTAGATAAAGTCCATATCTTTCTTAACCATTTTCAACTTTTTACACAAATCTTTAAAAGCTTCTTCAACATCCATTTGTTCTTCAGAATCATAAAATTCTTCAGGGGATAAGTAGAGATTACCTCATCTTCGGATCTAGCCATAAACACTAGCTTTGCTTCTTATTCCTCGATTCCTAAATTTGAGGAGCTAGAGTTTGTGCTCTCTTCATCTTGCCACGCAACTACTATTGCAAGGCTCTTCAAGTGGTTTAGCTTGTTTTTGTGCATTGGACACTCAAATTTGTGATGTCTAGGATGATTGCACTCATAACAAACAACGTCTTTAAGTATCTTTCTCTAGGGTTTCTTATAGTTCATTGCTCGACATTTCTTCCTTTGCATGATGGTCTTCAATCTTCTAGAGAGTAATGAGATTTCTTTCTCTGTATCATTTGCTTGTGAGTGTTGTTGTTCTTCTTCATCATCAAAATCTTGTTCTACCTTTAAAGCTATTTTTTTTCGTCAGGCTCCCAAACTGGTTTAAGTGAAACACTCATGGGCCATTAGTGATTGATGAGCTCCTCCACTTGAACCTTGCTCATATTGTTTGCTTCCTCTATGACAGTCACTTTGGGTGTCCACGCACATGGTAGGGATATCAAGATTTTCCTTTAGGTTTTAGGAGGTACACTCTTTACTTAAAGCTGCAAGGGCATTGATCATGTTAGTAAACTAACCATACATTTCAAAAATCATCTCACCTGGTACAATCTTGAACTATTGATATTTACCACCAATAAGTCAGTGTTTGTCTCTTTCACTTTGTTTGTTCCTTCATAGGCAGCTCTAACTTATTCCACTTCTCCTAAGCTGATTTTCATGTTGGAAATCCATTGAATTCCTCCATTGATAAAGCTTAACATAGCACGTTTCTTGCCTTGGCATTCAAAGAGAGACTTTTCTTTGTTAGTTTTTGTCCATTCTTCTTTCTTATTGATGATCACCCAGTCGCCATCTTTAATTACTTCCTACACATCATAATCCTAACCCTACAAGAAAAACTTCATATGAGTTTTCCAATAGGAATAGTCAGTTCCATCAAAGAGTGGGGGCGGCTGACGGACTGACCTTCACCTCTCTCAAAATCCATGTCTTAGTCTTTGCTCTCTTGATAATTAGGTCGAATGAAAAATAGGAGATGTGACTTTGATGCCACTTGTTGACCAAACTATGACCTACCTAGTGTGGGGGTGAATGCATTATATTTGTTTTAAACTTAGAACATGACACTTAAAAGAGTAATGTAAATAAAACAAATGAATTCATTGACTATGAACTATGCACTCTATTAATTGACGTTGCACTTCTTTAATGAGTGAGAATTTGTTGTAGCAAAAATAAGAATGTCGTTGGACTCTTAAATGTATGCAAGGCTACATATGAAAGATAGAAGGCAAACACACACGCAAAAGACACATGATTTTATCTTGATTTGACGGTGACCAATTCAGCCCGACATCTAGTCCCTATAACTAATTGTTCTATGATTTATAGACCATCCATTGACAACCACCCGCTCTTCTTTCACAAGAAAGAAGAAGAACTTCTAGAACATCCTTCTGGAGGGTACTTCTCTTTATGAGCAAGAAGATGAGCTTATTGGCCAATGACTCAATAGGCAACTCTTATTCTCGATCTAGAAACAAACTTACTGCTATCTACCCCAGTAGGACACCTTTATGGGATTTTTTTTGCCACTACCTAAATGACTCTTCATATTTTACAATTAATGCTCAATAAAACACACAGAACAAAAAGAGTAGGAATATATGAGCATGTTTTTGTGTGGCTTCAGCTGTGGAAGATGAGTTAATGAGTCATTGAAGGCTTCTCTTTTGTTCTCCTCTCTGAAGTTGAAAATCACAAAAGCTTGAGAAAAAGTCACTTTGGATGAGAGCTTTGAATGCAATCTATATGTAACGATCCTCCTCATACCGGTATGATTATACCAATCCCCATCGGTATAAAGAGTGTCGTCACAGTGGGGTAATAACCCAACACCAGCCGATAGGTTGATATGTAAGTGGATAGCAATTGAGTACAACGAAAATAAAATGACTAACTTAACTTTAATCCATCACCATCGCACATTCCATAGTCTATATAGTGAAATAAAATGACAATGTCCACATTATTACATGATAAAAGAACTACATTGTCTATCACATTGTCCATACAATTAAACTTTATTCATGCTATGAAAATAAAAAGTACAACTTCTAAGCAAACTCCACAACTACTCTTCCAAGATGTTGTCCTCCGCTATGCCTCCCTCTGGCACAAGATACCTGTCAACCTATACGCCGAAGCAAGTATGAGTCTAAAGACTCAGCAAGCAATCCAAAGACTTAACCTTGAACATATCACATTCATGTTAAGCTATCATACACTAAGGAAATACATAGAATCATTTGAACTACAAGAATACACATGGTACATACTCCTAACTATCAACATATATTTAAATCACCTAGACATGCTTTAGACTATCACATGTTTATTCTAAATCATGGATACTAACATACACTTGTACATGTTCTCTACACCTAACATGTAGCATGAATCATCCATCTAAACATTTTCCATTTCATGATATATTTCTACAACTAGAACATAGAGTCAAGCATAAAGAAATGAACAACCTAGCATGATGACTATTCACTTTTCACAACACTTTTCATATTTAATTGCACATTTTGCTTGCTGTTTTAATGTAAATAAATATCATTTCACATAATCTCACATTTTATATCATGAATGAAAAGTCTAGAACAAGTTCGATCAATTAGCAAACATATACAATTTTTTGACATGGATTTATGTACTAAGTGGGTATCACATCTAGCATGGAACCTAAACATTATTTCATGCATTTATCACATTCATAACCACACTTTACTTGATGTTTTGACATGAATTAAACTCAATTACATGGATTTACATTTTTTCACATGTTATCTTATCCATTTAATAATCCTACAAGTTCACCTGTCATATTGCATAAATGACATGGTTACATATGTTTATTCACATACACTATTACATGAAGATTAATAAACTACATGACATAATGGTAAACATGATATTGTAATTGAGGTATTAATACATGAAAACATGAACATATTACATTAATACATTGGTTTTCAAATTCGAACACACTTTTTATTAACATTAACTCTCTCTTACATATCATTTCACATATTCTTCATATCATTTACTCTTTTATTTTCACTTATCACATATCATATCATTTGCACTCATCATGTGCCACATTCGCATATCATCTTACACTTTATTCATATTCCATTGCTTAAGATGCCATGACACATAGTCCTAACCACATATGATTTATAGACCATCCATGACAACCACCCGCTCTTCTTTCACAAGAAAGAAGAAGAACTTCTAGAACATCCTTTGGGAGGGTACTTCTCTTTATGAGCAAGAAGATGAGCTTATTGGCCAATGTCCCAATAGGCAACTCCTATTCTCGATCTAGAAACAAACTTACTGCTATCTACCACAGTAGGTCACCTTTATGGGATTTTTCTTGCCACCACCTAAATGACTCTTCATATTTTACAATTAATGCTCAATAAAACACACAGAACAAAAAGAGTAGGAATATATGAGCATGTTTTTGTGTGGCTTCAGCTGTGGAAGATAAGTTAATGAGTCATTGAAGGCTTCTCTTTTGTTCTCCTCTCTGAAGTTGAAAATCACCAAAGCTTGAGAAAAAGTCACTTTGGATGAGAGCTTTGAATGCAATATATATGTAATGACCCTCCTCATACCGGTATGATTATACCAATCCCCATCGGTATAAAGAGTGTCGTCACAGTGGGATAATAACCCAACACCAGCCGATAGGTTGATATGTAAGTGGATAGCAATTGAGTACAACGAAAATAAAATGACTAACTTAATTTTAATCCATCACCATCGCACATTCCATAGTCTATATAGTGAAATAAAATGACAATGTCCACATTATTACATGATAAAAGAACTACATTGTCTATCACATTGTCCATACAATTAAACTTTATTCATGCTATGAAAAGAAAAAGTACAACTTCTAAGCAAACTCCACAACTACTCTTCCAAGATGTAGTCCTCCGCTATGCCTCCCTCTGGCACAAGATACTTGTCAACCTATATGCCGAAGCAAGTATGAGTCTAAAGACTCAGCAAGCAAACCAAAGACTTAACCTTGAACATATCACATTCATGTTAAGCTATCATACACTAAGGAAATACATACTATCATTCGAACTACTAGAATAGACATGGTACATACTCCTAACTATCAACATATATTTAAATCACCTAGACATACTTTAGACTATCACATGTTTATTCTAAATCAAGGATACTAACATACACTTGCACATGTTCTCTACACCTAACATGTAGCATGAATCATCCATCTAAACATTTTCCATTTCATGATATATTTCTACAACTAGAACATAGAGTCATGCATAAAGAAATGAACAACCTAGCATGATGACTATTCACTTTTCACAACACTTTTCATATTTAATTGCACATTTTGCTTGCTGTTTTAATGTAAATAAATATCATTTCACATAATCTCACATTTTATACCATGAATGAAAAGTCTAGAACAAGTTCGATCAATTAGCAAACATATACAATTTTTAGACTTGGATTTATGTACTAAGTGGGTATCACATCTAGCATGGAACCTAAACATTATTTCATGCATTTATCACATTCATAACCACACTTTACTTGATGTTTTAACATGAATTAAACTCAATTACATGGATTTACATTTTTTCACATGTTATCTTATCCATTTAATAATCCTACATGTTCACCTGTCATATTGCATAAATGACATGGTTACATATGTTTATTCACATACACTATTACATGAAGATTAATAAACTACATGACATAATGGTAAACATGATATTGTAATTGAGGTATTAATACATGAAAACATGAACATATTACATTAATACATTGGTTTTCAAATTCGAGCACACTTTTTATTAACATTAACTCTCTCTTACATATCATTTCACATATTCTTCATATCATTTACTCTTTTATTTTCACTTATCACATATCATATCATTTGCACTCATCATGTGCCACATTCGCATATCATCTTACACTTTATTCAAATTCCATTGCTTAAGATGCCATGACACATAGTCCTAACCACATATGATTTATAGACCATCCATTGACAACCACCCGCTCTTCTTTCACAAGAAAGAAGAAGAACTTCTAGAACATCCTTCAGGAGGGTACTTCTCTTTATGAGCAAGAAGATGAGCTTATTGGCCAATGTCCCAATAGGCAACTCCTATTCTCGATCTAGAAACAAACTTACTGCTATCTACCACAGTAGGTCACCTTTATGGGATTTTTCTTGCCACCACCTAAATGACTCTTCATATTTTACAATTAATGCTCAATAAAACACACAGAACAAAAAGAGTAGGAATATATGAGCATGTTTTTGTGTGGTTTCAGCTGTGGAAGATGAGTTAATGAGTCATTGAAGGCTTCTCTTTTGTTCTCCTCTCTGAAGTTGAAAATCACCAAAGCTTGAGAAAAAGTCACTTTGGATGAGAGCTTTGAATGCAATATATATGTAATGACCCTCCTCATACCGGTATGATTATACCAATCCCCATCGGTATAAAGAGTGTCGTCACAGTGGGATAATAACCCAACACCAGCCGATAGGTTGATATGTAAGTGGATAGCAATTGAGTACAACGAAAATAAAATGACTAACTTAACTTTAATCCATCACCATCGCACATTCCATAGTCTATATAGTGAAATAAAATGACAATGTCCACATTATTACATGATAAAAGAACTACATTGTCTATCACATTGTCCATACAATTAAACTTTATTCATGCTATGAAAAGAAAAAGTACAACTTCTAAGCAAACTCCACAACTACTCTTCCAAGATGTAGTCCTCCGCTATGCCTCCCTCTGGCACAAGATACTTGTCAACCTATATGTCGAAGCAAGTATGAGTCTAAAGACTCAGCAAGCAAACCAAAGACTTAACCTTGAACATATCACATTCATGTTAAGCTATCATACACTAAGGAAATACATACTATCATTCGAACTACTAGAATAGACATGGTACATACTCCTAACTATCAACATATATTTAAATCACCTAGACATACTTTAGACTATCACATGTTTATTCTAAATCATGGATACTAACATACACTTGTACATGTTCTCTACACCTAACATGTAGCATGAATCATCCATCTAAACATTTTCCATTTCATGATATATTTCTACAACTAGAACATAGAGTCAAGCATAAAGAAATGAACAACCTAGCATGATGACTATTCACTTTTCACAACACTTTTCATATTTAATTGCACATTTTGCTTGCTGTTTTAATGTAAATAAATATCATTTCACATAATCTCACATTTTATACCATGAATGAAAAGTCTAGAACAAGTTCGATCAATTAGCAAACATATACAATTTTTAGACATGGATTTATGTACTAAGTGGGTATCACATCTAGCATGGAACCTAAACATTATTTCATGCATTTATCACATTCATAATCACACTTTACTTGATGTTTTGACATGAATTAAACTCAATTACATGGATTTACATTTTTCACATGTTATCTTATCCATTTAATAATCCTACATGTTCACCTTTCATATTGCATAAATGACATGGTTACATATGTTTATTCACATACACTTTACATGAAGATTAATAAACTATATGACATAATGCTAAACATGATATCGTAATTGAGGTACTAATACATGAAAACATGAACATATTGCATTAATACAGTGGTTTTCACATTCGAGCAAACTTTCATTAACATTAACTCTCTCTTACATATCATTTCACTTATTCTTCATATCATTTACTCTTTTATTTTCACATATCACATATCATATCATTTGCACTCATCATGTGCCACATTCGCATATCATCTTACACTTTATTCATATTCCATCGCTTAAGATGCCATGACACATAGTCCTAACCACATATGATTTATAGACCATCCATTGACAACCACCCGCTCTTCTTTCACAAGAAAGAAGAAGAACTTCTAGAACATCCTTCTGGAGGGTACTTCTCTTTATGAGCAAGAAGATGAGCTTATTGGCCAATGTCCCAATAGGCAACTCCTATTCTTGATCTAGAAACAAACTTACTGCTCTCTACCCCGGTAGGTCACCTTTATGGAATATTTCTTGCCACTACCTAAATGACTCTTCATATTTTACAATTAATGCTCAATAAAACACACAGAACAAAAAGAGTAGGAATATATGAGCATGTTTTTGTGTGGCTTCAGCTGTGGAAGATGAGTTAATGCGTCATTGAAGGCTTCTATTTTGTTCTCCTCTCTGAAGTTGAAAATCACAAAAGCTTGAGAAAAAGTCACTTTGGATGAGAGCTTTGAATGTCATCTATATGTAACGACCCTCCTCATATCGGTATGATTATACCAATCCCCATCGGTATAAAGAGTGTCGTCACAGTGGGATAATAACCCAACACCAGTAACTTTAATCCATCACCATCGCACATTCCATAGTCTATATAGCGAAATAAAATGTCAATGTCCACATTATTACATCATAAAAGAACTACATTGTCTATCACATTGTCCATACAATTAAACTTTATTCATGCTATGAAAATAAAAAGTACAACTTCAAAGCAAACTCCACAACTACTCTTCCAAGATGTCGTCCTCCGCTATGCCTCCCTCTGGCACAGGATACCTGTCAACCTGTACGCCGAGCAAGTATGAGTCTAAAGACTCAGCAAGCAAACCCAAGACTTAACCTTCAACATATCACATTCATGTTAAGCTATCATACACTAATGAAATACATACTATCATTTGAACTACAAGAATACACATGGTACATACTCCTAACTATCAACATATATTTAAATCACCTAGACATGCTTTAGACTATCACATGTTTATTCTAAATCATGGATACTAACATACACATGTACATGTTCTCTACACCTAACATGTAGCATGAATCATCCATCTAAATATTTTCCATTTCATGATATATTTCTACAACTAGAACATAGAGTCATGCATAAAGAAATGAACAACCTAGCATGATGACTATTCACTTTTCACAGCACTTTTCATATTTAATTGCACATTTTGCTTGCTGTTTTAATGTAAATAAATATCATTTCACATAATCTCACATTTTATACCATGAATAAAAAGTCTAGAACAAGTTCGATCAATTAGCAAACATATACAATTTTTAGACATGGATTTATGTACTAAGTGGGTATCACATCTAGCATGGAACCTAAACATTATTTCATGCATTTATCACATTCATAACCACATTTTACTTGATGTTTTGACATGAATTAAACTCAATTACATGGATTTACATTTTTTCACATGTTATCTTATCCATTTAATAATCCTACATGTTCACCTTTCATATTGCATAAATGACATGGTTACATATGTTTATTCACATAGACTATTACATGAAGATTAATAAACTACATGACATAATGCTAAACATGATATTGTAATTGAGGTATTAATACATGAAAACATGAACATATTGCATTAATACATTGGTTTTCACATTCGAGCACACTTTCATTAACATTAACTCTCTCTTACATATCATTTCACATATTCTTCATATCATTTACTCTTTTATTTTCACTTATTACATATCATATCATTTGCACTCATCATGTGCCACATTCGCATATCATCTTACACTTTATTCATATTCCATCGCTTAAGATGCCATAACACATAGTCCTAACCACCAATTAGAGGACACACACAACAATATCTCATTGCACATAGCTCATAGAACATAACTCATCTCATAGCACATCTCATAACAAAACTCATAATCACATACCCACCACCTAGGCAATGTAGTGGCGAATCTTGGTAACTGCGCAGACCGGGAGAAGCCCTCTCCACCCTATCCAGTGGTACTTGTCTACCTCCAGGTTTTCATCCTAATGCCTTTAGGATATACTTTTCACAACATTGAGCCTAACATAGGAACTTTTCTATGGTACAACTCTCAAACCTCTAGGGTAGCAGTGTCAATTCTTGGCCTAATTATTACACATTCATCTTATCACATTTCCTCTCATTATTCACATACTTCACATAAACTATTTAATCACTTTACATATACTATTTATCAATTGCACACAGCTCAATTAACCCAATATGATACTACTATTTTCAGAAGTAAAACAACTCATATTACAATCCTAAACATGCTGTTAATTACTGAATTACACAAGATTAGATTTTTCATATCTAATATGAATAATTCCCATGATTTAACAATAATTGCACTTTCTGTCATCAAATTAGTTCCAAATTTTTATCATAGGTTATTAACTGTAAACATATCACATCTTCAATTTTCTAGATTTTTCGAACAGTAAATATAATTTCTAAATTTAAATAAGATTTCAGACATATTCATTGAAATATCATTAAACATTGTACACATTAACATGGTTGGATGTTAACAGTTCAAAAATCTAATATCATGCCTCATGCTATCATGTAAAAATTATAAAACCCTAACTTACAGCAAATCCATTTATACAAGATTTAAACATGCTTATATGATGCTCATAATTCAATTACTAAATTTTAATAATTAACACGGTTCATAGAAAATTTGGGCAACCTCATGATATGACCTAGTGACTGTATACAACCACACAAAATTTGCAGCATGTACCTATATCCAGAAATCATTTAAACATCTTAAGAAGATCAAACAGTGAAATTTCAGGACACTGAAGAAGTTAACGACAAGGGATGTGACCGCCTACTTTCAACTACAACATCCCGGGCCGCCAACCCAGGAACTTGACTGCAGTAGATGCTGCCGCCAACTTCCTCCCAGCAGCACACACATATAGCACTCAATACAAAGGGGAATTTGGCGGTTCCAGGACTCGAGGAAAAATCCAAAAAAATACCTTGGACTTAGGGGACATGTATAAGATTGAGACCTAGGGTTTACTTGCCTCTAAATAAATCTACGAAGATCAAGATTCTCTGATGAAGCCCTTCTCGGCCCTGCCAAGAAGGTGCTCAAACTCTCCTTAGATCTGGTCCTCCTGTTGATGAAGATGATTCATCGGAGTTGGGACTTCTTCTCCTATGTATAGTCTATCCCCCAGTTGTTGTAGATCCTCGGGGAACACCTCCTGTCACCAGATCCGGCCCTCCAAAGTTCAGTTTTTCTCCATCACTAGTGCTAGGGTTCCACCAATGCTAAAAAAACTTCCCCTCGCCCTAAGATGAGTATTTTATAGGCTTGGGTTTTGGGGTACACAATAGGGTAGGTTTCCTACGCATTAGGATGGGTTTCCTAATATGGAACGGGCCAAAACGCGAGCGTTAACAAATCTGGAACCGTTACACAGGAGGATATTAACGTCAACATCGGTTGTAGTCAACTTGGAGTTGACGTCCACATCAGTTGTAGTCAACTTGGAGTTGACATCCACATCAGTTGTAGTCAACTCAAGCCAGAAGTCAGTGGCACAGTGGTGGCCGCCAACTGTGCCAGACAGCTCGAACACACACTTGCATCCAATTAAACATACATCTATGCTCCAACAATGTAGTATGTGCGGAAATAAATATATATACATTCATCATATAAATTACATGCATTACATATTATTTATTTAAATATAACTTGCACTAATCTTAATTAAAGATAATATGCATAAATAACATACATATTTACATATATGCATACACACTACATAATTACATGCATCATGCATGAACATCTAAATGCAATGTGCTCATCATTAGTTAGATACTACATGCACATTATTATTGAAGCACCCTACACATCATAAACAATTTAACATGCTTAAAATTAGATAGATATCATTTAAACATGATTAATATATATATTTATACATATAAACATCATGGTTACATACAACATGCATGGAATAATTAAATATAATAGGCATATCAATAATTAAATAATACATGCCCATTTAAATATATTGCATGCACAAAAATAACTCACAATTGCTTACAAGATGTATGATAATAACTTCTTACTATATGCACAACACATACAATATGCATGGGATTTATAAATATATTACATACATTGATAGCTAGATAATGCTTGTACATTTATATATATGTATATATATATATATATATACGTGTACGAAAATAACTCACATGTACTTACAAGGTAGATAATAATAGTTACATATCGTATAAATATATATACACACGTATACAACATAGTTATGTATATTATGCATAAAATAGATAAATACAACATGCACATCGATAATTAGATTAAACATGCACAATATTACTTAAGCATTATATGCCTAGGATTTTAGTATACACAATATACACCAAATTAGCTAATTGCCTATTCTCACATAAAATATCATATATATATATATATATATATATATATATACATGCATGTGTTCATGAGAAGTATAAAAATGGTAATATGCACAATTGAATACACATGTTATACACACAACAAGTAAATACAAATGTACAATATAAAAGAATGAAATTTTGGGGTATCACACTATAGAAGCACTTGAATGCACTTGAAGAATGGATTTTGTGTAGTACCCCGGAAAATCTATTAATTAAAAATTATGGATAAATCAAAATTTTATCAATTAATAAATTCAATTAGTTAAAAAGGTACGCATCATTATCACATGCGTATAAACCTATATAAAAATTTCATAAAAATAATAATTATACTTTAAGTAATATTCTCTAATGACCCATCATGAAATTTGGGCATAGAAAAATCGTTTGGACTTAGTTTAAGAATTTATGCGACTTATTAGCATAATTAAGGAATAAGTCGGAGAACCCATTATTTTATGACCCAAAGTGGATTATAAATGAAATTAAACATGTGGGTAGACTATAAATAATATGGGATGATAGCCCATTATGACATTTGGACCAATGGACAATCTTGGCCCATGAATAAATTCTCTAATAAAAGGATAATTAAAAATTCAATAAGTAAAGTAAGTACATGGGTTGTACAATTAAGCTCACACGAGTTATTGGGCCAAGAGTAAGAGCCCAAATGATGAAGGTTAGAAATATTGGCATGAATAATATTTAATTGAAATAAAATATGAAATTACTTGAATAAGTGTGATAAATAGATTTACATAAGGATAAAGGGTGAATAATTGGAATTAAATCAATACCCATTAAGTCAAATGAGTAATGGGTTTTACTAATGGTCCTAGCATAATGTTTTGAGCCCAAATATGAAGAGTCCACTATGAGATGAGAGTTAAATAAGTGAAATTCGTACCTAAAATATTAATAAATAGAAAAAGGTTAAGATAATGAGTATTTTAACTCTTAATCATCTTAAAAAGAGTTCTAAACCTAGTATAACTCAATAGGACTCTATCCTAATCTAAAATTGGGATTTAGATGAGAGACAATTGGGTTAAATATAAGAGACCCAAATTAAATAGGAAAATTCGTAACTATATTATCTCTTAATTAAAAAGGGGTCATTAAAGTACTAATATGACTCATATATATCTTAATAAGAGTCATAATCCTATCCTAAACCATTACCCACGAAATTAGACCTCTCCCTTACCCAATTAGATAGATATAGCAAGAAAAATATGTGATAATTATGGAAATTCGTAATTAAATGAGGAGGAAAGAGTTTTAGGTCATTTAGAACTCTACAAGCCATCAAAACACCCCCCATTGGACCCTAGCACCCCACAATTTCGTGCTAAGACTTTTGGAGAAGAAGATGAGAAGATTTGGACCAAGGAGCAAGGAAGGAGAAGGCATGGAGCAAGAAGGGTTCTCTTATTTTCGTCATTCAAACTAGGGCTTTCTTACTTCACGAAAAAGGTAGGCAATCTCTCAAGCAAAAATCGTGAAATAATTATTCTAGGTAGCCTTCATGTACTTCTTCAAAAGCCCTATGGTTTCGTTGCATTCCGCTCATCCATTTGGGCGAATTTAATTCGTGAAATCCTGCTGTCACCATGAACCCGAACCTCATATTTTCTCTAATACCTTGCACGTACTTCTTCCCATGCTATGAGAAAATTATTATTGATACTACCATGCAGTAGCTTTCAAACGCCTCTGGTTTCGTGCTATTTCGATCTCCCATGAGGGAGAATTAATTCATTGAATCCCTGTCAGATACATACACCCTACCCTTCATGATTGCTTGTGAACCCCGTTCATGCTCGACTTCAGATCATGATAAAATTATCATAAATAGTACTTCCTGTTAGCTTTGGAACGCCCTTGGTTTCATAATTTTTCATCATGTATACACCTCTAATTAATTCATTGAACCCTGACTGCGCCTGTTTAGGTCACCGAAAAGTAACCTGATCAATGTATGTCTAAACCTTGTCTATTTTCAAATTAATTGTGCATGATGATAGATATGCATGTCTACTTTCGTTTAAAACTGGTTTCATGCTTTTTGGATCACCGTGCGATTTTATAATGAATTTAGAATGACCCTGTGTCAAGAAGGGTCTACCCAAAGAAAAAGGGGAAAAACTGGACCGCCCCTGTTATCGCGACGGCGCGATACGCCGCGATAACAGAAGTGTCGCGGTAGGCTTCCACGTCGCGTCATGAACACGACGGGCCTCACCGCCGCGTTCCCAAACCCGAACCGGGCCAGGCCGGCCTGTTCACCTGTCGCGCCAGGCCGCACCACCGCGACCTGAACCGCGACAGGATACCCTGTCGCGATACGATGCTTAACGCGCCCATGCGCCCTGTCGCGACATGATCGCGACTGGAACCCCCGTCGCGTTCTTGAAATTTCGGCCAGAACCTTTAATTGCTCTTATATCCCTGCTTTAAATGTCATTTAATCCTTGTACAAGTTAAACCATGTACTGTTAAGCTTAATAAATGACCTGAATATTTTTCTTTGATAATATTTAAATGATTCTTATTAATTTAAAAGCCGTGAGCACGACTTATTCTATTCTCATGATTTCTTCACACTTGCACACTAAACATTATTTATTGCCATTTGACCCTATTAAATTACTCAATAATGTATCTAGTAATTAAGTGAAATTAATTACCTAATTTCCCTATTATTTAAATGACACATGTCTTCGTTTTATTCACGTGATTTGTACACCGTTATCGCGTCCCTCTGCCTTCGAGCACTCGAGGCAAGACAGACAACGTTTCATTACACACTTTTTCTTGACATGGACCACCTCTCCACCGGAAATACTCTCGACTGGACTAGGGACTCCTTGTCAAGGCCTCCGTAAGTCTTCTTGGCTTTGGCGCACGTCCTTAGCCGACGAGCTGGTTGTACCTTTAAATCCTGTTACACTTTTAGGGATCAGTACGATCCAATCGGCCTTAGTGAGATCTCTCTTATCTTGTGATCACGCCGGACTATCTAGCTAGTGTTCATAGCACGGCTAATGGGCGGATGTGACTTCTATCAGACTGCCGGTACCTGACCTGGTGCTGTGCAACCGTTACTATCGTGGTTTATCATTGTTTTACGATTATACCCCTATCTCGTCTACTATCCTTGTACTCTCATCTGTTCACGTTCACTCTACTATCTCGTCTATTCATCTAGTACTCTCTTGAAACTCTTGAGCTGTTGTGGCTCCCATTGCTTGTACTATACATGACTGTCTAGCGCCATAATATGGGTCTGGTGACCTACTAACTTTAATGCTTAGTGTGCATGGCACGGAGAGTGTCCGAGGGGCTCCAATCTAGTCCTGGGGGCAGAGAGCCACCCTAAAATACCTGCAGGGGCTATTGACGGTGTTATGCATTGCACCGGTTCTGACTATCTCGACATTGGCTAGACATCTAATTGTTTTACTATTAGTCTGAGGAGTTTAGACATATTGTGCCAGTTCTGTGCTATTAGTGTGCTAGCACTGACTGATTAACATTAGTCTGAGGAGATCAGACGAAATGTACTATCATTAAACGGCTACTATCCCAAAGTGACTATTGTCGTACTCGACTAGTGCACCGTTGTGCAACCATACACGCTATCTCTTTACATGCAATCTCGTTACACGCTATCTTGATATACAAGCTATCTCGTTACACGCCACCTTGATACAAGCTATCCTATTACATGTCATTTTGATACACGCTATCTTGTTATACACTATCTTGTTACACGCTATCTCGTTATGTTGTCATCCTAGTTTTGCAATACTCTTGAGAAATGTATTATCGTTCACTTATTATCTTGTACTATTACTCTCTCAACTATACATGATCGTTCTCTCTAGTTAACCTGTGTTTACAAGACATTAATCACTTAAAGCATGCTTGTTTACACGAGATATTAAGTCCTACTGAGCGTTATCGCTCACCCTTCGTTATTTGTTATTGTGTTTTCAGGTAAGTCAAGTGACGACCTTACACCCAACAACGGGATTGGACTGGAGTGATGAGCGTCCTGAAGTCATAGCGATGGAATGTCCTTAGTACCTTAGAGTCTAGTTAGATATTTGCTTTAGATTTCTTTTCCAATGTAATAATGTCATTGAGCCCTATGTTTTGGCTCTGAATTAGTGGTTGTAACAGTTTAGTTGAATTATCAATAAAATGATGAGTTTTAATGTAATTATTGTTCATTAGTTGCTCTGATATTTGCGAATGTATGCGCAATTTACGTTACCATACTCGTTGTTCATGCCTCCCCGATTTATTCCGCTGCTAAATTGGCGGGGCATGATAGTTGGTATCAGAGCCTAGGATGTCCTTATCAGGATATTTAAGTCTAGGACGTTCTAGGTGAACTGCCCTGACATGTGTCTATGTCAACTACCATACCTATGTGAGAATTGGGTAGAACCATGGTTAAGATCTGAATACATTATAAATATATATGTATCAACTTGGTAATACTTTAGCACCCAAAGTCTAAAAAGAAATAAAGTTAATGTTATTGCTCACAGGAGATTAGTGGAGATGATGGAATGAGATATTCGGAATAGAATTGGTAGCCGTATAATATCATATGAATTTGGGGACCAAATTCTATTTAACTGGGGGAGGATGTAGTACCCCGGAAAATCCATTAATTAAAAATTATGGATAAATCAAAATTTTATCAATTAATAAATTCAATTAGTTAAAAAGGTACGCATCATTATCACATGCGTATAAACCTATATAAAAATTTCATAAAAATAATAATTATACTTTAAGTAATATTCTCTAATGACCCATCATGAAATTTGGGCATAGAAAAATCGTTTGGACTTAGTTTAAAAATTTATGCGACTTATTAGCATAATTAAGGAATAAGTCGGAGAACCCATTATTTTATGACCCAAAGTGGATTATAAATGAAATTAAACATGTGGGTAGACTGTAAATAATATGGGATGATAGCCCATTATGACATTTGGACCAATGGACAATCTTGGCCCATGAATAAATTCTCTAATAAAAGGATAATTAAAAATTCAATAAGTAAAGTAAGTACATGGGTTGTACAATTAAGCTCACACGAGTTATTGGGCCAAGAGTAAGAGCCCAAATGATGAAGGTTAGAAATATTGGCATGAATAATATTTAATTGAAATAAAAATATGAAATTACTTGAATAAGTGTGATAAATAGATTTACATAAGGATAAAGGGTGAATAATTGGAATTAAATCAATACCCATTAAGTCAAATTAGTAATGGGTTTTACTAATGGTCCTAGCATAAAGTTTTGAGCCCAAATATGAAGAGTCCACCATGAGATGAGAGTTAAATAAGTGAAATTCGTACCTAAAATATTAATAAATAGAAAAAGGTTAAGATAATGAGTATTTTAACTCTTAATCATCTTAGAAAGAGTTCTAAACCTAGTATAACTCAATAGGACTCTATCCTAATCTAAAATTGGGATTTAGATGAGAGACAATTGGGTTAAATATAAGAGACCCAAATTAAATAGGGAAATTCGTAACTATATTATCTCTTAATTAAAAAGGGGTCATTAAAGCACTAATATGACTCATATATATCTTAATAAGAGTCCTAATCCTATCCTAAACCATTACCCACGAAATTAGACCTCTCCCTTACCCAATTAGATAGATATAGCAAGAAAAATATGTGATAATTATGGAAATTCGTAATTAAATGAGGAGGAAAGAGTTTTAGGTGATTTAGAACTCTACAAGCCATCAAAACACCCCCCATTTGACCCTAGCACCCCACAATTTCGTGCTAAGACTTTTGGAGAAGAAGAGGAGAAGATTTGAACCAAGGAGCAAGGAAGGAGAAGGCTTGGAGCAAGAAGGGTTCTCTTATTTTCGTCATTCAAACTAAGGCTTTCTTACTTCACGAAAAAGGTAGGCAATCTCTCAAGCAAAAATCGTGAAATAATTATCCTAGGTAGCCTTCATGTACTTCTTCAAAAGCCCTATGGTTTTGTTGCATTCCGCTCATCCATTTGGGAGAATTTAATTCGTGAAATCCTGCTGTCACCATGAACCCGAATCTCATATTTTCTCTAACACCTTGCACGTACTTGTTCCCATGCTATGAGAAAATTCTCGTTGATCCTACCATGTAGTAGCTTTCAAACGCCTCTGGTTTTGTGCTATTTCAATCTCCCATGAGGGAGAATTAATTCATTGAATCCTTGTCAGATACATACACCCTACCCTTCATGATTGCTTGTGAACCCCGTTCATGCTTGACTTCAGATAATGATAAAATTATCATAAATACTACTTCCTGTTATCTTTTGAACGCCCTTGGTTTCATAATTTTTCATCATGTATACACCTCTAATTAATTAATTGAACCCTGACTGCGCCTATTTAGGTCACCGAAAAGTAACCTGATCAATGTATGTCTAAACCTTGTCTATTTTCAAATTAATCGTGCATGTTGATAGATATACATGTCTACTTTCGTTTAAAATTGGTTTCGTGCTTTTTGGATCACCGTGCGATTTTATACTGAATTTAGAATGACCCTGTGTCAAGAAGGGTCTACCCAAAGAAAAAAGGGGAAAAACTGGACCGCCCCTGTTATCGCGACGGCGCGATACGCCGCGATAACAGAAGTGTCGCGGTAGGCTTCCACGTCACGTCATGAACACGACGGGCCTCACCGCCGCGTTCCCAAACCCGAACTGGGCCAGGCCGGCCTGTTCACCTGTCGCGCTAGTCCGCACCACCGCGACCTGAACCGCGACAGGATACCCTGTCGCGATACGATGCTTAACGCGCCCATGCGCCCTGTCGCGACATGATCGCGACTTGAACCCCCGTCGCGTTCTTGAAATTTCGGCCAGAACCTTTAATTGCTCTTATATCCCTGCTTTAAATGTCATTTAATCCTTGTACAAGTTAAACCATGTACTGTTAAGCTTAATAAATGACCTGAATATTTTTATTTGATAATATTTAAATGATTCTTATTAATTTAAAAGCCGTGAGCACGACTTATTCTATTCTCAAGATTTCTTCACACTTGCACACTAAACATTATTTATTACCATTTGACCCTATTAAATTACTCAATAATGTATCTGGTAATTAAGTGAAATTAATTACCTAATTTCCCTATTATTTAAATGACACATGTCTTCATTTTATTCGCGTGATTTGTACACCGTTGTCGCGTCCCTCTGCCTTTGAGCACTCAAGGCAAGACAGACAATGTTTCATTACACACTTTTTCTTGACATGGACCACCTCTCCACCGGAAATACTCTCGACTGGACTAGGGACTCCTTGTCAAGGCCTCCGTAAGTCTTCTTGGCTTTGGCGCACGTCCTTAGCCGACGAGCTGGTTGTACCTTTAAATCCTGTTACACTTTTAGGGATCAGTACGATCCAATTGGCCTTAGTGAGATCTCTCTTATCTTGTGATCACGCCGGACTATCTAGCTAGTGTTCATAGCACGGCTAATGGGCGGATGTGACTTCTACCAGACTGCCGGTACCCGACTTGGTGCTGTGCAACCGTTACTATCGTGGTTTATCGTTGTTTTACGATTATACCCCTATCTCGTCTTCTATCCTTGTACTCTCATCTGTTCACGTTCACTCTACTATCTCGTCTATTCATCTAGTACTTTCTTGAAACTCTTGAGCTATTGTGGCTCACATTGCTTGTACTATACATGACTGTCTAGCGCCATAATATGGGTCTGGTGACCTACTAACTTTAATGCTTAGTGTACAGGGCACGGAGAGTGTCCGAGGGGCTCCAATCTAGTCCTGGGGGCAGAGAGCCACCCGAAAATACCTGCAGGGGCTATTGACGGTGTTATGCATTGCACCGGTTCTGACTATCTCGACATTGGCTAGACATCTAATTGTTTTACTATTAGTCTGAGGAGTTCAGACATATTGTTCCAGTTCTGTGCTATTAGTGTGCTAGCACTGACTGATTAACATTAGTCTGAGGAGATCAGACGAAATGTACTATCGTTAAACGGCTACTATCCCAAAGTGACTATTGTCGTACTCGACTAGTGCATCGTTGTGCAACCATACACGCTATCTCTTTACATGCAATCTCATTACACGCTATCTTGATATACAAGCTATCTCGTTACACGCCACCTTGATACAAGCTATCCTATTACATGTCATTTTGATACACGCTATCTTGTTATACACTATCTTGTTACACGCTATCTCGTTATGTTGTCATCCTAGTTTTGCAATACTCTTGAGAAATGTATTATCGTTCACTTATTATCTTGTACTATTACTCTCTCAACTATACATGATCGTTCTCTCTTGTTAACCTATGTTTACAAGACATTAATCACTTAAAGCATGCTTGTTTACACGAGATATTAAGTCCTACTGAGCGTTATCGCTCACCCTTCGTTATTTGTTATTGTGTTTTCAGGTAAGTCAAGTGACGACCTTACACCCAACAACGGGATTGGACTGGAGTGATGAGCGTCCTGAAGTCATAGCTATGGAATGTCCTTAGTACCTTAGAGTTTAGTTAGATATTTGCTTTAGATTTCTTTTCCAATGTAATAATGTCATTGAGCCCTATGTTTTGGCTCTGAATTAGTGGTTGTAACAGTTTAGTTGAATTATCAATAAAATGATGAGTTTTAATGTAATTATTGTTCATTAGTTGCTCTGATATTTGCGAATATATGGGCAATTTACGTTACCATACTCGTTGTTCATGCCTCCCCGATTTATTCCGCTGCTAAATTGGCGGGGCATGACATTTTGGCTCTCACTCTTCCTTTCTTTTCTCAAGGAATGTGAAGCTATTGAATGCATGTGTATATGTTCTCTTTTTCATTGTCTAGTTATTATTCTTCTACAAAATATATCGTATATATATACTACCTGGAAGACTTGGTTTCTTCTTCTTAATCAGACTGTGTTCACATGAATTAAAGATATTTTATTCTTGAATGGCTGAGATGCTTTTGATTCATTGAGACTCATTCACCCATCCACTAGATACATTCTATATTGTGTCCTTGTTCCTTGATATCATTCTTTTTTCGATGCATTAAATGCTATTCAGATTTATCTCTGTATAAACATCATGCTTTCATAAAAATAAAGTATTGACTATTTCATAGGAAAAGTATTCTTTAAGATCAAACAACTCTTTCTGATTTGAACAAGACTATAGAATTGTTTTCATAGAGAATAAAATTCGTTTCTAGATAAATTCAAGTGAGAGTCATAATTTGAATTCTTTGATGAGAGACTTAATTCTAAGTTTTTGAATGACAATTATTTTTCATCTCGAGAGTAAGACTTATTTTGTTCTGATTGAGGGTCATTTTTCTTCCTTTATACATAAGAATTGTTTCTATATCTTTTTTTAAAGACTAAATACTATTTTGTCATTTAGCATAGGGTCATTTTTATGAGTCTTATTTATATTCTGGAAGTCATTTCTCATAATGTTAGTGAGAGACATTTTCTAGTCCTCAGAGTGAGATTTGTTTTTGTCTTCAATCTAAGACTCGTTTTCTAGTCCTTTGAGAGACTTATTTTCTAGATCTATGAAAGACTCATTTCGTAGTTCTTAGAGAGACTCATTTTGATAGTTTCATCATGATCCGCAAGATCATTTTCATGAGACTCATTTTTGTGTTCTGTCTAAGACTCATTTCTTTAAGAGTCATTTTTCTTGCCTTTTATGAGCCTCATTTTTTTAGGGTTTATGAGTGAAAATCAATTTGCTTGGTGTCTATTATGAACTTGAGATTCAATAGATGGAGGATCAATTTATATCATTAGAGTCAATTTCTTGAGTCAAACTTGAGTATCTCAGAGAGTCGATTCATTGGGTACATGTAATACCTCAAATAAGAATATGTTAAATTGACTAAATTAGTAAACTACTAATAACTCAAATTAGCCATTTTTGAAGCTTGAGTAGACAAAGAACTATCGAGTTAATCATGCTCAGTTGGGAGAAGTCTCAAGATGATGTTTCTAGGAAGTCTATCAACTAGTATGATTGTTGGGTTAGTTTGCTGGTTGGGTCGTCACAAATGGTATTAGAGCTATACCCCATTTGAAAATGTAGGAACTAAGTGTCATATAGGGCAAAGTGCTACATTATGGAAGCCACCTCTTGAACCCATAATGGGACAAAGTGCTACTTAGTAAGAGCCACCTCTTAACCTTGTGGGGGCCACCTATAGAATCTTGCCTACCTAGAGTTAGATTGTGCGCTACATGTGCCTAGCAACGATGACGTGGCTTATATAAGAGGGGTAGGTTGTAACTACTGTTGTGCATTTATTTCTTACAAATGCATGATCATTGTTTTTCCTTATGACAAAATATTTTAGTAATCTCCTAACAAATTTATTCAATTATACCACACATTATTTTGTATGAAAACTAATGTGTTAAAGTAAAGGCATACATGTATTATACTATATAACATTTACAGTCAATTGGTGTCCACACACTAAGCCTAAGTGTTGACACACTGTCAACTTTCATTATGAAAATTTCCCAAGTACACAATGTATATATACATATATATCATACTGACTCCGACTCTCAAGAAGTCGAAGTGTTGTACCGATTGCTGAACAAAGTAGACTCACTCCGACTCCTGAAAAGTCAAAGTATGATATCGAATTATGAATAAACAGGTACTACTCCGACTCCCGAGAAGTCGAAGTCTCGTACCGATTGACGTATATAAAGAACATCAATCGATGTCTCACTCTTACTTCCCTATAGTCGAAGTCTATCTATCGATTGCCTTTGTATTGTATCGATTGTTGACCTTTTTGGTATCGATTGTCTGTATCGATTGTTCTTACACTTAAACATTGATTGCTAGTACATAAACATCGATTGCTCTTACATTTAAACATCGATTACTATTATTTCACATCGATTGCTTAAACATCGATTACTAGAACATAAACATTGATTGCTCTTACACTTGAACATCGATTGCTGTTATGAGTATCGATTGTCTTATTCTAAACATTGATTGCTTATATGATTCACATCGATTGTTGGTTATTATGTTTACAGACATACTCCGACTCTTGGAGAGTCGAACTTAGGTTTCGACTTATGTTATTTAACTGTAAATTTCTGAATGACTTTTAATACCTGCAAAACTATTAATGTATTATTAGTGCGACAAATGTTTTAATTCTTATAGAATTATTTAATGAATGCATGCTCTACATTGTGACATTCTTTTTGTTATCTGTACGATAATTTATCCAATGTACACTGTACTTCTCTATTCTTTTATTTAACATGTTTTCTGTCACTTCTAAAAGATTAGTTTCATAGTTTATCTTTTAAAGAATGGTACGTGTCCTCCAGAGACGTGTTAGCATATTCAGTTTCTAGATTTTAAGGAAAAATCCCTTTGCAGTTATACTATGTGCCAAGCAGGTGTCCATTCCTCTTGAATGCACACCTAACTTTGTGTTGTCTAAAGGGGAGACTGTCTTTCTGGAACTGATAGATATTTTTTAGAGACTACTAGTTCCTTTCCTTCTCATATTATTTTATGTCTCACAAGACTAACCCCGAGAAAAAGGAAAAGGCATAGTATGGTGTTTATAGATATCTAGGAAAGGCTATCTGAAATAGAACCATGCAGCTACATTCATAGTATGGAAGCCATTGAAACTTAAAGACTCAAAGGGCTGAAGATCTGATGATCGACATCTCAGATGTCTCAAGTCTCAAGATCGAACGTTCAAATTCAAACGGCTACTTTCAAACGAGAAGATGAAGACTCTCAAGAATATATATGAAACTGAAGTTTGAAAGTGAAGAACATAAATAGGATGACAACTAACACAAAGTGAAACATACACGACCTTATTCCATACTTAGAAAGAAAAGAGAGAAGCTCATATGTGTTGTGTCCCTATTTTTTATGATGTCATAAATCAAACAAAATGTCACAAATGTTTAACACAAGTTATTTGTATCACAAGAATTTTCACAAAGTCAAAGTCATCCTTCATGTGTTCACTCTGGTTACATCATAAGTCAACACATTTGTAACAATGGAAGAGTTACTGGAGATCAGTGATGTACATAAGGTCGATGCTATTCAAAGGATAGGTCGACGCTTAAAGAGTTTTCAGTAGCACAGACTTAGAGTATTACATGAGGTCGACACTACTCAAAGAACAGGTCGACTCTAGTTGCTTTTCTGGCTTGCGCTGAAGGGAAAGAATCAAATCAGGTCGACCCCATGTGAGAACGAGGTCGACTCCATTAGTCTGTCAGGTTGACTCCAGATGACGATCAGGTCGACACTAGTCAAAGGTTCTTGTGAGCATTTGAAGAGGTGTTGGCTAAGGTCGACTCCATGACTCTGCCAGGTCGACTCTATCATCAGATGAGGTCGACACTATGTTGCTGCAAGGTCAACTCTACATTACAGACAATTGGTCAAAATCACAGTCACTTGGATGAGGTCGACTCTGGAGGGTATAGAGTCAACTCTACTAAAGATTTTTCATTAATCCAAGTTAAGTCATATAGATATGAGTCGACACTATGTTCAGGATGCTTCGACTCTCTGACACTTGTTCTATAGAGAAAAAGTATCTGCCAGCGTGTAAGTTATGGGCATGTGACCCACGACCCAATGATTAGGACTTCGGGTACATCTCACATGATTCTATTAGATACTCTTTTGGCGGAAAAAGCATCTCCCAACTCCTTGGGATTCAGTTGAGGGCCCACGAATCTGGTCAAAGCACACGTTGTCCTTGGCAGTTAGGCAATCGTGCACAGAGGGAAAAATAGCAGTTATTTTTTAGACCGAAAGAAGAAAAGAGTAAAAGAGAGCTTGAGGTTATAGAGGAAGGAAGACTTCTTGGAAGTTAACTGAATCTAAGAAGAGTAAGCTGAATCATATCTTCTTCTGTATGAAGACATGTAGCTGATGAACTGAAATAGAGGATCCGGATACATCTCAGATTCAAAGGTAGTTGATCCTTATGTTGTGACCAGAAAATGAATTCAATGAACTCAAGAATGAAGAAGTTGCAATTAGAGCTTAAGAAGTCCTTTGACCAGATCTGACTCCAGCATAGAGCGTTTGCTATTTCTACACTTCTTTAGACTTCTCTTAAGTTTGATTTTCTCCATTTCTTCACCATATCACTCTGATTGGTTGTTTGCTCTGATTGGAGTAGACGAATTTGATCCTACACTTCTTGTGCTAGGATTGTAAGTGGGATAATCTTAAAGCTGTGAATCAGCGGCTTGTTGAAGCTGTGAATCCGTAGTTTGTAGAAGCTGTGTATCAGCGGTTGTGTGAGAGTCTCACAAATTTAATTTGATAGTGAAGCCTCACCGGTTTAGTGAGGTGTGAACGTAGGTCTCCACACTAGAGCCAAACCACCTTAAAAATATCGTTTACACTTGTGTGGTTTGACGTTTACTATTTAGATCGTTTCATCATATTAGATCCTAAATTCAAGGTTTTAATTATTAAGTGGTCAATATCTATTCACCCCCCCTCTAGATATTCCTTCCACACACAACATGTGGTATCAAAGCTAGGCTCTCCAATTATTGTGGTTTTACAACCAGGAGAGATCTGCATGATATGGAGTCTAGAGGCTATATTTCTAAAGGTCATTATGTGAATAGACCCCCCTACTTTGATGCAGGTGTTTTTACGAGTACAAAATCATCAAATCTAGAGGGTGGTAAGCAATGGACCTTACGAGTTGTCTGAAGATGAAGAAAAGTGGACTCAAGAGGAGATAAAGAAGTTGAATGCCAACTGTAGTGCGATGAATATCATGCAGTGTTCACTCCATCCTATAGAGTTTTCAAGGGTATAATCATGTACAAGTGCAAAAGAAATTTGGAATCACATGATGGTGATTTATGAAGGTACGTCAGAGGTAAAAGAAATAAAAGCAAACATGTTAGTTTCCGAATATGAAGCCTTCAAAATGAAGCATGATGAAACAATCTATGAAATGTATGGAGGGTTAACTCTGTTAACAAGTGATCTTAAGAATCTAAGGAAAACTAATACAGAAAAAAAACTAGTCAGGAAAATCCTTAGATCTTTAACTCCTATTTGGCATACTAAAGTTACAATAATTGAAGAATCTAGAAATTTGTCTACCACTTCTGTTGATGAATTAATTGGTTCATTGATGACTTATGAGTTAGGATTGACGAGAGTTGAAGAAGATGTTAAGAAGAAGAAGCCACTTGCTCTCAAGGCAAGTCCTAGTATTAAAGAAGTTACTAAAGAAAGTGAGTCATCTACTTCTGAAGATGATTCAGGTGAGTTTACCCTTAAATTTATGAGGAAAGAGGGTAAGGGATTTCTGAAAAAGAAATCACAGGTAAGTAATTCTTGAAAGCCCAAATAGCAAATGAATAAGAAATCTGACAAAGTGGTATGTTACAATTGCAGGAAACCAGGACATGTAAAATCTGAATGTCCTGAAGCTTTGAAGAAAGCACAACCCAGATGGATGAAAAGTAAACAAAAAGCTATGGTTGGGACATGGAGTGAGGAAGAAAATGATGATGATGAAGAGAGCTCAGAGGCTGAGGAGTCACAAAAAAAAATATGTTTGATGGCAAGAGGAGAAGAAGGAGATGAAGAAGTGGTAAACTCTCCATCTAAAGACTTCTCCTTCAGTGACTGGGAGCATGTGCACTTTGAACTGCTAGATCAATATGATGAGATTAAAAAGGAAAATAAAGTGCTTAAAAGAAAAATAAATCATATTGTTCATGATACCTCAGTTGAAGAGAAAGAAAAAGAATTGGTTCAAGAAATTTCTATTCTAAAAGATACTATTGGTGAATTGAAGAATAGAAATACTGAAAATATCAAAGAGATAGCTCTTGCTGCTAAAAAATATGATGCACTAAAAGCTGTAAACACTGAGATGAAGAAGGAACTTGAAATTCTTCAAAAAGAAGTGACTAGAAGATAGGAAGCCTTGGAGAAATTTATGAGTGGTAATAATAATCTGGAAGCCTTACTTGGAACAAAAGTAAACTTTAACAAAGAAGTGTTAGGTTTTAATCCTTCGAAGAAGAAATAAATAGGCTTGAAAACCATCACATTCATTTCTTCAACAATTTCAGAAACCTCCACATCAAGAAAACACGTTAATGAGAAAAATATTCAAAGAAATGAGAAGAAGGAAACAGTAAAAAAGTCTGAGATTAGAAAGTCAAATAAAATGAAAAAAACAAGTGCTGGAATCAAACCTATGCCACAAGGGAACAAAAATTGAAAGTCACCTGATTGGCTAGCTCGACATATTCATACACTAGACCACAAAATTTGTTCAGGTGGACTCATGATAGGCCAACACCCTCACATATCAGGCCACAGAACATATGGACACATGGTAGGTCAACACATACTTATACGAAATCACAAAACATGTCTAGGTGGAGTCATTCAGGTCGACACTATCCCTACAGAGTGTCGACATATTCCAATGGTTTTGCTAAATCTGGTCGGTCTGAATATTCTAAAAGGTTTATGAGTCACAATAATCTTTGGTTTCATCAAAGAAAAACTGGTGGGAAGTATGAAAGTAAATTAATGAAAATGAAGAGAAATAATGTTTCAAAAAATCCTGAAAATAACAAAAAAAATAAAAAACAACATGAAATCAGGAACATCATTAAACCCACTGTGAAGCAACAAGTTTGGAATCCGAAGAATTTCTTTTCTTATGTGCTTGAACTGAGTGATGTGAAGATTTTTTTGTGATTATTTTGCAGGTATGTCTTACAGCCAAGAACAACAAGTGGTACCTTGATAGTGGCTATTCAAGACATAAGACAAAAGACAAAGACAAGTTCTGTCTTTTGTCTGAAAAGAAAGTTGGTCAGGTAACATTCGGTGGAAATAACAAAGGTAAGATTGTCGATTCAGGTAAGGTAGGCTGAAATCCTTCAAATTCAATTGATGATGTACTCTTGGTGGAAGGATTAGAGTGCAACCTTCTGAGCATAAGTCAACTCTGTGACAAGGGTCACAAGGTAATTTTTGACTCCCTTGGTTGTACAATTTTTGAACCGAATTCAAACTATGTAAAGTTTTTTGGAAAAAGAATTAATAATATTTACATGGTTGACCTGGATGAACTTGAAAACTCAAACTTATGTCTTACTACCAATAAAAATGATCTTGCATGTTTAAAGGGATTAACGGAGATGTCATCCTTTGAGATGACATGGCCCAAGAAGGACACTTCTTCGAGCCAGAACTCACACTTGCTAAGCTATGCGTATAGTTGGTTGTCTCGCAAGACTTGCAGTGCAATCTTCAAGTGTTCTTCATGCTCTTCCTTGGTCTTTGAATAAATGATGATGTCGTCGAAGAAGAAGACCACGAACTTGTCAAGGTATGGCCGATATATGTTGTTCATAAGTTGCATAAAGGCTGCAGGAGCATTGGTTAGACGAAAAGGCATAACGACGAATTCATAATGTCCATACCTGCTCCTGAAAGCTGTTTTGAAGATATCGTCATCCTTGATCCTCATTTGATGGTAGCCAGATCGAAGATCGATCTTAGAAAAATATTGAGCTCCAGATATTTGGTTGAATAGTTCATCGACCCTAGGTAGTGAGTATTTGTTCTTGATGGTGAGCTGATTGAGCTGACGATAGTCGATTCACAGCCTCATCCATCCATCTTTCTTCTTGACGAATAGCACAGGTGCTCCACATGGGGAAGTAATTGGTCTAATGAACCCCTTCTCTAATAGCTCCATCAGTTGCGTCTTCAACTCCTTGAGCTCGGCAGGTGACATCCGATACAGTTGACGTGAAACCAGGGCAGCTCCAGGGATCAACTCTATGGCAAAGTTGACATCACGTTCTGGGGGAATCCCTCGCAGATCTTCAGGAAACACATCGGGGTAATCCTGGACTATGTGGATGTCTTCTATCTTAGAACCCTTCTTTTCAACAACTACAGCTGCTAGGAAAGCAATGCAGCCTTTCCTTATCATGTTGTGGGCTTTTATGGCAGAGACTAGAGACATCCGTCTCTTATGTCTAATCCTAGAGAATGCCAATTTAGGAAAGTCACTAACGGTAACCTTCCCTTTCTTACAGTCGACACTTGCCCCATAAGTGGACAACCAGTCGGCTCCCAAAATTACATCATAGCCTTCCATGGGCATACATACCAGGTCAGCTTTTAGGTTATGGTCTCCGATCATTACATCGACAGAGGAAAAGTATTTGTTCAATTTCTCCTTTTCTCCTAGTGGCATTGTGACAGAGAACTCACAACCCATGGATATAGGTTTTGCAGTCACGGTATCAGCAAAGTGTTGAGATAAAAATGAATGACTTGCTCCAGTATCAAATAAGACAAATGCTAATAAGGAGAAAACTTGTAGGGTACCTTCTACCATGCCACCATCCGTAGCGGGTTCCTCCTCGTGCAGGGCTTGCAGTCTTCCCTGTTTCTTAGGCGCATTAGGGCGCCTTTCGCTCTTTTTCAGTAGCGGGCACTCGGGGATGCGGTGCTCGTGACTTCTGCAGTGCAGACATGCGCCAACTTTCCTCCAGCATTCATCAGCAGTGTGACCTGGCTTGTCATAATGCTTGCAGTAGCCCTTGGCTGGAGTGTTGGGTACGAAGACCTTCGGTTTCCTTTCATTGCTGGATCCCTCCGTGATGTTGAAGGGATGCTTCTTGCCATTAGTAGGCTTAGCAGATGACTGACCCGAGGTCATTTCCTTTTTCACGAACTTCCCTTTGATACGGTCGGTGAAGTCCGTAGCATCTTCCAGCAGCTCAGCCTTCTTCACCATCTCGGCGTAGATCTGGATGTCGAGAGGTGCCAGTTGAATGATGTATTGAGGCTTAAGGCCGTTGAGAAAGCGCTTAGCCTTCATCCTCTCAGTGTTCACTAGGTGTTCAGCATATTGTGCCAGTCTTGAAAACTGGGCTTCATACTCAGCCACAGTCGAGCTCCACTGTTTCAGAGCAGTGAATTCCGTAGCGTTCCTTTCTTGGACGTGCTCAGAGAAATACTTAGAGTTAAAAGCTTCTTTGAACTCGGTCCAAGTGAACTGACCATTGGCTCTGGTCGCTTCAACAGACTCCCACCAGGCGCAGGCATCCTTCTCCAGTTGGAATGTGGCTAGTAGCAGCTTATCCCCCATTGCACATTGCATGACATGAAAAATTCTTTCTGTCTCTTTAAGCCAGTGCTCAGCTTCATCCGGATCTGTGGATCCACTGAACCTAGGTGGGTTCAGACTCTTGAAGTTGCGATGCAGGTCGCCTGCACCACGATTTCCACCACCTTAGGTAGCTTGCATAATGGCGCGCGTCAGTTCTTGGATGGTTTGTTGCATGCCCCTTATTTGACCACGTTCCGCAGTCATCTTGATTGCTTAGTTTCTACAAAAATAATACTTATTGTCATGATATTGATGTGAAATTTAATTCGTGTGTGTGTGAGTTCATTTTAGCTATTTACCCATGGCTCTAACCATAACTCACATAGGTAGGATAATTGACTCTAGTCGACGCAGGTTAACCTAGATCATCCTATACTTAAGAATAACCTAAGCTATGATACCACAAAACTGTCACGCCCCGACGCGGAATATCGGAACGTGAGCCAGTTGCAAGTAAACGAGTATAGAGAGAGTACTAGACATCAAACCATTGCACAATGAATAATACTAAAGCAAATTCATTTGATTAATAACCTTCTAAATGTCTAATTACAACCACTAATATCAGAGCCATTCTATAGGGCCCAATTACATTGAAATAAAGTAAAAGACTAAACTAAGACTCTATCATAGCACTAGGACACTAGGGTACTCTTGACATCACTCCTGGTCATTCCCGTCCTCTTGAGTGTAAAGTTCATCATCGGTCTCACCTGAGAACACAACGACAAATAACGCAGGGTGAGCGATAACACCTAGTAGGACTTAAATCTCAATAGTCAAGCAGGCTTTAAATAATTAATTCATTAAAGGCAGAGTAACTATAGAGCGAGAGAGAGTCCAATAAAAGATAGAAGGATAGCACGTGAACGAAATAGCAAAACTTTCCAAATATAGCAAGAGGGTCGAGTATAGCACAAAACAAGAAGGCCATAGCACAAATAGCACAAAGTATAGTAATAGCACAACGAGTATAGTATAGCACTTTTGTCAATAGACAACGAGAGAACATAGCACTTTTTGATTGTCATTTAGATAGTCAAGATAGATAGCACTCGAGTGTAATGCCAAACACTCTGATCATTTAACTCCTATGGGTACTAGCACTTTCGGACGCACATCCCAGGACCAGATCGGGCCCTTTATATATTGCCAGGCATTGGTTATATTGTTTAGCTTTAGACAATCAATCAATGGCCAATATAGAGTACTAAGAAATAGATGAGAGCACTAGATGAATAGACGAGATAGCAGAGTGATCATGAATAGATAAGCGAGTATAGTATAGATGAGAACTAGTGGATACTACACGTAACACGTCGAGTAAACAGTCGATAGTAACAGTTTCACAACACGCGCACATGGTGTTGGCAGTCAAGTGGAACTCACTACCTTTCCGCTGGCCATGTTATGCACAGGTCCAGAGGTCCGACGTGATTCAAGATAAGAGCAAACTTCTAATAGCCGTTTGGATCACGTTGATCCCTAAAGGGTATCATAGGTGTTAGGGTATAACCGGCTCATCGACCATACGGGAATCCATGGACAGAGGAGACTTACAGAGGCCTTGAAGAAAGACTCACTAGTCCGGAAGAAGGAGTATCCGACGGAGAGTTTGTCCAAGTCAAGAAAGAGTGTAAATATAGAAACAAGTGCTCGACATTCTAGAAGAGTTCTAGAACAGTGGAGCGTCAATATCGGTGTTCCAAAGCATCGCGAGAAACGTACACAAGTATATTAAAGAACGAGGCAATTTAACGACATAAATTACCAGATGATTTATGTAACATGTTCATACCAATTAAGCCATATTTAGATGGTTCAAAGTGTATGTAAGTGTCATGAAATTGTAGATAGAAAAGATCATATGCATGTATTTTAATCACACATATATGTTTAATTTTTAACAAATGTAATCTTCTGTGTGTATGACTGTTAAACAAGAGTACAAGCATTGTGGATAGTTAGAACATCAAAATTTGGGGGTTTTATGCAAAAAGGCCAGAACGCGATGCACCCTTGTAAGGGTCGTGATGGGGTTCGGGCACATCGCGACAGGGTCTTGTACAGGTTGCGACGGGCTTGACGTTTCGGGCAGGCAGGTCGCGACGGGGTCATGTGAGGGTCGCGACGGGTTCAACAGACCGGGCAGCCGTATCACGACGACCGGCCCTGTCACGATCAGATCGTGACGGAATGCTCTGTCGCGATGCCCCTGTGAACGCAGCCTATCGGGCCATCATGTTCATAGGGTTTGTGCCCGAGTTCGACAGGGAACATGCATTACATGGGATTGCGGGCCAGAACTTACCTTATTTGACACATGGTGATTCCAAAATCATAACTAATTGTACAAGCGATGCAAAATTATAAAATCAATTGCGAATTGTTCTAGACATGCATGGGTACTTACAGTAAATAGGAATTAGAAAACAAACAGGGTTTCGACATGCTTTTGTCATGGTATTCATGAAGAACTTAGAACAGTACACAGATGAGATCAACGAATTAATTCTCATGATAGGGTGGATGGAAATTAGGGATTTTAGGGGCAAAAGAAGCCTAACATCCATCAGTTCTTATAGTAAAAATCTCATGGCATGAGGACGAGTATGCTTGAAGATATGAATTTAAAAAGAGGGTTCCCAGTCATGAGGTTCACAGAACTTTGAAAATTAAGAACAAAAGATGTTCTCAATGGAAAAATATGAAACCAAAGGGATTTTGTTCCTGATGGATGAAACATCCTACAGAAAAATTTTCATGGTTTATGCTCATGCGAATGCCTACCTTTGACTCGTTTTGTCTTCTAGGGTTAAGAACTTGAAGAACAAAGGAAGAAGCTTTAAGCAGCCTTTTCCCCATGAATTTCTCTCCTCCTTGGCCTCTTCCCACATCCAACAAACCCTTGGCATGAGCTAGGGCCGGCCATGAGGGTTTTAGAGGAGTATTTAAGCATCTCCCCATTCTATTTCCTATTATGACTCTAATTCCTTTTTATTCCAAATTTCCTACTCCCCTCTCCCCTTTTAGGCAATGAGATCTCCTAATTGGGTTAGGATGGGAGCTAATTTCGTGGGCAACCCATTAAGGTATGTTTAGGAATCTCAATCCAACTCAAACTTCCCTTTTTAATGCATTAATACCGCATTTCCATTTAAGTAATAATTCAATTACGAATTTAAGGTATTTTCCTATTATTCCCCTTTTAAAAATTCATATTTTGGCCCACGAAATTCTATTGGGTCTATTTAATAAAGCCCATCACTTCTTTTCTTTTAATGGGTTTTTAGTAAATTCTCTTTCCATTAATTTCCTATTTAATTCATTTTCTTTTATTTAATTTTCTAGTAAATCAAAATTTTAATATTATGCAAATTTTTCTTTTCAAAAAATTCAGGTTGCTACACCTGAATAGAACGGAGTTGTAGAGAGAAGGAATTGAACACTTGTTGAAATGGCAAGGAGCATACTGATTGAGAGTGGACTACCAAGAAAATTCTGGGTAGAGGTAGTAAGCACCTCTTGCTATATTATAAATCATGCAATGGTAAGGCCTCTTAGCAAAAAGACTCCTTATGAATTGTTTAAAGGTAAGAAACCTTCCATTGGTCATTTTAAAGTGTTTAGTGCAAAATGTTTCATCTTGAATAACAATAAAAATGATTTGGGAAAATTTGAACCTAAAAGTGAATTGGAAATTTTTCTTGGTTATTCTGACTATTCAAGAGAATATAGAATTTTCAATGTGAAAGATCAATTTTTTGAAGAATCCCCTCATATGACATTTGATAAACTTGATGTTGATTTGTGCAGGGAAAAAGAAGATGGAGAATTTTTGGAAAAATAAAAAGTAAAAGAACAGGAAGGGAAGGAATCTGCAACAGGGAAAATTCCAGATGATAGCAATGAGAGAGAGACAACAGATGCAAATGAGAAAAGAGACCAATTGAACATAAGAATGTTAAGAGATCATCCTCTGGAAAGTATCATTGGTAATCTATTTGACCCCCCTAAGACTAGATCTCATTTTAAAATCATTTCAAAATTTGATCAAATGGCTCTTGTTTCTCAATTTGAACCTAAAAATATTGAAGATACCTTAAAAGATGCCTTTTGGATTAATGCCATGCAAAAAGAATTAAACCAATTTGAACAAAATAAAGATTGGCATTTGGTTCCAAGACATTCTTCTCAAAGTGTCATTAGACCTAAATAGGTATTTAGAAATAAAACTAGTGAAGAAGGTAAAATAATTAGAAATAAAACTAGGCTTGTTGCAAAAGGCTATAATCAAGAGTTTGGAATTGTCTTTGAAGAGTCTTTTGCTCCTGTAGCTAGGGTAGAAGCAATTCAGATTTTTCTTTCATTTGCATGTGCTACAACAAATGGATGTTAAAAGTGCATTCTTGAATGGCTTGATAGAAGAGGAAGTTTATGTTCAACAACCTCTTGGATTTGAATGCACTGATCTTCCTAACCATGTTTTTAAACTTGACAAAGCACTATATGGATTGAAGCAAGCTCCCAGGGCATGGTATGATCGGTTGAGCTCATTCCTTACAGGTAAAGGGTACTCAAGAGGTAAGGTGGATCAAACCCTTTTTACCAAAGTGCAAGGAAAGGATATATTAGTGGTCCAAATTTATGTTGATGACATTATATTTGGATCAACAAAATCCTCACTGTGTAAGGAATTTGCTGAGTTGATGACTAGTGAATTTGAAAGGAGCCTGATGGGAGAACTAAAATTCTTCCTTGGATTGCAGGTAATTCAAACAAAGGAAGGAACTTTTATAAATCAGTCAAAGTATATTCAAGATTTGCTGAAGAAATATAAAATGGAGAACACAAAAGCTATGGCAACTCCAATGAGCACAACTGTGAGTTTGGATGTTGATTTGAAAGGTAACTTGGTAGATCTAAAGACCTACAGAGGTATGATCGGATCCTTGCTTTACTTGACAACATCTAGACCTGATATACAATTCTCATTGTGTATGTGTGCTAGATTTCAAGCTAGTCCTAGAGAATCACACATGAGTGCTGTAAAAAAGAATTTTCAGATATCTTCTAGGAACTCATGAATTGGGATTGTGGTTTTCTGCATCTAGTGAATATAATTTAATATCTTATTCAGATGCGGATTATGCTGGTTGCAAATTGGACAGAAAGAGTACTAGTGGATATTGCTATTTTTTGGGAGGCTATTTAGTCTCTTGGGCCTCCAAGAAACAACACTCGGTTGCTCTCTCTACTGCAGAGGCTGAATATGTTATTGCAGGGAGTTGTGGCACCCAAGTGCTATGGATTAAACATCAACTTCAAGACTACCAAGTAGATCTTAGATGTGTCCCAATTATGTGTGATAACACTAGTGCAATAAATTTGACCAAAAACCCAATCCATCATTCTAGGACATGGCACAGAGAAATCAGACATCATTTTTTAAGGGATGAAGTCCGCAAAAATTCTTTTGAATTGCATTTCATTGAAACAACCAAGCAAATTGCTGACATCATTAGAAAACCCTTGTGCAATGAAAGATTTTCATACTTAAGAAGAGAACTTGGTGTGTGCTTGTTTGACTTATGACTGATTGCTTGAAGAATTGCTTGCATATTATTGTTTGTATGATTATGTATCATGTGATGTGCTATTGCTTGCTATATGATTGCTTAAGTTCAATTCTTGGTGAACATGGTGAGGGAAGGTTGTTTGAGGAGTTCAGTATTTGAAAGATTAGGTTCAGTGAATCAGTTGGTCAGTTGAGTTGGAAGAACTAGATTCAGCAAGTGTGCGGTCTGTGAAGAATAATCCTTTCAGGTTTCTGAGTTTTTGACTTGACATAGGTCGACTTTATTGGCAAGAGAGTAGACACTATCTTTCTTGATTCTGAACATTTGCCATTTCTTTCTACTCTTTTATTTATTGTTGCAAATAAAAACTTTCTTGTTCTTGCAAATAATCTTCTACTTCTCACATAGCAATGGCATTCCTGGTATATCAAATGGTGATTTGAAGAAGGGCAAGTCAGGCTTGTCTGGACTCTTTCACTATGCATGAGTATATGTCTCCGCCAAGTATCAAGAGTCTTGTTATGCAATTGTTGAGGAGGAGTCATGTTCTTTCTACAATAAACTTCATGTTCATTCTCTTCCATTCTCAACGAGATCCATTTTCTGAGGGGGAGTAATTCAATTGAAAAATTATAATTTTGGGCAATTTCTCAGTGGGAGTTAAAATCTTTTATACTCTTAAACTCCATTTTCTCTGAAAGTAAAAGGACATGGTTTATGAATTATAAACTCCTAAGTTTAACTTTGAAATTCACTGAAAACATCAAAAAGGTTAAATAATTGGTGTTGTAAACAATTTATCTAGAGAAAATTACAATTTTATCTAGTTCTGAAATTTCTAGGTTGTCTGATTCTCTGGGTAGACTTTAAAAATCTTCAGAGTTGTATTGTTTTAAAAGTCATCTTGAGAAAGAAAATATGCTAAAAAACTTTCATATATAAAATTCTTTTTGATGATAAAACAATGACTAAGCTCTAAGAAACTACAATTACTGATAAAATTCAGTTGAAGAAATTGTGTGTCATGATGAGCTAGTTAATTATGTTTAGGGTTGTTTAAATATTCGGCTGTGCTTACTGAGTAACTGGGGATTCTTGTGTTTAATCAACATGTATCCTCACATGAAAAGTTGCACACAACCCTTGAGACAAGATGATTATCTTACTTGAGTAATCAGAAGCTCTAATGTGTGAAAAGCATGGGCTTTTGCATGAAAAAGAAAGGATAAATCTGATTGTTCATCTTGTTATGAAAAAATGCAAATTGTAAATCATACAGTTCTTCAAATTTTTGAAAAACATCAAGATAGATTTTTGACTCAATACATGTTTTTTATTTTCTATCCAGGGTTACCTTTTAATTTGTATTGAGTAAGAATGAATAAAACTGCAAATTTCACTTGAAAGATTCTTTTCTCTTCTGTTATTTTTTATTATGAGTCTTTCAATGTTTTTAATGGATAATCTAAAGTTTATAAATTTCAAACCATTATTTCACTAAAGTGAGAAAAAGATGAGGAAAGAGCATAATTTTTTTTAACATTCTCAAGATTACCCAAAAATATAGTTAATCATGGTGTTTTGCTCCTTTCTCAGATATTATATAAACATCTCCATGAATTCTACTTCATAGAGTCGACATTCCTCTTGATAGAGTCAACTTTACTCATTCAGTACTATCTTCAGAACATGATATCATTTCCTTGTTCCGCAGGTACTGTGTATTGCCTAGGGCAAGTCGACGCTTGAAGCATCGCATCCCTTCAAAAACTCAACTCTAAAGCCCGTTTGGCATCGTTTTGAATACAACTGCCTTCATCTTCTACATCTATTTTCAAATCCCTCTTTCTGCATCTGCAACCCTCATTCCTCTTCCCCCTCGATTCTTTGCCATGGCTCCAAAATTTCAAGCCCGTCGAGGAGGAAAGTGAAAGGAGTCAGTTCCTGTGTCGTCTAAACGGCGCACAAAGGCGAGGAATGATCCTGATAAGGGCAAAGAAACTCTGGAGAAGAAGCCCGTTGTTTCGTCCTTCCCAAGCTAATGGTTTTCTCACCTCTCCAAGGGAAAGATGAAAACTGAGTATGTTAACCTAAGCAGCTCTGGAGAAGAAGAGGAAAGTGATCAAGCATCTCTGGATGAGCATCCGCAATGGCATCTGAAGTAAACCCTAATGTCTAGGGTTTTGTTTCCTCCTCTGATGATCAAAAGTCTTCAGGATAAGAGAGCTCTCAATCAATAGATCTGAATGCCAGTGCTCCAGAAGATTTCGATGATTTCGAAGAGGAAGAAAATCAAGAGACTGAAGAAAAGGGTGAAAAGGAGATAGAAAAAGAAGCAAGCATAGAGTCAGAAGGACAAAGTTCTAAAATCCCTGCTGAGTCGAAGTTTGAAGAAAATGATTCATAGAATGTAACCTTACAGGCACAGGAGGTAGTTCATTTGACTATTGAAAACAAGCAGATTTTACATCCTAGAACAATTGATGTTCATGATGAAGGTATGAACACAATTTTTCCTGACCTGCTAGAGATGATAGAAATTCAGGGTGGACTAATTTTATTAGTGAGCATAGGACTTTTTATCCTATTTTAGTCCAAGAATTCTTCAGAAATTTGGTTTGCAAGGTGGATACCCTAGAGTCTAGGGTCAGAGGAGTACTTATTGTGCTCACAAATGATATTGTGAGTCAATTTCTGCAAATTCCTAATGTAGGCCATAATCCTCAAGATTACAATTTTTGTGCTCATGAGGCCTACACTCTGATGACTGGATTGCCTCATGATAAAGGGAATATTTTCTGGACTAGAGTGTCAACCCTAAATGCTAATAGATTTCCTCCTGTGAATAGGGTGCTACATCATTGGTGCACTACTATTTTGACCCCTCAAGGAGGAGGCAGACACAGAATTACAAGTTTGCAAAGGTTCTTGATGTTCTGTCTGATCAAGAGAGAATAGGTCAATTTTTCTACCATCTTCTGTCAGCTGCTTCATGAAGCAACTAGACCAGAACTGAGGAAGAGTTTACCCTATGTTGCACATTTATCCACAATCTTTTAGAAGGTAGATTTTCTTTGGAAAATACCAAGGTCAAGAAGATTCCTAAATACCATACCTATGATTTGGCCCATATTGCCAAATTTATGAAGTTAAATTTGGAATCTCAGTTGGTGAGAGAACCTGTTAAACCTCATGAACATGCAAATGAAGATATTGCTATAGATCAGCCCCATCATGACCAAGATGAGCAGAGAGGTGATGGTGAATTTCAAGGAGCTCAGATGGATGCAGATCTTCCTATCCCTTCACCTTCTTTTATCCCTAGATTTGATGATCTAGGTGTGGATCCTCCACATTTCTCACCCGCTCATCACATTTCTCATGAAACCTTTGTTTCTGAGCAGGTTCATCCTTCCACTTCCTCTCCTGAAATTCCTGTACCACCACAACTTCTTCATTTCCTACAAAATCAGTTTGCTGCTCTAAATGATTCTGTTAGTTTGCTAAATACCAAGATTGAACAATAGTCCTTGCAGTTTGATAGTAGACTGGAAGATATTGAGAGAAAGCTCACTGAAAATATAGACAGATAGGAACAATCTGCAAGATTTGCAGCTGTTAGATCTGACCAGCTCATAGAAAAAATTGGAGAAGTTTTCAACAGTGCTGCATTCACTCAAGCTCAAATCTTTGATAAATTTCAAGAAGTTGAAGAAGCAATTCAAAGAGGATCAGAACACTTAGCAGATCTTCCAGCTCTGAAGAAGTCATATACCCAAATGACTAGAAACATGAATATTCTGAGAGAATACAACACTGAAATGATTCACCATGTCAGATCTTTGAAATTTGATTTTGAGCAAGTCTGGAAGCCTCATGGAGTTATTGAGACTACTAAGAGTCATCCGGCCACATCTTCTACTACTGCACCCCCATGCCACATGGGACATATAATATTCCAGTTGTAGTTTCCACTAAGCTGGATGGAATGCAGAGTTATCAGGACACCAGATTCAATGTTCTTCAGATCTATCTTTGGGACAATTATGATGTGTTGGAAATGAGAATGGCAAGAATTGAGAGCAGACTACTGCGCCAGTTACCACCACCACCTCCTTCTCCTCAATGATTATAATGTTTTGATTATGTCAAAGGGGGAGAGAGAATCATAGATGTTTGACATTGATTTGATTTGATGTTTGATGTTTGATGTTTGATGTACTTTGATGTTTTGTTCTTTGTAATACACTTTAATCAGTAATAAAATCATCAAAGTATTTGTGTGACATCTACCTATGTGAATTGGTGTCAACTTGTGTGGATGGCTTGTGTGGACTGATGTTTTGCATGCTAACATGGTTAAACATAAAATTTGTCTAACAATCAAAACTTCTATGATTAAATGTTGTCATCATCAAAAAGGGGGAGATTGTTGTGTCCCTGATTTTGATGATGTCATAAATCAGACAAAATGTCACAAATGTCTAACACAAGTTATTTGTATCACACAAATTTTCACAAAGTCAAAATCATTCTTCATGTGTTGACTCTGATGACATCATAAATCAACACATTTGTAACAATAGAAGAGTTACTGGAGATCAGTGATGTACATAAGGTCGACGCTATTCAAAGGTTAGGTCGCCGCTTAAAGAGTTTTTAGTAGCGCAGACTCAGAGTATTACATGAGGTCAACACTACTCAAAGAATAGGTCAACTCTAGTTGCTTTTCTGGCTTGCACTGAAGGGAAGGAATCAGATCAGGTCAACTCCATGTGAGAATGAGGTTGACTCCATTAGTCTGTCAGGTCGACTCTAGATGAGGATCAGGTCGACACTAGTCAAAGGTTCTCGTGAGCATTTAAAGAGGTGTTGGCTGAGGTCGACTCCATCTGAGGATGAGGTCGACTCCATGACTCTACTAGGTCGACTCTATCATCAGATGAGGTCGACACTATCTTGCTGTAAGGTCAACTCTACATCACAGTCACTTGGATGAGGTCGACTCTGGAGGGCATAGAGTCGACTCTATTGACGATTTTTCATTGATCCAAGTTAAGTCATATGGATATGATTCGACACTATGTTCAGGATGCGTTGACTCTATGACACTTGTTCTACAGAGAAAAAGTATCTGCCAGCGTGTAAGTTATGGGCACGTGACCCAAGACCCAATGATTGGGACTTCGGGTACATCTCACATGATTCTATTAAATACTCTTTTGGCAAGCGAAAAAGCTTCCCCGAATCTGGTCAAAGCGCACGTTGTCCTTGGCAGTTAGGCAATCGTGCACAAAGGGAAAAATAGTAGTTATTTTTTAGAGAGAAAGAAGAAAAGAGTAAAAGAGAGATTGAGGTTAGAGAGGAGGGAAGACTTCTAGGTAGTTAACTGAACCTAAGAAGAGTATGCTGAATCATATCTTCTTCTGTATGAAGACATGCAGTTGATGAACTGAAACAGAGGATCAGAATACATCTCAGATTCAGAGGCAGTTGATCCTTGTGATGTGACCAGAAGATGAATTCGATGAACTTAAGCATGAAGAAGTTGCAATTGGAGCTTAAGAAGTCCTTTGACCAGATCTGACTCCAGCACAGAGCGTTTGGTATTTCTGCACTTCTTCAGACTTCTCTTTAGTTTGATTTTCTCAATTTCTTCACCATATCACTCTAATTAGTTGTCTGCTTTGATTGGAGTAGACGGATTTGATCCTACACTTATTGTGTTAGGATTGTGAGATTTGGGATAATCTTGAAGCTATGAATCAGTGGCTTGATGAAGCTGTGAATCAGTAGTTTGTAGAAGCTGTGTATTAGTGGTTGTGTGAGGGTCTCACACATTCGATTTGATAGTGAAGCCTCACTAGTTTAGTGAATGGTGGATGTCGGTCTCCACACTGGGGCCGAACCACCTTAAAAATATCATTTGCACTTTTGTGGTTTGACGTTCACTATTTAGATCGTTTCATCGGATTAGATCCTAAACTCAAGGTTTTAAATTTTAATTGGTCAATATCTATTCACCCCCCCTCTAGATATTCCTTCCACACACAACAATAAGATATCAAGAGACCCATTTGTTCAAGCTTCGACTTTTAGCTCTCTTGCATTCAGAAGTTTTTCTTTTGGGTGGCATTCTATTGCTCTAGATTTTCTCTAGTCCATCCTCATAGTAAAAAAGAGTCAGAGCTTCCATTCATACTTGTATCTCTTTCTATTTTTTCTGTGTTTGCTATTTCTTCATAGCAGACACACTTATGTTCATTTCTGTGTAAAAACCATCAGGGGGTTTGTTCCATGTAGTCCCTCTCTGTGAAGAGAAGACCTACAGTTGTAGGTGGTTGTAATGCCCCTCTGTGAAGAGAAGACTTGCATAGGAGCAACTAGGTTGTAATAACTCTCAAGTCGAGAGAAGGCCAAGTGTTCTTGGCAGTTAGTGAAAATCCCAGGGGGTGCTTGGGGACTGGATGTAGGACTCTTGTTTAAAAGTAGGTTCGAGCAAGGATAAATTCTTTGTGCACTTGTGTGATTGTTTCTGCCATATTCTCACTTGTTTCAGGCACACCACAGTAAGTACTAACGATACTATTTAGTGTGATTTTTTTTAGATAAATTTTAACAGTACAGGACGTCCTATTCACCCCCCTCTAGGACATCTAAAGCTCCATCTTGATCCAACAAGTGGTATCAAAGCAAGGTCTTCTCAGAAGAATCGAAAGATTTGAGAAGAGATGGCAGCTGAAGCTCACAACTATGAAGGACAGTCCGTTACAATAACACCATTCTTTGATGGTGAAGATTACCAATACTAGAAGATGAGAATGGAATGCTTCATCTGAGGCATAAAATTTGATCTGTGGCAAGTAATAGAGCAAGGCGACTATGCTATGCTTTCTGATAGCACTTCTGCTTTATCTATAGCTGATAAAGAAATATGTCTCTAAATTATGAGGCTAAAAATTATTTGTGTGGTGCATTATGTAAAAGAAAATTCAATAGATTATCTACTTGTAGAACTACAAAAGAAATGTGGGATAAGTTACAAGTGACATATGAAGGATCAGATAAAGTTAAGCAGACTATAATAGATATTCTTGTATCTTAATATGAACATTTCAAAATGATACCTAATGAAAACATTACTCAAATGCACAATGGATTTACAAATATAACAGTTGGTCTAAGTTTACTAGGTAAAAATCTTACAAATGAAGAAATAGTCAGAAAAATCATTTGATCACTAACAGATTCCTGGACTCCCAAAGTCATTGTTATTAAGAAGCACATGATCTTACAGAACTTTCTATTGATAAATTGATTGGCTCTCTCATGACTCATGAGATTAACCTGGAATGATTTTTTAAAAGTTCTTCAAAAAATAAAATGCCAAATGCCTTGAAAGTTGTAGATTCCACTTCTCTATCTTTTGAAGACTGCAAGGAGAAATCTAAAAACAACAATGACTAAGCAATGCTTTCTAGAAGACTTCATAGAATTCTTGCTACGAAGAAGAAGTATGGATCTAAGAGATACTTCAAGAAGGACAAGAAGAGCAAGGAACCAACATGTTATGAATGCAAGCAACCAAGACACTTCAAAACTAAATGTCGAAAACTCAAAACAAAAGATCAGGCTAATAAGCATGATAAAAAGAAAGTAAGGAAAGAAAGTTCAGAAAATATAAGAAGAAAGCAATGGCAGTAGCCCAAGATAATGAGGAAGCAACAAGTTCAGACTCATCAATCTTAGAATTAGAAGAAGAAAAACAAGTAAATCTAGCCCTCATAGCAGGACTAAATCAAGTAAATTCTGAAACCTCTTTTACTTAATGTTCATAATTTATTTTCGATAGTCTAGAAGAAGTATTTAATGAATTGTATGATAAATAAAATTATAGTTAAACAAATGAAAATAGTTAAGTTAAATCTGATAAACAAAGAAAAATCCAACACCTTTTTAAAAAAGGAAGTAGAAAGATTAGGACAGAATTTAACTGAAATTAAAAGAACAAATGTATTATTATGTGAGGATTTAAAGACTAAAAATGGTAAGATTAAAGAACTTGAAACAAATCTAAATGAACTGAAAAATGAACAGAAACTGAGAGAAAAAAATAAATACTGGAGAGCATCCTTAAATAAATTAACTAATTACAAAACATCATTAGTTGTAAAAATAAAAGGTGCTAGAACAGGTAAAAAGAAATATGGAGTAGGTTATACACCTCCAATAAATGTAGAAGAAATTGTGTATCTTAAAAAATACCCAACCCCTAAGTTCGTAAAAGAATAGGTAAATAAAAATCTTTAAAAAGTTAATCAATATGTTTACAAACAGAAACTTAAAACTAATAATACTACAAATTCAAAGCATGCATATGATTTATGTTGTGGTCATTGTAATCAATTAGGACACACAGTTAGCACCTGCACCATTAGACACTTGCGTTGGATTCCAAACACTGACCATCAAGGACCCAAGGAAATTTGGGTACCAAAAATCTCTACATAATTCTGTTTGCAAGGTCACCTGAGAGCATCCAAATGGAATTTAGATAGTGGGTGCTCAAGGCATATGATAGGAGACAAAAAAACTATTTACAAGTTTCAGAAATGAAATTGGTCAAGTCATGTATGGTGATAATGGAAAAAAAAAGTTATAGGATGTGGAACCATAGGAACAAAAGAAAAGGATTTAATAGAAAATATTATGTGTGTTGACGAATTAAAGCATAATCTCATTATTATCAGTCAATTATGTGATAAAGGTCACTTAGTGAAATTTCATAATGACAAATGTATCATCCTGAAGGATGGGAAAATAGTCTTTTAAGATCAAAGAGTAAAAAATCTATACACCTTACAACTGGCAGAACTTAAGGAAGTCAACTTGTGTCTTACAACTACGAAGAATGAAGAGACTAATCTATGGCATAGAAGACTAGGACATACTAGCACTTTAGTGATCAAGAAATTAATCCAGTATGATCTAGTTGAAGGTCTTCCATAGTTAAAAGTAAAGAAGTCTGGAATTTGTATAGCCTGTGCAAAAGGAAAGCAAACCAAGACATCATTTCAGTTCAAGACATTGGTAACAACCTCCAAACCATTGGAACTAATTCACATTGACTTGTTTGGACCTATAAGAATAGTAAGTCTTAGAGGAAAGTTTTATTCTGCTTGTTTAGATGAGAACCTTCTTTTGATTTTGAAGCTGATCCCAGTTTGGGTCGGTTTTCCTTCACTTCCTATGAATTTTTATTATGATGATTACCTCAAGTCTATTGCTGGAAATCTTGGACATGTTCTGCGTATTCATGATGCCACTAGCGCCTTAACTCAGACGCAAGAAGCATTAGTCTGTGTGGAGATGGATATTAAGAATCCCAGGCCAGATCAGATTTGGATTGGTTGTGATAAAGAAGGGTTTTGGCAACCAGTTAATTATCATCGTATCCCATCTTTATGCTCTCTCTGCCATAAGATAGGGCACGCTGAAGAAAACTGCAACAAGAAACAGAAGAAAATCTCTCACAACATAAGCAACGAAGCACCTGTCAAGGAGTCCTCTAAATCTGGTGAATTGCTGCCTGCCAGACAACTCTGGTGCAAGAAACCTCCAGTTCCTCCTCAAGATCCCATGGCTACGTCAAATAGATTTCTAAGCCTCGCTTTTGAGGAGGAGTATGTCGTCCTACATCCTGCTCAGGTAGATGTTACACCTGCCTTTATGTTGGCCCCTCCAGATAGCGACATTTACGTGCATGCTACTGTTCCTCCTCTGCATGGCAATAACTGTAACGAAGGCATCGTGCATGCCTCTATGTTGGATCTTCCAGATAGCGATGCCGATGTGCATGCTACTGTTCCTCCTTTGCATGGCAATAACTACAAAAAAGGTATTGTGCATGAAACATCACATGCTCCTATTTCTGAGCAACTAACTCCGCCTTTGGTTGAGCAGTTAAATACTGGAAAATTTTTGTCTCCAAATCTTCATGAAATCGACTATTTGAAGGCTGCCTTGAAGGACAAGGTACGTGCTTCCTCTGGTAAAGACCACAATAGTATGGACGCGTCCTCATCTAAATGAAAAATTTTTAATAAGAGCTTAGTTGCAGAACAGGCCAGTTTGGAAAATTTTTTGATGCCTGCGGTTGTCATATCAAAGGAAGGCAGACTTGAACCTCCAAGGGGTGTCCGTACTAGATCTAAAGCTAAGGCCGATGGTTCCACACATCTGGGTACTGTTCCTCATGAATTGTTCATCTATCTTATGGAATATTTGAGGTGCCTCCAACCTTGCTTCAAGGCGGCACCTCCGTCAGCTTTGTCGGAAGCATCATCCTATGATCATTGCTATTTTTGAACCGATGATTCCTTTCAGTCGTGCTGAGGCTCTCTGCAAATCCATCAAGATGCATGATGTAGTTGGTAATGACGGTGAAAATTCAAAGATCTGGGTTCTTTAGCAGGAGGAGGCTAACCTGGAAGTTGCTGATTCTTCTAAGCAGCATATTACCTTGGCAAATAAGAGTGATGGGGATATCCTTTGCTATATTACTTTTGTTTATGCATCTTGTAGCTATAGGGAGCACAGAACTCTGTTAGATGTTTTGATGAATTTTGCTTCTGATATCTCAGTGTCGTGGCTTGTCGGTGGTGACTTTAACTGCATATCCCAGCCATCAGAGAAAAGTGGTGGTGTTTTATCTAATGTCCCTTCCATGATAGACTTTAATGCTTTTATTTCAGCTACTTCTTTGATTGATGCTGGGTTTTCTAGTTCGCCTTTCACTTGGTCGAATAATAGAGTAGGCCCTACTGCTGTTAAGGCTAGATTGGACCGAGTGTATTTTTCAACTGATTGGAATAATTCGCTTCCTGAATTTTGTGTCTCGCACCTTATTGGGGGCCCATCTGATCATGCACCTTTACTTATCTCTTTGAAGAATATTTCTAAGCCTCCTGCCAGATTTATATTCCAATCTATGTGGGCTTCTCATGACAATTTCTTGGATGTTGTTGGGAAAACCTGGAAGGAAACTTCCAGCTGGCACCCTAACCCCCTGGTTAAGCTTCAAGTCAAATTAAAGAATCTGAAGGCGGTTCTTAAATCTTGGAATGTGGACACTTTTGGTAATATTCATAGTAACATTACTGTTGCTAAAAAGGAGGTGTTTAATGCAGAGTTACCTTTTGATTTATCCCTCACACAAGACAATAGCATGCTTTTGCATCGTGCTCAGGCCAATCTGAAAGAAACCCAGTGCTGTGAGGAAATTTTATGGTGTCAAAAGGCAAGACTTCAATGGTTGGATAATGGGGATAAAAACATTGCTTTTTACCATGCGGTTGTTCAAGGCAATAGGCGTAGAAACTATATTTCTAGACTAAAGATTGATGACAACAACAATTGGTGTGATAACTAGGAAGTTCTCAGGGACGCTGATGTAAGGTATTATAGTAATCTTCTATCTTCTAGCAATTTTGAGATCGATCAAAATATTTTGGAGGTGATCCCTAGTATGATCTATGCTTCTCAAAATGCTCAAATGTGTGCTATCCCCACTATAGATGTGGTTAAAAGTGCAGTTTGGTCTATGAATGGTAATAGCGCCTCAGGACCAGATGGTTACTCTAGTACTTTCTACACTTTGTGCTCGAAAATCATTGGCTCTGATATTTTTGAGGCGGTTAAAGGTTTTTTTAGTGGTTTTCCTTTGCCTCGTGGTATTACTTCTACAGTCATTGCTCTTATTCCCAAGGTGAATAACCCATTTTCTTGTGTTGATTTCCATCCTATTAGCTTGTGCAATTTTTGTGGGGATGCTGATCTCTAACTGTTGGTTTTTGGTTCTGGTTAATGGTCATCAATCTGGGTATTTCAAGTCTTCCAGGGGGCTCAGGCAGGGTGATCCCATTGCACCTACTTTATTCATTATTATGGAGGAAGTCCTTAGCAGAGGCCTTCGGAATCTTCTTCTTAATGGCTCTCTCAAACCTTATGCAGGGCCCAGAGCTTGTCCACCGATCTCTCATCTTTTGTATGCTGATGATACACTCATTTTCACCAATGGCCATGTTAAAACATATCTCAGCTGCTTCAGTTCTTAAAAGCTTATGAGTTATCTTCTGTCCAGCTTATTAACAACAGCAAAAGCCATTTGATCACCTCTAGGAAAGCTCCTCGGGTATCACAACTAGTATAAAGGCTATTACCAGTTTCAAACCACAACAGGGATCCATGAATTACTTAGGTGTTCAGTTGAAAGAAGGTAGGGTCAAGATTTCTGGTTTCAATTTTTTTTTTTGAGAAAATCAACATGAAACTCTCCTCTTGGAAGTCTAAATTTCAATCTCAGGCTGGGAGGGTCACTCTTATAAATTCTGTGCTTTCCTCCATTCCCAAATACACCACCTCAGCTTTGATCCTTCCTAAAGGAGCTATCCGTTTTCTAGAGAAAGCATGCTCATCTTTTTTCTGGAGTGGTCTTGATGGAGTTTAGCGGAGGCACTAGTTACCTTGGACTACTGTCCAACGTCCCATTGTTGATGGTGGTTTGGGGGTTCGGAGTTTATGGCATTTTCAGATGGCTATGGCTAAAAAAAATCTATGGAATATATATCATGGTTCTTCTCTTTGGGCCCGCTATGCTAGACTCCAATCTCAACATCTGCAAGGTCTTCCCAAGAAAATTTTCCACACTACTATTGCCGTCATTGTTGAAAACACCAGATGGTTATTGGAGAATGGTAAGACTGTGGACCTCTTTCATGACCACTGGGTAGGGAAGACTCTATTGCATTTTCTGTTACATGATCCTTCTAATGCTCCTCACGCTATGGTTACTGAGGTCCTGTGTGATCCCCTCCCTTCTTTTTGGGAATTAGTGCCGGGTGTTCAGATTTTATGCAATGTTCATCTCTCAGATGTTGAGGATAAATGCATTTGATCTCCTACGAATGATGGTATGTTCACTACCAAATCGGCATATAATATTTTAAGACCTCGTGGAGTCCATTGACCTTCTATGAAAAAAATTTGGCACCGTCTCTTTCTCAGGATCTCTCTTCTTATGGAAAGTGATCAACAAGGCAGTCCCTGTAGACTCTCAGATTTCAGATCAAGGTATTTGTCTGGCCTCCAAATGTTCGCACTATCGTAGTTACCATGTTGAAGACATTGATCATTTGTTTATTAAAAGTGATATTGCGATCAAGTTATGGCGTGGGTTCACGCCTTTTTTATCCCCTCCAAGCTTCAGCAGTGAACATTTTACCTCTTGGTGTTGGAAAAATAAAAAAAACCTCTAATCTTCTGTCTCCCTTTGGTTTTGCTTCCTTATATGGCATGATCCTTATAACTTGGGAAATCTGGAAAGAGAGATGCAAGAGGCTCTATGATCAGAAATTCAGATCTAGTGGTATCATGATTGAGGATATTAAAACTCAGATTTCTCATTCAATTCATCAACTTACTTTCAGAATTCCTCCTTCGGTCAATCTGGAAGCCGTCGTTTATTCCTTTGGCTTTATCCCATTATTAGCAGATGCAAGATGAAGCTTGTTCGATGGATTCCTCCTATTACTGGGCTTTTCCTCAATGTTGATGGTGCATCCAAAGGAAATCCCGGTTTGAGTGGTGGTGGTGGTTGTATTAGAGATTCAAATGGTGATATCCTTCTGGCTTTTGCTTTTCATTATGGTTTTGGTAATAGTCTTCAGGCTGAGATTAGAGCTATTCATGATGGTCTTAAGCTGGCTGACGAGTATGGCTTTCGGATTTCTTTGATTTACTCAGACTCGACTATTCTTGTTAAATCTTTTTCTACTAATTCCTCTCCTAGCTGGGACTGTTTCAGATGGTGGCGATCTGCAACTGCAATTATACACAGATATGAGGCAGATTTTTGTCATGTGTATAGAGAAGCTAATAGAGTTGCTGATGCCCTAGCATCTTATGCTTTTCCCATGTTGAGAATAAAATTTTTACATCTTCTTTTGCGCTGCCCCTGGCCTGTAGGGGTTCAGTTACATTAGACAAAACTGGTCTGCCTTATATTCGGCTAGACTAGTTTCTTGTTTTGTTGGGGCTTGCCACGGTTGGTGGTTGTATTTCTTTTTTCTCTATATTAATATTCAGGCCTAGGTTTCTTGCTGGTGGAGTGGGAACATTCTCCCCCTCAGGGGGAGGGTGCACTCTCCTAGCTTTTGAGACCTGAGGACCAGTTTGATTAAAAAAAAAAAAGAGACCTTATTAGCTTTTCTGATGTTCAGTAAATTAGTACAGAAGACTCAGAAATATCAAATAATCAGTATCATATATGATCATGGTAGAGAATTCAAGAATGAAGAGTTGTCAAATTCTGTGAAGAAAATGGCATATAACATAATTTTTCTACACCAAGAACACCCCAACAGAATGAAGTAGCAAAAAGAAAAAATAGAACATTACTAGACATGGCCAGAACAATGCTTACAGAGTACAATGTACAAAGATACTTCTGGGCAGAAGCAATCAACACAGCCTGCTACATCATCAATAGGTGTATGATCAAACCAATTTTGAAGAAGACACCTTATGAGTTGTACAAGGAGAAAAAGCCTTCGAACTTTTGGTTGTAAGTCTTTCATTTTGAATAATGGTAAAAATAATCTAGGTAAATTAGATGCTAAAAGTGATGAAGGCTTTTTATTAGGATATATTTCAAAACCTAGATGATATAAAGTGTTTAATAGAAAAACTTTAACTATAAAACACTCTATTTATATTTTATTTGATGAAACTAACCCTTCTATCAAGAGAATAGAAGAAGATGTTGTTGAAGATTTATGCAGGGATCAAAAACAAGCTTCTCTTGAGAAAAAGATGAGGACAAGGAAGATCTTCAAATAGAAGAACTTTAACAGCAAGAAGAAGCACCAGAAGGTCTACCAAGAAAATTTAGATATCACATAGATCATCTAAGAGAAAATATCATAGGTGATCCTAAAGACAGGGTAAGAACAAGAGGTATGACAATTCCTTATGATTACACTACATTTGTTTCACAGATTGAGCCTAGGATAATCAATGATGCACTGACAGATGAATCTTGGATCCTAGCTATGCAAGAGGAACTTAATCAGTTCCAATGCAGCTAAGTCTGGACTCTTATACCTAGACCTTCTAACCATTATATTATTGGGACTAGATGGATCTTCAAAAACAAAATAGATGAATCAGGAGTGATGTCACGCCCTGACGTGGAATATTAGAACACGAGGCAGTTGCAAGTAAACGGGTATAGAGCAAGTACTAGACATCAAACCATTGCACAATGAATAACACTAAAACAAATTCTTCTCATTAATAACTTTCCAAATGTCTAGTTACAACCACTAATATCAGAGCCAATCTATAGGGCCCCATTTACATTGAATAAAGCAAAAGACTAACTAACACTCTATCATCATGCTAAGACACTAGTGTACTCATGACTTCACTCCTGGTCGTTCCCATCCGCTTGAGTGAATGTGTCATCCTTGGTCTCACCTGAGAACACAACGACAAATAACACAGGGTGAGCGATAACGCCCAGTAGGACTTAAATCGTAATAGTCAACCAGGCTTTAAATAATTAATATATTAAAAGGCAAAGTAACTAATGATAGAGCGAGAGAGTCAAGTAATGTGAGAGATAGCATGATAGCACGTGAACGAATAGCACAAGTTTCCAAATATAGCACAAGTGTCGAGTATAGCACAAAATAGCAGGATGGCCATAACATAAATAGCACAAGTATATCAATAGCACAACAAGTATAGTATAGCACTTTGTTTTCAACAGACAACGAGATAATATAGTACTTTTGATTGTCATTTAGATAGTCTAGATAGATAGCACTCGAGTGTAATGCCAAACACTCTGATCATTTAACTCCCATGGGCACTAGCACTTTCGGGCGCACATCCCAGGACCAGATCGGGCCTTTTATATATTGCCAGGCATTGGTTTTATTGTTTATCTTTAGACAATTAGTCAATGGCCAATAGAGAGTACCAAGAAATAGATGAGAATACTAGATGAATAGACGAGATAGTAGAGTGAACGTGAATAGATGAGCGAGTAGAGTATAGATGAGAGCTAGTGGACATTGCACGTAACACGTCGAGTAAACAGGCGATAGTAATAGTTGCACAACATGCATACTTGATGTTGGCAGTCACGTGGAATTCACTACCCTTTCGCTGGCCATGTTGCGCACAGGTCCAGAGGTCCGGCGTGATTCAAGATAAGAGCGAACTTCTAATAGCCATTTGGATCATGTTGATCCCTAAAGGGTATCATAGGTGTTAGGGTACAACCAGCTCGTCGACCATGTGGGAATCCATGGACAGAGGAGACTTATAGAGGCCTTGAACAAAGACTCACTAGTCCAGCAGAAGGAGTATCCGACGGAGAGTTCATCCAAGTCAAGAGAGAGTGTGTATATAAAAACAAGTGTCTGACGTTCTAGAGGAATTCTAGAACAGTGGAGCGTCGATAACGGTATTCCCAAAATATCGCGAGAAAATGTAGAGAAGTCTATTTAAAATATGGCAATTTAATTACATAACTTACCAGATACATTATGAAATATTTTCATGCCAAATTAAGCCATATTGGAGGGTTCAAGTGTGTGCATGTGTTAAGAGAAATTATAGATAGAGAAAGATCGTGTGCATGTATTTTAATCACACATAATAGTTTAATTTATGACAAGTGTAATTTTCTGTGTGGATGACTGTTAGCAAAGTGTACAAGCACTGTAGAGAGTTAGAGCATCGAAAATTGGGGGTGTTCATGTAAAAATCTGAGATCGCGACGCACTCGAGTAAGGGTTGCGACGGGGTCAACTTAGATCGCGACAAGGCCTTGTACATATCACGACGGCCTTGTCAGTTCGGGCAGGCAGATTGCGACGGGGTCGCTTAAGGGTCGCGATGAGCTCGACAAATCGGGCAGGCAGATCGCGACGACAGGCCCTGTCGCGATCAGATCGTGACGGAAGGTGCTGTCGCGACGGCCCTGAGAATGCAGCCTATTCCATTGCATTCACAGGGTCTGCGCCCGAGTCCGACAGGGAAAGGACATTGCATTGGATTGCAGACCAAACTTTGCCTATTTTGACATAGGGTGATTCATAAAATCATAACTAATTGTACCAGCAATGAAAAATTAGGAAACCAGTTGTGAATTGATCTAGACATGCATGAGTACTTATAGTAAATAGGGATTGGAAAACAAACAAGGTTTCGACATGCTTTGGTCATATGTATTCATGAAGAACATGGAACAGTACACAGATGAGATCAACGAATTAATTCACAAGATAGGATGGATGAAAATTTGGGATTTCAAACGCAAAAGAAGCCTAACTATCATCAGTATTTCCCATAAAAATTTCGTAGCATGGGGTTTAGTTTACATGGAGATCAAGAATTAACAAGAGGGTTCGGGGTCATGGTTTTTACAGAACTTCAAAAATTAAGAGCAAAATATTTGCTCGATGGAAAAATATGAGACAAGAGGGCTTTCAATCTTGAGGTTTAGATCAACCTACAGACGAACTTGATTTAGTTTTGCTCGTGAGAATGCCTACCTTTAATCGTTTTCCTCCTTCTTGGCCTCCTCTCTACGTCCTGAAACCCTTGGCAACGAGCTAGGGCCGACCATGGGGGATTAAGAGAGTATTTATGTCTCTTGGGTTTCTATTTCCTAATAGGACTCTAACTCCTATTTAATTCTAAGATTCCCTATTAATTTCACCCTTCCATGCTTGTAACGTCCCAATTGGGTTAGGAGAGAGGTAATTTCGTGGCCAATCTATTTGGGTAGGGTTAGGAATCCAAATCTAACTCAAATTAACTATTTAATGCATTAATTACCTCTTTTCTATTTATGTAATAGTTAAGTTACAAATTTAGAGTATTTTCCTATTATTCTTATTTTAAAAATCCCTATTTTGGCCCACAAATTTCTAATGGGTCCATATAACAAACCTCATTACTTATTTTCATTTAATGGGTTTTATTTAATTCTCTTTTTTTTATTTATTTTTTATTTTTTTAAAAAATCCAGGTTGCTACATCCTCCCCCTCTTAAAAAGAATTTGGTCCCCAAATTCATATGATCATCTAGGAGAGAATGTCTTACTGAAAAGATCGGGGTAGTTCTGTCTGATGGTTCCTTCCAATTCCCATGTGGCTTCTTCCACTCCGCGGTTATTCCATAAGACTTTAACCACGTGGATGGGACTATTCGTGAGCTGTTGTATCTTTCGTTCTAGTATCTTGACTAGTTTCTCTTCATATGTCACATCCTTGTTAAACACCAGCTTCTCGTGGCGAATGATGTGTGTAGGATCATATATATATTTCTCGAGCATGGAGACATGGAACACATTGTGTACACATGCCAAATCAGGTGGCAACGCCAGTCGGTACGCAACCTCACCAACCCTTTCAAGTACCTCAAAAGGACCGGTGAATCTAGGATTGAGCTTCCCCTTTACACCAAACCTCTGGATGCCATGGGTAGGTGATACTTTTAGAAATACATGGTCACCGACTTGAAATTCTAAATCTCTCCTTCTTCTGTCGGCATAGCTCTTTTGTCTGGACTAAGCAATCTTGAGCCGATCTCTAATCACCTGAATGTCTTTTATTGTATGTTGTACCATGTCGGGGCCTATCTATTGCTGTTCTCCCACCTCATTCCAGCATGCAGGAGATCTACAATTTCTTCCGTAGAGTGGTTCGAACGGTGCCATCTTAATACTCGCCTGGTAACTGTTGTTATAGGCGAACTCAATAAGGGATAGGTGCTCGTTCCAATAGCCTTGGAAGTCTAAAGTGCAAGCTCTGAATATGTCTTCCACTATTAGGTTGGTTCTTTCAGTTTCCCATTAGTTTGCGGGTGGAATGCGGTACTAAAGTTGAGTTTAGTACCCAGTGCACCTTGCAGTCCTTTCCAAAAATGAGATGTGAATCTCGGATCTTGATCCGAGACTATGGATGATGGAATTCCGTGCAGTCTTACTATCTCCTTGACATATAGGGCAGCTAGTACCTCCACTGACCACTTACTCTTTATAGGCAGAAAGTGGGCAGATTTGGTTAGTCGGTCGACTATGATCCATATGGCGTCGAGTCCACCACGAGTCTTCAGTAAACCCATGATGAAGTCCATGCCAATGCTTTCCCATTTCCATTCTGAAATATTTAGCGGTCTGAGTACACCAGCAGGACGCAGGTGTTCCACTTTTACTTGTTGGCAAGTAAGATAGTGAGCTGCATGCTCGGCTACCTCTCTCTTCATGTTCGGCCACCAAAACGTTCTTTTCATGTCTTGATACATTTTGGTACCCCAAGGGTGGATAGTGTACTTTGTCTTGTGAGCTTCATCCATTAATCTTCTCTTCAGTTCTTCATTGTCGGGGATGCATGTCCTTCCTTGAAATACTAGCCTTCCATCTTCGGTCATAGCAAAGTCTGGTCTTTCGGCTAAGGATTCCTTGATGCGAACCAAGAATGGATCGCTATCTTGTTGAGCTTTGATCTCTTCTAGCAGATCATATTGAATCTTGATATTGGCAACCAAGACTCGATCATCCCTATGTTCAATATTTAAGTCTAACCTTGCGAATTGTTCTAGTAGTTGCATCTCGCCAAGGACTAGACTTGAAACAAATGCCATCGGCTTTCTACTAAAGGCATCAGCCACGGCGTTTCCCTTGCCTGGATGGTATTGGATGTTGAAGTCGAAATCCTTTAAGTATTCTAGCCATCTACTCTATCTCATGTTGAGTTCCTTCTAGGAGAATAAGTACTTCAAACTTTTATGGTCTGAGTAGACAGTGAACTTTTCACCATATAGGTAATGTCTCTAGATCTTCAAGGCGAAGACCACGGCAGCTAACTCAAGATCATGCACAGGGTAGTTGACTACATGAGTCTTCAGTTGTCAGAAAGAGTAGACGATGACATTCTCCTTTTGCATCAATACAAACCCTAGCCCAATTCCTGAGGGATCGATGTAGACAGAGAAACATTCTCCCTATATTGGCAGAGTGAGAACAGGTGTTGAGGTAAGACAATCTTTAAGAGTTTAGAAACTTTTCTCACACTCTTTACTCCAGGAGTATGGATTCTCCTTTCGTGTCAGATGCGTGAGAGGAACGACAATCTTTGAGAAGTCCTTGATGAACTGCTTGTAGTAGCCAGCCAGTCCTAAGAAGCTTCTGATCTCGGTGACATTGGTTGGTCTCTCCCAATTGAGTAAAGCTTTGACTTTGTAGGGATCAACGGAGATGTCGTCCTTTAAGATGACATGGCCCAAGAAGGACACTTCTTCGAGCCAGAATTCGCACTTGCTCAGCTTTGCGTACAGTTTGTTGTCTCGCATGACTTGCAATGCAATCATCAGGTGTTCTTCATGCTCTTCTTTGGTCTTTGAATATATGAGGATATCGTCAATGAAGAGGACCACGAACTTGTCAAGGTATGGCCGATATATGATGTTCATAAGTTGCATAAAGGCTGCAGGAGCATTGGTTAGACCAAAAGACATAACGATGAATTCATAGTGTCCATACCTGCTCTTGAAAGCCGTTTTGAAGATATCATCATCCTTGATCCTCATTTGGTTATAACCAGATCAAAGATCGATCTTAGGGAAATACTGAGCTCCAAATATTTGGTCGAAAAGTTCATCGACCGTAGGCAATGGGTATTTGTTCTTGATGGTGAGTTGATTGAGTTGACGATAGTCGATGCATAGCCTCATCGATCCATCTTTCTTCTTGACGAATAGCACAAGTGCTCCCCATGGGGAAGTACTTGGTCTGATGAACCCCTTTTCTAATAGCTCCATCAGTTGTGCCTTCAATTCTTTGAGCTCGGCAGGTGACATCTGGTACGGTTGTCGTAATACCGGGGCAGCTCCAGGGATTAACTCTATGGCGAAGTTGACATCACATTCTGAGGGGAATCCCTAGCAGATCTTTAGGAAACACATCCGGGAAATCCTGGACTATATGGATGTCTTCTATCTTAGAGCCCTTCTTTTCAACAACTACGACTGCTAGGAAAGCAATGCAACCTTTCCTTATCATATTGTGGGCTTTTATGGCAGAGACTAGAGACATCCATCTCTTATGTCTAATCCCAAAGAATGCCAATTTAGGAAAGTCACTAAATGCCACCCTTCCTTTCTTACAATTGACACTTGCCCCAAAAGTGGACAACCAGTCGGCTCCCAAAATTACGTCATAGCTTTCCATGGTCATACACATCAGGTCGGCTTTTAGGTTATGGTCTCCGATCTTTACATCGGCAGAGGGAAAGTATTTGTTCAATTTCTCCTTTTCTCCTAGTGGCATTGTGACAGAGAACTCACAACCCATGGATATAGGTTTTGCATTCAGAGTATCAGCAAAGTGTTGAGATATAAATGAATGAGTTGCTCCAGTATCAAATAAAACAAATGCTGATAAAGAGAAAACTTGTAGATTACCTTCTACCATGCCACCTTCCTTAGTGGGCTCTTCATTGTGCAGGGCTTGCAGTCGGCCCTGTTTCTTAGGTGCATTAGGGCGCCTTTCATTCTCTTTCAATAGTGGGCAGTCGGGGATGCGGTGCTCGCGGCTTCCATAGTGCAGACATGTGTCGGCTTTCCTCCAGCACTCATCAGCGGTGTGACCTGGCTTGTCACAGTGCTTGCAGTTACTTTTTGTTGGAGTGTTGGGGACAATAGCTTTAGGTTTCCTTTCTTGGCTAGGTCCCTCCGTGATGTTGAAGGGACGCTTCTTGCAATTGTTTGGCTTAGCAGATGATTGTCCAGAGGTCATTTCCTTCTTCACGAACTTCCCTTTGATACCGTCGGTGAAGTCCATAGCATCTTCTAGTAGTTGGGCCTTCTTTACCATCTCAGCATAAGTCTGGATGTTTAGAGGTGCCAGTTGGGTAATGTATTGAGGCTTAAGGCCGTTGAGAAAGCGCTTAGCCTTCATTCTCTCCATATTCACCAAGTGTGCAGCATAGCGTGCCAGTCTTGAAAACTGGGCTTCATATTCGGCCACAGTCAAGCTCCGCTGTTTAAGAGCAGAGAATTCCGCAGCCTTCCTTTCTTGGACATGCTCAGAGAAGTACTTGGAGTTGAAAGCTTCCTTGAATTCCTTCCAGGTGAACTGACCATTATCTCGGGTCGCTTCCACTGACTCCCACCAAGCGCGGGCGTCCTTCTCAAGTTGAAATGTTGCTAACAACAGCTTATCCCCCACTGCACATTGCATGACACGAAAGATTCTTTCCATTTCCTTCAGCTAGTGTTCGGCTTCATCCGGATCCGTGGATCCACTGAACCTAGGTGGGTTCAGACTCCTAAAGTTACGATGCAGGTCGCCTGCAATGCCACGATTACCACCTCCTTAGGTAGCTTTCATAATCGCGCGAGTAAGTTCCTGGATGGTCTGTTGCATGCCCCTCATTTGAGTGCGTTCAGCAGTCATCTTGATTGCTTAGTTTCTACAAAAAAAACAAAAAAAAACTTATTGTCATGATATTGATGTGAAATTTAATTCGTGTGTGTGTGAGTTTATTTTAGCTAGTTACCCATGGTCCTAACCACATATCTCATAGGTAGGAAAATTGACTCTAGTCGAGGCTGCTCAACCTAGATCATCCTATACTTAAGAACAACCTAGGCTCTGATACCACAAAACTGTCATGCCCCGACGCAGAATATCGGAACGCGAGGCAGTTGCAAGTAAACGAGTATAGAGCAAGTACTAGATATCAAACCATTGCACAATGAATAATACTAAAACAAATTCTTTTCATTAATAACTTTCCAAATGTCTAGTTACAACCACTAATATCAGAGCCAATCTATAGGGCCCCATTTACATTGAATAAAGCAAAAGACTAACTAACACTCTATCATCATGCTAAGATATTAGGGTACTCATGACTTCACTCCTGGTCGTTCCCATCCTCTTAGGTGTATGTGTCATCCTCGGTCTCACCAGAGAACGCAACGACAAATAACGCAGCGTGAGCGATAACGCCCAGTAGGAATTAAATCTTAATAGTCAAGCAGACTTTAAATAATTAATTTATTAAAAGGTAGAGTGACTAATGATAGAGCAAGAGAGTCAAGTAACGTGAGAGATATCATGATAGCATGTGAACGAATAGCATAAGTTTCCAAATATAGCACAAGCGTCGAGTATAGCACAAAATAGTAGGATAGCCATAACACAAATAGCACAAGTATATCAATAGCACAACGAGTATAGTATAGCACTTTGTTGTCAATGGACAATGAGAGAATATAGCACTTTTGTCAACAGACAATGAGAGAATATAGCACTTTTGATTGTCATTTAGATAGTCGAGATAGATAGCACTCAAGTGTAATGCCATACACTCTGATCATTTAACTCCCATGGGCACTAGCACTTTCAGGCGCACATCCCAGGACCAGATCGGGCCCTTTATATATTGCCAGGCATTGGTTATATTGTTTATCTTTAGACAATCAGTCAATGGCTAATAGAGAGTACCAAGAAATATATGAGAGTACTAGATGAATAGACGAGACAGTAGAGTGAACGTGAATAGATGAGCGAGTAGAGTATAGATGAGATCTAGTGGACATTGCACGTAACACGTCGAGTAAATAGGCGATAGTAACAGTTGCACAACACGCGCACTTGGTGTTGGCAGTCTGGTGGAATTCACTACCCTTACGCTGGCCATGTTACACACAGGTCCAGAGGTCCGGCGTGATTCAAGATAATAGCAAACTTCTAATAGCCGTTTAGATCATGTTGATCCATAAAGGGTATCAAAGGTGTTAGGGTACAACCAGCTCGTCAACCATGTGGGAATCCATGGACAGAGGAGACTTACGGAGTCCTTGAACAAAGACTCACTAGTCCGGCAGAAGGAGTATCCGACGGAGAGTTCGTCTAAGTCAAGAGAGAGTGTGTATATAGAAACAAGTGCCCGATGTTGTAGAGGAATTCTAGAACAGTGGAGTGTCGATAACGGTATTCCCAAAACATCGCGAGAAAACGTAGACAAGTCTATTTAAAATATGGCAATTTAATTACATAACTTACCAGATACATTATGAAATATTTTCATGCCAAATTAAGCCATATTGGAGGGTTCAAGTGTGTGCATGTGTTACGAGAAATTATAAATAGAGAAAGATCATGTGCATATATTTTAATCACACATAATTGTTTAATTTATGACAAGTGTAATTTTCTTTGTGGATGACTGTTAGCAAAGTGTACAAGCACTGTAGAGAGTGAGAGCATCGAAAATTGGGGGTGTTCATGCAAAAATCTGAGATCGCGACGCTCCCAAGTAAGGGTCGCGATGGGGTCAACTGAGATCGTGACAAGGCCTTGTACAGATTACGACGGCCTTGTCAGTTCGGGCAGGCAGATCGCGACGGGGTCGCTTGAGGGTCGCGACGGGCTCATCAGATCGGGCAGGCAGATCACGACGACAGGCCCTATCGTGATCAGATCGGGACGGAAGGTGCGGTCGCGATGGCCCTGAGAATGCGTCCTATTAGGCTATCGCGTTCACAGGGTCTGCGCCCGAGTCCGACAGGGAAAGGACAGTGCATTGGATTGCGGACCAGACTTACCTTATTTTGACACTGGTGTTTCAGAAAATCATAACTAATTGTACTAGCGATGAAAATCATGAAACCAGTTGCAAATTGATCTAGACATGCATGGGTACTTACAGTGAATAGGGATTGAAAAACAAACAGGGTTTCGACATGCTTTGGTCATATGTATTCATGAAGAACATGGAACAGTACACAGATGCGATCAACGAATTAATTCGCAAGATAGAATGTATGAAAATTTGGGCTTTCAGAGGCAACAGAAGCCTAACTATCATCAGTATTTCCCATAAAAATTTCGTAGCATGGGGTTTAGTTTACATGGAGATCAAGAATTAACAAGAGGGTTCGGGGTCATGGTGTTTACAGAACTTCAAAAATTAAGAACAAAAGATTTGCTCGATGGAAAAATATGAGATAAGAGGGCTTTGAATCCTGAGGTTTAGATCAACATACAAATGAACTTGATTTAGTTTTGCTCGTGAGAATGCCTACCTTTGATCGTTTTACTCTTCTAGGGCTAGAACTTGAAGAACTCGGGTTGAAGCTTTGATGAAGCCTCCTTCCCATGAATTCTCCTCCTCCTTGGCCTCCTCTCTACGTCTTGAAACCCTTGGCAATGAGCTAGGGCTGGCCATGGGGGATTAAGTGAGTATTTATGTCTCTTGGGTTTCTACTTCCTAATAGGACTCTAACTCCTATTTAATTCTGAGATTCCCTATTAATTCCACCCTTCCATACTTGTAACCTCCCAATTGGGTTAGGAGAGAGGTAATTTCATGGCCAATCTAATTGGGTAGGGTTAGGAATCCAAATCTAACAAAAATTAGCTATTTAATGCATTAATTACCTCTTTTCTATTTATGTAATAATTAAGTTACGAATTTAGGGTATTTTCCTATTATTCTTTTTTTTTTAAATCCCTATTTTGGCCCACAAATTTCTAATGGGTCCATTTAACAAACCCCATTACTTCTTTTTATTTAATGGGTTTTATTTAATTTTATTTTATTCAATTTTTTGATTGTTTTTATTTTTATTTTTATTAAAAAAAATTCCGAAAAATCTAGGTTGCTACAAGTGATCACGAGAAACAAGGCCAGACTTGTAGTACAAGGATATTCCCAAGAGGAAAGCATTGATTTCGATGAAACATATACTCCAGTTGCTAGATTAGAGGCAATTAGAATCTTGTTAGCATATTGAATTTCAATTTGTATTAAATGAATGTTAAAAGTGCTTTTCGAAATGGTTTTATAAAAGAAGAAGTTTATCTTGAGCAACCACTTAGTTTTGAAGATATTAAATATCCAAATCATATCCTTCGTTTAAAGAAAACATTATATGGTTGAAACAAGTTCTAAGAGGTTGGTATGAAAGACTAAGTGTTTATCTTCTATCATATGATTTTTAAGAGGTAAAGTAGATAGCACTGTATTTATTAAGAAATTTTCTGAAAGGATCTTAATTGTACAACTATATGTTGATGATATTATTTTTGATTCTACAAATGAATCACTTTGCAAATTCTTTGAAAATCTCATGCAATGTGAGTTTGAAATGAGCATGATGGGTAAGCTTAATTATGATGATAAGATTATCCCCAATGTAATTTAAATAAATTACATATCTATTTTGGTGATTAACAAAACTATGATAAAGTTTACTCTAACATAATTTCTATGAGATTTGAGCACAGGAAATAAATCAAGGAAATACAAGCAAAATCAGTAGGTATTTATCATCCTGTAGCATTTACAGTTCAAAGCATGAAATATTCTAAGTACACATCGACTTTCTAGTTGTTGCAATGATTTCCTCAGAATCATAACAATTTCCTCATCCACATCGATTTTTGGTTCTATAACGATTTCATAAGTCATCGCTATTTTATTGAAGTCTATTTCATAACAATTTTCTCTCATAATGATTCATTAAGTGAGCATAATGACTTCGACATCATAACAATTCAATAAGTCAACAGAGCAACTTTGTGCCTTAGCGATTTGATGAACACATCGATTTCGATCTCAGAATGATTCGCCAAGTGATAGCATCGATTTCGATCTCGTAACGATTTTCTAAGTGATCCCATTGATTTCGATCTCAGAACGATTCGCCAAGTGATCACATCGATTTCGATCTCGTAATGATTTGCTAAGTGATCGCATCGATTTCCATCTCATAACGATTCGATAAGTGTATTGATTTTGAGCTCATAATGATTTGGTCGTCGCATCATTTTCTTAAGTGAGAACAACGATTTGCTCTCACATCGATTTGATCTTTTATAACGATTCGATAAGTTACACAACGACTTTGTCACTGTAACGATTCGACAAGTTACAACAATGACTTGGTCGCCGTAACGATTCGATACAGCAAAAAATGATTTGCTCACTACAATGACTCGATAGGTGAAACAACGATTTGCTTCTAACGATTTGGTTGTAATGATTTGCTTATAACGATTTGGTTATAACGATTTGCTTATAACGGCTTGTTTATAACGATTTGCTTATAACGATTTGCTTATAACAATTTGGTTGTAACAATTTGCTTATAACGATTTGGTTATAATGACTTGTTTATAACAATTTGCTTATAACGATTTGCTCATAACGATTTGCTCAGAACGATTTGGTTATGAATGCATGACGATTTATGCGTACAACGATTTGTTTACGAATGAGCAACGATTTACATAAACAATGACTCATACAATGATTCTATAAGTCATGTTCATATCGATTTCATGAGCTATAACGACTTGATATTTAAATATCTTGACTAGTCAAAGTCATCCCGCATATTTCTCTGTTATCCATGCATTAAATATAATCGTTCATTTCTCTGCACGATGTATGTCTAGATATCTTCTATTCTTATGCTTGTGCATGAAATATCTTTTTGAAGAGATAGAATGTAATTTCTATTTTGATGTATTCTCACTCTAACGTTGGCTGACAATAAGAGACAGCTTAGCTGTCTACATTTTAGCATTTAATGTGTGCAGGTCTCTGACAGCACAACTCTATACAACGTTGGATAAAGTAGATGCTGGAGGATAGCAAGAAGGATTTTCTTCTTACGTGCATGGAACGCAAAGAACCGTTGACTACAAAGGAAAGCCATGCAGTCTAACGTTCTCTGATCTTAGAGACAATGGTTACTTCAACGTTCAATTTTTAAATGGAAGACATATATAGAAGACTGTTGCTCTAAAACAAGTGTGTACTTACAACAATATTTTACAAACCTTCTGCGAGCATCTGAAAGAGTGAAGCTTCACTCTCTTTGCTTTGTCTAGCTCTTAGCTCTCTGCATTCTTGGTATTAGCCTTGAGAGCTTTTGTGTACTGAGAGTCCTCGTCATTGTCAAACCTTTCCTCTCAGTCTTAGCTTCAGATTGAACATTGTTCTATAAGTTTGATCTAGGGGCTTGTCTTCTTGAACACATTTTTGTGTTTGTTTCCCCTTCATGTTGAAGGAAGACCTGGGGGTTCTAGGGTGTTGTTCCCTTCGTATTGAAGGAAGACCTGGAGGGTTCCAAGGTGTTGTGTTCCACTTCGGGTTGTGAAGAGAAGACCAGCTGAGGCTGGGTGTGTAAGTGTCGTTGAGGGGGACTATACCCTTGGGTACTGAATCTTGAGTTGTTGCTCAGGGACTGGACGTAGGACTCCTATGGAAAGGAGGTCCGAACCAAGATAAAATCTTGTGTAGTGTGATTGCTTGCTTTGGGTTTGTTTTACTCTTCACTAACGCTAACAATCATTGAAGTGCTTGTTGTGTGAACATTTTTGTGAACAGATTTTATATAATCAAATTTTAAAGAATCCCATTCCCCCCCCCCTCTGGGCGTGCTAGCTGGGAACAAGTGGTATCAGAGCTAGTCTCTTCGACAAAGAAGAAGATCCAACAATCTGAAGAGAAAAGATCAAATGGCAGCCAAAAATCACTTTGAAGGTCAGTAGGTAAATAGGCCACCACTGTTCGATGGTGAAGACTACACATATTGGAAAACAAGGATGGAGTTCTGTCTACAAGGTCTTGACTATCAGATCTAGTCGATAGTTGAAGAAGGAGATCTCCTGGTGACAAATGAAAAGGATAAATGGACAGAAGATGACAAGAAGAAGATTTCTTTGAACTGCAAGGCCAAGAGTATCCTATGTTGTGCCCTAAGCAAAAATGAATTCAACTGCATATCAGCCTGCAAATCCGCTATGAAAATGTGGGAAAAGTTAAGGATCACATATGAAGGTACTGACAAACTTAAGGAAACCAGAATAGACATTCTGGTAACACAGTACGAGAGGTTCCAGATGCAGCAAGGAGAATCCATTACTCAGATGTACATCAGATTCAATGATATCACAAATGGGTTAGCTGGTCTGGGTAAGACATATCAGATGGGAGACATGGTGAGGAAGATACTCAGATCCCTACCTGCCTCATGGACACCAAAAGTTACAGCAATAGAAGAGGCTAATGACTTAAGGATAATGTCATTAGAGAAGCTCATTGGGTCCCTCATGGCCCATGAGATAAATATGGAAAGTTTGGGAGAATCTTCTAGTAGAAAGAAGCACTCCAACGCACTCAAGGCAGAAGAAGATGAATCAGAAGAAGGCTCATACAGCCAAGAAAGCATGAACAACAGTGAAGATGAAGAAGCAATGCTGTCCAAAGATTACAACGAATATTAGCTAAGAAAAAGAAGTATCAGTCTGGGAGAAGATACTTCAAGAAAGGGAAAGACTTCAAAATGTCTGAAGTTAAAGATTCAAAGAAAAATGAACCAATATGTTATGAATGCAAGAAACCTAGACACATCAAGGCAGATTGTCCAAAGCTCAAGAAAAATGAGTTTAAAAAGAAAGACAGTTCCAGAAAACCCAGAAGATTTAAGAAGAAAGCCATGGCAGCAGCGTGGGATAACAGTAGTGACTCGGACAGCGAGTCAAGCCAAGCAATGAGGAAGAAGAAGAAGCCAACTTGGCATTCATGGCCAACGTCAACGACAAGGTAACATCAGAGTCATCTTTTGCTTCATGTAATGAATTTGATTTGGACAACTTAGAAGATGCTTTTAATGAACTATACTGTAAATATAAAGAAGTATGTAAATCACTAAAAGCCAATAAGAAAAATCTCACATGCTTAGAAAATACTAATTCAGACTTAAAATCTGAAAATGAGCAAATGGAAAAACAAATTACGGAAGTAAAAAGAAGAAATGAATTGTTATGTGAAGATTTGAAAAATAAAAATGAACAATTAGCAAGTCTAGAAAACAAAGAAACTATGAATAAATTAAGATAAGAAGTCAATGATTTAACAATAAAAAATGAAAAATTATCAAGCACACTAGAAAAATTTACTAATGGCAAAACAGCTTTTATATTAAAAGGTGCTAGACGATTAGGTAAAAAGAAATATGAGTTAGGCTATACTCCTCCCGATAATGAGGAAACAGTAGTATATCCTAAAATATATCCAACTCCTAAATTTGTACCTGAACAAGACATAGCATATAAATCAAATTTCAAATACATTACAGCTGAAACGATAACTAAAATGTCTTGCTGCAGCCATTGTAACAAGTTAGGTCACATTAAAATGACATGTCCAACTAAACACAAAAAATGGATAATTAAAAGAAAAATTGATGATACTAACCAACCAGGAGCCAAAAGAACTTGGGTACCTAAAGTTTAGTGTTTTTACTGCAGGTAAACCTTCGAGCATCCAAGTGGTATTTAGATAGTGGATGCTTAAGGCACATGTCAGGAAATAGGAAGCTATTTTCTCATCTCAAAGCTGAGGAAGGCACAGTCACCTATGGAGATAATGGAAAAGGGACTGTGATAGGCAGTGGATCAGTAGGCAGCAAAGACAAAACATTTATTGAAGATGTATTATGCGTCAAAGGACTGAGGCACAACCTCATCAGTATCAGCCAGTTGTGCGATAAAGGACATCAGATCAGATTTCAAGAGTCAAAGTGCAACATCATGAAGGATGGTGCAGTCATCTTTGAAGCTAACAGAGAAAAGAACCTGTATGTACTCTATCTAGAAGAATTAAAGGATCAGGGCATACGTTTGGCAGCAAGTAAAGAGCAGTCAACTAAACTGTGGCACCGAAGATTAGGCCACTGTAGTCTGGATGGCATGAGAAAATTAATCAAGAGAAGCTTGGTGGAAGGCCTACCCAAAGTAAGTACAAGAATGGATGGTGTCTGTGGGCCATGTGCAAAAGGAAAGCACACCAAGTCATCCTTCAAGTCAAAGACTGTGGTAGCAACCTCTAAGCCCTTAGAACTTCTACATATGGATTTATTTGGGCCAATGAGAACCACAAGTCTTGGAGGAAAGAATTTTGATTTTGTTATAGTAGACGATTTCTCCAGATTTACATGGGTATCTTTCTTGGAGCATAAAGATAATACATTCGACAGCTTTGTCAGCTTCAGCAAGAAAGTACAGAAAGATAAAAAACATAGTATTATTGGTATTCGATCAGACCATGGAGGAGAATTCCAGAATGAGAAATTTGCCAAGTTCTGTGATGATCAAGGGATAGAGCACAACTTCTCAGCACCAAGGACACCATAGTAAAATGGAGTTGCTGAGAGGAAGAATAGAACCCTATTGGACATGGCAAGGACAATGCTTTCAGAATATGATTTGCCAAGATATTTTTGGGCCGAAGCATTCAACACAACATGTTATATCATCATCCGAGTTATGATTAGGCCAATCCTGAATAAGACTTCATATGAGCTATACAAAGAGAAGAAGCCGAAGATCAGTCATTTCATGACATTTGGATGTCCATGTTTCATCCACAACAACGGCAAAAGAGACCTCAGTAAGTTAGATGCTAAATCAGATGAAGGTATCTTCATGGGGTATGCCTTTAAACATAAAGCATATAGAGTATTTAATAAGCGTACCTTGTTAATTGAAAAGTCAGTGCATATTATTTTTGATGAAACTAACCATTCCTTGGAAGAGGAAGAAGATAGTGATATTGATGATGCAGACAAATTGTCCAAGAAATTAAAGGATACATCCATTGAGGACAAGGAAGATCCACCTTTGGAAGACCTGCAACAAAAGGTCAAATCTCATGATAATCTTCCAAAAGAATGGAGGTATAAGAAAGATCACCCTCTAGACAACATCATTGGTGATCCGTCGGTTGGGGTAAGAACCAGAGGTAATGTAATTCCTTGTGACTATCTAGCTTTTGTTTCACAAATAGAGCCTAAGACAGTCAATGAAGCTCTCACTAATGAATCTTGGATATTAGCCATGCAAGATGAACTTAACCAGTTCAAGAGAAACCATGTATGGTCACTTGTTCCAAGACCATCAGATCATCCAGTGATTGGCACCAAATGGATGTTCAGAAACAAATTGGATGAAGCTGGTGCGATCACAAGAAACAAGGCCAGACTGGTAGCTCTAAGTTATTCCCAAAAGAAAGGCATAGATTTCGATGAAACCTATGCACCAGTAGCTAGACTTGAGGCTATAAGAATCTTACTTGCATATGCATCTGCATTAGGCTTAAAACTGTTTCAAATGGATGTTAAGTTAGCTTTTCTAAATGATTACATAAAGGAGGAAGTTTACGTAGAACAACTGTCAGGTTTTGATGATATCGATTTTCCTGATCATGTATTAAAATTGCATAAAACTTTATATGGTTTGAAACAAGCACCAAGAGCATGGTACGAACGTTTAAGTGCCGTTCTATTGAACCATGGTTTTATTAGAGGTCAAGTAGATAGTACATTATTTGTTAAGTCTAAAGTCAAATATATATTGTTTGTACAAATTTATGTAGATGATATAATATTTGGTTCTACTGACGAATCCCTTTGCAAGTATTTTCAGAAGCTTATGTAGGGAGAATTCGAAATGAGCATGATGGGGGAGCTCAACTATTTCCTCGGATTGCAAATCAAACAAGGAAAAGAAGGGTCACACATTTGTCAAGCCAAGTATACCAAAGAGCTATTAATGAAATTTGGTTTTGAAAATGCCAAGCCACTGTCAACACCAATGAGCACATCAACTAGGTTAGATAGTGATAAATATGGTAAGAAAGTAGATCAAAAGCTTTATAGAGGCATGATAGGTTCATTACTCTATTTAACTTCAAGTAGACCTAATATATTGTTTAGTGTATGCATGTGTGCTAGGTATCAGGCAGATCTTAGAGAGTCTCACTTAATTTCTGTTAAAAGAATCTTTAGATATTTAGCTAGAACTCATGATCTAGGTCTATGGTATCCCAAATCATGCGAAATTAGTTTATAGGGTACTCTGATGCTGATTATGCTGGATGCAAAATAGATAGAAAAAGCACCAGTGGTTGTTGTCAATTTCTTGCAGGATGTCTGATATCATGGTCTTCAAAGAATCAAAATTCAGTAGCACTATCCACAGTTGAAGCTGAGTACGTGGCTGCTGGAAGCTATTGTACACAACTATTGTGGATTAAGCAACAACTTGAGGATTATGGACTTCATATCAAGACAATTCCCCTGCTATGCGACAACACCAGTGCGATAAATCTAACCAAGAATCCAGTTCAGCATTCAAGGACTAAACACATTGAGGTTAGATATCATTTCATTCGTGATCATGTAGCTAATGGTAATATAGACATTTCTTTTATTGATACAAATAATGAGTTAGCAGATATCTTCACAAAGGCTTTACCTTAAGAGAGATTTACTTCTCTTAGAAGGGAATTAGGCATGTGCAATTTGTGAAAGACTTATCTGTAAATAACTGAAATAACAACGTATTTCAGAATATCATGTTTTTTTTTTCCTCTGTAGTTAAGCAAAATTTCTTTCAATATTTATTGTCTCTTATTCCTTTAAGACGGTTAGCTTATTTTAAAGCTCTTTATTCATCTCGAAATCATGTCGCTTTGTCGTTTTCTGCCTTTATGGCGTTAGCACCTCAAAAGTCGCTTTATCTTTATTCTATATATCTTGAAATCTATGTTGCAACGATTCACATCCCACCTTCATCTCTTTCGACTTGCGTGAGACGATAACGTTTTCGACTCCGGCATCCACCTCGCGTGATTTCAAAGCTTTCACTTTTTCCTGCAAGAAATTTCTTGATGGCTTTTGCTCCAATCTTCATTCCAATCATCCAGAACTTTTCCCCATTCAAAACCATGGCCGTTTCTGGAATTTCTGGCACTATTGAGGGCTATGGAGCTGCGTTCCTCACAGCTGAGCAGTAGGAAAGATTCGCTACTGTGAAGACCAAGCTGTGCGGGCACAAGGTAGTGGACATGGCAGATTTGGAGAAGAATGGAATGCACAGTATCGTCGCAGCCATGGAAAGGATGAATTGGTCAAAGATGGCAACTCTGTCAGAAGTAAGTTATCCTAACCTAGTAAAGGCTTTTTACGTTTGTTTGAAGACTGAGGAGGACGGGTCCTTGACATCCACTGTCAAGGGAACCCATATTAGGATCACTTATGATCTTCTGATAGTATTGTTTGGAGTTTGCACCACCGGTCACAGTGGGGTTCACACTGTGGATATCCAGGCAAAGGGACTAGGGATTGTTGGTCCCGAGTACAAACTAAAAGATGGAAAGATAGACATCAACCAATTGAATGCTTTCAACCATCTATTGCATTTTATAGTATGCCAGATATGGATTCCTAAGAGTGCCACCTTCTCTACATGCACAAAGGTGGACTCAGATATGATGTTCTGGGATATCTAGAACCAGAGCATAAATATGGCAGAGGTTATGATAGAAAGGATGAAGTTTGCATCCGCTCAGGTTTGGGACAAGAAGAGCAACCTAAATGTGTCCCTACCATATGCACACCTGCTCACCATGGTATTTCAACATTTTGGCATCAACTTATCTGGAGCAGTGTCAGAGAAAATGGAACAGGCAATTCGAAGTAGAAACTTGAAGAAGAGTGGCTTCTCATTGGTGGCGGGAGTATGGACTAAAACTTCAGCAGCAAAAGGCGAAGCCATTATTGGCCAAGTCTTAGAAACCCAGGAAGGCCAAGACTAGGAAATTCAAGAGCAGGCCACCCAAGAAGAACCACAAGTAGCAGCAACAATACCAGTGGTTCAAGAGGAACTAGCAGCAGCAGCGCCTACAGTGCAAGCAGCAGCAACAGAAATCAGGGAATGTGTGTCAGACATTCAGGAAGAGCAAGCAGCAGGAATTATTCAAGAAATTGTTGAGGATATCATCTCCAGTGAAAGAAGGATAGAGGATATTCCTCATGAGCACCTTGAGCCTGTAGAGCAATTGCAAGTAATTGTCCCTCCAACCTCTATGGTAGGGTCAGCCCTCAGAAGAGTGCTAAACTCTATTCCAAGCACTCAAAGTGTGCAAGAGGCTGCTATTGTTGAAGAAGCTGTGGCATCGGGCCACATTGCAGATGTTGTGATGGAAGAAGCTCCCACTCAGGCGGAGTAGGAAATTGTAACTAAAAATGTGCAAGTAGAAGATGCTCCTATTCAGGGGGAGCAAGCTGTTGAGAAGGAAGCACAAATCCAGGGGGAGCACACTGCCAATTCCCCCGTTGATGATCAGTTCAAAGAAGGCATTGTGGAGAGTGCCTCAGGTGAAGAAGATAATAATGAGCCCGTTGCAAGGGCAAGCAGCAAAGAGAAAGAAGGAGCTTCTGGGATTCCTCTCTTGACCAGGAGGTCTCATCAGAGGCAGAGAAAGAAGAAATTGAAGATAAATCTGAAGCCCTTAGTTGCTAGAATGGATGAACAAGGAAAGATTATGTGCTCTGTGCAATTAGATATTCAGTCAATTTTCATAAGCTGGAGTACTTCAGCTAAGGAGATGGGCATGGTCAGAAATGCAGTGAGATGGGTGCGAAGTGAGCTCATTAGCATCAAGGAGTCTATAGCCGCACTTGGAGATTTGGTCAGGGCACATTCCTCAAATGCCCCTCCTGCTCCTTCTCCTGCAGATCCAGTCCGCAGTGCAGGGCCATCAGGGCCAGTTTCAGAAGAGCCAGCAGGGCCATCAGGGCCACAGGTTGTTGAAAAGGTAGCAACTGAAATGGAAGTTCATGTTGAAGCTGTGAAGGCTGGGCCTCCAGGGCCATCAGAGGATGTTGTTGGGCCAACAAGGCCAGTGGTTTCCGAGGGTGAGATTCCAAGAGTAGAAGAGCCAGCTGTAGTTCCAGAAGCCCCTGATCCTTCATCTCTTGCAACTCCGGCCCCTCCTTTACCACCATCTTCCTCCATAGCACCACCAGCACCTATCCCTTTCAAACAACCCATGCCTCGCTCCATTTCATCTCCAACACCATTTCTTTCTGAATCCTCATCATCTCCTGCCATCTCCACATCCATTCCTCCACCTCCTCCTGTCATTGAAGACCCGCCAGCCTCATCATCAGCTGGAGCCTCATCTTCCTCTGGTCCTTCTTCTGCTAGACCATCCATCATATCTCCTCCTACCCATCAATCCTTTCTTCATCCTCCTACTCCAACCTCCTTTGTTACCTTTATACCTGAAGGTGCACAACTTGAAGGTCCCTTTCTCAAGAAATTCGAGGATGAGTTGGAAATTTCCACAATCCGCTCAGTCCTGGAAGTTGGTTCTCATATCCACAGAACTAACTCTCCTTATGTAACGACCCTCTTTATATTGGTACGGTTCCACCAACCCACGTTGATATAGAAAGCATCGCCATAGTGGGACATTTACCCAACACTAGTATAATAGGCTGAAACATACACAAATATATGTATATCACGTGACAGCGGAATTTAAATAACTGAAAAGAAATCTTATTCCATCATCCACATTCTATTCACAGTCCGTATAGTAGAAAAGAGAACTAACTTTTCATAATTGAAATAAAATAAATACATTGTCCACATGAGACTACGCAGAGTCTTTATTACATACTATGAAGTAAGGAAAGGTACAATGCTAAATCCACAACAATCTCTTCTACTCTCGCTCCGAGTCGCTCCTAACGATCTCCTCGGAAGAAGTAGAAACGTCTGCACCTGTACGCCGAAGCAAGAATGAGTTCAAAAGAACTCAACAAGTAACACCAAGCACACTAAGCATACATGCATCAAGTAATCTCCATATCCTCATGTTACACCATTAACACATAATGCATGGAAGTGACAGTTTTTCAAATAGAGACCTATGCATGATTTCTACACAGTTTACACATGGAATTTAGTTTTATACACAATAACCTAATCCTATCACATGCTTTCTACACTTTTCAATATGCTAAACTGATTTCATTCAACCATTCATAAGCCACATGTTGATCATTTTACACATAAATTTACACATTTCATAACAACTAATTTAACATGAATTCTAAGATAATTTTTCACATAGTTAACACATTTACATTATTGAAAAGCTCACTGTTTTACTACTAGTATGTCACATTCACAAGAAATTTATCCTTTTTGCATGTTTTCATAAGAATTTCATGAACACATATTCGCTTACACAGGTTCACAATTTACACATTTCTTTTCACTTAAACACATTTTCACTTTTCTTAATGTCGTGACACATAGCCCAAACCACTTTAGAGGGACACACACTAATCACATCACATATCTATCACCTAGGCATTCCAGTGATAAATCTTAGTTACTGCGCAGAACCGGGAGAAGCACTCTCCACCCTAACCAGCGATACTTGTTCGCCTCCAGGATTTAATCCCAATGCCCATGGGACATCACACACTTTGAACTTTCCCGTGGGGACTTTACTACAGTACAGTTCCACAGCCCTCTAAGGTAGTAGTGTCACCCATTGGCACATTAATACATTTTCTTAAGTTTCAACACACTTCTAAATACAAAATTCTTACACATTAATCTCATGTTCGCACATTTACATTCTTCAGTATTACCTAGCATGGTACTACTGTCTTCAGTATTAATCAAGTTTTACAACAATTCTAATCATGCTGAAATTTACAGAATTTAACATTAATCATTTAACATGCATTATTTGTTAATATCTAACATAAAACAATTATATATATATAACTATTGTCATCAGTTCAGTACAGAAATTTAACCAGAAATTCATCACAGTTTAGCCATCATGCATACCAAGATTTACATTTTTCTGCATCACGCATAATTTCTGAAAATTCTAACAGTGATGTTATCAAATGTAAAAATAGCCAAACTGACATAAATTTTCATTATTAGGACTCACAACTTATTACATACATGAATACTGACAGTACTAATTATATCTCAATTTATAGGAATTTAACTAGTTTCACATGAATTATTAACTTTTCTACATTGAGTAGACATATTAACTATTTTTCGGTTCAGAAAATTTAATAAACTATACAGATATTATAAATAACTCAAATTTTTATATCATGTATTCGACCTCATAAGCAGTGTACAGAAATTTCATGGCAGTTAAATTCTATACATATTTCACAAACGAGATTTTTCAAGATTAAAATTCTATCGGTCGAACATTCAAAGAATTCTAATAATTAAGGCAAATTACAAAAATTCACAATAACTCACAGTACACACAAATATGTATATTTACATATTATATGAAATTTACTGTATATCCTCATGCGGAAAATCTCGAAAATTATCTTATAGAAGGGCAGACTTGCACACTGTTGCAGTCTGAAGAACTTGACGGCATGGGGTAGCCGTCTATAGGTTAACGGCAATATATGATGCCGCCAACGCATGATATTAGCGGCAAGGGATCCTGCAGTTAATATCCTGTCTGCATAAACACAGACTGAACGCCAACAAATCACTTGAATGGGGGGTTCCAGGATACAAGAAAAATCCGTAAAATTCCTGAGACTTACTAGACACATGTAGGGTTGATGTGAGTGGGGTACTTGCCTCTTGTAAAATCCACAAGTGACGATTCAAGCCGGAGAAGCCCTCCTCGGCCTGTGCCAAAGAGTCTTCAAATCCCTCCTTATTCGGGTTCTCTGTTGATCTTCACTGCACACCAGCGTGGGGGAGTCGTTCCCGGATGTTCAGAGTTGACACCAGTCGATGTAGATCATCGGATGAAGCCTCCCGAAATCGGATCTCTCAGCTTCAAGTTGGGGTTTTCGCATAGAAGAGCTAGGTTTTTGACCCAAGAGTCAAAAGGATGGATCTGGCCGAAAACTGGGTAATATAAAGGGTTGGGGGCCAGACATGCTAAAGGGGTAAGTCTCAGAGCCATTGGGAACGGTTTCTAAAACAAAAGGCTAAATTTTCGGAGGCGTTTCCGGATCTGGAAACGTAACTGGTCTGGGATATTGGCGTCCATATCTATGGTCGCCTATCGTAAGTGGGCGTCCATCGATATTGCCGCCTAATCCTAGTCAACGTCAGCCGATGTTGACGTCGACTGGCCGACAAAATTTCACTTAAAATATGTAGAATCTACAAACACCACACACATAAATATTTATATATATATATATATATATACTTGTATACAATATGTACATTACAATAATACTAATTCATACAATTCGTCTAAATAAATACTATGCACAATAATCTATACTTCAATAATATACACTTATATGCATATATATTTTTAAGCAAGCAAAATAAAAATCAAGGGCCTTACACCTTATTCTAGTCCTTCCTCTAAAAAGAGAAAACTCTCCAACACTCTTGCTCTTCCTTCCGAACCCAAATTTCCTCCTCTTTGATTTTCCCTCATTGTTGACAATCGAAGGAAACCAATCTATTATGAATATCTCCAAAAATGTATCTTTGCCACCATTTTTGGTGTTCCTTTTCTCAATCTATCGGATCATCTCAATGTTGTCCTTCCCTATAACCACTTTTCAAAAGCCGATCAATCCAAAATCTTCCAAATGGCTGAATGCAAGTCTAAAGATCAGTGGGCTAAAGGGCACAAGGCTCTCTATAGGAAATTTCTACTTGCAAAGTTAGATCGGTTTCCACCTCGGGATCACCCACTCACTCTCTCTGAGTGGTTTGTCATTCATCACAAGACCACTTGGGCACCTTTTATTCAAAAGGAAGTTAAGCTCATCAGGTACTTCCAACTATTCAATGACTATCGGTATCTACACAAGCTACCTGAAGTGCAGTTGGGTCAGTTCCAGGGAGCCATTGCATCGTTAAAAATTGAAAATCCAGTCAATTACTCCTTCAAAGTGGATTTTGCTACCCTGCAAATTGTTGCCTAGTTGACGAGCCCAGAGGGGGGGGTGAATGGGTCTTTTAAAAATAATTTATAAGATACCTGTAACTAAAAACATTCACACAAATGTTCTTCGAAGGAGGTTAGTGACTGTTAGTTTAAATATCAAACACACAAAGAAAATAATCACACAACACAAGGTTTATCCTGGTTCGGACCTCCTCTCCTTAGGAGTCCTACATCCAGTCCCTGAGCAACAACTCAGGATTTCACTAACTAGGGTATAGTCCCCCTAAGGACGCAACAGCACCCAGCTCAGCTGGTCTTCCTTCACACCCGAAGGGAACAGCAACACCCTGGATACCACACCAGGTCTTCCTTCACAACTGAAGGGAAACAACACCCTGGATGCCACCAGGTCTTCCTTCACAACCGAAGGGAACTACACCCTGGATACCACCAGGTCTTCCTTCACAACTGAAGGAAAAAACTCCTCAAAGAGAATTGAATGAAATTCAAGCCCCTAGATCAAGCTTTTGACAAGTAAGGATCTGAAGCAACTAGAACTGAGAGGAAGAAATCAAAGCTAAGTGCACTCTCAGAACTACACAAGCTCTCTCAAGATTTTTCACTAAAAAGTGGAGAGCAAAGAGCGAAAGCTAAGTGGAATGAAGTTCTAGGCTCTAGACTTCTTGCCGAAGAATTTGAATGCTTGAATACTTGATGCTTCTTTTCTTCGGTTCTCTTGTATTTATTCTTCTTTTGAAATATAGACGTTGAAGTGTCCGTTGTCTCTCTCTTGAGTAGTCGTTAGACTGAATGACACCTGGAGTCTTGGAAGCTACCAGTCAATAGTCTTTTGATCACTTGAGCACGCAAAGAGATGAGATCTTCAGAGATATCCTTTGGCTTCTATTTTGTTTAACGTTGTAACGTGGAGCTAGATCAGAGGTCTGCACAAATGTTAATCTCAAATAGCAGACAGCTAAGCTGTCTCTGATGTCGGTCAACGTTAGTAGCAATAGACATGAATGCCAAATAGCTAAGTCTATAAGACGTAATCAGAGTAAGCACGATAATGGATGATATCGTCTGAATGCATGCAGACATACATTCAGATATCATAAATGCAGAAGCGTCAGAGAGATATCTACGTGGACTTTGACTTGTCAACGCTTTTAAGATTAATAAGATATCAAGATATGAAATCGATGGCTATATGACTTATGAAATCATTTTGAATAAGTCAGATTGACCAAGTCGTTATGAGACATAGAAAATCATTGTGTTTAATGAAGAAATCGTTGTGAAACACTTATCAAATCGTTATACAAAGCAAATCGTTGTGTTTACTGAAGAAATCATTGTGAAACACTTATCAAATCGTTATACAAAGCAAATCGTTGTGTTCACTGAAGAAGTCGTTGTGAAACACTTATCAAATCGTTACGGCGACCAAGTCGTTGCGAGCTCTAAAGAAATCATTACGGTGAGTTATAGAATCGTTGCGACAGGTAAGTCGTTACGAGCTCTAAAGAAATTGTTACGGTGACTTATAGAATCGTTGCGACAGGCATGTCGTTACGAGCTCTAAAGAAATCGTTACGATGACTTATAGAATCGTTATGACAGGCAAGTCATTACAAGCTCTAAAGAAATCGTTGCGATAACTTATACAATCGTTATGACAGGCAAGTCGTTACGCTTTCTAAAGAAATCGTTGTGATGACTTATAGAATCATTATGACAGGCAAGTCGTTACGCTTTCTAAAGAAATCGTTGCGATAACTTATAGAATCGTTATGACAGGCAAGTCATTACACTTTCTAAAGAAATCATTGCGATAACTTATAGAATCGTTACAACATCGACTTGTTTGAAACAACATGACTTTTCAGTCTTATAAGGAAATCGTTATGATCTTCAACAAAAATTGATATGAACTTAGAGAAATATCATGTTGAAAAGATTAAAGCTTCAGAGAAGTAATGCATACCTTTATTGCTTTGTTTGACCTTAGTATTTTTTCTGTACTTAAGACTTATGAAATATTCATTAAATATTATTGATAAAATCTAGTTTAATTTTGTTAATCACAAAAATACATATGTAATTAATTAAAATTACATGGGAACAAACTGATCATCAATCTCCCTTTTTTTGGTGATGACAAAACTGAACAATAAGCATGGATAAAAAATATCTGAAATCAGTCTGAAGATATGACATGCAAATTTTCTTCCTTAAAAATTATTGGAATGTATTTCAGACATGTTAATTTTCTCCCCTTTTTTGTCATTGAGCAAAAAGACAATCTTCGACAAAGAAAGAAGAGAGAAAGAAAATGGGAGTACACAAAGAAGGAGATTTCATTAACTTTGCGGAGGTACAGGTAAATAGAAGGCAGGAGACAAAAGAGAGGCAAAATGGGAGATGGTTTCCCATGCCTGTGCTTCCTGGTCTTCAAAATGAGTTTTAAAGACTCCAAAAGAGTAAGAGTAGGTTGGTCTCATGGAGGAAGCCATCCTTTTGAGATGAAGATCTAGGTGCTTATAGAGAAGATCAATATATGTATTCTTATCCATAGTCAACTTCAGGAGATGAGTAGTCCCAAAGCTGGCACAGGTAAGAAACTGATCCATGGACACAGGATAGTGATTGTGATTATCTCTGAGAGCTTTATGAAGAGCTATATATACTTTGTATCTTTCCTCCCAGACTTTGAAAGGGTCATTAACAAGATGTATAGAATTCATATCCAAGAAAGTAGCTGGAGAGATAGCTGGTTTGCCTTCCCTGGCCTGAGCTTCATTGAGTGCAAAAAACTGCTGAGCTGACAAAGGGTAGAACTTGGACCATTCTGAGGATGTCAGTCTTTCACATTCAGACAGAATGGGGGCTAGAACGTCAGCACTTACATGCCCCTGGTGATATTCCTTAAATAGGAATCTAGGAAAAGCAACCAGGCAGCCTTTCTGTACTCTAATTCTGCCCATTACTCTGGCAAAACGCTCAAAGATGATGGATCCTACAGAGGATTCCATAACTAGAAAATGGATTTGTGGAAGGGCTATCTCTTCAGGCACTTGGAGGGTAGCAAAATCCACCTGAACATCTGAAGTATGTGAGATATCCGGATTCAGAGCTAAAATGGCCTTTCTGAATTGGCTAAGCTGAACCTCTGGAAGTGTATGGACATATCTGTAATTGTTGAATAGCATGAAATGTCTGATCATTATGATTTCCTTTTGAATGTAGGGTGCCCAAAGTTCTCTATGATACATCCTAAACCACTCTGATAAGGTCAGGGAGTGGTCCCTTGGAGGGAATCTAGCAGATTTGGCAACAATAAATTTATTAAAGAGATCCTTGTGACCTTTACCCCATTGGTCTTCTGATTTGGAGTGGGAAAGAGAGAATATTCTGGATTTTTCTGATTTTGTAAGAGAAGTGTAGGGTAGAATGGTGTGCAAATGATCTGTGAGATTAAGAAAGGGAAGGTTAATGATAGTTGCAAGAACAACCTTTGAGAGATATTCTCTGTACAGTGGTTTATGTTTGTTGTCCGTTGTGAGAGAAAACCACAAAGGTGGGTATTTAGGTTCAGAGGAAATGGAGGAAGTAGAAGTTTCCTCTTCTTGGGGGCAGGACTGGAAGAGTCTGCCTTATGGACATGTTCTCTAACCTTCAACACAAACCTGAGGATCCCTTCCTCAAACTCATCCTTTATCTTTTCCATAAAGGGAGAGTTAAGTTGGGCTCTTTCAGGTATGATAGTAATGAAAGAGGGTGGAGGAGTAGGATGAAGAAAAGAATGTGATGTAGTTGGAAGGTCATCAATTGGTCCAAGGGAGGGACCAGAGGAGGAGGAGGAGGAGGCTCCAGCTGAGGATGCTGGAGGGGCCTCAAAGATAGGAGAAGGAGAAGGAATTGTAGTAGAGGAGGTAGGAGATGAGGTGGAATGAGGAGGAAATGGAGTGGGAGAGGAAATTGGTCTGGATTAAGGCTTCTTGAATGTTTGTGGAGCAGGAGGAGCTGTAGGAGCTGAGGGTGGAGTTGGAGGAATAGGTGTGAGAGAGGGAGAAGAGGGAGCTGGGGGCTTGGGTGCCAAGGACTCTTCTTCAGCCTCAGTCTGCACAGGTTCACTCTCCAATGGCCTTGTTGGCCCTGACACTTGCTCAGCTTGCCCTGGAGACCCTTCAACCTGCTCAGCTAGCCCAGATGGCCTTTGCACATTTACTGCTGCCTCTGCTGGTGCTGCTGCTGCTTCTGGCCCTGTTGGCCCTGCCTCTTGAACTGATGGCCTTGAAGGCCCTGACTCCGGAACCTGGGCTGCAGGAGGTGGAGGAGGAGGAATTTGAGCTCCAACCATCTTGAGAATGTCTCCCAGCAAATTTTTCATGGTGCCCATTTCCTGGTTAAACCACTTCATGGCATTTCTTATGTTGGAAATTTCCTTTGTAGCTGATGCTTGGCTCATGAAGATTGAATTAACATCTGATTGGAGAGAGCACAGGATTGTGCCTTGAGAATCAAGCCTCTCAATCTCAATCACAGGATTGTGCCTTTCAAAAGGAGTGTCTGCTAACAGTGGGACTCTGGATTCTACTTCATTCCCTTTTTGCCTAGCCTCTGAAACTGGAGGAGGCTGATCATCATCTGAATCTGAGGAGCTGGCTGTCTCCCATTCTCTGACATCATCCTGATCATGAGGTAGGTCTTCATCAACTGGTACATCACCCATTGACTCATCATGGTGAGCTGCATCTTCTGCTTGACCTTCCTTGGATTGCTCCCCCTGAGCAGGAGCATCTTTTTCCATTAATTCTTGCTCCCCCTGAATAGGAGCATCTTCCAAAATAACACTTGTTGGAGCATTGGATTGCTCCTCTTGAACTGTTGCTGCCACTGATTCCTCAATGTGGCCTGATGCCACAACTTCTTCTGCAATTCCACCAGTCTCTGAGGTGACTGGAGTGGTGAGAACTAAATCTACTACATCTCTGAGAATGGAGGCAATAATGGAGGTGGGCAGATTATCTGCTGCACCTTCCACTGCTTCTTCTACAGGACCTTCTGGAGATTGTGAAACTATTTGGACAAGGGGTGACCCTACAGCCTCAACTGCTGCTTGTGTTTCTGCTACTAATTCTGCCGGAAGTGAAGGTACTGCTGGCTCAATCTCTATTCTCTATTCTACTACTGCTTGGACTGCTACTAGTTGCTCTGCTGTTGGTTCTGCTGCTTCTTCGTGAACATCAGGAATATCAGGAATATCACCTATGATGGCCTCTCCCTCGGCCACTGTGGTCTTTGACCAAACACCATCTATAACCGAAAAACCACTTTTCCTGAGATTTCTGGACCTAATTGATTGGCCCGTTTTCTCAACAACTGCTCCCGCCAGATCAATACCAAAGTGCTTGAAAACTTTGGTGAGCAGATGTGCATACGGCAAGGAAACATTGAGCTTGCTTTTTGTGTCCCAAATCTGATCTCTGGCAAAAGTCATTCTTTCCATCATCACTACGGCCATGTTGATTTCCTTGTTCTGTATGGCCCAATACATCATGTCAGAATCTGCCTTTGAACAGGTGGAGAATGTGGCGCTTCTTGGAACCAAAATCTGACACACTATGAAGTGAAGGAGGCGGTTGAACGCATTTAGTTGGTTGATGTCCAATTTACCATCTCTTAATCTGTATACCGGCCCAACAATGCCAAGACCCTTGACCTGGGCGTTCACGGAGTGAACCCCACTGTGCCCTGATGTTGTTACTCCAAACAACTCATGCAATAGCTCACTATCTATCTTAATCTGGGTTCCCTTGACATATGAAACTAGGGACCCATCTTCTTGAGTCTTCAAGCATACATAGAAGGCCTTCACGAGGTCTGGATAACTTACCTCAGAGAAAGTTGTTACTCCCATCCATTGCATCCTGATCAAAGCTTCAACAACACTGTGCATACCATTCTTCTCAAGATCAGCAACGTCCACTGCCTTGTTCCCACACACTTTGGTCATCACGAACTGGAACCTCTCTTGCTGCTCAGGAGTGAGGAACTCGGCACTGTAGCCACCCAAACTCCCGGAAATGGCTGATGCGGCCATGGAATCAAGTGTGGAGGTTTTCTGGAGGATTGAGAAGGAAGGAGGAGAGAGATCCCTCAAGAAATTTCGCGGGAAGAGGAGAGAAGCTTCAAAACTAGCAGAGAGTCAATGTCGAAATCGCTAGGGCATCGGCTTGAGCATCCAGACGAAAGAGGGAAAAAGGTTGAAGACGAGATATGAATCGTTATCTCATTCAATTTTTAGGAATAAATTAATGCGTTGTGGAAAGTGAGGTGCCAAAAGGCGGCAGAAGAAGACAAAGGAGTTTGACTATTCAAACCGACTTCAATGAGAGAGCGGTTACAAAGGATAATTTGAATTTCTTTTGCTTAAAGCCTTGGAGGGAAAAATTACTTAATTCTGAAATTTAATGTCCCAGTTTTAAACAAAACCTTTTTCACAAATTGCACATGCCTAATTCCCATCTAAGAGATGTTAGTCTCCCCTCGGGTAAGGCTTTTGTGAAAATGTCTACTAACTGACCATTTGTATCAATAAAAGATATTTCAATATTACCATTTGCTACATGATCACGAATAAAATTGTAACGACCCGAGAACCCGACCCTCGGCCCATGCCGAGGACCCGATTTTCGCGATCGCCGCCCACGGATCCGGGGGACCCGGAAGGGCTATAACACGCGTCTGACAGAATATGTAACGGAAGTAAACGTCAACTGCTGAGCTAGAAGCGTACAAGCGGAAACAGGAAAGTAGAGCGAGACCGCTGCGTACCGCTCTAAGTATAGTCCCAACGCACGCACACTAGTACAAGTAAGGAAAGGGGAGAGACAAGTCCCTTAGGGGCATACCCCGAGGGTGACGTACACTGAGAGGGGGAACCACTGCTAGCTACGGGGACCTCGACTACCGCCCCGTCTCCTCCGCCCGACGCGCGCCCTGCCGCTGCTGAGAAGACTCACCTGGAAAACAGAGGGATGAGCTTCACAACAGAAGCTCAGTAGGGACTACCAATCTCCTACTGGCTCTAAACAGGCAGAGGAACAAATACAATTATTAATAAAGGAAAGATGACAGTTTATATATTTCTACCTACAAAAAAGAAGTGCGGAAGCGAAGCTAAAGCTAACTTGGTACGGAAAGTACTCTCGGTCGGAAACTCCGTATGACTGCTCGTCGTGACCACCACACGGCTAGTAGACGCAGACGGAGGGGACTCCGCTTGGACAGAGAACACTAGCTACGGAAAGCACCACCACTAGTCAACCGGTCAGGCGCGTCCACCGACGTCTTATCCTCGACCTAGGTCCTGGCCCTCGCATCTCGTCAGAGCGAGGTAGGACACAAGCAACACAACAGTAACCGCCGTAGTCTGGCTGGACTACGGTCCCACGCCTGACCTCTCCAAACGGTTTCGGGGCCGTGAGGAGCGAGGCAGTGAGAAGAAGGACTGGCTGGCCTGCGCCGGGTAGAACTCCAAACTGTCCTCGGTGTCCCAGACCAACCACGAGAGCTCTGCAAGCGACTCACACGCCACTGTCCTAACCACCGTTTTCCCCTCAGCTCCAGAGTCCGCCCAGGTGGCTACCAACTCGAGCACACTCGTAGCCCGGAGTACTCCCTCAACAGGCTCCCGAGGACGGGGGTCCCAGGTAACGGTAACAACCTCTCGCATGGGACAAGCCCTCAAGTGCCGCGCACCGGGCGAACGACTAGTGTGAGACCGTACTAGGGAACTAGAACAGGTGCCACGGGTACAGTAAAGCGAAAACGGAAGCGGCGGAAGCACAACCTGCCTCTGGACTGAGAAGGCGACATAGGCCCTATCGCCTTCAAGAAGGCGACATATGCCCTGTCGCTTTACCAGTCAGAAGGCGACACAGGGTGCGTCGCCTTACCAGACAGGTGGCGACACAGGGTGTGTCGCCTTCAAGCCAGTCGGGGGTTCCGGGCATTCTTCTTCCGGGAACGTCCCCGAAACATGGAAAACACTACACACGGGGGAGGGGAGCATGCTTATCATGCTAGAAAGCCATTAAACATACAAACCACCCTCGAATACCCCAAGAACATGGATTTCTACGCTCGGAGGAAACCTCACTCACACGAGCATGGAGTTCTCACACTCCCAACCCCAAACCACAAGAAAAACTACGTCACGAAGGGGAAGGGGAGCATGCTTAGGGCGAGAAGATCGGGCGTCCCTACCTCCACACGAAGAACGCACCCGTTGGGGCCTTCTCGTAGGTTGAAACGTCTCCTCCTCGCACCGCATGGCACGAACGCGACCCCTGCACGAACGGGGCGACAACCTCCTCAGCACGGCCGCCTCAACACGGGGGAGGCACCCCAAAACCGCCAGAAGCTCCGAGAGGGCGAGAGAAAGAGAGGGGGAAAGGAGAGGCACGAGAGAGAGGGAAGAGCTCGAGCGCCCGGGCTTTAAGCCCAGATCCTGTGAAGGCGACATACCACCCTGTCGCCACAGGAACGAGAAGGTGACAGTGGGTGTGTCGCCTTCAAGAAGGCGACATACCCCCTGTCGCAAATCCGCTGACAACGGTCAAATCTCGGAATTCGAAAAAGTGAAGGCGACAGCCATCTTGTCGCGTTCACCCAACACCACCAGAGCCGTACTGACACAAAGGACGCCTGTCACGTCTGTCAGACTGCATCTGGGGTGACGCGATGGGAAGGCGACATAGGGTATGTCGCATTCAAGAAGGCGACACACCCCCTGTCGCAATATGAAGCAGAACCAGACACCGACACGATCGGAACCACGTCGCGACAGTCGCTCTACCGCGACCCAGAGGACGGGGCCAAGGGCCCAAGGGGGCCGGGGTGTTACAAAAATGATATCTAACCTCAATATGCTTGGTCCTTGAATGTTGAACTGGATTCTTGGTGAGATTAATGGCACTGGTGTTGTCACACAACAGTGGGATGGATTTGATGTTTAATCTGAAATCTTCAAGTTGTTGCTTTATCCATAAGAGTTGTGTACAACAACTTCCAGCAGCTAGGTACTCAGCTTCAACTGTAGATAGTGCCACTGAATTTTGTTTCTTTGAAGACCAAGATATCAAACATCCTGCAAGAAATTGACAACAACCACTGGTGCTTTTTCTATCTAATTTGCATCCAGCATAGACAACATCAGAATAACCTACTAAGTTAATTTCACAACATTTTGGATACCACAGACCTAAGTCATGAGTTCTTGCTAAATATCTAAATATTCTTTTCATAGAAATTAAATGTGATTCTTTAGGATCTGCTTGATACCTAGCACACATGCATACACTAAATAAAATATCAGGTCTACTAGCTGTTAAATAAAGGAGTGAACCTATCATACCTGTGTAGATCTTTTAATCTACTTTCTTACCATCTTTATCACTGTCCATCCTTGTTGATGTACTGATTGGTGTTGACAGTGGTTTGGCATTATCGAATCCAAATTTCTTCAAGAGTTCTTTTGTGTACTTTGCTTGACAGATGTGAGTTCCTTCCTTTCCTTGTTTGATTTGAAGTCCAAGGAAATAATTAAGTTCTCCCATCATGCTCATTTCAAATTCTCCCTGCATCAACCTTTCAATGTACTTGCAAAGGGATTCATCAGTAGAACCAAAAATAATATCATCTACATAAATTTGAACTAGTAGAATGTGTTTGACCTTTGACTTTATGAAAAGAGTACTATCTACTTGACCTCTACTGAAACCATGGTTTAAAAGAAAAGAACTAAGCCTTTCATACCAGGCTCTAGGTGCTTGCTTTAAACCATATAATGCCTTGTGAAGTTTGAAAACATGATTAGGAAATTCTGTGTCATCAAAACCCGGGGGTTGTTCCACATAAACTTCCTCTTTTATAAACCATTTAAGAATGCAGATTTAACATCCATTTGAAATAGTTTTAAGTCTAATGCTGATGCATATGCTAATAATATTCTAATGGCCTCAAGTCTAGCCACAGGTGCATAGGTTTCATCGAAATCTATGCCTTCCTCTTGAGAATATCCTTGAGCTACCAATCTGACCTTGTTTCTTAAGATTACACCAGTTTCATCTAGTTTATTTCTGAACACCCATTTGTTGCCAATGACTGGACGGTCTGATGGTTTAGGAACAAGTGACCATACTTGGTTTCTCTTGAATTGATTTAATTCATCTTGCATGGCTATTATCCAAGATTCATCAGTAAGAGCTTCATTGACTGTCCTAGGCTCTATTTGAGAAACAAAAGCTAGGTAATCACAAGGAATAACATTACCTTTTGTTCTTACTCCTACGGATGGATCACCAATAATTTTCTCAAGTGGGTGATCTTTCTTGTATCTCCACTCCTTTGGAAGATTTTCATGAGTAATTTCTTCTTGTTGCAAGTCTTCCAGAGGTGGATCATCCCTGTCCTCAATTGATGTGTCTTTTAGTTTCTTGGACAGTTCATCTGCATCATCATTATCACTAACTACTTCCTTTCTCAAGGAAGGGTTTGTTTCATCAAAGATAATGTGTACAGACTGTTCAATCAATAAAGTGCGTTCGTTAAATACTCTATAGCCTTTGGGTTTAGAGGTGTACCCCATGAAGATGCCTTCATCTGATTTGGCATCCAACTTACCAATGTCCCTTTTTCCATTGTTGTGGATGAAACAAGGACATCCAAAAGTCCTGAAGTGGCTGATCTTTGGCTTCTTCCCTTTGAACAGTTAATATGCAGTCTTCTTAAGATTGGCCTGATCATTACTCGGTTGATAATGTAGCTTGCTGTGTTGACTGCTTCAGCCCAGAAATATCTTGGCAGATCATATTCTGAGAGCATAGTTCTTGCCATATCCAATAGGGTTCTATTTTTTCTCTCAGCGATACCGTTTTGCTGTGGTGTTCTTGGTGCTGAGAAATTATGCTCAATTCCCTGATCATCACAGAACCTAGCAATCTTTTCATTCTGAAATTCACCACCATTATCTGATCGGATAGAAACAATGTTGAACTTCTGATCCTTTTGAACTTTCTTGCTGAAACTGACAAAGTTATCAAATGTGTCATCTTTATGTTCTAGAAATGATACCCATGTGAATCTTGAGTAATCATCGACTATGACCAATCCAAAGTTCTTTCCTCCAAGACTGGTAGTCCTCATTGGCCCAAATAGATCCATATGAAGGAGCTCTAATGGTTTTGAGGTGGTTACCACCGTCTTTAACTTGAAGGAGCTTTTGGGTGCTTTCCCTTAGCACAAGGTCTACAGACACCATCCATTTTTGCACTGACCTTAGGTAGACCTTCCACAAGATTCTTCTTTAGCAATTTTCTAATGCCATCTATGCTGCAATGACCTAGTCGTCTGTGCCATTATTCAGTAGATTTATCCTTATTTGCTGCCAGACAGACGTTTTGTTCCTTGAGTTCCTCAAGATAGAGCACATACAAGTTCTTTTCTCTATTTGCTTCAAAGATGACTGATCCATCCTTTAGTATGCTGCATTTCGATTCTTGAAACTGGATCTGATGGCCTCTGTCACACAGCTGGCTGATGCTAATGAGATTATGCTTCAACCCTTTGACAAGCAACACATCTTCCCTAACTGTTCTTCCTTTGTTATCCACAGAGCCACTGCCAATTACTGTTCCTTTCCCATTATCTCCATAAGTAACTATTCCTTCTTCAGCTTGGAGATGAGAGAATAACTTCTGGTTTCCTGACATGTGCCTTGAGCACCCACTATCCAAGTACCATTTGGATGCTCAAGCGTTAACCTGAAATAAAATCATCAAGCTTTAGGTACCCAAATTCTTTTGGGTTCTGATTGGTTAGTATCATTGATTTTACTTTTTATTATCCATTTCTTACGTCTTGTTGGGCATGTCGTTATGATATGTCCTAACTTGTTGCAGTGACTACAACAGGATAATTTGGTTACTTTTTCTATATATTTGAAATCAGCTTTGTATGTTATATCTTGTTCAGGTACAAATTTTGGTGTTGGATATGTTTTAGGATAAACTATGGTTTCTTCATTATCTGGGGGTGTATATACTAATCCATTTTTCTTCTTACCTGATCTTCTAGCACCTTTTAATATGAGGGAGTTTTTACCATTTATGAATTTTTCTAACGTGCTAGATAAATTTATGTTTTCTTCTGTTAGAGTCTTGATTTCAGTTCTTAGTTCATCTACATTTTCCTGTTTTACTAATTCCGTTATTTGTTTATTTTTATCTTTTAAGTCTTCACATAATAAATCATTCCTTCTTTTAAGTTCAGTTATTTGTTTTTCTAACTCTTAATTTTCTATTTTCAGATCAGAGTTAGTGTTTTCTAAACAAGTACTATTTTTCTTACTGGCTTTTAATAGTTTAGTTACTTCTTTATATTTATTATATAGTTCATTAAATGCTTCCTCTAAATTATCTGAATCAGAATCATTACATGAATCAAAAGAGGAGTCAGAAGTTATCTTATCTTCAGTATTTGCCATGAAAGCCAAATGGGCTTCTTCTTCATCGCTGCAGGAGTTTGACTCACTGTCTGAGTCGCTACTATTTTCCCATGCTACTGCCATCACCTTCTTCTTGTACCTTCTGAACTTCTTGGAGCTCTCTTTCTTTCTGAACTCCGGATTTTTGAATTTTGGACACTCAGCTTTAATGTGTCCTGGCTTCTTACATTCATAGCAGATGGGTTCTCCTTTCTTCATCTCTTTTCCATCTGGCTTCTTGAAGTCCTTATTCTTTTTGAAGTGCCTTCTACCAGATTGGAACTTCTTCTTCTTAGCCAAAATCCGCTGCAATCTTCTAGATAGCATTGCTTCCTCATTCTCGCTGTCCACATCACTTTCACTCTCATCTGAACTTGCTTCTGGTGAATCTTCTTCAGCTTTTAAGGCGTTGGAGTGCTTTTTTCTGCTAGAGGACTCTCCTAGCCTTTCCATGTTGATCTCATGGGCCATGACAGACCCAATGAGCTTTTCTACTGACATTCTCTTCAGGTCATTAGCTTCTTCTATTGCTGTAACCTTTGGGGTCCATGAGGACGGTAAGGATCTAAGTAATTTCCTCACCATGTCTCCAATCTCGTAGGTTTTCCCCAGACCAGCTAGTCCATTTGTGATGTCAGTGAACTGACTTAACATTTGAGTTATGGATTCACCTGATTGCATCTGAAATCTCTCATACTGAGTGACAAGAATGTCGATTCTTGTTTCCTTTACCTTGTCTGTGCCTTTATATGTGATCCTGAGCTTTTCCCACATTTCCATTGAGGATTTGCAGGCTGAAACTCTATTGAACTCCTTCTTACTTAGAGCACATCATAAGATGATCTTTGCTTTGCAATTCAAAGAGATCTTCTTTCTGTCATCATCTGTCCATTGCGCTTTCTCATTTGTGACTACCAGATCACCTTCTTCTACTATGGACCAAATTTGATAGTCGTGGCCTTGTAGAAAGTATTCCATTCTTGTCTTCCAGTAAGGATAGTCTTCACCATCGAAGAGAGGGGGTCGGTTGACAGACTGACCTTCAAAGTTACCTTGGGCTGCCATGGATCTTTACTCTTCAGATCGTTGGATCCTTTTTCTTTGTCGAAGAGACTTGCTCTAATACCACTTGTTGCCCAGTTGACGAGCCCAGAGGGGGGGGGTGAATGGGTCTTTTAAAAATAATCTAGAAGATACCTGTAACTAAAAACATTCACACAAATGTTCTTCGAAGGAGGTTAGTGACTGTTAGTTTAAATATCAAACACACAAAGAAGACAATCACACAACACAAGGTTTATCCTGGTTGGGACCTCCTCACCTTAGGAGTCCTACGTCCAGTCCCTGAGCAACAACTCAAGATTTCACTAACTAGGGTACCGTCCCCCTAAGGACGCAACAGCACCCAGCTCAGCTGGTCTTCCTTCACACCCGAAGGGAACAACAACACCCTGGATACCCCACTAGGTCTCCCTTCACAACTGAAGGGAAACAACACCCTAGATGCCACCAGGTCTTCCTTCACAACTGAAGGGAACTACACCCTGGATACCACCAGGTCTTCCTTCACAACCGAAGGAAAAAACTCCTCAAAGAGAATTTAATGAAATTCAAGCCCCTAGATCAAGCTTTTGACAAGCAAGGATCTGAAGCAACTAGAACTGAGAGGAAGAAATCAAAGCTAAGCGCACTCTCAGAACTACACAAAATCTCTCAAGATTTTTCACTAAAAAGTGGAGAGCAAAGAGCAAAAGCTAAGTGGAATGAAGTTCTAGGCTCTGGACTTCTTGCCGAAGAATTTGAATGCTTGAATACTTGATGCTTCTTTTCTTCGGTTCTCTTGTATTTATTCTTCTTTTGAAATATAGACGTTGAAGTGTCCGTTGTCTCTCTCTTGAGTAGTCGTTAGACTGAATGACACCTGGAGTCTTGGAAGCTTCCAGTCAACAGTCTTTTGATCACTTGAGCACGCAAAGAGATGAGATCTTCATAGATATCCTGTGGCTTCTATTTTGTTTAACGTTGTAACGTGGAGCTGGATCAGAGGTCTGCACAAATGTTAATCTCAAATAGCAGACACCTAAGCTGTCTGATGTCAGTCAACGTTAGTAGAAATAGACATGAAAATAGTAATGCCAAATTGCTAAGTCTAAAAGACTTAATCAGAGTAAGCATAATAATGGATGATATCGTCTGAATACATGCAGAGATACGTTCAGATATCATAAATGCAGAAGCGTTAGAGAGATATCTACATGGACTTTGACTAGTCAACGCTTTTAAGCTGAATAAGATATCAAGATATGAAATCGATGGCTATATGACTTATGAAATCGTTATGAATAAGTCAGATTGACCAAGTCGTTATGAGACATAGCAAATCGTTGTGTTTAATGAAGAAATCGTTGTGAAACACTTATCAAATCGTTATACAAAGCAAATCGTTGTGTTTACTAAAGAAATCGTTGTGAAACACTTATCAAATCATTATATAAAGCAAATCGTTGTGTTCACTGAAGAAGTCGTTGTGAAACACTTATCAAATCGTTACGGCGACCAAGTCGTTGCGAGCTCTAAAGAAATCGTTACGGTGAGTTATAGAATCGTTGCGACAGACAAGTCGTTACGAGCTCTAAAGAAATCATTACAGTGATTTATTGAATCATTGCGATAGGCAAGTCGTTACGAGCTCTAAAGAAATCGTTACGATGACTTATAGAATCGTTATGACAGGCAAGTCGTTACGAGCTCTAAAGAAAACGTTGCGATAACTTATATAATCGTTATGACTGGCAAGTCGTTACGCTTTTTAAAGAAATCGTTGCGATGACTTATAGAATCGTTATGACAGGCAAGTCGTTACGCTTTCTAAAGAAATCATTGCTTTGACTTATAGAATCGTTATGACAGGTAAGTCGTTACGCTTTCTAAAGAAATCGTTGCGATAACTTATAGAATCGTTATGACAGGCAAATCGTTAGGCTTTCTAAAGAAATCGTTGAGATAACTTATAGAATCGTTACAACATCGACTTGTTTGAAACAACATGACTTTTCAGTCTTATAAGGAAATTGTTATGATCTTCAACAGAAATCGATATGGACTTAGAGAAATATCATGTTGAAAAGATTAAAGCTTCAGAGAAGTAATGCATACCTTTATTGGCTTGTTTGACCTTAGTATTTTTTCTGTACTTAAGACTTATGAAATATTCATTAGATATTATTGATAAAATCTAGTTTAATTTTGTTAATCACCAAAATACATATGTAATTAATTAAAATTACATGGGGACAGACTGATCATCACAAATTCCAGACACTGTGTTTCTCCCCAAACTGCATTCTTTGGTCATGAACTCCACAGTTAGTACTATAATTTTGGAGAGATTTGCTCGTGTCATGGGTAGGATCTCAGCTCAGCAGGGCCGTCTCCCCTCCTTCCAAAGATTCATCTTCAGAGAATATCATTTGAGCCATATCTACCTTGAAGTTCTTGCCCCTCTACTATCAGAATGTGAAAGGCTTTCCCCTACTGACTGGGAAAAGCATTACAATCAGTCAGCCCTTCAGTTGGAAGCCTTGAACAGCTCCTTGTTTAAGGCAGGCAAGCCAACTCTCTCAGAAGAAGCCTTTTTGGACTTAAATTCCATCAATCTAGTTCAAGAGCCCTATGATCAGTGGGTCGAGCAGTACAAACTTTTTATGGCTTTGAAGAAAGATATCCTGCAGCATCAGATCCACTACCCTATCAGGATCAACCTGTTTCTTCGGTGTGCCAGCTTTGGATCTTTCATTTCCTTCAAGAAATTCTTGACAAAGATGAATATGCTGCCATTCTAGAAGCTCACCGCCAAATTCACATCAAAAGAATGCTTCCTGAGATGGGGCCATCTTATTCTATTGCTTTTGGGGCTTTTCAGACTTATTTTGGGGAACGGGAATGCAAGGCTTTGCGCATTATTCAGCGGCATGCCTCTCTTCTGTCTCCTGCTTTCTACCTTCATATAACCCCTCAAGTTAAATAGAAAAGCTCTTTGATCTTATCTCTCTTTGGTCCTTCCTCTTTGCCTCCGAATGATATCTTTTTGCTTAATGACAAAAAGGGGGAGAAATACAGTACTTCTGAAATACATCTCTCATGATATTTTATTCCATAATTTATTTCAGAACATCTTTGGTTAATGCTATGTTTTGTCATCACCAAAAAGGGGGAGATTGATGATCAGATTATCCCCAATGTAATTTAAATAAATTACATATCTATTTTGGTGATTAACAAAACTATGATAAAGTTTACTCTAACATAATTTCTATGAGATTTGAGCACAGGAAAAAAATCAAGGAAATACAAGCAAAATCAATAAGTATTTATCATCCTGTAGCATTTACTGTTCAAAGCATGAAATATTCTAAGTACACATCGACTTTCTAGTTGTTGCAACTTTCCTCAGAATCATAACAATTTCCTCATCCACATCGATTTTTAGTTCTATAACGATTTCATAAGTCATCACTATTCTATTGAAGTCTATTTCATAACAATTTGCTCTCATAATGATTCGTTAAGTGAGCATAACAACTTCAACATCATAACGATTCAATAAGTCAACATAGCAACTTTGTGCCATAGCAATTTGATGATCACATCAATTTCGATCTCAGAACGATTCGCCAAGTGATAGCATCGATTTCAATCTCGTAACGATTTTCTAAGTGATCAAATTGATTTCGATCTCAGAATGATTCGCCAAGTGATCACATCGATTTTGATCTCGTAATGATTTGCTAAGTGATCGCATCGATCTCCATCTCATAACGATTCGATAAGTGTATCGATTTCGAGCTCATAACGATTTGGTCGTCGCTTCGTTTTCTTAAGTAAGAACAACAATTTGCTCTCACATCAATTTGATCTTTTATAACGATTCGATAAGTTACACAACAACTTGGTCACTGTAACGATTCGACAAGTTACAACAATAACTTGGTCGCCGTAACGATTCGATACAACAAACAACGATTTGCTCACTACATCGACTCGATAGGTGAAACAACGATTTGCTTATAACAATTTGGTTATAACGATTTGCTTATAATGATTTGGTTGTAACGATTTGCTTATAACGATTTGGTTATAACGATTTGCTTATAACAACTTGTTTATAACGATTTGCTTCTAACGATTTGCTTATAACGATTTGGTTGTAACTATTTGCTTATAACGATTTGGTTATAACAATTTTCTTATAATGACTTGTTTATAACGATTTGCTAATAACAATTTGGTTATAATGATTTGCTCATAACGATTTGGTTATGAATGCATAACGATTTATGTGTACAACAATTTGTTTACGAATGAGCAACGATTCACATGAACAATGACTCAGACAACGATTCTATAAGTCATGTTCATATCGATTTCATGAGCTATAACGACTTGATATTTAAATATCTTGACTAGTCAAAGTCATCCCATGTATTTCTCTATTATCCTTGCATTAAATATAACCATACATTTCTCTGCACAATGCATGTCTAGATATCTTCTATTCTTATGCTTGTGCGTGGAATATCTTTTTGAAGAGACAGAATGGAATTTCTATTTTGATGTATTCTCACTCTAACGTTTACTGACAACAAGAGATAGCTTAGCTGTCTACGTTTTAGCATTTAATGTGTGTAGGTCTCTGACAGCACAACTCTATACAACGTTTGATAAAGTAGATGCTGGAGGATAGCAAGAAGGATTTTCTTCTTACGTGCATAGAACGCAAAGAACTGTTGACTACAAAGGAAAGCCATGCAGTCTAACATTCTCTGATCTTAGAGACAACGATTACTTCAACGTTCAATTTTCAAATGGAAGACATATATAGAAGACTGTTGCTCCAGAACAAGTGTGTACTCACAACAATCTTTTACAAACCTTCTGTGAGCATTTGAAAGAGCGAAGCTTCACTCTCTTTGCTTTGTCTAGCTCTTAGCTCTCTGCATTCTTGGTGTTAGCTTTGAGAGCTTTTGTGTACTGAGAGTCCTCCTCATTGTAGAACCTTTCCTCTTAGTCTTAGCTTCAGATTGAGTGTTGTTCTATAAGCTTGACTTCTTGAACACATTTTTGTGTTTGTTTCCCCTTCCTGTTAAAGGAAGACCTGGGGGTTCTAGGGTGTTGTTCCCTTCATTTTGAAGGAACACCTGGAGGGTTCCAGGGTGTTGTATTCCTCTTCGGGTTGTGAAGAGAAGACCAGCTGTGGCTGGGTGTGTAAGTGTCCTTGAGGGGGACTGTACCCTTGGGTAGTGAATCCTGAGTTTTTGCTCAGGGACTGGACGTAGGACTCCTGTGGAAAGGAGGTCCGAACCAGGATAAAATCTTGGGTCGTGGGATTACTTACTTTACTTTTGTTGTTTACTTTTCACTAACGCTAACAATCATCGAAGTGCTTGTTGTATGAACATTTTTGTGAACATGTTTTAGATAATCAAATTTTGAGGAATCTCATTCACCCCCCTCTGGGCTTGCTAGCTGGGCAACAAATTACTTTCTTGGTTTGCAAATCAAGCTGACCAAGGAAAGCACTCACATTTGTCAAAGCAAGTATATATCAGATTTGCTTTCAAAGTATGGTTTTGATAAGTATAAGCCTTTAGGAACACCAATGAGCTCAGGAATAAAGTTAGATAGTGATCCAATTGATAAGAAAGTAGATCAAAAGATCTATAGAGGCATGATTGGGTCATTACTCTATCTTACTGCTAGTAGACCAGACATAATGTTCAGTGTATGTTTGTGTGCCAGATTTCACGTTGATCCAAAAGAATCACATATTAATATTGTTAAAAGAATTTTTAAATATCTTGTTAATACAAGTAAATTGGGTCTTTGGTATCCTAGATGTTCTAAATTTAAACTGCTTGGATAAAGTGATGCTAACTATGCTAGATGCAAAATAGACAAAAAAGTACCAGTGGTACTTGTTAATTTCTTGCAGGGTGCTTAATTTCTTCGTCTTCTAGAAAATAAATTTAGTAGCATTGTCTACAACCCAAGTAGAATACATTACAGGTGGAAGTTGCTGCACCCAACTATTGTAGATCAAACACCAACTGGAAGACTGTGGTCACAAACTATATGAAATTCCCAAGTTGTGTGACAATACAAGCGCAATCAATTTAACCAAAAATCCTATCCAACACTTAAGAACCAAGCACATTGACGTCAAATATCATTTCATTAGAGATCATGTAAGTAATGGTAACATTTTACTTGAATTTGTTGCTACAGATAATTAACTAGCTGATATTCTCACTAAAGCTCTCCCTGAGGATAGATTTACATCTATTAGAAGAGAAATCAGAATGTGCAACCCTGAATAAAATACATAAAATTTGACTGCATTGTATGATCAATCTTTTGTCAAAACGTTTTCTAACTCCATGGCATTCGACTCCTTAAAAGTCAGAGTTTGTACATTCAGAGTCTTTACAGTTGGAGTTCTGACAGTTGGAGTTTGGAAAGTCGAAGTCACTAGTCTTTTTTAAATTCAAATTTATTTTATTTGAGGGGAGCATTAAATAATGCATTTATTCTTTCAATCCCAGCTGTTCATCTCCCTCTCTATTGTCCATTTAAATCTCCATTCTTTATATAGACCTTTCATCCTCTCTTTCCAAATTACTCTTTTGAAACCGCTCTGACTCCTTTGTCTTCTTCTTGGTTCCCGAGTCTGTTTTCAACCCGACGGAACCCTTGCCAAGAATCTGTTGATTTCTTAAATTTTCTAGAGAAAGGTAGGATCCTTGACACCTTTGGACTCATTTCACATCTCCTTTACAATCATTCTTAGTTTCTTCCCTCATCTTGGTCTAGATGGCCTCTTCTAGGGCTCTGGATAGTTCTTCCTTCACTCTAGAACAATTTAATAGACTCAACTCTGCCAAAGCTTCAATTTGACCTGGCAAGATTGTAGATTTTTCTCAGTTGACAGGAAGACTTAGTTCAGTGGAAGAAACCCTAGATGTGATGGGATGGACAAGAGTATGCTAGATCAACAAAACAACTTATGAAGATGCAGTAAAAGCTTTTTATGTGACCCTTCAAGTTTCTGCAGATTGGTCTCTGGTAGGATATGTCAAAGGTACTCAAATTTTATCTCTGAAGATTTGTTAGTAGACATTTTGGATTACATCTCTTCTGGGCACAAGATCAGCGAGGTTGTGTTGTGGAAAAACAAAGATTAGGGATTATTGGGAGCCTTGGAGCTATTTCTAAAAGGGGGCTTCTTATCAACGAGCTCTCTACAGAGGAGAGGCTCCTCCATCCCATCATCACCACCATTATCACTCCTCGGGTTGGAACTCATTCTTCTATCAAGGCCAGAGATGGCAACCTATTATTTTGGGCTCTTCAGAGGCATCAAGTCAATCTTGCCTCTATTATTGTAGAGAGAATGGCAAGGTCCAAAATTTTACATAAATCTCTTCCTTATGGACCTTTGATCATAGTCATTTTCAAAATATTTTCAGTAGATTTATCTGAAGAACTTTCAGTTTCAGTGAAAGAGAAGATTGGACTATCCACTCTTCGCCGAAGTCACTACATTTTAGAGGATAAAGCCAAGAATTTTTGGAGTAAGGACTCTGTACCTGACTATACTCATGACACATTTCCTGATGAGGCACAGGGCTACTCCACTGCTCAACCAGTTCAACCTTTAGCAGTCAGAAGTGAACCAGTCAAAGAAGAAGTCGTAGCACAAGAGCTAGTCCAAGCTGAGCAAGCATAACTTCCCCTTGACCAAGATGCTCTTAAAGATATTGATCAAGTACTTAGAGATCTCAAGGGTAGAGCAGTAGCTCATGAAGAAGAAATTCCAAGTCCTACACCTTTTGAGCTTGCTATAGAAGTAGAATTCCACCATGTCACTCCACCTCCATTTGAGACCCAGCCAAGGTCTCAAGGGGAGACTAGCAGAACCATTGATCATGTACTTAATGTGGCCCTCAAGCAACAAGATATGCTTGGTGTACTTCAGATGCAGATACACCAACTTGATGTTAAGTTTGATTTTCTGTCAGAAGAAGCTCAACAGATGAAGGATCTACTCTTTCAATTTGTTTGTCAGCAGGGCAAGGGCTGCTCTCTGGCACCAACTTTAGCCACTCAGCTAGAAGAGCAGCAGCCCAAATAGCCAGCACAACAACCAGAGTAACAGATAGATCAGTCAACTGTGGAGCTAGAAAAATCTTCAAATAAACCTATTGAACAACAACAACAGTTGCAACCTCAGCCAGAGCAACCTTCTAAGCAGTTAGAGCAGCAATCAGTTGAACCAGAAGTGCAGCCAGCAGATTAGTCATCACAGGCTGAAGAGGCTCAGCCTAGGGTTCAGACGTTCAAGAGAAGAGTCAGGAGGAAGTTAGTCAAATCAGGATCTATTCTCTTTCCTTCCTCTCAACCTTCAGCTTCCTTTGATCCTGATGCCCCTCCTCCTATTCAGCATTCCTCACCACCAAAAACCTCTTATGCATCCTTTCGTATGGTGTATACCTACATTCAACTCTTCACACCTTGGCACCACACCTTTTCTCATCTCTTCCTACATCATTCACACCTTTTTCTAATCCTAAATCTACTCCTCTAGCTCAGACAGTACCTAGTGGAGTACTTTCATCTCAAAGTGGGCAAAAGAGGAAACTTAAACTTAGCCAATCCTTTCCTCCTTTTTGGTATGTCTTCATTTATCATTTTCAGTGTAATTTTTCTCTTTTCCAAGAATTTTTGAAAATCAAAGTCTTTCTTGAAGTCCATGGGTTGCCAGGCTACAAGTTTGAGGATTGGCTTCCCCTTTTGATTAGGACTAAAGAAGTTCCCATTGATGCTCTAAGTCTGATCACCCAGAAAAGTCATAGTCTTTTTTAGGAAGAATTTCTATCTGTCTATCCTGCCGAGGCAGTTAAGTTTAGAGCAACTCTAGCTAGAAGCAGTGGCATGCTTAATGTAGCTTCACATTTGGGCCTTGGATTCTTTGATCTATTTGGGAAGCTTATGAATGAGCAGCAAGTCAGTTTTAGCAAAATGAAGAAGTTTAATGAAGATTGATTTGAGTTGAATCTTTCTGATGTTAGTAGGAGTTAGTGGGGGATCCTCCTTATAGGGTAGAGGCCTATCACTCCATCTATAGTTGTTGGCCTACCTTCCCTACTCTACCCTAGCCTGATAGGTGAAATTTCCTCCAAGAGGGAATGTGCTCAAGTAATACTTAATAGGCACATCAGGCTAGCTGTCAGATTCAAGATCAAGTATGCTAGGACTCTCTCCTTTCATAGATTTGTCTTGATGCATGTTGCCAAGTCTTCAGACTTCCTTAAGGACCTTCAACACAGTTTTAGAGAGTCAGAGAGACTGACAGCTACTCAATAGGCAGTCTGTTATCCTAAAGAGGCTCAGGAATGCACAAAGAAGATACTTCAACCCTCTTCATACATGTCGAAAAGCTATGATACCCTTTGGAAATCCTTGAGTGTCAAATGGAAGAAAGATATCAAGTCTACTACAAGGCCAAGGTAGTAGCTCAATCACAAGGTCTTCAGTGGAATATCACAATTCATGACTTTCTGAACAAGGCTGCCAGTCGAAAATTCATTCCCTTAAGGCAGACTCTGAGCGTTGATGCTCTTCTTAGGAAACTCATTTGGTATCATCATAGGCACCTCAAATCCTTTAGGAAAATACCTGCAGTAGGGCCTTCCTATAATTTAGATAGTTCTGTCTTTATGCATGCATTTTCTGATAATAAGAAGATGTTGTGGGATCCTCGCCAACCCTTCTTTGATCAAATCCCACCTTCTCTCTATCTCCCATACTCTTCCTGAAGTTTGTAACAATGTTTTTCAGTTATTCATTTACACTTGTTCCTCCTCATCCCTATACATCTATTCCTATTTTGATGTCTTATATCCTTTCAGTTAATGCCACAGAGCGGGAGAAGAGAAAAGATATATAGAATAGAGCACACATAGGAGCAAACATTTTTTTTTAATGATTGAACATTTTTTAAATTTAACACAAATTTGCTTACACTGCCTATATAAAAGATTGTTTTTGTCATTAACGAAAAGGGGGAGAATTGTTGTGCATTTATTTCTTACAAATGCTTGGTCATTGTTTTTGCTTATGACAAAATCCTTTAGTAATCTCCTAAACAAATTTATTCAATTATATCACACTTCATTTTGTATGAAAACTAATGTGTTAAACTAAAGGCATACATGTATTATACTATGTAACCTTTACAGTTAATTGGTGTCGACACACTAAGCCTAAGTGTCGACACACTGTCAACTTTCATTAAGAAACTTTTCTACATATACAATGTATAAATACATTGTAGCACCCCAGAAAATTTAGTAATTAATAATTTCAAGTAAATAGAAATAGATAATTTTCATATTACCGAAATAATAGAATCATACGTATCATTATCGTATGTGCAAGAGCATGTCGGAAAATTGCATAAAAATAATAATTCAACTTTAAATAACATACCTCAACCGGAGCTCTTCATCCCCACTTGCGTTCTTCATCGATCTGCAGAAGAACCCTATTGGAAGCGACCAAAGGTAGGTTATCTCGGGCCAAACCAAATTCAATCACATACCATCATGTAGTTCATCAAGTCTACTTTCATGTGCATGCGTTTTCCCTAGTTTCCATTGAGTATATGTCGAGCTTTAAGCATTTTGTCAAGGTCGTGCATGAATAGGGCTTTACACATTCATGGTAGTTTCTCGTGCATCCTAAGACAAAATCACATGAAACCAAAGTCATAGTTCTCTTCTACTCCTCGTGCCCAACAAGTTTCATGTTTAGAGTTTTGTCCCAAGAGCCCTACTTATGGAGATATAAGCGTTGCATGCATCGTGTACAGTTTTTCTTCGTTTTCTGGCTGAAACCTAAAACGCGACTAGTGAAGACGTCGCGTATCAGGCACTGGTATCATGACAGGTTAACCCATCGCGATTACCTAAAAGGTGACAACCTATGTTGTCACAATTTTGGATCTGTTGTGATAGGATCTGACTTCATCAAACTGTGTGTAGCCTCGTTTTCAGTGCATGTCTACAACGCAAACCATCTATGTCCTTGCGATTCTGATGTTTTCCCACCGTTGGTTTTCATGGCCAAATCATATTTAAGAAGGTCTGCATAAATGCGTCGATACCATCACATTTCTGTTCCAAATCAATTACTGTATCGACTTCCTTAAAACGCGTCAGTATAAACTGTCGCGTTTCTATTCTGAATCGATTACTGTATCGATTACCTTAAATGCGTCCATCATGACCGTCGTGTTTCTATTCTGAATCGATTACCCGCATCGACTCTATCTAAACACGACCATTAGAGCCATCGCGATTATGTTCTGAATCGATTTTGTCTTATCGACTCTTTTTAAATGCGATCGTTAGACCCGTCGTGATTTAGGTGACTATCTGAACCCATGTGTGCACTGTTTTAGACCTTGTGAATTGTGACGACTGTGTCCATTGCTATTTAAAGAGCCTACCCTAGACCTGTTTTGTATGATCTAAAGTTTGAGGTTTGCATGTCATGGTTCTGTCAAGTGCGTGTAGTTTATTCGGTGGCTTAAAAGCTATTAACCTATGAAAAAGATATAACAACGTGAAAGCTTATGCTAATTTCTCTTTAATGACATGAACTATTCTTGCAAACTATTGATTGATCATCATGCTCTCCTATCTTGTTAAAGTGAATAATGATTATCTAAAATACTGCAAATCTTGTCTAATTAAGTGCATGTTTCAATCTCATGTCATCATGTTACTTGCTTTCTATGCTATTTTAAACTGGTGGAATGTGGATTGAGACAAGTACTACACTACACACTTGCACTTATAGGCAGCCCTTTCTTGGGGGATTGGAAACTCACGGTCAGTCATTCCGTATCGGCAGTCTAGTGACCTTTCTCTTTAGACCTCCATAAATCTCCGTACTCCGTGGATTCCCTCATAGAGACCGAGTTGGTTGTACCATTGAAGTTCCCTAGAGATAGTGTGCACTTCCATTCTTCTCTTGTTCTCGTAAGAGTGATTCATAACCTTGACGTAAGCCATTAATGTAAAGAGTGAACTAAAGAATAAATCTCGCCGTTATGCTGCCAAAATTATCTTATGAATATTGTTATCATAAAAACATGTTCACTTGACTTACTACTTCTTGACATCATCATCATGAACATGACGTTACCATTTTTTATACCTTGAAACTCTTATATTGGCCATGAATGACTGTGGGTATCTACATTTGAAAATAGTGAGATGCTGATAGGGCATGACGTGTGTCCAAGGGCTCCAGTCTAGCCCCAATGATGGCGAGTCATAAATATACTGTTAACCATGGGGTATAATGATTACTGGGGTTGTATCTGCGCTGGGAGTACTTGCGTGTTGAATGCTAGATACAATAACCACATACACGTGTCCTAGTGTGCATTTCAAGGCGGATCTCTCCTTGGTGTACATTAGTGTCTTCGTGCCTAATTAGTGAATCGTGTTAAAAGTCATGCTTGCTTGCTTGCGTGATATGGCCATCCTGCAATTATTACAATTAAGTGATATCTTGCGTGCTTGTTACTTGCCACTCTATTGATAGCTCTTGCTCGCTATATCATTCTAGATCTCGCTCTACCATGATCATTCAAATCTATCTTGATCAAGTATCATGTTTAATGAGTTTTATTCGCACATGCATATCTTGATAATCGTGTGAAGAGTTATGCGGAAGTACACAATACGGTAATCTAGAAGGGGGGGTTGAATAGATTACGGCAATTTTAAACTATTGATGGCTTCTTTTCGATGCTACAGCGATCTTAATGAAATTTGATTCAAATTCAATTAAGTGTGAGACCGCTTGAGTTGATTTAAGTGAGAGCAGAAAATCAAACGTGCGTATGAACACCGTGCCTACCAATCATCTATCGCAAAACGCGAACAAACCACAGAACACGATGATTTAAGGTGGTTCGGAGTACACAACTCGTGTATCCTACATCCACCGTCCACACACACACGCAGAAACGACTGCTTATGAGCAAGTTCAACACTACAACTCAACCACACACACGTTGTCTGATGAACCACGATCAGAACAACCACAAATACGTGAATCAAGCACAAGGGATGCTCGAAACACAACCACACACACACACGATGGAATGGAAATTATGAAATGGAGAAGAATTGGGAATTAGGGAACAAATCCGGTTGGAATTCTTCTCGTGGATCGTCCAAACTCTCTTCAAACTTCGATTGGATGTAGATTGATCGATGTAGAAGGTTGAATTGATGACGATCCGGCTTCAGCTCCGCATAGATGGTGATTCCACGTCGATCTGGGCGGAAAGTTGAAGCAGAGCAGCAATTTGGGGCTTTTCCTCTTGGTCCCTTGGAGGCTCTTGGATGGGAGGCTGCTCTCTGCGAATTTGGCTCCAAAAGGATGCTTATATAGTGTTAGGTAAAGGTGGGGGTCGTGGAGGAAGGAAACACCCAAGTGGGGCCGGATTTGGAAACCCAAAATCTGAAGTTTCCGTCGGCTGTCGACAGGTGCACTTGCATCTGTCGACAGGCAGACTCAGGCTGAGAACTGGGTTTCAGGAAAATGAGTTTCTGAGTGTATCTGTCGACAGGCAGTTTGCATCTGTCGACAGATGCACTCAGGAATTGAAAACCTGAGCTCTGTCCTGGGTTGTCTGTGTGTATCTGTCGACAGGTACATTGCATCTGTCGACAGATACACTCAGAGATGCAAACCTGAGTTCTGTCTTGGAATGACTGTATGAATCTGTCGACAGGTAGAGTTCATCTGTCGACAGATACACCTCTTTGACAGATTTTTGTGCTTTTTGCTCATCTCTTCAATGCCTCTTCAAAGTTCCATCTTTCATGCTTGTACACCTACATGCAAATACATTGTTAGTGATGTACATTGTATGATTTAGCAATGTTTAACTCAATCACTTTCATGGTGTTTTTCATGTTAGTTAACACATCAATTTTGCATTAAATCAATGTTCAAGGATGTTAATGTGATCATCAAAAACATGATATATGGAAAACCCAACAATCTCCCCCTTTTTGATGATGACAAAAACATTCAATTGATGCATATATTGATGTTCTCCCCCTTTTTGACAACATGCAAAAGGTCAAGTCATGCACATTTAGAGACAAATAAACATGAACTGAGTTTTCATTGATTGATCATTGAAATTTCACAGTACATTTGATAATCATTACATGACTCAATAAAAAGAAAGGGAAATAACATGAACAAGCAAAAGATGATAAGACAAGTGAGACTAATTCCCATCTAAGACTCTTAGTGACCTCTAATGACCCTGAGACCCTCTATTCATCGTCATGTCCAGCAGGAGGAGGGTGACGGGATCCATCTCTCTCGGAGTAGAGGTGGTCAAGACGGTCATCTAAAGTGTTGAGGCGAGCGTCCACTTGATCAAATCTTGACGTCATCCGAGCAAATCCTGAAATCATTTCTTGATGGATTTGTGCCAAGTAATCATGAACGGATTGTTGTGGAGGCACAGGTACATCATCAAACTCTTGAGCTTGGTCAGGCATTTGCTCATCTTGAGGGTCTTCATCACTGCCCTCATTTGCTTCATCATCTTCATTGTCTTCTTCACCGGTTGACACTTCAGCTCCTTGTGGTTCCTTTCCCTTGAGAGTCCTTGTGACGACGCCGTCTACAATTTTGTAGCCCATGCGGTTGGCGGCGGTGAGGTCAAAGGCACTTCGGGATTTTAGTGAGATGAGCTCACTTGGAGGGATAGGAATGCCAAGGAAAATAAGAAGAGAAGTGATGGGGCAAGCATATGGCATTGATCTTTTGGTGTTAGAGAAACACCGACGGATGAGGCTTATCATAAGTTCAGGGAGATTGATTTCTTGACACTTGAGGAAAAAGATGAATAGGGATTTATGGACCTCGGTGACTAACTCTCGACTTCCATCCTTCGGGACGATCAAGGTAGTGAAGATGTGATGGATCATCCGGATCAAAGGAGGAAAAGAGTTGGCGTTGAGACGAGCAATCTCCTTGGTAGTGTCATAGGGTTCCAATGTCAGAAGCTCATAGTACTCAGAAGCAGAGGGAGTGTAGTTGAAGATTTCAACTCCTGAGTTTGGGATTTCAAGGGCTGTGGAGATAAGATTGGCGGTGAGGCGAAAACGAGTGCCTCTCACCGAAGAGTAGAGATCGCCCTGGTCGGAAAGCCCTAGGTTATCGTAGAACTCGGAGACGGCAGTGGGAGAGTATTGGAGGTGGGAGTATAAGAAGGATGTCCACCCTTGAGTGTCAAAATAAGGTAGGAGTGAGGGGAACATCGGTGCTAAGGACTCGAAGTCCACATACCGGGATTGGACAATCTTCTTGAAGGTGCCGTTGGGTCGGATAAGACGGAGACCTTGAGGAACGATGAGTTCCGGCAACCGATCCTCACGATGCTTGCTGCGGCGTTCAGAAGGAGCCCTGGAGCTTTCTCCGGCGTCCGTCGGAGCGCGACGACGGCGAGCGAGAAGCTTCGATTTGGGTGCCATCGCAGGAGGAAGGATGAGAATGGTGTGAAGGCAGAGTGGAAGGATCCCAGACGAGGAGCAGGATCGTCGGAGACGGAGCCCTGAAGGGGGAAAGAGAGGGGGTTTGGAGAGGAGGAGGAGGGAACAAGAGAGGAGGGGTGAAAAAGGGTCGTGGGTGGCCTTAGAATGGACTTGGAGGGTTTTAAAAGGAAGGCCCCACAAAAAGGAGGTGAACCGGCGCGAGGGTTTTCTGAAAAAACGGATCTGGGCCGTCGTCTGTCGACAGATGCAAGTCTATCTGTCGACAGATAACTCCTTTTTGGTGAAAACTTGATTTTTGACAAAATTTTCAAGGGACAAGTGTTCATTTGTTGTTTTAAGGCAAAGTGGGTGTATGTGCAAGACAAAAATTCATATCCATTAAGATGAAGACATGACACAAATCTAAAATGATTTTGAATTAAAAATGATAAGTTCTTTAATTAGATCATGAGGAACACATTTCACAAAAACCAGTGAAAATTAAATAACTCTTTTGATTAATGCCGTTGAAGAGAAACATGCATTTAAATAGAGATGATAGTCAGATGACAATTGAATTAAATGGCCACAAGAACGTCTTACCGAAGAAACACATTGGACTTGACATAAAAATTTTCGGAGGCTTCACTCTATTTCTGGTATGATTTTGAATCTTTAAACAACGAAGATGGAAAAGAGTGGCAATGAGGAGCACTTTCACTTTTTCATGTGAAGGTAGACATTTGTGATGCCAATACCCCCAGTTACTCAATGTGAGTGTCCGTCAAGCCATTGTATAGAGATAATGAAACAACCTTTTGACGCGAAGACCGACATTTGTGATGCCCATGTCCCCGGTTACTTAGTCATTTTCATCATTGCTCTACCTCCATCCCATAAAGAGATATAAATTTGATTGAACCGAAGAAATAGGTAGCTTTTCTCCTTTTTTTTTATTATTAATTTTGTCAAGTACATGAGATTTCTTTAGGCAAGTTGTAATGTAGAACATTAAATTCAAGAGCTTTCTGATTTTTCAAATCATTTTGGATTCATGTTTAACGACAAGGGAGTTATTCAACAGAGATGTTTAAAAATCATTTGGTTTGCTCATTGTGTTCAAAATGATCTAAAAAGACCTCGATCAAGTATTGCATCAAAGAACATTTAGACTTGGTTCACGACTTTGACATGAAGTGGATATGAAAATGTTATATTGCACACAACCAAACCAAGGTTTACCTTTAAATCAAGTAAGGAACACTTTTCTTGAAAAGTATGAAGAAGGATTTGAAAAAATAAGGAAGAATGTGTGTATCTGTCGACAGAAGAAGTCTGTCTGTCGACAGATGCACACAGACTGAGGAGTTGAGGTTTCTGTCAGAACAAGACTGATTGTATCTGTCGACAGATGGAACGTGTCTGTCGACAGATATGAACAGAGTGGATTTTTCTGGTTTCAGATTGATTGCACATTGAGTTCAAGGAAGTGAGAATTCAACAAGTAGATGTTGGAAGAGTTTCCTAAAAAAAAAAAACTCAACAATCCTTAACTTACTCCCCCATAGTGTGTGCACGTGTTGACACGACATCTAAGCAAGGATTCACACAAGCATTTGATACAAAACAAACATGATCATTTAAAGAAAGTAACACACAAGCACATGATCACAGAAAAAACATTGCAATGTAAGGAAACTAAAAATCCTATGTGAAGTACAAGACCTTTATATGTAATGGGACTATGGATACTTGGCGGAGAATATTTCCTCACGCATGATGATAGTTTCCAAACAAGCCGAACTTGTTCTTCCACAGTTCACCATTTGATATACCACATAGTCATTCACACATAAAGAGCATGCACTCCAATATGGAGAGTTAGTTTCATTGCATTTTACACAAACCCAATTCTCGTCTTAAGGATGTGAATCTATCTTCAGACAAGGGTTTGGTGAAAATATCAGCCAATTGTTTTTCTGTGGGAATGAAAATGAGTTCCAAGGTTTTATTGGCAACTTCATCTCTCAAGAAATGATGACGGATTTCTATGTGTTTAGTCCGTGAGTGTTGGACAGGGTTTTTTGAAAGATTGATAGCACTTGTGTTGTCACATAGGATAGGTGTGCATCCAATTTGAACATTATAGTCAGCTAACTGACTTTTGATCCACAACACTTGAGCTGCACAACTTCCTGCAGCGACATATTCTGCCTCTGCAGTGGAGAGTGCAACCGAGTGTTGTTTCTTGGATGCCCACGAAACCATGCAACCGCCAAGGAATTGGCAATATCCACTAGTGCTTTTTCTATCGATTTTACATCCAGCATAGTCAGCATCAGAATATGAAATCAAATCAAAGCTACTGCCTGCTGGGTACCAAAAACCCAAATTGCATGTTCCGGAGAGATATCGGAAAATTCTCTTGACTGCAATTAAATGGCTTTCCTTTGGACTAGATTGATATCTAGCACAAAGGCAAACACTAAATTGAATATCCGGTCTACTTGCAGTAAGATAAAGGAGTGAGCCAATCATACCTCGGAAGTGCTTTGCATCTACCGGTTTACCTTTCTCATCATTTTCCAATTTGATGCTTGTGCTCATTGGGGTGGAGGCCGGTTTAGCTTGCTCAAATTGAAATCGTTTGAGAAGCTCTTTGACATACTTTTCTTGATTTATGAAGAATCCGTCTTTATGTTGTTTCACCTGCAAACCAAGAAAGAATTGAAGCTCCCCCATTAGACTCATCTCAAATTCACTGTGCATGTGTTTAGAAAATTCTTCACACAGTGAAGGGTTAGTAGAACCAAATATGATATCGTCCACATAAACTTGAACAACAATTATGTGATTGCGAACTTTCTTAGTGAAGAGTGTTTGGTCTACTTTACCTCTTGAGTAGTTCTTGCTTACCAGAAAATTGCTTAGTCTATCATACCAAGCTCGAGGTGCCTGTTTCAAACCATAAAGAGCTTTGTGCAATTTATACACATGGTTAGGCATTTCAGAATTTTCAAAACCTGGTGGTTGAGAGACATAGACTTCTTCTTTGATATAGCCATTTAAGAAAGCAGTTTTAACATCCATTTGATAGAGTTTAAACTTATGGGAGCATGCATATGCCAATAAAATTCTGACTGCTTCTAACCTGGCTACAGGAGCAAAGGACTCTTCAAAGTCTACACCAAATTCTTGACTATATCCTTTTGCTACGAGTCTTGCTTTATTTCTGATCACTTTTCCTTCTTCATTAAGTTTATTCCTAAACACCCATCTAGTTCCTATGATAGAGATTTCAGGGGTTTTAGGAACTAAACTCCATACATTATTTCTTTGAAATTGACCAAGTTCCTCATGCATAGCATCAATCCATGAGTTGTCTTTTAAGGCTTCTTCAACATTTTTGGGTTCCACTTGAGAGACAAAAGCAAAAAGATCATGTTCAATTATTTTTCTTACTTGAGACCTCGTTTGAACAGAATCATTTAAACTACCTATCACATCATCAAGTGGGTGATCTTTGGAATACCTCACATTTGTGATTGTTGAAGGGCCGGGAGTATCTTGTCCTTGAGGAATTTGATCTTGTGAATGTTGTTCTTCAGGAGGATCACTTTCTGGTGGATTCTCTTCAAGTGTTTCATCTTGTTTTCTGAATGCTATTTCATCATCTTCATCGTAGTCCCGGTGAAGATATCCACCTTTGGTCTTGAAGTCTACTTCAGATTTGTCTTTTGCTTTGATTTGTAGATCCTTAAGCGATGTTCCTTCATCCTCTTCTTCAATCCTGTTAACATTCAATCTGTTAGATTTGGCATAAGTCTCATCAAAAATGACATGTGGAGTTTCTTCCACAGTTCGTGTTTTATTGTTAAACACCCTATATGCCCTAGAGTGTTCTGAGTAGCCTAGAAAAACACCTTGATCACTTTTGGCTTCAAATTTATCTAAATCAGATTTATCATTGTTGTGAATAAATACCTTTGAGCCAAAAACTCGGAAGTACCCAAGGTTGGGTTTCTTACCTTTCAATAACTGGTAGGGGGTTTTCTTTATCACAGGTCTTACCATGGCTCTGTTTAGAATGTAGCACGAAGTGTTCACTGCTTCTGCCCAAAACCTTTTGGAGAGTTGGCCTTCAACCAGAAGAGTGCGAGCCATTTCCACCAATGTTCTGTTTTTCCTCTCCACTACTCCATTTTGTTTTGGAGTCCTTGGGGAAGAGAACAGATGTTCAATTCCTTGGTGCCTGCAAAAATCAAAAAATGCATTGTTATCAAATTCTCCCCCGTGATCGGTGCGTATTGAACATATTTTATTCACATTGCCATGCTCAATCTTGTTAAAGAATTCTTGGAAGATTGTGAGTGTTTCACTTTTGTGTGCCAAGAATTTGACCCATGTGAACCTAGAGAAATCATCTACAATGACAAAACCAAAACGTTTGCCATTGAGACTTAAAGTTCTAGTTGGTCCAAACAAGTCCATGTGCAACAGTTCAAATGGTTTAGATGTGCTTACCGGTGCTTTAGATTTGAAAGACTTCCGGGTTTGTTTTCCCTGTGCACATGCATCACAAAAACTTTCGTTGTTGCTAAAAGAGATGTCAGGAAGTCCACTTACCAATTTGAGCTTCATGATCTTGTGCAACACGTTGTAGCTCGCATGGCCAAGCCTACGATGCCACAAGGTCAATTCATCCTGTCTATTTGCAACAAGACACAAGTTGTCATTTTCTGGATCATCTAAATCAACTAAGTAAATGTTATTCACTCTTTTTCCAGAAAATTTTACACTTCCTGTTTCTTTATCAACAATTTGACATGAATTTGATTCAAAAATGACGTTGTGACCTCTATCACATAATTGACTTATGCTAAGCAAATTGTGATTAAGGCCATCAACCAACAGTACATTTTCAATTGAATTGGAGGAACACTTACCAACATTACCTGTGCCAATGATTTGGCCTTTGTTGTTACCTCCAAAAATGACTTGTCCTCCGTCTTTCTCCACTAGGAAACAGAATTTACCTTTGTCGCCCGTCATGTGCCTCGAACAGCCGCTATCCAAGTACCATTTGTTTTGATGTTGGGCTGCTAGGCATTCCTGCATATGTGGATTAGACAAGAGGTTTTGGTACCCAAATTACTTTGGGTCCCAAAATTTCATTCATGCAACAAAGTAAATGCTTAGGAATCCAAACTTGTTTGAATTTCTGTTTCTTTGGATTATTCCAACATTGTTTTTCATCATGACCAACCTTTTTACACACATTGCATGAAGGATTTTTCTTTTCAATTTTCTGTTGCTTGATAGACTGTTTATTCATTGAAACTGTTCTTGTCTGTCGACAGGCACCATTGTATCTGTCGACAGGTGGCTTTTTCTTCTGTTTGTTGGGAGCATTTTGTTTGAGTGGCATTGGCTTGGTCTGAGACTTTCTTGAATTATGCTTTGTGGGAGCATGCTTGCTTGTGTTTGGGCTAAGATCAACAAAGGAGGTAATCAAAGATTCTCCTATTTTCTTTTGTTTTACAGGTTGATATCCTAACCCATGCTTGGTTACATGTATTTTGGTGCCCAAAACCGCATCTAGATTTTGCTTCCCTTTTACAAATTTCATTAAGTCCTCAGATTTTTCTTTCAACTCCTTTTCAGTTTGTTCCAACTTTTTCTTTGTTTCTAATTGTTCTTCTTGAAGGAATTCAATAGAATGACTTAAACAGTCTTTTTCTTTTTGTATTTCTTGCAATTTCATTTTCAAGCAATCCATTTCTTCATTATGAGTCTTTTCATCAACTTTCATCATTTCTAATTCTTTTGTCAGGAATGCAATTCGTTCATCATTGTTCCTATCATGCACAAGGGAGTTGCATTTCTTTTTTAATGCTCTATTTTCAGATTTATATTCACAAAATTTTTCAAATAAAGTAGTGTATGCTTCCTCCCATTCACTTGCAGTGAAATCATTAAATGAGAAATTTACCTCACTGGAGTCATCACTCCTTGCCATCAAGCATTTCACTTCTTCATCATCGGATGTTTCTTGTGCATCTTCATCTTCATCTTCATCACTCCAGGTGGCCAACATTGCTTTGGCCTTTTTGGAGGTGAATTTGTCTTTCTTCAGCTTCTTCTTGAGTTTCGGGCATTCTCCTCTCATATGCCCCTGTTTCTTGCATTCATAACAAACAATGTCAGATTTTTTGTTTGACTCATATTTCTGTGAAAAATTTTTCTTAGGAAAGGGTTTGGAATTACCTGTGTCTCTCCTCTTGAACTTCAAAAATTTCTTGAATTGTCTAGTGAGCATTGCCATTTCACCATCATCACTCTCACTAGATGTTTCTTGCTCATCACTATTTTGTTGAATAGATTTCTTGGAGCTTGTTGATGTTTTATTGGATGCTTTTAGAGCAATTGACTTTCTAGGATTTTCTTCTAATTCTTTTCTTTTGATGTTGATTTCATATGTCATTAGAGAGCCAATTAATTCATCCAATTTCATTTTGGAAAGGTCTTTGGAATCCTCAATGACAGTGGCCTTAGTATTCCAAGATGAAGTAAGAGATCGAAGGATCTTTCTCACTAAGTCACTTTCAGAGTATTCCTTCTTAAGACCTTTTAGCCCGTTAACTATTAGCATGAATCTTGCAAACATGTCTGATATGGTTTCATCAGTTTTCATCTTGAACATTTCATATTCAGACACTAACATGCTAACTTTAGTTTCCCTTACCTCGGACGTACCTTCGTAGATAAGTTCAAGCTTGTCCCACATCTCTTTTGCTGTTGAGCATGTGGAGACTCTTGAGAACTCCTTTGGATGCACCGCACATTGCATCATGTTTAGTGCACTCCAGTTGAGAGTTCCCTTGGCTATTTGGTCTTTCGTCCAGGTGTCTTCGTCCTCGGGCAATACATATGGTCCTTTGCTGACTATCTTCCACAGCTCGTAGTTTTGAGCTCTCAAAAATATGATATATGGAAAACCCAACATCGTGCTCATCAAGTTCTAAATTGCTAATCACTTATATCATTGCCCGCACATTGAGATGTAAATCCTACTGAGCTAGTTAGCTCATTCCCTACTTTTAACCTTCTAGGTGACTATGAAGTGCAAGAAGAAGAACCCGTTGAGGATGAGAATGTGTCCGAGTGAAGAGCGTTCTAGTCTAGCTACTATCCTTAGTTTACCTTGAGTGTTAGAACATGTAGTAGGAAGTGAGGTTACATGTACTTTTCTTTTATTAAACCATGATAGAATTGTATTAGTTTCTATTTGAAACAATGAATTGAGATTTGAATACAAAATTAGTTAAGTTCTTCATTTGGGCCCTATTGTTATGTTGTGTTGATACACATTTAGTGCTTGTTAGCTAGAGGCTTATTTGCCGACTGTTCATGTCTCAGAAGATCGATATTATTATTATCTCAAATATACTTCCGCTGCGTAATTCTTGGGACGTGATATACATATATATCATACTAACTCCGACTCTCAATAAGTCGAAGTGTTGTACCGATTGCTAAACAAACTAGCCTCACTCCGACTCCCGAAAAGTCAGAGTATGATATTGATTGATGAACAAACTGGTACTACTCTGACTCCCTAGAAATGAACGTCTAGTACCGATTGGAGTATATAACGAACATCAATCGATGTCACACTCCGACTTCCCTATAGTAGAAATCTATCTATCGATTGCCTTTGTATTATATCGATTGTTGACCTTTTCGGTATCAATTGTCTATATTGATTGTTTGTATCGAGTGTTCTTACACTTGAACATTGATTGCTAGTATATAAACATCGATTGCTCTTACACTTAAACGTCGATTACTATTATTTCACATCGATTGCTTAAACATCGATTGCTCTTACACCTGAACATTGATTGCTATTATGAATAACGATTGTCTTATTCTAAACATTGATTGCTTATATGATTCACATCGATTGTTGGTTATTATGTTTAATGAAATACTTCGACTCTTGGAGAGTCGAAGTTAGGTTTCGACTTATGTTATTTAACTGTAAATTTCCGAATGACTTGTTATACCTTGAAAACTATTAATGTATTATTAGTGTGATAAATGTTTTAATTCTTATGGAAATATTTAATGAACAACAGATGAACACATGCTCTACTCTTTGACATTTTTTTGTTATCTGTACGATAATTTATCTAATGTACATTGTCCTTCTCTATTCTTTTGTTTAACATATTTTCTGTCACTTCTAAAAGATTAGTTTCACAGTTTATCTTTTCAAAAATGCTACGTGTCCTCCAGAGACATGTGTTAGCATATCTAGTTTCCAAGTTTTAAGAAAAAGTCCCTTTGCAGCTATACTTCATGCCAAGCAAGTGTCCATTCCTCTTGAATGCTCACCTAACTTTATACTATCTAAAGGACAGAATGTCTTTCTGAAACTAATAGATATCTATTAGAAACTGCTTGTCCCTTACCTTCTCATATTATTTTATGTCTCACAAGACTAACCCCAAGAAAAAGGAAAAGACAAAGTATGGTGTTTACAAATATATAGAAAAAGCTATTTGAAATAGAACCTTGCAGCTACCTTCATAGCTTGGAAGCTGTTGAGACTCAAAGACTCAAAGGACTGAAGATCTGATGTGTTACGCCCCGCCAATTTAGTAGTGGAATAAATCGAGGAGAGGTGAGCAAAGTATATGGTAGCGTAAATTACGCGTACAGTCGCAAAAATCAGAGCAACTAATGAACAATAATTGTAATAACCTCTTCATTTTATTGATAATTCACCTAAACTATTATAATCACAAATTCTGAGCTAAAACATAGGGCTCAATGACATTATTACATTGGAAAGGATAATTAAGTAAATATCTAACTAGACTCTATGATACTAAGGTCATTCCATTGCTATGATTTCATGTCGCTAATCACTCTAGTCCATTCCCATTGGTGTGGGTAATGTCATCATCCGACTTACTTGAAATACATATAACAAATAGAGCAAGGTGAGTGATAACGCTTAGTAGGACTTAATATCTAGTGAAAACAGACATGCTTTAAGTGATTAATGTCTTGTAAAGTAGGATAACTAGAGAGAACGTGTGATACCCCGAAATTTTCTTTCTTTTATATGGTGCATATGTCTTTGCTTGTTGCGTGAGTAGCATGTGTATTCAATTGTGCATATTATCATTTCTATGCTTTCTCATTAGTTCATGTATGTATATACAGGATAGTTAGGTAAGAATAGGCAATTAGTTAAATTTATGTAAAAGGTGTATACCAAAAATCTGAAGCATAAAATAGCTAAGTAATATTGTGCATGTGATAAGTAAATAATGATATAGGCCATGTAGGATTATGAGAGCTATTTTTGTACAAGTATAAATTTAAACATGAGTGTGCATGCATTTTCTAGCTATCAATGTAGGCATTATTTAATTTTAATGCATCTATTGCATTTAGTTATTTTAAACATGTTGTAAGTAACCATGGTGCATATAGGTGTACATATATATGCTAATCTTGTTTAAATGATACTTAATTACTTTAAGTATGTTAAATTAACTATGATGTGCAAAGTGCTTGAATGATAATGTATATGCAGAATTTGAATAATGATGAACGCATTTCATTATAAATACATGCGATGCATGTAGTCATGTAAAGTTAATGTATATGTGCTTATGTGCATGTTATTGATGTATATTATCCTTAATTATGATTAGTATAAGTTATATTTAAAAAAAAATTTATGAAATCCATGTGTTTTATGTGGTGAAGGTTTGTGAAATTATTTTTACATATTTTAAATTATTTTGGCATATTTATGTATTTATATCAAAGTTTATCGGAGTTTTGGCCTATTGGCACTGCTGGGTGGTTGGCGTCCACATCACTGGACGCCAATACCCTGTTGGCGGCCACCCCCTAGATGCCAAACTCAAGTTGGCGGCCAGCCCCTTGACGTCAAATGTGCAGTTGACTACAACCGATGTTGACGTTAATATCATCCTGCGTAACGGTTCCAGATTTGTTAATGCTCGCTTTATGGCCGGTTCCAGTTTAGGAAACCCTTCCTAAACCCTGGTAACCTACCCCAATGCGTATCCAACCCATCCATCTTTATAAAAACCCATTTTCTGTCCGCACAAAGCCTTTTTGGTCATTGTGAAACCCTAGTTTTTCCCTGTGAGAAAAGCTGAACTTCCCAAGCTCTGATCCGGCGACTGGAGGATTTTCTTGGTGATCTACGATGACTCGAGCGTAGTCTAACTATCAAGGAGGCATCCCCAACCCCGAGGAACGATCTACATCGACGGAAGAACAAGATGCAAGGAGTTTCTGAGCACCCTCTTGTTCTGGCCGAGGAGGGCTTCAACGACAAAGATTTGATCTTCTAGGATTTTATTAGAGGCAAGTAAACTATGTACATCTTTCCTATACATGTCCCCTAAGTCCTATGATTTTTACGGATTTTTCCTCGCATCCTGGACCCTCAAACTTCCCCGTACATGTGAGTGTGTCTGTGTATATTGTTGTCTGGAAGTTGACGGCAACATCCCTTGCCGTCAAGTTCATCAGTTGACGGCAAGAGATGTCGTAGTTAACCCAGTTGGCGGCCAGGACCATACAGTTAAGTTCGTCAGTGTTCTGAAAAATGTTGTTTAATATATTTAAATGATTTCTGGGTATGTTTTTTTGCTGAAATTTTTATGAGGGGTCAAGGGTGATTAGTAGGTCATGTCAGAAGCTTTTCGTGAATTTTCATGATTTATGTTATTTATTAAAATTCTGGAGATCGAATTGTCACCATAAGATGAGCATGTTTAATCTGTATAATTAGGACAGTTGTGAGTTCGGGCATGGTGAATTTTTGTAATGACATGATCATCGTATAAATGCATTGACACTGTCAAATTAGACTGTTTTATTGGAAATCTCTATTTTATGAAATTTGTGAGAAATGCACCTGTGGCTTGGATTAATTGTCATAATTACATTTTCTGTTCATAAAAATCTGAACAATTGAGCATGTGTTTTGTTTACTGTCTTTAACTTATGATAAAAGTTTCGTGAAATTATGATGACAGTAGATATTTTCATGGTTTTAAATGTGAAAATAGCCATGTTGTGCATGTTAGAGTAATATAGTATAAATGGAAAGTTAGCAGCATGTTAATGCCTTATCTTGAGTGAATTATCACTGTTAAACAGCAAAGTGAATTTCTGTAAATGGAATTGTGAATATTAAGCAAAGTGAACGTAGAATTTGAATGAAAGTTGTGTATAAGCATGAGTAATAATGTGATGAGAATGAGAATGTGGTTAAGGTAAAATGTGTGCCAAGTGTGACACTGCTACCATAGGGGTCTGAGAGTTGTACCATAGAAAAGTCCCTATGGAAGGCTCAACGTCATGAGATAAATCCTAAGGGCATTAGGATAAAATCCTCGAGGTGGACAAGTACCGCTGGTTAGGGTGTAGAGTGCTTCTTCCGGTTCTGCGCAGTTACCTAGATTTGTCATCGCATTGCCTAGGTGACGAATATGTGAAAGTGAGTGCTAAAGTGCTAAGTGCTAAGTGATAAGTGCTAAGTTCTAAAGTGATTGTTTTTCTCTACTTGGTAGTTAGGACTATGTGTCACGGCAACTTAAGAGATTAAATGTGAATAAAAGTGCAAAGTGATAAGTGAATATGGCACGTGATAAGTGCAATTGTTGTGATAAGTGGTAAACGTGTATGCAAGAGTAAATGAAATGAAAGAAGTGTAAATTGGCATGTAAGGAAGAGTAAAAGATAACAAAAGTACAAATTTTATGTGAAAACCAATATATCATTACATGTGTATTTATTTCATTCATGTGTTATCATCATAATTGTAATATCATGTTTAGTACCATGTTTAATGTTATGTGATATAGTTTAATAATTTTTCATATGATGGTATGTATGAATAAGTGCATGTGAATATGTAAAGAAATGCAATGTGAAAATGAGTATGTAAATTGACAGAGGAATAAGATAGTATGAGAATAAATGTAAATTCATGTAATCAAGTTTAAATCATGTCCAAACAGCAAGCTAAATGAATTTATGATCTTGATAAACACATGAAATAATATCTAAGTTCCATGATAGAATTGCTACTTGTTTAGTATGTAGTTTCATGCTTAAATTGTAGATGATTACCATCCGATTTGCAATATGTTTTAGATCTTCAATTCATGTTTAATATAGGTGATATCATGGTGAATTATTCAAATTAAAACAGCAAATGAAATGTGTAAATAAATGAGAAAATGTGCATGTGAAAAATGTATAGAGATCATGATAGGTTGCTATCTACTTTATGTATAATTGCATGTTCTAATTAGTAGAGTTGTAACACAATAAGGAGAAGGTTTAGATTAATAGATCATGTCACATGCTAGGTGTTTAAGATTGCATAGGTTCATGTCATGCATGTGTTAATTGGATTATGCTTAACTATGTTATGTAATTTGTTAGAAGACATGTGTAAGTGTCATGAGTGTATGATAAATTTTACCTTAGAACAGCAAGTTAGTTATATGAAAAAGTGATATGAATGCATGTGAAATTGACTAAATACTATGCTAAAAGTATTCGTCATCTTGTACATAACCTTGTGTTCAAATATGATTAAATCGTGCAATGATATGACAATGATTTGAACTATGTATCATAGAATATATCATGTGTAGAGAACTTGTGTAGATGTATGTTATTTTATAAATTAATATGAGCATGTGTTAATTTGGAATGTGTTTAGGAGACCTATGTGTTGTTAACCATTAAAGTTTATGCTATATGAATTATTGTGATTAGTATGATAGCATGTGTCTCATTATGGTTGGTAGTATAATGTGTACGTGATATGTATAAGTTTGATGTTTTAGATTACTTGCTGAGTCTTGTAAGACTCATACATGCTTCGGCGTACAGGTGTGACAGGTTACTCCGTAACTGAGGGAAGATTAGAGAAGATTGGAGCAGCAAACAAAAAGTAGTAATTGAGGAGATCTACTTTTGATAGTTGTTTTATTTCATAGCATTGAATAATGTCTTTCATATGGACAATGTATTGGACAATGTAATCCCTTCCAAGTTGTAATAAAGTGGACTCTAGTACTTCCTTTTACTATATAGACTGTGGAATGCATGATGATGATGGAATAAAGTAACGCATTTCTTTTAATTCCACTGTACTCTTTTATTATTCATGGACATATCAACCTTATCGGTTAGTGTTGGGTTACTATCCCACTGTGACGATGCTCTTTGTACCGATGGGGATTGGTATAATCGTACCGGTATGAGGAGGGTCGTTACAGAGATTGGTATCAGAGCATCAAGGTTGGGACTGTACATGAATAAACCATCATCTCACAATATTACAAAGTCTTTATAGGAATTTGTCCATATGTGTAGAAAGTAATAATAATGAATGAAAGATAATAAGAAAGGTAGATAGGATTTAATAAGTTAGACTATAACTAGATTGAATTATTTTGCAGACAATGGTGAGTGAAGGAAAGCGTGAGGCTAGGGCTAGGGAGCATGAAGAGAAACGCAAGGTGAGAAACTTCATAATGAGACTCAGACCAGCAATGAGAGCGAGACTTTTGGAATGCGATCCCAGCACTCTGGATGAGCTTCTTAGCATAGCAAGGTTTACGGCCTCTACAGCTAGTGGGAAACGCATGTGTATGCACTGCAATAAACCCCATGGCAGGAATCAGTGTTGGGCAAAGGAAGGAAGGTGCCTCAAATGCGGCAGCGAAGACAATCGGATTAAAGAATGTCCGAGGTTGAAGAAGTTTGATCCCCGAAGTGCTACAACATCGACAACAAAGGAGCCAGCAGCAGGACTACAAGCACCAGCCAAGGAGAATGAGGATTTCATTCTTTTTCCGGAGATGGCACCGATGATGTCACCAGAGGTACTCGAATCGATCTTCGAGGATGAAGATCTTTTTCAAGGGGGGGAGAGTGTGATACCCAAAATTTTCTTTCTTTTATATGGTGCATATGTCTTTGCTTGTTGCGTGAGTAGCGTGTGTATTCAATTGTGCATATTATCATTTCTATGCTTTCTCATTAGTTCATGTATGTATATACAGGATAGTTAGGTAAGAATAGGCAATTAGTTAAATTTATGTATAAGGTGTATACCAAAAATCTGAAGCATAAAATAGCTAAGTAATATTGTGCATGTGATAAGTAAATAATGATATAGGCCACGTAGGATTATGAGAGCTATTTCTGTACAAGTATAAATTTAAACATGAGTGTGCATGCATTTTCTAGCTATCAATGTAGGCATTATTTAATTTCAATGTATCTATTGCATTTAGTTATTTTAAACATGTTGTAAGTAACCATGGTGCATATAGGTGTACATATATATGCTAATCTTGTTTAAATGATACTTAATTACTTTAAGCATGTTAAATTAACTATGATGTGTAAAGTGCTTGAATGATAATGTATATGCAGAATTTGAATAATGATGAACGCATTTCATTATAAATACATGCGATGTATGTAGTCATGTAAAGTTAATGTATATGTGCTTATGTGCATGTTATTGATGTATATTACCCTTAATTATGATTAGTATAAGCTATATTTTTTAAAAAAAATTATGAAATGCATGTGTTTTATGTGGTGAAGGTTTGTGAAATTATTTTTACATATTTTAAATTATTTTGGCATATTTATGTATTTATATCAAGGTTTATCGGAGTTTTGGCCTATTGGCACTGCTGGGTGGTTGGCGTCCACGTCACTGGACGCCAATACCCTGTTGGCGGCCACCCCCTGGACGCCAAACTCAAGTTGGCGACCAGCCCCTTGACGTCAAATGTGTAGTTGACTACAACCGATGTTGACGTTAATATCATCTTGCGTAACGGTTCCAGATTTGTTAATGCTCGCTTTATGGCTGGTTCCAGTTTAGGAAACCCTTCCTAAACCCTGGGTAACCTGCCCCAATGCGTATCCAACCCATCCATCTTTATACAAACCCATTTTCTGGCCGCACAAAGCCTTTTTAGTCATTGTGAAACCCTAGTTTTTCCCTGTAAGAAAAGCTGAACTTCCCAAGCTCTGATCCGGCGACTGGAGGATTTTATGGGTGATCTACGACGACTGGATCGTAGTCTAACTATCAAGGAGGCATCCCCAACCCCGAGGAATGATCTACATTGACGGGAGAACAAGATCCAAGGAGTTTCTGAGCGCCCTCTTACTCTGGCCGAGGAGGGCTTCAACGACAAAGATTTGATCTTCTAGGATTTTATTATAGGCAAGTAAACTATGTACATCTTTCCTATACATGTCCCCTAAGTCCTATGATTTTTACGGATTTTTCCTTGCATCCTGGACCCTCAAACTTCCCCGTACATGTGAATGTGTCTGTGTACATTGCTATCTGGAAGTTGACGGCAACATCCCTTGCCATCATGTTCATCAGTTGACGGCAAGAGATGTCGCAGTTAACCCAGTTGGCGGCCAGGACCATGCAGTTAAGTTCGTCAGTGTTCTGAAAAATGTTGTTTAATATATTTAAATGATTTCTGGGTATGTTTCTCTGCTGAAATTTTTATGAGAGGTCAAGGGTGATTATTAGTAGGTCATGTCATGAGGTTTTCGTGAATTTTCATGATTTATGTTGTTTATTAAAATTCTGGAGATCGAATTGTCAAGATGTCGAGGTCTTTAGGGCATCGGCTCAGGCAACCAGACAAAAGAGGGAAAAAGGTAGAAGATAGGAGATGAATCGTTCTCACATCGATTTTCGGAGTTAAATGAATGCTATACCGAAAAGTGAGGCACCAAAAAGCAGAAAACGACAAATGAGTTTGACCAACTCAACAGATTTTATAAAGAGAGCGGCCTGGAAAGATAATTTAAATTACTTTTGCTTAAAGCCATGGAGAGAAAATTTACTTAATTCTGAAAATTTATATGCCAATTTTAAACAGAAATCTCTTCACAAATTACACATGCCCAATTCCCTTCTTAGAGACGTAAATCTCTCCTCAGGTAAGGCTTTTGTGAAAATATCTACTAACTGACCATTTGTGTTAATAAAAGATATTTCAATGTTACCATTTGCTACATGATCACGAATAAAATGATATCTAACCTCAATAGGTTTGGTCCTTGAATGCTGGACTGGATTTTTGGTGAGATTGATAGCACTGGTGTTGTCACACAGTAGTGGAATTGATTTGATATTTAGTCTGAAATCCTCAAGTTGTTGCTTTATCCATATGAGTTGTGTACAACAACTTCCAGTAGCCACGTACTCAGCTTCAGCTGTAGACAGTGCCACTGAATTTTGTTTCTTTGAGGACCAGGATATCAGACATGCTGTAAGAAATTGACAACAACCACTGGTGCTTTTTCTATCTACTTTGCATCCAGCATAGTCAGCATCAGAATATCCTACTAAATTAATTTCACAAGATTTTGGATACCACAAACCTAAATTATGAGTTCTAGCTAAATATCTAAATATTCTTTTTACAGAGATTAAATGAGATTCTTTAGGATCCGCTTGATACCTAGCACACATGCATACACTGAATAAAATATCGGGTCTGCTAGCTGTTAAATAAAGTAATGAACCAACCATACCTCTATAGATCTTTTGATCTACTTTCTTACCATCCTTGTCACTGTCCATCCTTGTAGATGTGCTCATTGGTGTTGAGAGTGGCTTTGTGTTCTCAAAACCAAATTTCTTCAAAAGCTCCTTGGTGTATTTTGCTTGTCAGATGTGGGTGCCATCTTTTCCTTGCTTGATTTGTAGTCCAAGGAAATAATTGGGCTCCCCCATCATGCTCATCTCAAACTCTCCCTGCATCAACTTTTCAAAGTACTTGCAAAGGGATTCGTCAGTAGATCCAAAGATAATGTCATCTACATAAATCTGTACAAGTAATATGCTTTTAACTTTTGATTTACAAATAGAGTGCTGTCTACTTGTCCTCTACTGAAACCATGGTTTAAAAGAAAAGAACTGAGCCTTTCATACCAGGCTCTAGGTGCTTGCTTTAAACCATACAATGCCTTATGAAGTTTGAAAACATGATTTGGAAATTCTAAGTCATCAAAACCTGGAGGCTGTTCTACATAAACTTCCTCTTTAATAAAACTATTTAAAAATACAGATTTAACATCCATTTGAAATAGTTTTAAATCTAGAGCAGATGCATATGCAAGTAGTATTCTAATAGCCTCAAGTCTAGCCACAGGTGCATAGGTTTCATCGAAATCTATGCCTTCCTCTTGCGAATAGCCTTGAGCCACCAATCTGGCCTTGTTTCTTAGGATTACACCAGCCTCATCCAATTTATTTCTGAACACACATTTGGTGCCAATAACTGGATGGTCTGATGGTCTGGGAACAAGTGACCATACTTGGTTTCTCTTGAACTGATTTAGTTCATCTTGCATGGCTATAATCCAAGATTCATCAGTAAGAGCTTCATTGACTGTCCTAGGCTCTATTTGAGAAAGAAATGCTAGGTAATCACAAGGAATTACATTACCTCTTGTTCTTACCCCTACAGATGGATCACCAATGATGTTTTCAAGTGGATGATCTTTTGTGTATCTCCACTCCTTCGGAAGATTTTCATGATCAATGACTGTTTGCTGTAAGTCTTCCACAGGTGGATCATACTTGTCCTCAATTAATGTGTCCTTTAGTTTCTTGGACAATTCATCTACATCATCATTGTCACTATCTTCTTCCTTTCTCAAGGAAGGGTTAGTTTCATCAAAAATAATATGTACAGACTGTTCAATCAATAAAGTGCGTTTGTTGAACACTCTGTAACCTTTAGGTTTAGAAGCGTACCCCATGAAGATGCCTTCATCTGATTTGGCATCCAACTTACCAATATCTCTTTTTCCATTGTTGTGGATGAAGCAAGGACATCCAAATGTCCTAAAGTGACTGATCGTTTGTTTCTTTCCCTTGTACAGCTCGTAGATAGTTTTCTTTAGGATTGGTCTTATCATTACTCTGTTGATGATATAGCTTGCTGTGTTTATTGCTTCAGCCCAGAAATAACTTGGCAAATCATATTCTGACAACATAGTTCTTGCCATATCCAATAAAGTTCTGTTCTTCCTTTCAGCAACACCATTTTGTTGTGGTGTCCTTGGTGCTGAAAAATTATGCTCAATTCCTTCATTATCACAAAACTTTGCAATTTTCTCATTCTGAAATTCACCTCCATGGTCTGATCGAATGCTGACAATACTGAATTTCTTATCTTTTTGCACCTTCTTGCTGAAACTGACAAAGCTTTCAAAAGTATCATCTTTGTGATCTAGAAATGACACCCAAGTAAATCTGAAGTAATCATCAACTATAACAAATCCGAAATTCTTTCCTCCAAGACTGGTGGTTCTCATTGGCCCAAATAAATCCATATGAAGGAGTTCTAAGGGTTTTGAGGTTGTCACCACAGTCTTTGACTTGAAGGAATTCTTAACATGTTTTCCCTTGGCACAAGGTCTGCAGACGCCATCCAATTTTGTGCTGACCTTTGGCAGACCTTCCACAAGATTCTTCTTTAGTAGTTTTCTCATACCGTCTATGCTGCAATGTCCCAGTCTTCCGTGCCACAGTTCAGTTCATTGATCCTTGTTTGCTGCCAAATAGACATCTTGATCCTTGAGTTCTTCAAGATGAAGTGCATACAGGTTCTTCTCTCTATTGGCTTCGAAAATTACTGCTCCATCCTTCAATATGCTGCACTTTGACTCTTGAAACTGAATCTGATGACCTCTATCACAAAGCTGGCTGATGCTGATGAGATTGTGCTTCAGCCCTTTGACAAGCAATACATCTTCAATGACTATCTTTCCTTTGTTGCTCACAGAACCACTACCAATTACTGTGCCTTTCCCATTGTCTCCATAGGTAACTGTTCCTTCTTCAGCTTGTAGATGGGTGAATAGCTTCCGATTCCCTGACATGTGCCTTGAGAACCCACTGTCCAAATACCATTTGGATGCTCGAGTGTTACCCTGAAATAAAATCATCAAGTTCTAAGTACCCAAATTCTTTTGGGTCCTGATTGGTTAGTATCATTGATTTTACCTTTAATTATCCATTTCTTATGTCTTGTTGGGCATGATGTTATGATATGTCCTAACTTGTAGCAGTGACTACAACAGGATAATTTAGTTATTTTTTCTATATATTTGAAGTTAGCTTTGTATGCTATATCTTGTTCAGGTACAAATTTTGGTGTTGGATATGTTTTAGGATAAACTATGGTTTCTTCCTTATCTGGGGGTGTATATCCTAATCCATTTTTCTTCTTACCTGATCTTCTAGCACCTTTTAATATGAGGGAATTTTTACCATTTGTGAATTTTTCCAATGTGCTAGATAATTTCTTATTTTCATCTGTTAATGATTTTATTTCTGTTTTCAGTTCATCTCTGCCTCCCTATTTTTCCAATTTAATTATTTGTTCATTCTTATCCTTTAGATCTTCACATAATAACGCATTTCTTTTTTTAAGTTCAGTTGACTGTTTTTCTAGTTGCTCATTTTCAGATTTTAGATCTGAGTTTGTATTCTTTAAACAAGTAATGTTTTTCTTACTAACTTTTAATATTTTAGATACATCTCGATATTTATTATATAGTTCATTGAATGCATCCTCTAAATTATCAGAATCAGAATCATTGCAGGAATCAAAGGAGGAATCAAATGTTACCTTATCATCTATGTTTGCCATGAAAGCCAAGTTGGCTTCTTCTTCATCACTGGTTGAGCTTGACTCACTGTCTGAGTCGCTGTTGTTTTCCCATGCGACTGCCATTGCCTTCTTCTTATATTTCTTGAATCGTCTGAAGTTATCTTTCTTCTTGTGTCCATCCTTCTTAAGCTTTGGACACTCTGCCTTGATATGTCTAGGCTTCTTGCACTCATAACATGTAGGTTCTCCTTTCTTCAATCTTTTCCTTTTGGCTTCTTAAACTCTTTATTTTTCTTGAAGAATCTTTTGCCATATTAAAACTTCTTCTTTTTGGCTAGAATTCGTTGTAGTCTTCTGGACAGCATAGCTTCTTCATCATCATTGTCCTTGCTGCTCTCACTGTTGTCCAATGATTCTTCTGACAACTCTTCATCAGTCTTGAGCGCATTTGACTGCTTTTTTCTACTGGAGGATTCTCCTAATCTCTCCATATTTATCTCATGGGCCATAAGGGACCCAATGAGCTTTTCCAAAGACATTCTCTTTAGATCATTAGCTTCTTCAATGGCTGTAACTTTGGGAGTCCATGAAGATGGTAGGGATTTAAGAATTTTTCTCACCATGTCTCCCATTTCATTGGTCTTTCCTAGTCCGGCTAACCCATTTTGTGATATCTGTAAATCTACTGAACATCTAGGTTATAGACTCACCTGATTGCATCTGAAATCATTCATATTGGGTTACAAGAATGTCAATTCTTGTCTCCTTCACCTTTTTTGTGCCTTCATAAGTGATCCTGAGCTTTTCCCACATTTCCATTGCGGATTTGCAGGCTAAGACTCTGTTGAATTCCTTTTTACTTAGGGCACAGCGCAGAATACTCTTTGCTTTACAGTTCAACGAGATCTTCTTCCTATCGTCGTCTGTCCACTGAGCTTTCTCATTTGTAACCAGAAGATCACCTTCTTCCACTAATGACCATATTTGATAGTCGTGACCTTGTAGAAAATACTCCATTCTGGTCTTCTAGTAAGTGTAGTCTTCTCCATCGAACAATGGTGGTCGGTTAACTGACTGACCCTCGAAATGACTTTGGGCGGCCATGGATCTTTACTCTTCAGATCGTTGGATCTACTTCTTTGTCGAAGAGACTCGCTCTGATACCACTTTTTGCCCAGTTGACAGGCCCAGAGGGGGGGGTGAATGGGTCTTTAAAAAAATATTTGATTAGTACCTGTACTTAAAACATTCACACAAAGATGTTCTTCGATGAAGGTTAGTAACAGTTAGTTCAAAGAGCAATCACACAAGAAAAACAACCACACAACACAAGAAATTATCCTGGTTCGGACCTCCTCTCCTTAGGAGTCCTACGTCCAGTCCCTGAGCAACAACTTAGGATTCCACTAACTAGGGTACAGTCCCCCTATGGACACACGAAGGGAATTACACCACCCTGGATACCCCACCAGGTCTTCCTTCACAATAGAAGGGAACAACAACACCCTGGATACCCCACCAGGTCTTCCTTCAACACAGAAGGGAACAACAACAGCAAAGGTAAGCAGTAAAAACAAGCCCCTAGATCAAGCTTCAACAAGCTAAGATCTAAAGCAAGCAGGACTGAGAGCAGAAGATCTAGAAACACAGTAGACTCTCAGAACTACATGAGCTCTTTCAAGATTTTCACTACAGTGTGAAGAGCAAAGAGCAACACAAGAAGGAATGAGGTTCTTGGCTCTAGAATTCTCTTAGAAGATTTGAATTGCTTGTACGTTTTTCATTCTATTAATTCTTCTAATCTTCTGTCTTGTATTTATATCTCTATTTGAAATATGGCCATTGAAGTAACCGTTGTCTCTTAGATTGGTAGACGTTAGACTGCTTGACATTTGGAAGCTTCTAGTCAACAATCTTTTATCCACTTGAGCACGCAAAGAGATAAGATCTTCTGGCGTCTATATGGTCCAACGTTGTATGACAGAATATCTTTAGGACCCTGCACAAATTAAATGCTAGAACAGTAGACAGCTAGGTTGTCTCTTGTTGTCAGTAAACGTTGATGTGAATATTCACTAAGATAGCAATGTCAAATAGCTTGTTCTAAAAGATGTTGACAGAATATGCACGATAATGAAAAGATATCATCTGCATGCATGCAGAGATATGTTCTGTCTTCATTAAATGCACAACAGTCAAACAGATAAGATAAATATCAAGTCGATATAAACCATAAAGTCGTTGTCTATATAACTTATGAAATCGTTATGAATGCCAACAAGTCATTATAGAGAGCAAATCGTTGTATTCATTAAAGAAATCATTATGAATACTGAAGCAATCATTATAGAAAGCAAATTGTTGTATTAATTAAAGAAATCGTTATGAATACAGAAGAAATCGTTATAGAGAGCAAATCGTTGTATTCATTAAAGAAATCGTTATAGAAAGCAACTCGTTGTATTCATTAATGGAATCGTTACACGAAGCAAATCGTTATGAGCTTTAAAGAAATCGTTGTGCAAAGCAAATCATTATGAGCGCTAAAGAAATCGTTGCGCGAAGCAAATCGTTATGAGCGCTAAAGAAATCGTTGCGCGAAGCAAATCGTTGCGAGTTCTAAAGAAGTCGTTGCGATAACTTAAGGAATCATTACGACGGGCAAGTCGTTACGAGTTCTAAAGAAATCGTTGCAATAACTTAAGGAATCGTTACGACGGGTAAGTCGTTACGAGTTCAAAAGAAATCGTTGCAATAACTTAAGGAATCGTTACGACAGGTAAGTCGTTACGAGTTCTAAAGAAATCATTGCGATAACTTAAGGAATCGTTACAACGGGCAAGTCGTTATGAGTTCTAAAGAAATCGTTACGATAACTTAAGGAATCGTTATGATGGACAAGTCGTTACGAGTTCTAAAGAAATCGTTGCGATAACTTAAGGAATCGTTATGACGGGCAAGTCGTTACGAGTACTAAAGAAATTGTTGCGATAACTTAAGGAATCGTTATGACGGGCAAGTCGTTACGAGTTCTAAAGAAATTGTTGCGATAACTTAAGGAACCGTTACAACGGGCAAGTCGTTACGAGTTCTAAAGAAATTGTTACGATAACGACTTGCTTGTAACCACATGATATTTCAGTCTTATAAATAAATCGATACTCACATAAGGAAATCATTGTGACTTTTAACAGGAGTCGATGTGGACTTAGAGAAATATGAACTTGAAATGATTAAGGCTTCAGAAGGGTAATACTTACCAATATTGGCTTGTTTGACTTTGGTATATTTCCTGTACATAACACTTATGAAGTATGTGTTAGAACTTTTTGATAGGGTTTCGTTTGGTTTTGTTAATCACCAAAATAAATATGTAATTAATTAAAATTACATGGGGACAGACTAAACATCAGTCAGTTCCTTCATATGTAATTCTGAGCTTTTCCCACATCTCCATAGCTGACTTGCATGCTGAGATTCTGTTGAACTCTTTCTTACTTAGCGCACAACATAGTATACTTTTGGCTTTGCTGTTAAGGGATATTTTCTTTTTGTCTTTGTCTGTCCAATTTTCTCTGTTGTTGAGTACTACTAAGTCTCCTTCTTCGATAATAGACTAAAGATGGAAATCGAGACCTTGCAGAAAGAACCCCATTCGAGTCTTCCATTAATTGTAGTCTTAACCAGTAAATAGAGGAAATCTGTTGATAGACTGACCTTCTGCATACCCTTGAGCTGCCATTTATCTTTGCTCTTCAGACCGTGAGATCTTATTTCTTGAAGAGACTTGGCTCTAATACCACTTGATGCTCAGATAGCAAGCCTAGAGGGGGGTGAATGGATTGCTAAAAATCTTTCTAAAATGAAAGCTGTCAATAATCACGCTCAACAGAAAAACACTAGGATCGATAGTTAGTGTTAGTGAGAATGAAGACAAATAAGCAAACACACAAACAAAAGGAGATTTTTATCCTAGTTCGGACCTCCTATCCCAAGGAGTCCTACGTTCAATCCCCAAGCGACAACTTGGTGTTTCACTAACCAAGGATATTATCCCCCTTAAGGACTCTCACACATCCAGCAGCAACTAATTCTCTTCTACCCAGAAGAGGTACAAACCAACACCTGATGCAACAAGTCTTCCTTCTTCAATGAAGGGAATAACAACCACCTATTTCCTTCAGGTCTTCTCTTCACAACCGAAGAGGAACACACACTGAGAATGTGATTAAAAGGCGAATGGCCCCTAGGCCAAGCATATAAGAAATTTCTTGATCTGAGGCTGAATCTGAGAGACAAAGATTTGCAACAAGAAAATCTCTCAAAGCTACACTTGCTCTCCAAAGACTAAGCAAATGAAAAATGGAGAGCTGAGAGCTAACGATTGTTTCACTGGAAGGAATGAGCTCTTCTTGCTGATGCTCGCAAGTGCTTGAAGGATTTTATGTCTGTTGCTCAGTTTGTCTCTCTGTCTGTCCCTTGTTATTTTTTCATGGAGTCATCAGTTTTCTATATATCTTCTCTTGAAAATATGGCCGTTGAAGTGTCTGCTGTCTCTATGTTTGAAGCACGTTAGACTGTATGGTCCAAGGTGTGGAACAGGTAAGCCTGCAGTCATTAATGCTCTAGGAGACACATACACAAAGAGAGGATTCATCCATATATCTTTCACTTCAAGTTATCCAACGTTGTAAGATATGGTACTGGCAAAAGACCTGGACACAATAAATACCAACACGCAGACAGCTAGATTGTCTCTATGCTGTCAGTCAACGTTAGAAGTCATGCTATAAGAATGTACACCAAAATAGACAAGTCATTTTGTCACCCTAAAAAGCGTTTGCTATAGAAACATAGGTGTATAATGCACACGGATATGTGGCATGCAGAGATGTGTACAATCACAATAAATGTTACGTGATGCAAGATATAAATATATACGCGGGAAGACTTGAACTCCACGGTGCTTTGAAAATATGTTTAAACATTATAGAGAATAGTTATTTTCAAATTTATATGAGAAGATGATAACAAAAATGTATGGCATTCATTCAAACCAAAATCGTTGTGAAGAGAGTTGATGTATTCATGAAATCGATGTTATAGACCATGCATAAATGAAATCCATGGTGAAATGAAATCGATGTAATAATCATAATTTATGTATAGATGAAATCTATGTTGTACTTGTGAAATCGTTTGTATAGGAAAATCGTTGTTCAATTATAAACAAATCATTCTGTTAGAATGTGGAGCCCGAACACTGAAGCAGATCTCCATAAGGGGTCAGGTCGCGGTTCAGGCGGACTCAGCATTCGACTGCCACAGCCGAAGTCAGAAATGAAGCAGTCGATTGAATGATTCGACTCATGCAGTCGAATGTCAGATGTGAATGATTCGACTCATGCAGTAGAATGTCAACATGAAGGATTCGACTCATGCAGTCGAATGTCAAATGTGAATTATTCGACTCATGCAGTCGAATGTCAAATGTTGAATCATTCGACTCCCTCTTACCAGGACAGGACTTTGCAGTTCTGAGGCGATTCAGAGACAGGACCCTTTTGCCCTTGTGTGTCTTGATTGTGGCGCCCTTTCCTCCTAGTATATAAAGGGGGGTTTTGTCCTCTTTGGGTGTGTGTATTTCTTGCAGAAGAAGTATTGAAAGCTGCTGTGGCCGTGGACGAAGGAAGGCTCCTTGCCTCCGAACCACGTAAAATCTGGTGTTCCTGTGTTCTTCTTCCTACCTCCTCCTATCTCTCTCTGGTATCTATGTGTGGGAAGTGTGAGAGAGAGTTGTCGCTGATCAGAGTGCTGTCCTCCCAACACATTCTTCAAACAAATCGTTGTTCAAGTATAAGCAAATCGTTCTTCAAGCAAATCGTTGTTCAAGTATGAGCAAATCATTGTTCAAGCAAATCGTTGTTCGCGATCAAATCGTTATTTGCAATCAAATCGTTGTTTGAGTAAAGGCAAATCGTTGTTTAAGTAATAGTGAATCGTTACAGTGATCTTACCGAATCGTTATAGTGATCAATTCGTTGTTTGACTTATCGAATCATTGCGGCGATCAAATCGTTGCATAACTTACCAAATCGTTATAGTGATCAAATCGTTGTTTGACTTATCGAATCATTGCAGCGATCAAATCGTTGTGTAACTTACCAATTCTTTATAGTGATCAAATTGTTGTTTGACTTATCGAATCATTACAGTGATCAAATCGTTGTGTAGCTTACCGAATCGTTATAGTGATCAAATCGTTGTTTTAACTTATCTATGAAATCGATAAAGAGACTGAATCGTTATTTCACTTATAAAACCGATGTTCTATCAAGGAAATCGATGTGTACTTAGAATGAATGCTTTAAACTGTAAATAATAGTGTGTGAGAGTAACTTACAGATTTTGCTTGACTTATTTTCTGTGGATGAACTTCAGAAGAGATTGTTAAAAAATATTTATTAAGGTTTTGTTAATCACCAAAAAATACATATAATAAATAAAATTATATGGGGATGGACTGATATGCAGATGGACTGATCATCACGCAGTGCTAAAGTTATGTTTAGTGCCTAGAGCAGTTTGAAGTCCTTTCCAGAAACGAGAGGTGAATCTTGGGTCACGATCTGAGGCTATGGACACAAGGACTCCATGTAGTCAGACAATCTCCTTTATATACAATGTAGCTAACACATCCACACTCCAGGTACTCTTAATTGATAAGAAATGTGTGGACTTAGTTAGTCGGTCCACTATGACCCAAATAACATCGAGTCCACCGCAAGTTCGGGGTAAACACACGATGAAGTCCATGCCAATGCTCTCCCACTTCCATTCTAGTATGTCCAGGGGTTTGAGTACACCCGCACGATGACAATGCTCTGCTTTAACTTGTTGACAAGTGAGGTAGTGTGCAGCATGCTCAGCCACCTCACGCTTCATGTTAGGCCACAAAAATAACATTTTCATGTCTTGGTACATCTTAGTTGCACCCGGATGAATAGTGTACTTGGTCTTGTGAGCTTCATCCCTTAGTTTTCTTTTCAACTCTTAAATCTCAGGCACACAAGTCCTGCCTTAAAATAACAATCTTCCATCCTTAGTGATGGAAAAGTCTTGTCTGTCAGCTGGGGTTTCCTTGACTCGAACCAAAAAATGGGTCATTAGCTTGTTGATTTCATATTTCGACAAAGATGTCAGGTTGTGCTTGAAGATTAGCCACTAGTATCTGATCACTTCTCTGCTTAATATTTAAGTCTAAACTGACAAATTGTTCTAGTAACTGCATCTCGCCCATGACCAAGCAGGATAAGGATGCCACAGGCTTCCTACTAAGTGCATCTACTACAGCATTGCCCTTGCCATGGTGATATTGAATGTTGAAATCAAAATCCCTCAGATACTCCAGCCATCTTCTTTGTCTCATATTGAGCTCTTTCTGAGAGAATAGATACTTCAGACTTTTGTGATCTAAGTAGACAATGAATTGTTCTCCATAGAGATAGTGTCTCCAGATATTTAATGTGAAGGCAACTGTAGCTAGTTCTAGGTCATGGACAAGGTAGTTGACCTCATGAGGCTTCAGTTGTCTAGATGAATAGGCTATCACCTTATCATTCTGCATCAATACACAGCCTAGACCGAGTCCAGATGCATCAGTGTAGACTGAGAATCCTTCACCTTCAACTGGTAATGCGAGGACAGGTGCAGATGTCAAACATTTCTTTAGTGTCTGAAAGCTCTTCACACATTCCTTGCTCCATACATATGGGTTCTTCTTTCACGTAAGACGAGTAAGGGGTACAACAATCTTGGAAAAATCTTTTATAAACTGCCTGTAATAGCTAGCCAGTCCAAGAAAGCTTCTAATCTCCGTAGTATTGGTTGATCTCTCCCAGTTAAGTGAAACTTTTACCTTCGAAGAATCAACAGCAATACCATCCTTGGATATGACGTAGCCTAGAAATGAGACTTCCTCGAGCCACAACTCACACTTGCTCAATTTGGCATATAGCTTGTTGTCGCGTAAGATCTGTAGAGCGATCCTCAGATGCTCCTCGTGCTCTTCTTTCATCTGGGAGTATATAAGAATATCATCAATAAATACCACGAAGAATTTGTCAAGGTAAGGCCGATAGATGTTGTTCATCAGTTGCATGAAAGCTGCAAGAGCATTAGTTAGGCCAAAAGGCATAACAATAAATTCATAGTGTCTATACTTGCTCCTGAAAGCCGTCTTGTCAATGTCTGCATCTTTGATTCTCATTTGATGATTCTAGATCTAAGGTCAATCTTAGAAAAATATTTGGCTCCTGATATTTGATCGAATAACTCATCGACGCGAGGTCGAAGATATTTGTTCTTGATAGTTAGCTGATTCAACTGCCTATAGTCAATGCATAACCTCATAGATACATCCTTCTTCTTGACAAATAGAACGGGTGCTCCCTAGGGGGAAGTACTTGGTCTGATGAAACCTTTTTCCAGCAACTCCATCAATTTCTCCTTCAGTTCCTTTAATTCAGAAGGGGACATTCTATAGGGTTAACGTGACACCGGTGCAGCTCCAGGGGTCAGATCAATAGAGAAATTCACATCTCTTTTAGGTGGAATGCCTGGTAGCTCGTCGGGGAATACATCGAAGTAGTCTTGCACTATGTGTATGTCTGCTACCTTGGGTGCTTTCTTTTCAATCACAATAGCGGCTAGGAATGCCACACATCCCTTCCTAATCATGCTTTGTGCCCGAATAGCAGAGACGAGAGACAAGTGCCTCTTGTGTCTGCGTCCAATGAAAGTCAACTTAGGCAATTCACTAAAGGAAATTTTCCCTCTTCTACAATCGACAATAGCCCCATAAGTGGATAGCCAATCGGCTCCTAATATGACATCATAGCCTTCCATGGACATACACACCAGGTTGGCTCTCAAATTGAGTTCTCCAATTCCTACATCAGCTAATGGAAAATATTTATTCAACTTGGCTTTCTCTCCTAGTGTGGTGGTGACAGGAAGGTCAAAGCCCATAGATACAGGTTTGATATTCAAGGTATCAACAAATGCTTGTGATATGAACTAATGGGTAGTGCTAGTATCAAACAAAACAAATGCTGATTTAGAAAAGACTTGTAATGTATCTTCCACGACTCCACCTTCTTCAGTGGCCTCTGTTTCCTGCACAGCTTGCAATAGGCCTGGCTTCTTCTGTCCAATGGGACGCTTCTCATTCTCCTTGAGCATGGGGTAGTCGGGAATGTGATGTTCGCGACTCCCGCAACGTAGGCACGCACCTACTTTCCGCCAGCATTCTCCCTCAGTGTGACCAAGATTGTCACAATTCTTGCATTTGGGCTTGTTCGAGGTAGAGGGAGTAAAGACCTTGGGATTTCACTCTTGGCTTCGCCCATCAGTGTTGTTGAACGGCCGTTTCTTGTTGTTGGTGGGTCTGCTTGAGGAACCTGATGCTTGTTCCTTCTTAACCATTCTACCTTTGATGCGATCGGTGAGATTGATTGCATCCTCTAGTAGCTGGGCCTTCTTGACCATGTCGGCGTAAACCTGGATGTCAAGTGGTGCAAGCTGAGTAATGTAAGAAGCCTTGAGCCCATTAAGAAATCGCCTCGCCTTCATTTTCTCAGTACTGACAAAGTGATTGACATATCGTGCCAATTGAGAAAATTGGGCTTCATATTTGGTAACTGAGAGGTTCCTTTGCTTTAGTGCAGCAAATTCAGAGGCCTTCCTCTCCTGGACTCATTCATAGAAATATTTGGAGTTGAAGTGCTCCTTGAATTCATCCCATCCATCGGCTCTGGTGGCCTCAATAGATTGCCACCATGCAAGGGCGTCTCTTTCAAATTGGAATGTGGCAAGCAGGAGTTTGTCACCATCCGCGCATTGCATAACGCAGAAAATATGATCTATCTCCTTCAACCAGTGTTCTACCTCATCTAAGTCTGTGGTCCCACTGAACCGAGGCAGGTTCATGCTATGGAAGTTCCGGTGTAAATCTCCCCACTCCTCTATTACCTTCGCCCTGAGCGGCTTGTACTAGTGCTTGAGTCAAATCCTGCAGAGTATGCTGCAAATCACAGAGTTGTGCATGCTTCGCTACCATTGCTGATGTTCTAAGTTCCTTCAAGAGAAAATTTTAATGTAAGGTAATGAGGTTGCACTATGTTTGTGCGTGTGTGAGTTTCTTTTAAGTTATCACCCATGATTCTAACCATCTCTCACATAGGTATGGAAATAGACTCTTAGTCGAGGCAGGTCAAACCTAGATCATCCTATACTTAAGAACAACCTAGGCTCTGATACCACAAAACTGTAACACCCCGACGCGGAATATCGGAGTGGTAAATAGTTAAATAAATAGTATAGAGCGTGAAATAGACATCAAACCATTGCGCAAATTGGAATAATGCCAAAAGATCCAACTTCATTAATAATTCCACTAATCCTCTTTTACAACCACTAATCTAGAGCCAAATTATGGGCCCAGATTACTTGATTCAAAATAGAACAACTACAAACCAACTATTCAACTAACTATCTCCTAAAAAGCTTTGATTGACCAAAAGTAGGGTCACTCCTGGCTTTCCTCATTCCCTTCCTCATTCGTGTGGTAGTCTTCATCAGACTCACCTAAAACACATATAACAAATAGCGCAGGATGAGCGGAAATCGCCCAGTAGGACTTAATATCTCATGTAAATAGGTATGCTTTAAGTGATTAATGTCTTGTCAAGCAGGATAACTAGAGAGAACATTCACGTATAGTCATGAGGGTAATGTAATGATAGCAAGAGAATGATAACACTTTGACATGAAAATAGCACAACAAGCATGATAACGAATTGGCCATATAACCAGATAGCTTGTAACATTTGCACAAAAGTGCACTAGTCGAGATAGCACATTTGGTCGATCTTTTGTTAACCGAGAGAACATAGTATAGTGTTTGATTGTCTTCAATTAAATCTTGATAGTATGGCACTTGGGTATTATGCCGTATACCCTGATCATTAAACCCCCACGAGTTATAGCCTTTCGGGCGCACCTCTTAGGACCAGATAGGGCCCTTTATAATGTTGCCTGGCATGATTATGTTTGTTATCTTAGACAATCAAGTTGATGGCCAAATAGAGTACCAAGAATAGATGAGAGTAATTGAAGAATAGATGAGAGTATAGAGAGAACGTGAATAGATGAGAGTGTTAAGATAATGGATAAGCGCTAGGGACATATTCATAAATCGATGATAAAACAAGAGATATTAACAGTTGCACAGCACAATCGTGTGCCGACAGTCTGGTAAAAGTCACAACCGCCCAATAGCCGTGCAACGAACATAGGCCATAGGTCCGACGTGATCTCAAGGTAAGAGAGAACAATCTAAGGCTGTTGGATCATGTTGATCCGTAAGGGTAAAATAGGTATTGATGGTATAACCTGCTTGTCGGCAATGGACGTCCGCCAAAGCCAAGAAGTCTTACGGAGACCTTGACAAGGAGTTCCTAGTCCTATCAGGAGTATTCCCAATGGAGAGGTCATCCAAGCCAAGATGGAAGTGTGTACGAAACATTGTCTGTCTTGCCTCGAGTGCTCGAAGGCAGAGGGACGCAATAGCGGTGTTAAATTATGTGAATAAATCAAGGACAAGTTCATTTAACATAAATAAGGAATTTACATGAAAATTTCACTTAATTACCAGATATATTATTGGGTAATTCCAGCAAGGTCTTATGTCAAAGATTCATGTATAGTGTGCGCTTGTGTAAGAGAATCAAGTTAACATGAGATAGTTGTGCACACATCTTTTAATTACTAGAAATCATGTGAATATCACCCATTATACATGAACAGGTCGTTATTGTTCATAATAGTACATTTCAGGGGTTAAATAATGATTAAAGGACAAGATTAACATGATATGTATGAGAATTAGAGTTTCTGGAGGCAACAGTCAGGTTGTGACGTCAGGCCGACGCGGTGGTCGATCACATCGAGACGGATCAAGTCGACACAATCTGGTTCAGCTGAGACGCCGACGTTACGACGAGGTCCTCATCGCGACGTGTCAGGGCGACGCGTTCAGGTTGGGCTGACCTGATGAGAAGATCCCGACACTGGCTCATGTCGCATTAAGAACGTGACATGGGTCCCTGTCACGACCCAGTTGCGAACGCGATCTATTGAGCCGTGGCGTTCTCAGGGTCTCGGCCCAAGCACAAGAACTTGCATAGAACTCCTTGGGCTGCTATCCATGCAGTCTAGGGTTTGACATAGTCCCCTTTAAATATTCATATAAATTCGTGCACATAAGGAAAAATTACGAATTTAGTTTTAAATGAAACTAGACTTGAAGGGGTATACACAGTAAGAAGTAATTGGACTTCTGACAAAGTATGATTGTCCTATTACAAGTTCTTCATGGTGAACTTCAAATCTGACACAACAATGGAAAATAATTAAATTCGAATAGGGTACATGATAGAAATTGGGGAAAAAGGTGTCATTGGATTCTTGACATCCAGTATCATGTGCAGTAAAGGTTTCATGATACGAAATCAAGCATGGATATGGATTTAAGGTAAATAAGTCAATTCGAGTACATGATCATGATAGGACTTTGAACATGAAATACTCACGAATGACAAGAAGATAATTAGTGAAAACATGGGGCTTTTGAAGATGGTAACATGGTCTACCTATGGTCAAATTTAATTGGTTTTTGCTTGAGAGATTGCCTACATTTTCACACTTTGAAATCCTCGGGCAAAAAGATGAAGAACTTGAAGAACACCTCGTTCCAAGCCTTCTATTCCTTGATCTCTACGTCCAAGTGCTTCTCCTCCTCATTCTCCAAGCTCCAGAGGGTGTCTAGGGTTGGCTAGAGATGAAATGGAGGGTTTTTGAATGTTTAAAATCCCCTTATTCACTTAAAACTCTCCCCTCTCATCCAACTCCGAATTTCACATAATTATCTCCCTTTTCCTATCTTTTATCCATCTACTTAGCATAGGGTGGGCTCTAGATCCGTGGCCAAGGGGTTTGGGTAGGTCTAGGACTCTTTTTAGGATAATTAGGAGTCATTTTAGTCATTATCTTTGTTGGATCGAAATGGTACTAATGATGTCCTAGAGAGGGGGTGAATAGGACTTCTTGTGCTTTTAAAAGTTTATTTGAAATTAAACAGTACTAAATAAATCTGTTAGTATTTAGTGTAGTGTGTGATTCAAGTGTAAATTGCCAGAAACAATCACACAAATGCACAAGGAGAGTTATCCTGGTTCGGCCCTTCCCACATGGAAGTCCCACATCTAGTCCTCAAGCCAACCACTTGAGATTTCACTAACTGCCAATAAACCTTGGCCTTCTCTCACTATTGAGAGGAATTACAAGCCCACTTGCTCCCAAGCAAGTCTTCCCTTACCAGGGGTACAAAACTACCTTTCACAAGGTCTTCCCTACACAAGAGGGGAATAGCTGGAACAATCCTCCTACAGGAATTACACAGAAAGGGAATGTAAAGATTCTTGTGTGTTTGCCTCAGGAATGAGCAAACACACCTAATTCAGAAAGGATAAAAGATAAGAGTTGCAACTCAAATCCTTTCTGAACAAGAAGGGTGGATAGAAAAAAAAAAATTTGAGTACAATTGACACTGAAAAAAAACAAGACTTCTGTGAGAATGGGAGAGCTTGGAGAGTTTTTCTAAAAGTGGAGCTCTCAATCTTGTAGCTTGGAAGAAGGCTTGTGGAGATCTCTTGCTAGCAGAAGATAGAGGAGAGTTGATGGGAATTCTAGCACAGACCTTGGTATTCAGTCTCTGAATTCTCTATTGTCTTCTTTGAAACTTCAGCTTCTTTTATAATCTTCATGAAGAATGTAGCCGTTTGAAACATGGTCGTTAGAGATCTGGCCGTTTGAGAAGAGACCTTGGATCCTTTAGATGCTTGCAGAGTTTGTTATCCATAGGTCCTTCTGTCTTTGCTTCTTTCCAATGTTTCTTGGACGAGGCTTGCAGCTTCACAACTAAGTGGTCAACTTCCAATTAAATAGACTGTGAAAGCTCCATGCTAAAAACGTGCTTCATTAAATATCCTGCAGCAAAGACATGACAAAAAGAACAGGGTACCTCCATACTTTCTGAGGTAGGTAAGTCATAGACAAATAAAAAGTATGGCAACCTCGAACACATAGCTTTTCAAACTAATAAAAGATGGACAGACAGTTTGCGAACAAAGGTATGGACAAGTTCTGACAGTGGTAGGTGAGCCTTTGTCAGATGCCATGTGCCTGAAAATAATAAATGCAACATATCTTCTGTATTGGAAGAATATTTGGACTATTGTCATGAAGCAAGAGATCAATTTGAACAGATGTATTCAAATATATTCATTTGACAATTTTAGAAGTATATTTTAAGTATAATATGTCTTATCATGTCAGGAACCATTAGACAGAGAAAATATTCAGTCAATGTAGATTTTAGTGGAAATCATATCAAGGAAGATAAAATGATATGCATTCAAAATTTCATAAGATGATAAAATAGTATCTTCACAAAAAAAATACAAGTACAGTACTTGTCAGTGAAGTCGAATTCAGAAGACAGTGCAATTCGACTCTAGGAGTCGAAGACAGAAACATGAGAAATAGGCTAATTCGACTTCATCAGAAGTTGCTTTGACATAATATCATTCAACTTTGCAAGTCGGATAGAAGAGTATTTGTATGTCATAATTCGACTTCCATGGAGTTAGACAGAACCAGACAAGGGATTCGACTTTAGAAGTCAAATATAGAAGAATTCAAATTCTGAGAGTTGAAGTCCAAAATGAAGTATCCGACTGTAGGAAGTCGGATTTAATAGTCGGATAGACTGGACTTAGAAAATTTTAGATATGATCTTGTGCAGAACTTTTCGATTATAAAGGAGTCGGAGCCAACAGTCGGATTGTGATCTGTGGACTTAGACAATTTTTTAGATAGAGTTTGTCCAAACTAATTTTTAGTGATATGTATATTTAATTTGTAGAAAGTCTTTTAAAGGATTTTTCATAGCAAAAACACATGGTTATAATAATTTAAAATCTTAAATTTTTTTCTTAGGGGTAGTTGCTCAACAAACTCTCCCTTTTTGTTAATGATAAAAACTTTAAATAGACAGTGAAAAACAAATTGTAGATTCAAGCATATGAACTCCTGGAGAGTTTTAATGATTTGTTTCTTACTTCTTTCTCCCCCTTTGTGACATTAACATAAAAGGTAAGATAGTAAAAGAGAAAGAAAGAGATATATTAACAAAAAAAAAGAGAAATCAACATAGATTATATTCAAAGATTTAAATATGCAGATACAGAGTAGTGTTTAAGATTTGGATAGAGAGCTTGGTAAATACAATGAACGGGGGATCTGATCCAAGTAAGGCTGGAGAAGGTCCCATAACTTCTTCTAATTTTCAGGGAAGAAGTTTTCAAAAAGACTGATATTAATTTTATAGTTGGGACCTATAGAAGGGAGTTTCCTATGAGATTTAATGTGGCGCTTGTGGTACCAAGCAAGCTTTATGAAATAGTGATTCCGGCGCAAAAGACTCTTGAGAGGAACAAATTTCATAGAGGCTGCTAGATGGAGAAAGTCATGTACTGTAATGTTCCAGTGCAAGCCTTCAGAGATAGCTGCTTCCTTAGCTTGATAGTAAACCAAGTACCTTTGCTTCCACTTATGAGCAATTGTTTTCCGAAGGTCTTGATATCCTTTGCTTGGATACTCAGAGACAAAAATCTTCAGTTTCTCACAATCTGCATGATCCTCAGGGTAAGTTGATGCCCATTGATCTTCTGTGAATAGCTCAGACTCAGCAAGACAAAGCTGGAAATCAATCAATTGCTGGGAATTCTTTGGAGCTTTCATAAGCATAAATCTATGGAGAGACAGTCTCAATTGGTATTTAATTCTGAATCTGGTGGCTATCCGGATGTTCCTGTTGAAGACTGCTTGAGCAAAGTCTTTCCTAGCAAAAATGGCACCAACCAAGGATGGATACAAACTAGATGGAAGTCCAACTGTCATGGAGGGAGTAATTTGTCTCTGACCTCAGATAAGCATTTCCCATTGGCCTTTACTAACATCAGACAGCCCCAATTTGAATCTGGCAAAATTGAATTCTTTCATCATGGTTAACTTGGCCTTAGTGTCTCTAAGAAGGGGGCCAAACAAGTCAAAGAACCTAAGATTTAGGTGGAGATAAACATCCATAAATTGGTTCCTGGACTGGGTTTGCTGGTACCTGGTGGCTTCTCGAGGATAGAGTTCAAGATATTCTTTAGATTTAAGAGTATGCATTTTTGGGAAATCAGCTAGAGATCAGACAGAACTACTTGAGTGGAATGGATGAGAGTAGGAAGCCAGTCTTCAAACATGAGACCTGGCATTTCATGAACTTCAAGGAATGCCTTAATGGATAAAAATTCTCTGAATAGGTTCATATAATGTTCAGAGTGATAGATGAAGGCATACCAGAAGGGAGGAAGTAGTATGGCAGGATTGTCTATCAACATCCGCCCACCACTAGATGAAAGTTGTATGCTAGGAAGTATTTTAGAGATAGTGAGGGTGGACCTTCTACTACTGGTGTGGAGGCAATGGGAAAAGAAGAAAAGAAGTTGGGAGGCCTTGTGTGGAGAAGAGGAATGGTTTCTGGGGATTGTTTAAATTTGTATTTCAAAGGATAGATTTTGAGATTCACATTGTTAAAAGCAAGTGGCTGATCCTGTGGAATAGATGAAGAGGGAGGAGGATCAGATGAAGTGGAGACTGGAGGTTGTTCCAGAATGGAAGGAGTGGGAGCAGTGGGTGCAATAGGAAGAGATGAGGATGTAGGGGGTTGTTTAGGTTCAGGAGGAGCAGGATCAGTAGTAGGGGTTTGAATAAAGGGAGTTGCTTCAGGAGGAGGAGGAGAAGAAGATACATGTTTACTTTTTTTATGGAGTCTTCTCCTAACCTTCCTCTTGAAGATCTTGATCTTGGACCAAGCATCAACAACAGAGTTCAGAGACTATAGAGGTCTTTTAGGCCTAGACTTCTGAGGAGATTTCTACTTCTGCTCAACTTCCTCTACTGCTGCTGCTGGAGGCTCCTCTAGCACTGATTCCTACTTCTGATCCTTTTGCTAAATTTCCACAATAGCCATTTGAGGCAGAACTTCCTTTGGCTCTTGCTCTTGCTGCTGCTGCTCAGACTGCTACTCAGGTTGCTGGTCAGGCTGATGCTCCTTCTCTTGCTCTGGCTGCAGCTCAACATGATCAAATAATTATTGTGCTGGGGTTTCTTGGTGCGGTTCCATTGGTGGCTGCTCTTCTTGATGAGTGGATGGAGGAGTAGAAGGCTAATTAGTGCCCTGTTGGCACACAAACTGAAGTAAGAGGTCTTTCATTTTCTTGACCTCATTAGCCAAACCATCAACTTTGCATCTACAAATTCAACTTGCAATTGAAGGACTAACAAGCTCTCTTGTTGCTTTGTCAGTAAATCCAAAGTGGTCGACAAACTGTTGCTACTCTCCCCCTGAGACCTTGGCCTGGTCTCAAACTGAGAAGGGGAGGAATGGTGCTGCCTCTCTTCAAATTCTTGTACTGATGGAGTAGATCTAGGAATATCATCTTGATCTTGTGCTACTCCTTTCCCTCTTAAATCTTTTAGCACCTGATTGATAGTTTCTTCTGGTGCATCTTGTTCTGGAGGGGAGACAGGAACATGACTTTGTTGAAATTGCTCTTCAAACTAATGAGCTTATTGTTGCTCTTCTTCTTGAACATTAACTTCCATTATCTCTTCTTGTCTAGCTTCTTCTTCTTGCTGATTAGTTGGAATGGATGAGGAAACTTGCGCCTCATCAGGATAAATTTCATGTGTGCACTGTGGCACAGAGTCCTTCAGCCACAAATTCTGACTTCTGCCTACGAAGACATAATGGCTTCTTCTCAAGGTAGATATTCCAATTTTTTCTTTAACTCCAGTAGAAATTTCACCACTCAAATTCACTGAAAAGTTCTTGTAAATCAAAGTAAGCAGAGGTCCATAAGGAAGGGACTCCTGTAAATTTTTTGAGGCTATCATTTTCTCTAAAATAACTTCTAGCAAATTTACCCTATGCCTTTGAATGGCCCAAAAAAGCAAACTACCACCCCTGGCAGTTATGGAAAAATGGGTTCCAGCCCTTGGAGTCACAATATTTGAGATGACTGAATGGATGATCCTTTTCTCTGCAGATAGCTCATTTACTAACAAACCCTTCTTGCTAACTGTTGCTAGGCTACCAATAATGCCCAATTTCTGCTTGTCCATAAGGACTAACTCACTAAGCTTGTGCCTGGAGTTGGGACAATCTAACAGTTCTACTAACAAGTCTTCAGAAACTATAACTTTGGTCCCTTTCACATACCCAATGATTGACCTTTTGGAGGAGACTTGGAGGGAAACATAGAAGGCCTTAAGGGCATTATCAACTGTGGGCTGAGAAATCTGACACAATCTAGTCCAACCCATTGCTGCTAGGGTTTCTTCTACCCATAACAGGCTACCATGCAAATGACAAAAGTCTACAACTTTTCCTGGACAGACTGAAAACTTAGCAGAGGAAATGCATTGGAGTTGTTCAGGGGTCAACTGAGTTTCTTCCGGAGCCCTAGATGATGCCATCTAGACAGGAAGCAAGGAATAAGACTCAGGAAATTGTAAAAGGAGTGAGATAAATGCAGTTTAGAGTTCAAAGATCCTACCTTTCTTCAGAGAAAAAGAGGGTCTTCGAGTTGCTCTGAAGATGGTTGCCGGAGAAGATGAACAGTGTAGGCGTGAAGAGGAGGAAGACGACAAGAGAGTTGAAGAGAGAGTTTGAAAGGGTGTCTTCGGACATGAGAGGGTTGTCCTTATAAAGAAGATGAAAAGTAACTGACCAGAGATTTTAGGGTGAACGGTTGTGATTGATTGATTGAACCGTTGCGTAATAAATATGTCTATTTTTAAAAATTGATTTCATTTATTATTTTAAATTAATAAGAACCTTTTCAGACTTCAGCTATAGGAAGTCGGATTGTGTCTCCGACTGCATAACTCGAATGCATTAATTTTAACATGAGTCGGATTGTGTCTCCGACGGCAAGATTCGAAGTTCTGGGACTTAGAAGAATTCACAGTGAAGATTCAACATACAATTTATACATGAAATATTTCACGGCAATTTCTTAATACATGATTCAAGTATGAATACATCTTAACAATTTAATCAGGATTACACATGCCTATTTCTCTTCTAATAGATGTAAATCTACCTTCAGGAAGAGGTTTAGTAAAGATATCAGCAAGCTTATTTTCTGTATAAACAAAATCAAGTAAAATATCACCATTACTTACATGGTCCATGATGAAGTGATGTCTAACCTGAATGTGCTTTGTCCTTAAATGTTGTATAGGATTTTTGGTCAAATTAATTGCGCTTGTGTTGTCACACAGCATTGGTATTTCTTGAAATATGTGACCATAGTCTTCCAATTGGTGTTTGATCTATAGTAGTTGAGTACAACAACTTCCAGCAGTAATGTATTCAGCTTCTGTTGTGGATAATGCCACAGAATTCTGCTTTCTGGAATACCAAGAAATCAAGCACCCTGCAAGTATTTGACAAGTAACACTGGTGATTTTTCTATCTATTTTTCATCCAGCATAGTCAGCATCACTATATCCAATTAATTTGAAATCTGAACATCTGGGATACCATAATCCTAATTTACTTGTATTTATAAGATAGCTAAAAATTCTTTTAACAGCATGAACATGAGATTCTTTAGGATCAGCTTGAAATCTTGCACACAAACATATACTAAACATTATATCTGGTATACTAGCAGTAAGATAGAGTAGTGATCCTATCATGCCTCTATAGACCTTTTGGTCTACTTTTTTGCCAAGTGGATCACTATCTAACTTAATTCTTGAACTCATGGGTATCCCCAAGGGCTTACACTTGTCAAAACCATATTTAGAAAGTAAAATTGAAATGTATTTGGTTTGAAAAATGTGAGTACCTTCCTTGGTCTGCTTAATTTGCAACCCAAGAAAATAATTAAGCTCACCCATCATGCTCATTTCAAACTCACTTTGCATAAGGTTTTCAAAGAATTTATAAAGTGATTCATTAGTAGATCCAAAAATAATGTCATCAACATATATTTGCACTATTAAGATTCCTTCTGAAATTTTCTTAATAAATAGTGTGCTATCAACTTTACCTCTTATAAAATCATGTGATATAAGATAAGCACTTAATCTTTCATACCAAGCTCTTGGAGCTTGTTTCAGACCATATAGTGCTTTCTTTAAACGGAAAACATGATTTGGATATTTAGTATCTTCAAAACCTGGTAGTTGCTCAACATAAACTTCTTCTTTTATAAAACCATTCAGAAAAGCACTTTTAACATTCATTTGAAATAAATTGATGTTTAAAGAGCATGCATATGCTAACAAAATTTTGATTGTCTCTAATCTAGCTACTAGGGCATAAGTTTCATCTAAATCAATGCCTTCCTCTTGGGAATAACCTTGAGCTACAAGTCTGGCCTTGTTCCTGGTGATTACTCCTGATTCATCCATTTTATTTCTGAAGACCCATCTGGTCCCAATAACTGGATGGTCAGAAGGTCTAGGGACAAGAGTCCAAACCTAGCCGCGTTGGAACTGATTAAGTTCCTCTTGCAATGATCAAAGATTCATCATCCAATGCATCATCGATTGTCCTAGGCTCAATTTGAGAAACTAAGGTAGAAAAATCACAAGGAATGTTCATCCCTCTTGTTCTTACCCTATCTTGAGGATCACCTATTATATTTTCTCTTGGATGATCTCTATGATACCTCAATTCTCTAGGCAGTCCTTATTGTTGTTCTTCTTGCTGTTGAAGTTCTTCTAGTGGAGGTTCTTCATTTTCTTCTTCTTTTTCTTCATCTGCAAGAGATGTTTTCTCTAGATCCCTGCATAAATCTTCAACACAATCTTCTTCTTCTATTCTTTTGATAGAATGGTTAGTTTCATCAAATAATATATGCGTTGTTTGTTCTATGGTTAAAGTTCATCTATTAAAAACTTCATATCCCCTAGGTTTTGAAATATATCCTAATAAGAATCCTTCATCACTTTTAGCATCTAATTTTCCTAAATTATCTTTACCATTATTTAAAATAAAACACTTACAACCAAAAGGCCAAAGATGACTGATGTTGGGCTTCTTTTCTTTGTAAAGCTCATATGGAGTCTTCTTTAGTATTGGTTTGATCATACACTTGTTCATGATGTAGCAAGCTTTGTTGGCTGCTTCTGCCCAGAAATATCTTGGTAGATTATACTCAGTAAGCATAGTTTTGGCCATATCTAGCAGTGTTCTATTATTTCTTTCTGGTACTCCATTTTGTTGGGGTGTTTTTGGTGCTGAAAAATTGTGTTCAATTCCATTCTCTACACAAAACATCATAAATTCTTCATTCTTTAATTCTCCACCATGATCAGATCTGATACTGACAATCTGAAATTTCTGATTCTTTTAAACTACTTTGTTGAACTTCAGAAAAGCTGAAATGGTTTCTGATTTGGTTTCCAAGAAGGATACCCAAGTATATCTTGAGTAGTCATCTACTATTACATAGCCATATACCTTTCCTTTGAGACTGACTGTTCTTAAAGGTCCAAACAAATCCATATGAATGAGCTCTAGTGGCTTGGAAGTTGTAACCACAGTTTTGGACTGAAAAGATGTCTTGGTCTGCTTTCCTTTTGCACAGGCTGAACATATTCCATATTTCTTCATCTTCATTTTTGGAAGACCTTCAACTAGGTCATGCTTAATCAATTTCTTGATCACTAAAGTGCTTGCATGCCGCAATTTTCTATGCCACAAATCAGGTTCTGCACTTTTGGTAGTTGCAAGACATAAATTTATTTCTTTTAATTCTGCTAATTGTACTGTGTACAGATTCTTCACTCTTTAAGCTTCAAACACAGTCATTCCATCCTTTTGAATAATACACTTATCATTCTGAAATCTTACTAGATGACCCTTATCACATAATTGACTAATGCTTATGAGGTTGTGCTTCAATCCTTCTACATACATGACATCTTCTATCAAATTTTTTTCTTTAGTACCCACTTTTCCACATCCTAAGACTTTTCCTTTACCATTATCTCATTAAGTGACTTGACCACTTTCATCTCTAAAGCTTGTAAACAACTTTCTATCACCTGTCATATGCCTTGAGCACCCACTATCCAAATACCATTTGGATGCTCTCAGCCGATCCTGCAAATAAAATTAAGTTGTAACTTTTGGTACCGAAATTTTCTTGGGTCCTTGATGGTTAGTCTTAGGGATCCAACGCAAATGTTGGTTGTGCTTGTGCTAACAGTGTGTCCTAACTGATTACAGTGACTGCAGCATAAATCAAAAGCATTCTTAATATGTGCAGTGTTATTAAATTTCTGTTTTCGTTTATAAGCATGCTGATTAACCTTTTTAGGATTTTTAATTTCTTTTTCTTTTACAAATTGAGGTGTTGGATATTTTTCAAGATACACAACATTTTCTTCATTATGAGAAGGTGTATATCCTACTCCATATTTTTTCTTACCTATTCTAGAGCCTTTTAATTTGACAAACAAGGAAGTTTTGCACTTAGAGATTTTTTCTATAGTAGCTGTTAGGTAACTGTTTTCTTCTTGTAATTTTTCTTCATCCTTAAGTTCTTTTAGGTTTGACTCTAGTTCCATGATTTTACTGTTTTTATTTTTTAAGTCTTCACATAATAATTCATTTGCTCTTTTGGTTTCACTTAAACTTTGTCCTAACTTTTCTGCTTCATTTTTCAAAAATGTGTTAGCCTTTTCTTGGTTTAGCAAATTTAATTTAACTATTTTCATTTGATTAACTACTGTTTATATTTTTTATATAGCTCATTGAAGGCATCGTCAAGGCTGTCAAAATCTGATTCAGAACAAGAAGTAAAAGAGGTTTTGAAATTTACCTAATCCAGTCCTGCCATGAGGGCTAGATTTGCCTTTTCTTCTTCTTCTTCAGATTCTGAGCTTGAGGAGTTTGAACTGGTGGCCTCTTCATTATCCCATGCTGCTGCCATTACCTTTTTCTTGTATTTTCTGAACTTTTTTTCTTCGCTTTTCTTCTTGTCGGATCTTTTTGTTTGATCCTTCTTCTTCAACTTAGGACATTCAGATTTGTAATTTCCTAGTTGATTGCATTCATAGTAGGTTGCCTCCTTCTTCTTATCTTTCTTGAAAAATCTCTTGGAGCCGTACTTCTTCTTCTTGGCAAGAATTCTTTGCAAATTCCTTGATAGCATTGCCTCATCATCACTGTCATTTGATTTTTCTTTGGAGTCATCAGATGAAGAGGAATCTGCAACCTTCAAAGCTTTTGCCATTTTCTTTTTCGAAGAATTTTCAAAAAATCTTTCCATATTAATTTCATGAGCCATGAAGGATCCAATTAGTTTATCAATGGAAAGTTGAGTTAAATCATGTGGTTCCTCAATGGCAGTGACCTTAGGGGTCCAAACATTAGTTAAAGATCTTAGGATTTTTCTTACTGTTTCTTCATTAGTAAGAACTTTTCCTAGAGAGCTTAGACCTACTTTTATGTTTGAAAAGCGATTATACATTTGAGTAATGTTTTCATTACGAAGCATTTTAAATTGTTCATATTGAGATACAAGAATGTCCATTCTAGTTTGTTTAACTATATCGGTTCCTTCATATGTAACTTGTAGTTTATCCCACATTTCTTTTGCAGTTCTACAAGCAGATAATCTATTGAATTTCTTTTTAGAAAGGCACAACAAAGATAATTTTTTGCCTTATAATTTAATGACATGTTTCTTTTATTAGCTATTGAAAGACCAGATGTGGATTCACCAATGATTTGGAAATCACCTTATTCTATTACCTGGCACAGATCAAAATCTGTGCCTCTGATGAAGCACTCCATCTGCATCTTCCAATATTGATAATCTTCACCATCAAAGAATGGTGGCCTTAAAACAGACTAGCCTTTATAGTTGTGAGCTTTAGCTGCCATCTCTTCTTAAATCTTTAGATTCTTCTGAGAAGACCTCGCTCTGATACCACTTATTGGATCGGAATGGCACTAATGATGTCCTAGAGGGGGGGTGAATAAAACTTCTTGTGCTTTTAAAATTTTATCTGAAATTAAACAGCACTAAATAAATCTGTTAGTATTTAGTGTAGTGTGTAATTCAAGTGTAAATTAGCAGAAACAATCACACAAATGCACAAGGAGATTTATCCTGGTTCGGCCCTTCCCACATGGAAGTCCTACATCCAGTCCTCAAGCCAACCACTTGAGATTTCACTAACTGCCAATAAACCTTGGCCTTCTCTCACTCTTGAGAGGAATTACAAGCCCACTTGCTCCCAAGCAAGTCTTCCCTTACCAGGGATACAAAACTACCTTTCACAAGGTCTTCCCTACACAAGAGGGGAACAGCAAGAACAATCCTCCTACAGGAATTACATAGAAAGGGAATGTAAAGATTCTTGTGTGTTTGCCTCAAGAATGAGCAAATACACCTAATTCAGAAAGGATAAAAGATAAGAGTTACAACTCAAATCCTTCCTGAACAAGCAGGGTGGATAGAAAAAAATATTTGAGTACAATTGCCACCCAAAAAAAACAAGACTTCTGTGAGAATGGGAGAGCTTGGAGTGTTTTTCTAAAAGTGGAGCTCTCAATCTTGTAGCTTGGAAGAAGTCTTGCGAAGATCTCTTGCTAGCAGAAGATAGAGGAGAGTTGACAAGAATGTTAGCACAACTCTTGGTATTCAGTCTTTGAATTCTCTATTGTCTTCTATCAAACTTTGGCTTCTTTTATAATCTTCATGAAGAATGTAGCCGTTTGAAAAATGGCCGTTAGATATCTGGTCATTTGAGAAGAGACCTTAGATCCTTTGGATGCTTGCAGAGTTTGTTATTCATAGGTCCTTCTGTCTTTGCTTCTTTCCAATGTTTCTTGGACGAGGCTTGCGGCTTCATAACTAAGAGGTCAACTTCCAATTAAATAGATTGTGAAACCTCCATGCAGAAAACGTGCTTCATTAAATATCCTATAGCAAACACATGACAAAGAGGATAGGGTACCTCCATACTTTCTGAGGTAGGTAAGTCATAGACAAATAAAAAGTATGGAAACCTCAGACAGATAGCTTTTCAGGCTAATAAAAGATGGACAGACAGTTTGCAAACAAAGGTATGGACAAGTTCTGACAGTGGTAGGTGAGCCTCTATCAGATGCCATGCGCCTGAAAATAATAAATGCAACATATCTTTTGTATTGAAATAAAATCTTGACTACTGTCATGAAGCAAGAGATCAATTTGAACAGATGTATTCAAATATATTCATTTGACAATTTTAGAAGTATATTTTAAGTATAAAATGTCTTATCATGTTAGGAAATGCTAGACAGAGAAAATATTCAGTCAATGTAGATTTTAGTGGAAATCATATGAAGGAAGATAAAATGATATGCAATCAAAATTTCATAAGATGATAAAATAGTATCTTCACAGAAAAAATACAAGTCCAGGACTTGTTAGTGAAGTCGAATTTAGAAGAGAGTGCAATTCGACTCTACGAGTCGAAGACAGAAACATAAGAAATAGGCTAATTCGACTTCATCAGAAGTTGCTTTGAGATAATATCATTCGACTTTGCAAGTCAGATAGAAGAGTATTTGTAAGTCATAATTCGACTTCCATAGAGTTAGACAGAACCAGACATGGGATTCGACTTTAGAAGTCGGATATAGAAGAATTCGAATTCTGAGAGTTGAAGTCCAGAATGAAGTATCCGACTATAGGAAGTCGGATTTGATAGTCGGATAGACTGGACTTAGAAAATTTTAGAGATGATCTAGTGCAGAACTTTTCAATTCTAAAGGAGTCGGAGTCGACAGTCGGATTGTGATCTGTGGACTTAGACAATTTTCGAGATAGAGTTTGTCCAAACTATTTTTTAGTGATATGTATATTTAATTTGTAGAAAGTCTTTTAAAGGATTTGTCATAGCAAAAACACATGGTTATAATAATTTAAAATCTTAAATTATTTTCTTAGGGGTAGTTGCTGAACATTCTTGCCCCTTTTTAATTTATTAATAAATTAGTCACGAAATTTAGCTTAATTATCTCTAATCCAACTTGGGCCCATGAATTCATGTATGATCCATCTTGAGTAACCCATTACCTATTTTGACTTAATGGGTTTTTTTAATTATTCACATTTCTTTTAATTTAATTTATTTAGCAACTATTTAAATTTTTGAGTTGCTACATGTATAATGGGTATTATTCACATGATTTATAATAATTAAAAGATGTGTGCACAATTATCTCTTGCTAACTTGATTCTCTTATACATGCACACACTAAACAAGAATCTTTGCCATGAAACCTTACCAAAATTACTCTATAATATATATGGTAATTAAGTGCAATTATTCATGTAAATTTCCTATTTATTTTAAATGGACTTGTCTTCGTTTTTAATCGTTTGATTTAGCACCGTTATTGCGTCCCTCTTCCTTCGAGCACTCGAGGCAAGATGAACAACGTTTCTTTACACACTTTTCTTGGCTTGGATGACCTCTCTATTGGGAATACTCTTGACAGGACCAGGAACTCCTTGTCGAGGCCTCCGTAAGACTCCTTGGATTTGGCGAACGTCCATTGCTGACGAGTAGGTTGTGCCATCAATACCTATTTTACCCTTAGGGATTAGCATGATCCAACGGCCTTAGATTGTTCTCTCTTACCTTGAGTTCACGTTGGACCTCTGGCCTATAATTGTAGCACAGCTATTGGGCGGTTGTGACTTTTACCAGATTATCGGCGCACGATGGTGCTGTGCAACTTTTACTATCGCCTGTTTATCATTGATTTACGAATATGCCCTAGGTCTTATCTACTGTCTGGACACTCTCATCTATTCACGTTCCCTCTATACTCTCGTATATTCTTCAATTACTCTCATCTATTCTTGGTACTCTATTTGACCATCTAGTTGATTGTCTAGGATAACAAACATGATCAATGCCAAGTAACATTATAAAGGGCCCAATCTGGTCCTAGGAGTGCTCGAAAGGCTTTAACTTGTCGGGGTTCAATGATCAGGGTGTTCAGCATGCATCCAAATGCATGACTATCAAGATTTAATCGAAGACTATCAATGAATCAAAATACTATATTCTCTCGGTTGACAAGAAGATTGACCAAGCCTGCTATCACGACTAGTGCACTTTTATGCAACCATACACGCTATCTCATTATATGGCCAATCCCTTATCATGCTTGTTGTGCTATCTCCAAGTGAAAGTATTATTGTTCTCTTGCTATCATGTGCTATTACTCTCTCGACTATACATGATCGTTCTGTAACGACCCTCTTCATACCGGTACGATTATACCAATCCCCATCGGTATAAAAGATGGACAGACAGTCGACTATACAAGATCGTTCTCTTACTATCACTTTTCTTGGCTTGGATGATCTCTCTATATAGTAAAAGGAAGTACTATAGTCCACTTTATTACAACTTGGAGGGATTACATTGTCCAATACATTGTCCATATGAAAGACATTATTCAATGCTATGAAATAAAATAACTATCAAAAGCAGATCTCCTCAATTACTACTTCTTGTTTGCTGCTCCAATCTTCTCTAATCTCCCCTCAGTTACGGAGTAACCTGTCACACCTGTACGCCAAAACAAGTATGAGTCCTACAAGACTCAGCAAGTAATCTAAAACATCAAACTTATACATATCACGTACACATTATACTACCAACCATAATGAGACACATGCTATCATACTAATCACAATAATTCATATAGCATAAACTTTAATGGTTAACAACACATAGGTCTCCCAAACACATTCCAAATTAACGCATGCTCATATTAATTTATAAAATAACATACATCTACACAAGTTCTCTACACATGATATATTCTATGATACATATATAGTTCAAATCCTTGTCACATCATTGCACGATTTAATCAAATTTGAACACAAGGTTATGTACAAGATGACGAATACTTTTAGCATAGTATTTAGTCAATTTCACATGCATTCATATCACTTTTTCATATAACTAACTTGCTGTTCTAAGGTAAAATTTATCATACACTCATGACACTTACACGTCTTCTAACAAATTACATAACATAGTTAAGCATAATCCAATTAACACATGCATGACATGAACCTATGCACTCTTAAACACCTAGCATGTGACATGATCTATTAATCTAAACCTTCACCTTATTGTGTAACAACTCTACTAATTAGAACATGCAATTATACATAAAGTAGATAGCAACCTAACATGATCTCTATACATTTTTCACATGCACCTTTTCTCATTTATTTACATATTTCATTTGCTGTTTTAATTTGAATAATTCACCATGATATCACCTATATTAAACATGAATTGAAGATCTAAAACATATTCCAAATTGGATGGTAATCATCTACAATTTAAGCATGAAACTACATACTAAACAAGTAGCAATTCTATCATGGAACTTAGATATTATTTCATGTGTTTATCAAGATCATAAATTCATTTAGCTTGCTGTTTGGACATGATGTAAACTTGATTACATGAATTTACACTTATTCTCATACTATCTTATTCCTCTGTCAATTTTACATACTCATTTTCACATTGCATTTCTTTACATATTCTCATGCACTTATTCATACATACCATCATATGAAAAATTATTTAACCATATCACATAACATTAAACATGGTACTAAACATGATATTACAATTATGACGATAACACATGAATGAAATAAATACACATGTAATGATATATTGGTTTTCACATAAAATTTGTACTTTTGTTATCTTTTACTCTTCCTTACATACCAATTTACACTTCTTTCATTTCATTTACTCTTGCATACACGTTTACCACTTATCACAACAATTGCACTTATCATGTGCCATATTCACTTATCACTTTGCACTTTTATTCACATTTAATCTCTTAAGTTGCCGTGAAACATAGTCCTAACTACCAAGTAGAGGAAAACAATCACGTTAGCACTTAGCACTTATCACTTAGCACTTAGCACTTTAGCACTCACTTTCACATATTCGTCACCTAGGCAATGCGATGACAAATCTAGGTAACTGTGCAGAACTGGGAGAAGCACTCTCCACCCTAACCAACGGTACTTGTCCACCTCCAGGATTTTATCCTAATGCCCATAGGATTTATCTCATGACGTTGAGCCTTCCATAGGGACTTTTCTATGGTACAGCTCTCAGACCCCTATGGTAGCAGTGTCACACTTGGCACACATTTTACCTTAACCACATTCTCATTCTCATCACATTATTACTCATGCTTATACACAACTTTCATTCAAATTCTACGTTCACTTTGCTTAATATTCATAATTCCGTTTACAGAAATTCACATTGCTGTTTAACAGTGATAATTCACTCAAGATAAGGCATTAACATGCTGCTAACTTTCCATTTATACTATATTACTCTAACATGCACAACATGGCTATTTTCACATTTAAAACCATCATAATTTCACGAAACTTTTATCATAAGTTAAAGACAGTAAACAAAACACATGCTTAATTTTTCAGATTTTTATGAACAGAAAATGTAATTATGACAATTAATCCAAGCCACAGGTGCATTTCTCACAAATTTCTTAAAATAGAGAATTCTAATAAAACAGTCTAATTTGACAGTGTCAATGCATTTATACTATAATCATATCATTACAGAAAATTCACCATGCCCGAACTCATAACTGTCCTAATTATATAGATTAAACATGCTCATCTTATGGTGACTCTCTACAAATTTGAAGCCTCTCACCTCTTCCCGCGAAGAATTTCTTAAGGGCTTTCACTTCTGCCACCATCTCCTCCATTCTGAAACCCTCCTCCACTCAAATCCATGTCCACACCAGTTGTTTCCGGTAGTCTTGGGGGCTACGGTGCTGAGTTTCTTACTCCTGAGCAGCAGGAAAGGTTCACGTTCGTGAAGACCAAGCTTTGTGGAAATAAGGCAGTGGATGCAGCTGATCTTGAGAAGAACGGCATGCACAGTATAGTGGCCGCAGTGAGAAGAATGCAGTGAACAATCATTTCGACCTTCTCTGAGGTAAGCTATCGGGACCTTGTGAAGGCGTTCTACGTTTGCTTGAAATCAGAGGCAGATGGGTCCCTGACATCTTCAGTCAAGGGAACCACGATCAAGATTGATCACAATCTTCTGAAGACTCTGTTTGATGTAAGCTCGACTAGTCACAGTGGAATCCACACTGTGGATACCCAGGTCAAGGGTCTTGGAATCATTGGTCCTGAATTCCGGTTGAGAGATGGGAACATAGATATCAATCAGTTGAATGCATTCAACCGTCTTCTGCACTTTATTGTTTGTCAAATTCTAGTTCCTAGAAGTGAAACTTTTTCAACCTGTACCAAGGCAGATTTGCATATGATGTTCTGGGCCATACAGAACAAGGAGATTATATGGCCGAAGTGATGATAGAGAGGATGAAGTTTGCTCGTGATCAGATTTGGGACACCAAGAGTAAGCTTAATGTATCTCTGCCTTATGCTCACTTGCTCACCAAAGTTTTCAAACACTTTGGTGTTGACTTATCTGGGGCAGTAGTTGAGAAGATGGGCCAGAGCATTAGGTCCAGAATTCTTAGAAAAAGTGGTTTCACAATCATTAATGGTGTATGGACCAAGACCTCAGTGGCTGAGGGTGAGGCCATAATTGGCGAAGCCCCTAAAGTCTAGCTAGTGGAAGTGGTAGCACCAGCAGCAGTGGCAGTAGCAGCACCAGTGACTGCATCAGAAGCCGAAGCAGCAACAGCAGCAGCAGTGACACCAGATGCACCAAAATCAACTACAACTCAAGCAGCAGTTTTTGGGACAGAATTTTTAGCAGAACCAGCAGGAGGAGCACCAGCTGAAGTTGCATCCGCAGCAGAAGAGGCATCATAATTGGAAAGAGAAAGTACAGAGGAAGCTGTGGCATCCGGCCACCTTGAAGAAGCAGATGTAGAAGATGCTCCCAGCCATGAGGAGCAAAATGTTAGTGATCCTCAAATCTCAGAATCCGTGGCAGTGGGCCACAATGTTGAAGTATCTGTGGATGAAGCTCCCATTCAGGGGGAGCAAGGAAGTATTGCAGAAGATGCTCCTATTGAGGGGGAGCAGTCTGTCAGCCCAAATATCCCAGAAGAAACCTCTGTATCAATGGCAGATACCTCCAGTTTAGGCAGTTCATTAGAAGGAAATGAAGGCATACCTCAGGGGGAGAGCACTGAAAACCCCCCAGAAGAATATTTTCGAGATGGAGAAATGGCTAGCTCCTCAGAATCTGATGAGGATGCCAATATTGATGAAGTACAGGCTCCTGTGAACCAAGCCAAGGAGAAAGGGAAGGAAGCTGTTCGGAACTTCCTCTTCTTGCAGATGCTCTATATCAAAGGACACAGAGGCAGAATTTTGTGATACAACTAAAGCCTGTCATAGAAAGACTAGATGTTCAAGGAGAAATCATGTGCTCTTTGCAGTCCAATGTAAATTCAATTTTCATGATCCAGGCCTCCACCTCTAAAGAGATATTACAAGCAAGGAATGCAATGAAATGTTTCAATAAGGAAATGGGATCCATGAAGGCCTTACTTTCAGAAGTTCTGCAAGCCATAAAAGCTCAAGCACCTCCATCTTCTGAGCCTCCTACTACATCAGCTGCAGAAATGGAAGGGCCATCTGTGGTTTCAGAAGAAGTACCTTTGGAGTCAGGGCCATCCGGGCCCTCAGTTCAGGAGCAAGGGCCATCAGGGCCTCCAGCTAAAGGGTCAGGACCATCCGAGCCGACAGGGAACAAGCAGATTCCTGCAGAAGAACCTGTTGTAGATCCAGTGCCCCCAATTTCTTCTCCCTCTCAAACCCCTGCTCCTCCATCCCCTCCTTCAGCCTCCACTGCTCCACCTGCACCTCCAACCTTTAAGCAACCACACCCTAGAATCATCTCCTCACCAACACCTTATTCCTCTCAATCCACCTCACCTCCTGCATCTTCAACACCCTTTCCTCCACCTCCTCCTATCTTTGAGGTTCCTCCAGCCTCATCATCAGCTGGAGCCTCCTCCTCTGGTCCCTCATCATCAGCTGGACCATCTCCTCACACCTCTTCTCATCCATCATCCCTTCTTCATCCTCATCCTCCTCCCTCCTTCATCACCATCATCCTAGAAGGAGCTCAAATTGATGGTCCCTATCTGAGCCCCATCAAAGATGAATTTGAGGACACCATTCTTGGCTCTATTCTCAAAGTTGGCAAGCATATTCATGTCTCTGATCCTTCCTGTCCTCCCTCTAAGAAAAGAAAAACCTCCTCTTAATCTTTCAATCCGTTGTATCCTCCCTTGTGGTTTTCTCTCACCGAGGTCACTAAAAATAGGCCTCTCTACAGAGAATACCTCACCAAGGTTGTCTTTGCCACCCTCTTCAATCTTCATTTCCTAAACCTTTCTGACCATCTTCAAACCATCCTACCTTACACCTCTCTTACCAAGTTTGCAAAGACCAAGATCTTCTCTTCTGATCAATCCTTATCTGACGAAGAATGGGACGCTCAAATAAAGTTCTCTACAATAAGTTTCTCTCTGCCAGATCTGGAGTTTTTCCTCCCAGGGATCACTCTCTCACCTTGTCAGAATGGTTTCTGGTCCACCATACCAACACCTGGGCTCCCTTCATCCAGAAAGAGATCAAGATGATCAGGCAATTCAAGCTGTTTAATGATTATAGGTATCTTCATCGTTTACTTGAAGTCCAGCTCAGTCAGTTCAGGCAAGCCATCCGAAATCTTGGACCTGAGTGTGGCACTGCAGCAATTCAAGTGGACTTTGCTACTCTTCAGCTGCCAGAGGCTACATATCTTCCTCCCCTTCACTCTTTGCTCATGGATACACCAGTGGGCTCAGTTATTTTTGACCGTTTTGCGAGAGTGATGGGCAGAATCAAAGTTCAGAAGGGCAATGTGGTAGCTTTTCCCGGATTTATCTTTAAGGAGTACCACCTAGGCTACATCCGTGCTGAGATTCTCGCCCCTGCCCTATCAGAATGAGAAAGACTGACACCTACAGGATGGGCCAAGTTCTATCCCTTATCTGCTCAGCAATTGTCGGATACAAATGCAACCTTAGCCAGGGAAGGCCGCCCTCCAATCTCAGCTGCCACCTTTCTGGACATGAATTCCCTCCACCTTGTAAGTGATCCTCTTCAAATTTGGGTGGAAAGGTACAAAGTCTATGTCGCCATGCGCTAGGAATTGAAGCATAGGCAGATCTTCTATCCTGTTTCCCTTAATCAGTTTCTTGCTTGTGCTATCTTTGGAAAAGTCACCTACTACAAGATATCCTTGGACAGAGATCCGTACCATGATTTCCTTGAAGCTCAGTTGGTCCTTCACCTCAAAAGAATGGCTCCCTCTATGGGACCAAATTATTTGTTGGCCCTGGACCCTTCAAGACTTACTTTGAGAAGCAGGAAGAGCAGGCCTGGGAGATTATTTCTCATTTTGCCTCTCTTTTATCCCCTGCTTATTACTTACATGTACCTCCTCAGAATGAATGAACTACATTTGCTTGTCTTTGCTTATCTTTTCTTTTCATTCTTTGTCTCAGATTATCTTTTTGCTTAATGACAAAAAGGGAGAGAAAAATACTTAGCATGTCTGAAATACATTCTCCAAATATTCAGATTCTTTATTCATGCTTATTGTTAAGTTTTGTCATCACCAAAAAGGGGGAGATTGATGTTCAGTCTGTCCCCATGTAATTTTAATTAATTACATATTTATTTTGGTGATTAACAAAACCAAACAAAACCCTATCAAAAAGTTCTAACACATACTTCATAAGTCTTAAGTACAGGAAATATACCAAAGTCAAACAAGCCAATATTGGTAAGTATTACCCTTCTGAAGCTTTAATCATTTCAAGTTCATATTTCTCTAAGTCCACATCGACTCCTGTTAAAAGTCACAACTATTTCCTTATGTGAGTATCGATTTCTTTATAAGACTGAAATATCATGTGGTTACAAACAAGTCGTTATCGTAACGATTTCTTTAGAACTCGTAACGACTTGCCCGTCGTAACGATTCCTTAAGTTATCGCAACGATTTCTTTAGAACTCGTAACAACTTGCCCGTCGTAACGATTCCTTAAGTTATCGCAACGATTTCTTTAGAACTTGTAACGACTTGCCCGTCGTAACGATTCCTTAAGTTATCGCAATGATTTCTTTAGAACTCGTAACGACTTGCCCGTCATAACGATTCCTTAAGTTATCGCAATGATTTCTTTAGAACTCATAACGACTTGCCCGTCATAACGATTCCTTAAGTTATCGTAACGATTTCTTTACACTGTAGTGAAAATCTTGAAAGAGCTCGTGTAGTTCTGAGAGTCTACTGTGTTTCTAGATCTTCTGCTCTCAGTCCTGCTTGCTTCAGATCTTAGCTTGTTGAAGCTTGATCTAGGGGCTTGTTTTTACTGCTTACCTTTGGTGTTGTTGTTCCCTTCTGAGTTGAAGGAAGACCTGGTGGGGTATCCAGGGTGTTGCTGTTCCCTTCTATTGTGAAGGAAGACCTGGTGGGGTATCCAAGGTGGTGTAATTCCCTTCATGTGAAGGAAGACCAGCTGAGCTGGGTGTTGTAGTGTCCATAGGGGGACTATACCCTAGTTAATGGAATCCTGAGTTGTTGCTCAGGGACTAGACGTAGGACTCCTAAGGAGAGGAGGTCCGAACCAGGATAATTTCTTGTGTTGTGTGGTTGTTTTTCTTGTATGATTGCTCTTTGAACTAACTGTTACTAACCTTCATCAAAGAACATCATTGTGTGAATGTTTTAAGTGCAGGTACTAATCAAATAATGTTTTAAAGACCCATTCACCCCCCCCTCTGGGCTTGTCAACTGGGCAACACTGACAAAGTAAGAGAAACAAGAATAGACATCTTGGTATCTCAATATGAAAGATTCCAAATACAATCAGGAGAGTCCATTACACAAATGTACAATAGATTCACAGACATCACCAATGGTCTGGCTAGGCTTGGAAAAACCTATGATCTCGGAGACATGGTGAGAAAGGTACTAAGATCCCTACCAGCCTCATGGACTCCAAAGGTGACAGCCATATAAGAAGCCAATGACCTAAAAAGAATGTCACTCGAAAAACTCATTGGATCACTAATGGCCCATGAGATAAACATGGAGAGGCTTGGAGAATCCTCTAGCAGGAAGAAGCATAGCGACGCACTCAAGGCTATAGAAGGCAGCTCCGAAGAAGAATCAGAAAATGAAAGAAGTGATGAGAATAGCGAAGATGAGGAAGCTTTTCTCTCTAGAAGACTGCAGCGTATTCTGGACAAGAAAAAATATTAGTTAGGGAGAAGGTACTTCAAGAAAGGGAGAGACTTCAAGAAGCCTGAAGTTAAGGATGTTAAGAAGTCAGAACCCATATGCTACGAATGCAAGAAGCTTGGACACATCAAGTGGCTGAAGAGTAAGTTCAAGAAGAAAGACAACTCAAAGAAGTTCAAAAGATACAAAACGAAAGCCATGGCAGCTGCATGGAACAACGAGAGTGACTCAGACATTGAGTCAAGCTCCAGCGATGAAGATGAAGAAAAAGCCAACCTAGCTTTTATGGCAAACACTGATGAAAAGGTAACCTCTGACTCATCTTTACTTCATGCAATGAATCTAATTCAGATAGTATAGAAGATAAATTCAATGAATTATACAGTAATTATAAAGATGTATGCAAGCTATTAAAAACTACTAAGAAAAATCATGCATGCTTAGAAATCACCAACTCAAATTTAAAATCTAAAACTGACCAACTAGAAAAAACAAACCTCTGAATTAAAAAGAAGAAATGAACTATTACGTGAAGATCTAAAAATTAAAAATGAACAAATAACAAATTTGAAAAACTAGGAAACTTTAAGTAAACTTAAAAAGGAAGTTGACACACTAACAGAAGATAATGAATACCTAACTAACACAATTGAAAAATTCACAAACGAAAAATCATCTCTAATATTAAAAGGAGCAAGAAGATCAGGTAGGAAAAAGTATGGTTTATGATACACTCCACCTGACAATGAAGAAATAATTATTCATCCTAAATTCTATCCAACGCCAAAATTTATAGCCGAACAAAATATTGACTGTAAATCTAATATTAAATACAAATCAATTAAAACAGTGAATAATATATCATGCTGTAGTCATTGTAATAAATTAGGACACACTAAAATAACTTGTACAACTAAACACTTAAAGTAGATTCCTAAAAGAAAAAGTGAGGAAACTAACCAGCAAGGACCCAAAAGAACTTGGGTACCTAAATCTTAGTGATTTATTGCAGGTAACTCTTAGAGCATCAAAGTGGTACCTTGATAGCGGATGTTCAAGGCACATGACTAGAAATAGAAGATTGTTTTCGTACATCAAAGATGAAGAAGGAAAAGTGACCTATGGCGATAATGGAAAAGGTTCAGTGATCGGTTGTGGATCTATTGGAAGTCAAGACAGAACCCTCATAGAAGATGTTTTATGCGTCAAAGGACTCAAGCACAATCTCATAAGTATCAGCCAGTTGTGTGGCAAGGGTCACCAAACCAAGTTGCAGGAGTCTAAATGCCTAATTATGAAGGATGGTGCAACTATTTTCGAAGCCAGCAGAGAAAAGAACTTGTATGTCCTGCACCTAGAAGAATTAAAGGATCAAGATGTTTGTCTAGCAGCAAATAAAGATCAAAATACATAATTATGGCACAGAAGATTAGGTCACTGTAGCTTGGATGGAATTAGAAAGCTTATTAAGCGTAATCTAGTGGAAGGTCTGCCCAAGATAAATTCAAGAATAGAAGGTATTTGTGAACCATGTGCAAAAGGGAAACATGCAAAATTCTCTTTCAAATCAAAGACAGTGGTAACTACCTCCAAACCACTGGAATTGCTTCATATGGATTTGTTTGGACCTATGAGAACTACAAGCCTAGGAGGAATGAACTTTGGATTTGTAATAGTAGAGGATTACTCATGATTTACATGGGTATCATTCTTGGAACACAAAGATGACACATTCGAAAGCTTTGTGAAGTTCAGTAAGTTAGTTCAAAAGGATAAGAAGTTCAGCATAATAAGCATTCACTCAGATCATGGAGGAGAATTCCAAAATGATAAATTTGCTGAATTTTGTGATGATCAAGGAATAGAACACAACTTCTCAGCACCAAGGACACCTCAGCAGAATGGAGTAGCTGAAAGGAAGAATAGAACCTTGTTGGATATGGCCAGAACTTTGCTATCATAATACAACCTTCCAAGATATTTCTGGGTAGAAGCTATCAACATAGCTTGTTATATCATTAATAGAGTTATGATGAGGCCAATCTTGAAGAAGACAGCGTATGAGCTGTACAAACAGAGAAAGCCCAAGATCAGCCACTTCAGAACATTTGGATGTCCATGCTATATTCATAACAACGGTAAGAGAGACATAGGCAAGTTGGATTCCAAATTTGATGAAGGAATCTTTATGGGGTATGCTTCCAAACCCAAAGGCTATAGAGTTTTTAATAAATAAAGTTTATTAGTTGAACAAACTGTTCATGTTATTTTTTATGAACCTAACCCTTCCTTGAGAAAGGAAGTAGATAGTGATGATAAAAATGCAGAAAATCTCTCCAAGAAACTGAAGGAAGCAACCATCGAAGATCATGAAGATCCACCCTTGGAAGAACTACAACAGAAAGAAATAACTCATAATGATCTTCCAAAGGAATGGAGATATAAGAAGGATCATCCAAAAGATAATATCATTGGAGATCCATCAGTTGGGGTAAGAACAAGAGGTAATGTTATCCCTTGTGATTATTTAGCATTTGTATCTCAAATTGAGCCGAAGACAGTCAATGAGGCACTGTCTGATGAATCTTGGATTTTAGTCATGCAAGATGAACTTAATCAGTTCAAGAGAAACCAAGTTTGGTCTCTTGTTCCGAGACCATCAGATCATCCTGTGATTGGCACCAAATGGGTGTTCAGGAACAAATTGGATGAAGCTGGTGTTATCACTAGAAATAAGGCTAGACTGGTTGCTCAAGGCTATTCCCAAGAGGAAGGCCTAGATTTTGATGAAACTTATGCACCAGTGGCTAGACTAAAGGCTATTCAAATTTTACTTGCTTATGCATCTGCATTGGACTTAAAGCTTTTTCAAATGGATGTAAAATCTATATTTCTAAATGGATATATAAAGGCAGAAGTCTATGTAGAACAACCTCCTGGTTTTGATGATGTGGATTTTATAAATCATGTTTTTAAATTACATAAAGTATTATATGGTTTAAAGCAAGCACCTAGAGCATGGTATGAAAGGCATAGTGCATTCTTGTTAAACCATGGTTTTATCAGAGGTCAGGTAGATAGCATATTTTTTATTAAATATAAAGTTAAAAATATATTACTTGTGCAAATATATGTAGATGATATTATATTCGGTTCTACTGATGAATCCTTGTGCAAGTATTTTGAGAAGCTCGTGTAGGGAGAATTCGAGATGAGCATGATGGGTGAGCTCAACTACTTTCTAGGATTACAAATCAAGCAAGGCAAAGAAGGTACATATATCTGTCAAGCAAAATATATCGAAGAATTATTGAAGAAATTCAGGTTCGACAATGCTAAACCACTGTCCACTCCAATGAGCACATCCACCAAGTTAGAAAGTGATAAAGAAGGTAAGAAAGTTGATCAAAAACTTTATAGAGATATGATAGGATCATTGCTTTACTTGACAGCTAGCAGACTTGATATTCTATTTAGTGTATGTATGTGTGCAAGGTATTAGGCTGATCTTAAGGAATCCTATTTAATATCTGTTAAAGGATTTTTAGATACTTAGCTAAAACTCATGATCTAGGTCTATGGTATCCAAAATCATGTGAAATTAGTTTAGTTGGATATTCTGATGCTGACTATGCTAGATGCAAGGTAGATAGAAAAAGCACCCGTGGCAGTTGTCAATTTCTTGCAGGATGCTTGATTTCATGGTCTTCAAAGAAGCAAAATTCAGTAGCACTATCAACAACTGAAGCTGAGTACGTAGCTACTGGGAGTTGTTGCACTCAACTCTTATGGATAAAACAACAGTTTGAGGACTATGGATTGCACATCAAGACCATCCCATTGCTGTGTGACAACACTAGTGCGATAAATCTCACCAACAATCCAGTTTAGCATTCCAGGACGAAATATATAGTGGTTAGATATCATTTCATTAGATATCATGTAGCTAATGGAAATATAAATATTTATTTTATAGATACGTTAAATCAGTTAGCAGATATCTTTACAAAAGCCTTACCTGAAGAGAGATTTACGTCTCTTAGAAGAGAGCTAGGCATGTGTAATGTGTAAAAGATATGACTGCATGTAACTGAAATAATAATTTTTCAAAATAATATTTATCCTTCTCACTAGATTTAAGCAAATCCTCTATTATTTATGTCATAAATTGCTATGACATTTCGAAATGAATTCTTTATTATATCTTTTGTCATTATGTGCATTTATTGCTCTGTCGTTTCAAAAGCGTCTTTATGTCTTACCGTTAAAGCCCGAAATCCATGCCATATCGATTTCATCTCACTCTCTTCTCTTTCGACTTGTCTGGAGTGATAAAACCCTATCTATTCTAGATTCCTCACTATGTGATTTCGAAGGATCTCTCTGTTCCCACCAAGATTTCTTTAGGGCTTCTGTTCCATTCCTCCCCACGATCCTCTAGAAACTTTCCTTGTCAAAATCCATGGCTGCTTCTGGGAGTTCAAGCACCGTAGGTGGTTACACCGTCGCCTTCCTCACAGCGGAGCAGCAGGAAAGGTTTGCAGCAGTCAAGATCAAGTTGTGCGGTAACAAGGTAGTAGATATTGCTGATTTAGAGAAGAATGGGATGCATAGTATCGTAGAAGCCATAGAAAGGATGAAATGGACAAGAATGGTCACAGTTTCTGAAGGTAGCTACCCGGACTTAGCCAAGGCATTCGACACATGCTTCAAGACAGATGAAGACGGGTCCCTCACCTCCATAGTTAAAGGTACACCTATCCATATTACCTATGATCTTCTGGAAAGGTTGTTTGGTGTGTCTACAATTGGTCGCAGTGGGGTAGACAGTGTGGACATTCATGGGAAAGGTTTAGGCATCATCGAAACAGAGTACAAATTAAAAGATGGAATAATAGATATCAACCAACTGAACGCATTCAACAGGATCCTCCATTTTGTAGTCTGCCAAATTCTAGTGCCAAGAAGTGCCACCTTCTCAACTTGCCCTAAAGCCGATTCTGACATGATGTTTTGGGCAATCCAGAATCAAGATATTAATATGGCTCAAGTAATCATTGAGAGAATGAGATTTTCTGCATATATGATATGGGACAGGAATAATAAGCTAAATGTATCTCTACCATATGCACATTTGTTGACCAGGATTTTCAAGCATTTTAATATTGATCTGAAGGGAGAGGTGATGGAGAAGATGGGCCAGCCCATTCAGTCCAGAAATCTGAAGAAGAGTGGTTTTTTCTCTAGAAGGAAGTGTTTGGACTAAGACCTCTATGGCAGAAGGAGAGGCAATTATTGGAGAGGTCCCAGAGATTCTAGTGGTCCAAGAAGAGGAAGAAGCTGTCAGAATAGAAGAATCAGTGGCAAGTGCAAGAAGAATAGAAGAAATTGCTCTTGAGTATATTGAGCCCATTGCGCAACCATCTGGAGTTGAGACCCCCTCAATAGTCATTGCATCTGTAATTGAAGAAGTTTTGGAGACTGTTGCTCATATTGAGGGGGAGTAAGAAGAAATTCATGTAGAAATCACTCCAATTATTCCTGTTGAAGTTACTGGTATGGAAGTTAGCCAGGAAGCTATTGTTTCTGAAGATGTGGCACCAGGCCACACAGAAGAAAGTCCTATGAAAGAAGCCAGTGTAGCAATAGCCAGTTCAGAAGATGTGACACCAGGCCACATAGAAGATATTCAGATGGAGGATGCTCCATTTTAGGGGGAGCCTGAAAGTCAAAAGGAAGCTGAAATTCAGAGGGAGCCCACAGCTAGTGCCCCTACTGATCAATATCAGGAAGGTGTTGTGGAAAGCACATCTGATGGTGATGATGATGTTAATATGGAGCCAGTTTTTGGCACTGGAGATAAAGGCAAGGGTGTGGCCACAAAGATTCCATTGCTTACTAGGAAGGCACACCACAGATCCAAGAAGAAGAAAATTCATGTGCAGCTAAAGCCAGTAATTGAAAGATTAAATACACAAGGGGAGATCTTATGATCTGTACAATCTGACATATCGTCTATATTCGTTAGTCATAGCACTGGAGCCAAGGAGGTTGCAATGGTGAAAGCTGTGCTCTGGGGAATGAGAAGTGAGTTGGGTAGCCTGAAACAATCAGTAACATAACTTTTAGATCTTATGAGGGCGCAATTGACCACTCCTGCCCCTCTTGCTCCCACTCATCAAGTAGTAGAAGAACCTGCAGGTGGGCCATCAGCGCTAGTTGGTGTTAAGGAATCAGAGCAATCAAGGCCAATTGATGAAGAAGTTATCCGGCCACCAGGGCCAACAGTTGAGGAGTCAGGGCCACCAGGGATAACTATTGATGTTTCAAGGCCATCAGGGCCAGTGGTTGAAGAAGTTGGCAGTGGGCCATCAGGGATAGGGTAGTCAGAGGTAGAACCTGTCAGGATTCAAGAGCCTGTAGTAGAAGCTTCTGTGCCCCCAGAAACTCTTCTTCCTTCTCCTCTTATGACTCCAGCTCCTCCTTCTCCACCTTCATCCTCCACAGCCCCTCCAACACCTGAAACCTTCAAACAACCCATTCCAAAACACATCTCCTCACCTACACTATTTCTTGCTACCTCTTCTTCCTCACCTATCTCATCTACTTCTATTTTTGAGGAACCTCCTCCTCCCATTTTTGAGGAACCTCCTGCATCATCTTCTTCAGCTGGACCCTCATCTGTCGGTCCATCATCTTTAGGACCATCTACACTAACTCCTCCTACTACTTTCTCCACTCTCCATCCACCCACTCCTCCATCCTTCATAACCCTCATTTTTTAGGGTGTCGTGTTCAGAGTGAGGTCATTGAAGGCATAAAAGATGAGTTTGAAGAAACAATTCTTCGCTCAGTCCTATCCGTTTTCTCTCAAGTTCACAGGACAGGCTCTTCTAGTCTTGATCTTAAAAGGAGGAAAGTTTCTAAGGACCTTACTCTTTCATCTGAACCTCACTTTTCACCTCTTTGGTTCTCTCTTTCTGTTGAAAATAGAAGGAGATCCTTATATTGTGAGTACCTCCAAAAATGTACTTTTGCCACCATTTTTGGCCTCCCTCACCTCAACCTCACAGACCACCTCAAAATTGTTCTCCCTCTCTCTCCCATTGCTAAAGCTGATCAGTCCAAAATCTTTTCCATGGCTGAGTCTAAGACTGAAGACCAGTGGGCTCGGGGCCATCAGTCTCTATACAGAAAATTCGTGCTTGCTAAATCTGAAAGGTTCCCTCCTAGAGACCACCCTCTCACACAGAGTGAGTGGTTTGTCATTCATCATAAGAACTCCTAGGGTCCTTTTATCCAGAAGGAGATCAAGTTGATCAGGTACTTCCAAATGTTTAATGACTATCGTTATCTCCACAATCTGCCAGAGGTTCAACTTGGCCAATTCAGAGGAGCCATCGCTCTATTCAGAACCGAAAATCTAGTCAACACCTCAATCCAAGTGGACTTTGCTACTCTGAAGTTGCCAGATATTGTGTTCCTACCTAAACTTCGTTCCTTGGTCATGGACTCTGCAGTTGGTCCCATTATTTTTGAAAGGTTTGCCAGAGTAATGGGCAGAATCTCAGTCCAAAAGGGCAATCTTCTTGCATTCCACAAAATTTTTTTCAGGGAATATCACAGAGGAAATATCAAGTCTGATGTTCTAGCCCCTCTTCTATCTGAATGTGGAAGGCTCTCTCCATCAGATTGGGAGAAGCACTATAATCAAGCTGCTCAGTAGCTACTTCATCTCAATCTCTCTTTGGCCAGATCAAACAAACTCACTTTATCTACTGGAGAGTTTCTGGATCTGAACTCCATTCACCTTGTTCAAGATCCTTTTGTTGTTTGGGTTGAGAGGTACAAGGTTTATGTACCAATGAAAAAGGATCTGAAGCAGCAGAAGATCTTCTACCCCATCTCCATTGATCCGTTTTTGCAGCATGCCAACTTTGGAACCACCAGTTCATACAAATTTTCTCTTGGAAAGGATGAGTATGCCAATTTCCTAGAAGCTTAGAGGCAACTCCACATCCAGAGAATGGCTCCTGTTATGGGGCCTTCATACACTATGGCTTGGGGTGCATTCCAAAATTATTTTGAAAAGTAGGAATGCAAGGCTTGGCCAATCATCTCTCGCTATGCCTCTCTCTTGTCCTCTGCCTTCTACATCTCTGTACCCCCTCAATAATCCAATATAGTGGTTCTTTTGGCTCCCATTTATCTTTCTTCTCTTCTTTCTTTGAATCCTTACATTTCTTTTTGCTTAATGACAAAAAGGGGGAGAAAATAAAACATTATGAAATACATACCTTAAATTTATCAAATTTATTTAAATTTATCCAGCATATTTATTTAAAGTTATTTCAGCACTTTATAAGTTCATGCTATGTTTTGTCATCACCAAAAAGGTGGAGATTGATGATCTATCAATCCCCATATAATTTTATTTATTATATGTATTTTTTGGTGATTAACAAAACCTTAATAAATATTTTCTAACAATCTTTTTTGAAGTTCATCCATAGGAAATAAGTCAAGCAAAATCTGTAAGTTACTCTCACACATTGTTATTTATAGTTCAAAGCATTCATTCTAAGTACACATCGATTTCCTTGATAGAACATCAGTTTTATAAGTGAAATAATGATTCAGTCTCTTTATCAATTTCATAGATAAGTTAAAATAATGATTTGATCATTATAACGATTCGGTAAGTTACACAATGATTTGATCGCTGTAACGATTCGATAAGTCAAACAACGATTTGATCACTATAACGATTTGGTAAGTTATACAACAATTTGATCGTTGCAACGATTCGATAAGTCAAACAACGATTTGATCACTATAATGATTTGGTAAGTTATACAACTATTTGATCGCTGCAATGATTCGATAAGTCAAACAACGATTTGATCACTATAACGATTCGGTAAGATCGCTCTAACAATTCGCTATCACTTAAACAACAATTTGCCTTGACTCAAACAACGATTTGATAGCAAATAACGATTTGATCGCGATCAACGATTTGCTTGAAGAACGATTTGCTTGAAGAACGATTTGCTTATACTTGAATAATGATTTGCTTGAAGAATGATTTGCTTATACTTGAACAACAATTTGCTTGAAGAATGATTTGCTTATACTTGAACAACGATTTGCCTGTACAAACGATTTCACAAGTACAACATAGATTTCATCTATACATGAATTATGATAATCACATCAATTTCAATTCACCATGGATTTCATTTATGCATAGCTTGTAACGACCCTCTTCATACCGGTATGATTATACCAATCTCTGTCGGTACAAAGGGTGTCATTACAGTGAGATAATAACCCAACACTAAACGATAGGTTGATATGTACATGAATAACAAATGAGTACAACAGAAATAAAAGAAATAACTCATCTTATTCTATCATCATCACATCATTCCAAAGTCTATATAGTCAAAAGTAAATGACAAAAGTCCACATTAATACAATTCCAAAAGAAATACATTGTCAATTACATTATTCATATGAATAACATTATTACATACTATGAAATAAAACAACTATTTAGTAAACTCCACGAGCAGCTATTCCTCTCACTCGATGTCGCTCCTCGCAATGTCCTCCTCAAGTACGGGGACACATGTCTCACCTGTACGCCGAAGCAAGGATGAGTCTTCTAAAAAGACCCAGCAAGTAATCTATAGATATCATTCTTACAGATATCACACACACGCTAAACTATTACACAATAGGGAAACACATGCTATCTTTTGAATAATAAATGAATCACATGGCACATGTTTTAAACAATTAACAACATACATAAACCACCTAAACATGCTTTCTATACATGCTAATTAACTCGATTCATATTTCAATCGTAATTTATATTGATCATATTCTCGACATAATTAAATGTCTATGAATGACCTATAGCATGCTTTCTACATACAACATATAACATGATTCATGGTTTCCCACTTTATTTGAATCGTTACACAATTCTACAAATTTAATTCATGGAAACATGTATAAGATAATGAACACTCCTAGCATGATATCTAACCATTTTCATATGCAATTATATCACTTTTTTACACATTTAGCTTGCTATTTTAATATGAATAAATCACACTTACGAAATTTTACATTCTTTCACATGCTAACACATTCATACTACACTAACACATATTCACTTTTCATATTGCACATATTCACATACACTAGTACATGGATGTTATTAAATTATATAACATGACACTAAACATGATATTACATTTAACATATTAACACATGAATGATATGAATATATGAGATTTTTACCTTGGTTTCACATGTATTTATTTTCTCATTTACATTCACTTTCACTTACACATAATTTCACACACTTTGCTCATATTTTTCACTTGCACTTTCACTTATCACATCATTTGCACTTACCTCGTGCCACATTCACATGTTACACTTTTTACACTTAATTTTCCGTGACACGCAGTCCTAACTACCATCTAGAGGAACACACACACTTATCACTTAGCACTTCAATTCATTTAACACACACTTGCCACCTAGGCAAACTAGTGACGAATCTTGGTAAACTGCGTAGACCGGGAGAAGCCCTCTCCACTCTATCCAGTGGTACTTGTCCACCTCCAGGATTTCATCCTAATGCCTTTAGGATATCACTTAAACATTGAGCCTTCCCATAGGGACTTTTCTACAGTAGGGCTCTCAGACCTCTATGGTAGCAGTGTCAATCTCGGCCCGCTTTTACACATTATCACATCTTACACTTATCACATTATTTTTCATACTTATACACATACTTGAGTCCCTTTTTCACATGCACTTTGAATAACATTTACATTTCAGATTACAGAACATGACCATGTTGTTTAACAGTGATAAATAAATCATAATAGAATACCAACATGCTGCTAACATTGAAATTTACATGATTACAACTAAACATGCTCATTATGGTCAATTTCACTTATTATATCATAAATAGTACCTACTGTTGTCACATCAGTGTCAATTTTTTATCACTGGTTCTAAACAGATAACATGTCATATACTCAATTTTCTAGATTTTTCAGATTTGCAAACTAATTATAGCAATTAAAATGGATTTCATGCACATTTATCAAGAATTTCACTTAATCAGGTTTCATGGTAAAACAATAGTATCTAACAGTTTCAAAACACGAAAACAGTCATCATATGAACATGGAAAATTTATAAAAGCTTAATATGCAATGGATCTAGTTATTCAGGAATTATCATGGTCAACTCATGCTCATTGTCCAGTTACAAAAAATTTAATAAATAGAACTAAATACAGAAATTTGATCTATCCTCATGATATGACCTAATGACTGTTCCTGACTACATGAAAATTTTACAACATGCACACATACTCAGAAGTCCAATAACCACATCATAGAGATCAAACAGTCATTCTGTAAGACTTTGAAGAACTTGGCGGCACAGGTGTTGCCGCCAACAGGGGTAATGGCATAATAGGTTGCCGCTAACTCAAGAACTTGGCGGCACACAAGCAGCCGCCAACCTGCTATCTGCGGAAGGGCAGACTGAACACGAAAATAAATGAGAAATGGGGGTTCTAGGGCGCGAATAAAAATCCAGAAAATTGCCTAAGACCTAGAGGATATGGGTAGGGATGAGATCCGTAGATCACTTGCCTTATAAAAATTCTACAATGGTCTAATTAGCGCGAAGACGCTCTCCTCGGCCATGTCAAGAAGCTGCTCAAAACCACTTCAGATCCAGTCCTTCCTACCGATGTGCTTCAATTCTTGGAGTCTGGGATGAATCCTTGATGCTTGGTGTATCCTCCAGTCGATGCAGAATGCCAGAAGACTCCTCCAATCGCTGGGTCCAGCTCTCCAAAGATCAGGTTTTTCTCCCCGAAAACTCTAGGGTTTCTCAAAATCCAAAAAGGCCTAACTCGGCCAAAACTCAACGTTTTATAGACTAGGTGGGTTGGGGTACGCATTAGGGTAGGTCTTCTACCATTAGAGCTAGGTTTCCAAAACAAGAACCGGAAGAAACACTATCGTTTCCAGATCTGAAATCGCAATAAAGCTGGGAAATAGACGTCAACATTTGTTGCCGCTAACAGGGAGTCAGCATCCCTCGATCTGGACGTCAACTTCACTTGGCCATGCAGTCAACGGCATGCATGTTGCCGTCAACATGAAATCAACATCAATTTATGTTGACGTTAACTGGCATTTCGGCTAGAACACAGAAACAATTACACATGTATATAATATATAGACACATACACTATGCACAGTATTATTTAAGTACAATATGTATAGAAAATTAATAGGTATCATATGCATAAGATAAACATATATATATATATATATATACACAACATAGTTACACACAATATGCATGAAATAAATAAATATAATATGTTCATCAATAATTAGATACTACATGCACATTTAAATATATTACATGCATCAAAATAAACTCATATATATATCTACAAGATGTATAGCAATAATTACATATTATATGCACAATATTACTTAAATACAAGATGCATAAGATTTAAATAAGTACAATATGTACAAAATTAGCTAATTTCTTATATCCACAGAAATAATATACATATACATATATGCATACATTTGCACATGAGTACTTAAATATTTATTCTATGCACAAAATTAATAAACACACTATGTACAATAACAAGTAAACATCACATACATAGAATATAAAATGAACAAAAATTCGGGGGTCTCACACTCTCCCCCCCCCCCCCTTGAAAGAGATCTTCGTCCTCAAAGAACGGATCGAGTACCTATGGTGACGTCGTCGATGTCATCTCTGGTTAGTACATTCTCCTTGGCCGGTGTTTGTGGCTTTGCTGCTGACTTCTTTATTATTGTTGCTGGAACACCTCGTCGAACGAGTTCCTTCAGTCTTGGACACTCTCTGATCCGATGGTACTTGCTGCCACACTTGAGACATCTTCCCGTCTTTAACCAACACACATCTCCACCATGATGCTTGCCGCATTGCACACACTCAGGCTTCTCTCCCTGGTTCGATTCCACCTTATTCTCCTACCTACTCGCTACGCTTAGAGCCTCGTCCAAAGTGCGGGGGCCAGACTCTAAAAGTCTAGCTCTCAACGACGGGTTGAGCCTTATCACGAACCTCCTTACCTTGCACCTATACGCATGCTCACTAGTCCGATCACCATGCTTACAATGACTCACCATAGTCTGCAAAATAATTAATCTAGTTAGAATCTAAGTTACTAAATCCTAACCATTTTCTTAACTATTTTCCTTCCATTATTAAATATTTTCTACACATATGGACAAATTTCTATAAAGACCTTGCAATATTGTGAAGATGATGGTTTATTCATGTACAATCTCAACCTTGGTCTCTAATACCATCTCTGTAACGACCTTCTTCATATCGGAATGATTATACCAATCCCCGTCGGTACAAAGGGAGTCATTACAGTGGGATAATAACCCAACACTAAACGATAGGTTGATATGTACATGAATAACAAATGAGTACAGCGGAAATAAAAGAAATAACTCATCTTATTCCATGATCATCACATCATTCCATAGTCTATATAATCAAAAATAAATGACAAAATTCCACATTAATATAATTCTAAAAGAAATACATTGTCTATTACATTAACCATATGAATAACATTATTACATACTATGAAATAAAACAACTATTTAGTAAACTCCACGAGCAATTATTCCTCTCGCTCGATGTCGCTCCTCGCAATGTCCTCCTCAAGTACGGGGACACCTATCTCACCTGTACACCGAAGCAAGGATGAGTCTTCTAAAAAGACCCAACAAGCAATCTATAGATATCATTCTTACACATATCACACACATGCTAAACTATTACATAATAGGGAAACACATGCTATGTTTTGAATAATAAATGAATCACATGGCACATGTTTTAAACAATTAACAACATACATAAACCACCTATACATGCTAATTAACTCGATTCATATTTCAATCGTAATTTATATCGATCATATTCTTGACATAATTAAATGTCTATGAATGACCTATAGCATGCTTTCTACATACAACATATAACATGATTCAAGGTTTCCCACTTTATTCGAATCGTTACACAATTCTACAAATTTAATTCATGGAAACAAGTACAATATAAGAACACTCCTAGCATGATATCTAACCATTTTCATATGCAATTATATCACTTTATCACACATTTAGCTTGCTGTTTAATATGACTAAATCACATTTACAAAATTTTACATTCTTTCACATGCTAACACATTCATACTACACTAACACATATTCACTTTTCATAATGCACATATTCGCATACACTAGTACATGGATGTTATTAAATTATATAACATGACACTAAACATGATATTACATTTAACATATTAACACATGAATGATATGAATATATGAGATTTTTACCTTGGTTTTCACATGTATTTATTTTCACATTTACATTCACTTTTACTTATACATAATTTCACACACTTTGCTCATATTTTTCACTTGCACTTTCACTTATCACATCATTTGCACTAAGCTCGTGCCACGTTCACATGTTACACTTCTTACACTTAATTTGTCGTGACACGTAGTCCTAACTATCATCTAGAGGAACACACACACTTGTCACTTAGCACTTAGCACTTAGCACTTCACTTCATTTAACACACACTCGCCACCTAGGCAAACTAATGACGAATCTTGGTAAACTACGCAGACTAGGAGAAGCCCTCTTCACTCTATCCAGTGGTACTTGTCCACCTCCAAGATTTCATCATAATGCCTTTAGGATATCACATAAACGTTGAGCCTTCCCATAGGGACCTTTCTACAGTAGGGCTCTCAAACCTCTATGGTAGTAGTGTCAATCTCGGCCCACTTTTACACATTATCACATCTTACACTTATCACATTGTTTTTCCTACTTACATACATACTTGAATCCCTTTTTCACATGCACTTTGAATAACATTTACATTTCAGATTATAGAACTTGACCATGTTGTTTAACAGTGATAAATAAATCATAATAGAATACCAACATGCTGCTAACATTGAAATTTACATGATTACAACTAAACATGCTCATTATGGTCAATTTCACTTATTATAACACAAGCAGTACCTACTGTTGTCACATCAGTGTCAAATTTTTATCACTGGTTCTAAACAGATAACATGTTATATACTCAATTTTCTACATTTTTCAAATTTGCAAACTAATTATAGCAATTAAAGTGTATTTCATGCACATTTATCAAGAATTTCACTTAATCAGGTTTCAATGTAAAACAGTAGTATCTAATTGTTTCAAAACATGAAAACAGTCATCATACGAACATGGAAATTTTATAAAACCCTAATATGCAATGGATCTAAGTATTCAGGAATTATCATGGTTAACTCATGCTCATTGTCCAGTTACAGAAATTTTAATAAATAGAACTAAATACAAAAATTCGATCTATCCTCATGATATGACCTAATGACTGTTCCTGACTACATGAAATTTTTACAACATGCACACATACTCAGAAGTCCAATAACCACATCATAGAGATCCAATAGTCATTCTATAAGACTTTGAAGAACTTGGCGGCACAGGTGTTGCCGCCAATAGGGGTTAACTACATAATAGGTTGCCGCCAACTCAAGAACATGGCGACACACAAGTGGTCGCCAACTAGCTATCTGCGGAAGAGCAGACTGAACATGAAAATACATGAGAAATGGGGGTTCCAAGACTCAAATAAAAATCTAGAAAATTGCCTAAGACCTAGAGGATATGGGTAGGGATGAGATCCCTAGATCACTTGCCTTATAAAAATTCTACAATTATCTAATTAGCTCGAAGACACTCTCCTCGGCCAAGCCAAGAAGCTGCTCAAAACCACTTCAGATCCGATCCTTCCTACCAATGTGCTTCAATTCTTGGAGTCGGGGATGAATCCTTGATGCTTGGTGTATCTTGTAGTCGATGCAGAACGCTAGAAGACTCCTCCAGTCGCTCGGTCCAGCTCTCCAAAGATCAGGTTTTTCTCCCAAAAAACTCTAGGGTTTCTCAAAATCCAAAAGACCTAAGTCGGTCAAAACTCAAGGTTTTATAGACTAGGTGGGTTGGGGTACGCATTAGGGTAGGTCTTCTACCATTAAAGCTAGGTTTCCAAAACAAGAACCGGAAGAAACGCTACCGTTTCCAGAACTGAAATCACAATAAAGTTGGGAAATAGATGTCAACATTTGCTGCCGCTAACAGGGAGTCAGCGTCCATTGATCTGGATGTCAACTTCACCTGGCCATGTACTCAATGGCATGCATACTGCCGTCAACATGAAATCAACGTCAATTTATGTTGACATTAACTGCCATTTCGGCCAGAACACAGAAATAATTATACATGTATACACTATATAGATACATACACTATGCACAGTATTATTTAAGTACAATATACACTATAAACAATTTAATATGTACAGAAAATTAATAGGTATTATATGCACAAGATAAATATATATATATATATATATATATAGACAACATAGTTACACACAATATGCATGAAATAAATAAATATAATATGTTCATCAATAATTAGATACTACATGCACATTTAAATATATTACATGCATCGAAATAAACTCATATATATATCTACAAGATATATAGCAATAATTACATATTATATGCACAATATTACTTGAATACAAGATGCATAGGATTTAAATAAGTACAATATATACAAAATTAGTTAATTTCTTTTATCCACAGAAATAATATACATATACATATATGCATACATTTGCACATGAGTACTTAAATAATTATTGTATGCACAAATTTAATACACACACTATGTACAATAATAAGTAAACACCACATACATAGAATATAAAATGAACAAAAATACGGGTGTCTCACATGGTCTATAACAACGATTTCACGAATACATCAACTCTCTTCACAACGATTTTGATTTGAATGAATTGTCATACATTTTTGTTATCATCTTCTCAAATAAATTTGAAAATAACTATTCTCTATAATGTTCAAACATATTTTTAAAACACTGTGGAGTTCAAGTCTTCCCGCGTATATATTTGTATCTTGCACCACGTAACATTTATAGTGATTGTACACATCTCTGCATACCACATATCCATGTGCATTCTACACCTGTGTTTCTATAACAAACGCTTTTTAGGGTGATAGAATGACATGTTTATTTTGGTGTACATTCTTATAGCATGACTTCTAACGTTGACTGATAGCATAGAGATAGTCTAGCTGTCTACGTGTTGGTATTTATTGTATGCAGGTCTTTTGCCTGTACCATATCTTACAACGTTGGATAACCTGAAGTGAAAGATATCTGGATGAATCCTCTCTGTGTATGTGTCTCCTAGAGCATTAATGACTGCAGGCTTACCTATTCCATACCTCGGACCATACAGTCTAACGTGCTTCAATCATAGAGACAACGGACACTTCAACGGTCATATTTTCAAGAGAAGATATATAGAAAACTGATGACTCCATGAAAAAATAACAAGGGACAGACAGAGAGACAAACTGAGCAACACACATAGAATCCTTCAAGCACTTGCGAGCATCAACAAGAAGAGCTCATTCCTTCCAGTGAAACAACCTTTAGCTCTCAGCTCTCCATTTTTCATTTGCTTAGTCTTTGGAGAGCAAGTGTAGTTCTGAGAGATTTTCTTATTGCAAATCTTTGACTCTCAGATTCAGCCTCAGATCAAGCAATTTCTTATAAGCTTGGTCTAGGGGCCATTCGCCTTTTACTCACATTCTTTGTGTGTGTTCCTCTTCGGTTGTGAAGAGAAGACCTGTAGGAAATAGGTGGTTGTTATTCCCTTCATTGAAGAAGGAAGACTTGTTGCATCAGGTGTTGGTTTGTACCTCTTCGGGATAGAAGAGAACTAGTTGTTGCTGGATGTGTAAGAGTCCTTAAGGGGGACAGTATCTGTGACGGAACGCCTCGGCCAAGCCCGTTAAACCAATAACGTACTTGATCCGAGTCCGCCTCCCGCGAACGGGCCGAAGCCTCGCAAGGGATACCAAACCACAGTCCATGTAAACACAAAGGAACACACCACATTTTATAAATACTTCACAATTTACATAGCCAAATTTCCACTGTAAAACTGAAAAGAAGTACAAGAGCCTGAGGCATACCCCGAGGTGCAACTGAAGAAAGTAAACAACTAACTAAGCCACACTGCTGGAGCTTCCAATACACAGCTGGAGGTACTGACCCTGTACCGCTACGGCGCGGCTCTGAACCGGACGACGGTCGTGAAACGTCCTCCTCGCTCTCACCTGTGGGGGTAGGGGTGAGCCTCTCTAGTCACTGGCTCAGTAGGGAACTCCCCCAAACCCGAGCAAACCAAAAACCACAGATACAAAGCTATAAACAATATCAACAATTTATAGAACAGCTAAGCAGGATATTAAAGCTGTAAAAGTACTCACCGTCTGTCGACTAAGAGAAACAACTGTAATAAATAAACGGCAAACCAGTACAGGTGTACAAGCTAAAGTAGAGACTACCAAACACGAGTCACGTGAACTGGTTCGCGACACCAGTAACTGACTCGGACAAGCTAACACAGGTCTACCCCTCAGTCTCGCAGCCACGGACGAAAGGTCCAGCTGCCGCTCCACGTGAAAAGGTCAAGCAACTGTGGATACCAACTAAACACCACCACCTGCGGACCACACGGTCGCAGGCCCATGCCTGAAACCTCTAGAGATCCTGGCCCGGAACTCTCTAGAGTGAGGCACTGGAAAAGGACTAGCTGGGGTCCAGTACGTCTACTGGTGTCCGTACCCCCAACTACAAGCGCGCTACAAGTGACTAAAGACAAACACAAGTGTCACTATCCCACTGTCGTCTTTCCCTCAGCCGGACGTACAACTCAAGCACAAGAGTGAGGGTGTCTAGGTCAGACGACACAGACCTCGACGGTACAACACAAGTATCGGGACAAAGCCCCGAGCTAACAGCCTGGCTCACAAAGAACCTGGGGCACCCAACTGGAGAGGTAACCACAGTAGGCGTCGTACTACTCGCCATGTACACAGAACCACGTGCACGTCACACACAAACCACGTGAAACCTCAAGTAAACCACAAGTAACAACGGTCCACTACACGTGAACCCAACCGAACTCGCGTAATTAACGCGCAGCAACGAAAGTAGGTAACTAAATGCATACCTTGTATGCTAAACACGAGAACTTTGTGCACTTAGTGCACCTCAGGTGCCAACGCACATGCATTATCGATAAATACCATAATTAGTCATTCCTGTTTATAACCAGTAGGCGGCCACATCGACTGCCGCTTAAAGGAAGTCGACGGCAAGGGATCTGGCCGTCTACATCCTGGCTGATGAGCTTGGCGACAAACGATGTTGACGCCAAGTTCTTCGGCCTCTAACCCTGTAGAAACCCTAATCCGAATCTATGGGTTTTCCAACCGTTAAAACAACGAAAAAACATACTGTAATGATCCCTCTAACTTCCATGCACCATATTTAAACCAAAACAACATGTTTTACTACCTAAATTCACCAAACCACCCATTAACCCCGCATGGTGCAACATAACCTAAAATGCATTAAATCTGTTGTTTCAAGTGGTTAAGTCATATTTTAATGATCCTACGGAGCTAACAGGGTTCATCCCCTACCTCAGAATACGCTAGAACCTCCCGCAATCTCCCGGTTCACATCGAACCCTCCGCGAGCTCCGACGGGAATTGCACCATGCCACGACGTTTCCTCGCGCAATTCGGCAACGCCACGCATTCTACGATCGTCCAACCACCCTTCGGTACCTGCTGGAAGCTTTAGAGACATGGGGGCAACAAGCTGGGGCAAGGGAGAATGAGAACCAGGTAGAAAACCTGCTCTCGGGTGACCCTATAACCTACAGAATTCTCAGGTTCGCGTCAACCCCTCTGCCGCCAAGAACAACCGCCACCCTAAACGTCCACAGCCATTGCCGCCAAGATCATGCAGTAAACGGCCACATACCTGGACGCCAACAGGTCAACAACCCCCCTGGCCGCCAACCCCAACTAAACTACAGCAGGTCCTATTTCATTTCAGGACCAAACCTGCACTTTACCTGCTCAAACCACACATCCACACCACACATTCCACACAACCAACTCACATTGGCCTCACAATGGCCTACACAACCAACACACACATGATCCGCATGGATCCGAAAAGCTCGCGACGTTACATTACTATCATCTAAAAAGAAAATTTCGACCTCGAAATTCTTAACACAATTCAAAATTAAACAACTTAAACATACACACCTTTACAAGCACTATCATCTAATAAGAAAATACAAAAGCTCATGCAAACAGATAGGGATACCCTTTAGCCATTTCCTCGGCTAACTCTCAGGTATCCTCACCACCCAACCTATTTTCCCATCTCACTTTAACTAGCTCAATTTCTTTATTCCTTAGCTTCTTTATCTTTCGATCTGTGATCTACACCGGATACTCAGGCATAGTCATATCCGGCCTCAGGTCACCACCTTGATATCTGATTATTTGAGCTGGATCTTCAATACACTTTCTCAACATAGAGACATGGAAAATATCATGCACATCTGCAAAATATGCTGGCAAATCCAGCCTATAAGCTGCTTCCCCAATTCTTTCAATCACCTGGAAAGGTCCCACGTACCTTGGACCCAACTTTCCAGACTTGCCAAACCTCATGATACCTTTACTTGGACAAACTCTCAGGAAAATAAGATCTCCCACTTCAAACTGAAGTGGTCTCCTCCGAACATCTGCATAACTCTTTTGCCTACTTTGAGCTACTTGCAATTTTTCTTTAATAAGCTTTACCACTTTTGTGGTTTGCTGAATCAATTCAGGACCCACTAACTGCCTTTCTCCCACTTCATTCCAGTTCAATGGGGTTCTACATGGCCTTCCATATAAAGCTTCATACGGTGCCATCCCAAGACTGGTATGATAACTATTATTGTAGGCAAACTCAACCATTCCCAAATGATGCTCCCAGCTACCTCCCCAAACTAAACAACAAGCTCGCAACATATCTTCAATTGTCTGGATAGTCCTCTCTGTCTGACCATCTGTCTGGGGATGATAAGCGGAGCTATACCTCAAGTCAGATCCAATTACTCTTTGCAGACTTCTCCAAAAACCAGAAGTAAATCTTCGATCTCTATCTGACATAATAGTCTTCGGAATACCATGCAGTGGAACAATTCTTTCAACATAAATATTTGCCAACCTGTCCACTGCCTAAGACATACTTACTGCCACTAATCTGCACACCTTGGTCAATCTGTCAACAAATACCCATATCCCATTATGCCCGGAACTCGACCTTGGTAAACCTACGACAAAGTCCATAGCAATATCATCCCATTTCCACTGTGGAATGGGTAACGGTTGCAACAAACCTCCAGGCTTCTGATGCTCTGCTTTAATCTGCTGACAGATAGCACATCTTGCAACAAATTCTGCTATTTCTTTCTTCATATGAGGCCACCAAAAATGCTTTCTCAAATCATGGTACATTTTAGTACTACCGGGATGGATAGTGTACCTAGATTTATGAGCCTCTTCCAGCACTCGCTGCTTTACCTCTCTTTCTGCAGGAACAAACAACCTACCTCGGAGTCTGACCACACAATTATCATCAATAGAAACTTCTTCCATTTTCACAATCTCAGCTAAACCTACATCTGCTCTCTGAGCCTCAATGATCTGCCAATATAAAGACGGCTCTACAGCACTAGCAGCTAGAATTGCCCATCGCTGACTACTGGGCACATACAAGGAATTCTCTGCTACTTCTTCATACAACTTCCATTCATTAATCATCATCAATCTTACATATGCCTTTCTGCTCAAGGCATCAGCTACAACATTGGCCTTACCCGGATGGTAAGCCAAACTGAAATCATAATCCTTCAAATATTCAATCCATCTACGCTGACGAAAGTTTAAATCCTTCTGCGAGAAGATATACTTCAAGCTTTTATGATCTGTAAAGATCTCAAATCTCTCGCCATACAGATAATGCCTCCACATTTTCAAGGCAAACACAACTGCTGCCAATTCCAAATCATGAGTGGGGTAATTCTCTTCTGCTAGCTTCAATTGTCTGGACGCATAAGCTATCACTTTACCATGCTGCATAAGCACTGCGCCAAGTCCTCTCCTTGAAGCATCAGTATACAACACAAAACCACCACTCCCTGCCAGTAATGTCAATATAGGTGCTGATGTAAGTCTTTCCTTCAATTCCATAAAAATTTTCTGACATTCACCGGACCACACAAATGGCACACCTTTCCTGGTCAATTTAGTCATAGGTGCTGCAATCTTAGAAAAATCTTGAATAAAGCGCCTATAATAACCTGCTAATCCCAGAAAACTTCTAATCTCAGTAATTGTCTTAGGCACTTCCCATCTCATCACTGCTTCCACTTTACTTGGGTCTACTGCTACTTCTTTAGCTGAGATGACATGACCTAGAAACTGAATTTCTTTCAGCCAAAATTCACACTTATTGAATTTGGCAAACAACTGGTTATCCCTTAACAACTGCAGGGTAAATCTCAAATGAGCTGCATGCTCCTCTTCAGATGCTGAATAAATCAGAATATCATCTATAAAGACCACAATAAATTGATCTAAATATGGATGAAAAATTATATTCATCAGATCCATAAAACCTGCAGGAGCATTAGTCAACCCAAATGGCATAACCACAAACTCATAGTGACCATATCTGGTTCTGAAGGCTGTCTTATCTATATCTTCCTATTTAATTCTCAACTGATGGTACCCGGACCTCAAATCAATTTTAGAAAATACTTTTGCTGATTGCAACTGATCAAACAAATCATCTATCCTTGGCAACGGGTACTTATTCTTAATGGTCACATCATTCAACTTTCTATAATCAATACACATCCGAAAACTTCCATCTTTCTTTTTCACAAATAAAATCGGCGCTCCCTAAAACCTTTCTGCAACAATTCTTCTAACTGCTTTTTCAATTCCTTAAGTTCTGCTGGTGCCATCCGATATGGAGTTTTAGAGATCGGCATGGTACCTGGAAGCAACTCAATAGTAAAGTCCACCTCTCTATGTGGAGCTAAACCAGGCAAATCCTCAGGAAAAACATCAGCAAATTCCCTAACCACGGGAACTGCTTCTACTGGCTAACTGGCTTCTACCAGACTTACCGAGGCTAAATAAGCTACACACTCATCATTTATCAACTTTCTAGCTTTAATTGCAGAAATTAGAAACTTGGAGGTATAAAAAGGCATACCTTCATATTCAAATACTGCACTATTAGGATGACAAAACCTGATCCTTTTCTTTCTGCAATCTAACATTGCTCCATACATCTCAAGCCAATCCATACCCAGAATAATATCATAATCTGACAACTGCAGGGCATACAATTGACCCGGCATTTGGTTCCCTTCAATCATAACAGGAGCTTCATCTATATAGCTTGAAGTGAGTCGGAACTCACCCGAAGGAACCTCCACTACTAACTCACAAGACTTCTCTTCTAAAGGATGAGCTATACAATCCAGAAATTCTTCGGAAATAAAAGAATGAGAGGCACCCGAATCAAATAAAACTCTTGCTGAATATTCATAAAGAGGTAAAGTACCTTCTATCATATTCGATGCCTCCGCCTGGGCTCGGGTGATAGCCATAACCCGGCCTCTTCCTCGCTGCTGCGGTACTCCTCTGCCACGACCTGACTGTGGCTGCTGAAACTGCTGAGGTTGCTGCTGCTGCTGCACACCTCTTCCATATCCATATTCTCTCGGATAGGGACAATTGCGGATCAAATGTCCCGGCTGGTTACAATTATAACACCGATACCCTGGTGGAACTATAGACTGCCTGGCAGTACTCTGCTGCGACTCCTCCACCTCAGGTCTACCTCGGCCCTGCTGAAACTGCGGACGACCTCCACATCCTCTTCCTCTGCCTTTAAATGCTTGCTTTAATTTCTGGCCCCATTTACCAAAGCCTGATGAAGAAGGTCCTGCTGGTGCTTTACCCTTACTCGCACCCACTGACTGCTGCGGTAGCCGGAAACTACCTGAACCTGACTCGCCCACCTGACAAGTCCGAATAGACCTCTCCAGTGTAGCTGCTCTCTGAGCTGCCTCTTCCACTGTCTTGCACATGAGAGGTACTATCGCATCCTGCAATTCCACTCTCAAGCCTCTGATAAAATACTCAACCATCATATTATTATCTGAAACCACATATGGCGCATAACGGCTAAGTGCCATAAATCTCATCTGGTATTCCAAAACTGAAGAATTACCTTGCTGGAGAGTCCGAAACTGCTCTCTTTTTACTTGCTCCACTTGGATCGGAAAGAATGTATCATTAAATACATCGAGAAATTCTGACCAAGTGATAGCCTCCTCTGCTGTCACGCCCCAACGCGGAATATCGGAGCGCGAAGGCAGTTGCAAGAAAAGGTATAGAGCAAGTACTAGACATCAAACCATTGCACATTGAATAATGCTAAAGTAAATCTTTCTCATTAATAACTTTTCTGTGTCTAGTTACAACCACTAATATCAGAGCCATTCTACAGGGCCCAATTACATTGCAATAAAAGAAAATAACTAACTAGAACTCTAAGATAACATAATGACTCAAGGGTACTCCTGGCTTCACTCTTGGTCATTCCCTTCCTCGTGAGTGTATGTGTCATCCTCGGTCTCACCTGAGAACACAACATCAAATAACGTAGGGTGAGCGATAACGCCCAGTAGGACTTAAATCTCAGGCTCAAGCAGGCTTTAAATAATTAACGCATTTAATGGCAGAGTGTCTAGAGATAGCAGGTACAAGAGAGTCAAATATAGTAAGAGATAGCACAACAGGTAACAAGATAGCACAATAGCACGAGATCGCATATAGTTTCCAAAATAGCACAAGTACCGAGTATAGCACGAATAGCAGAATGGCCATAGCGCAACTAGCACAAGTATAACGATAGCACGACGAGTATAGCACTTGTTTGTCATTCTAGACAACGAGAAAGTATAGCACGTTTGTGTTTTGATTGTCATATAGATAGTCGAGATAGATAGCACTTGAGTGTAATGCCAAACACTCTGATCATTTAACTCCCATGGGCACTAGCACTTTCGGGCGCACATCCCAGGACCAGATCGGGCCCTTTATTTATTGCCAGGCATTGGTTATATTGTTTATCTTTAGACAATCAGTCAATGGCCAGTATAGAGTACCAAGAAATAGATAAGAGCACTAGATGAATAGACGAGATAGTGGAGTGAACATGAATAGGTGAGCGAGTAGAGTATAGATGAGAGATAATGGACATTGCACGTAATACGTCGAGTAATCAGGCGATAGTAACAGTTGCACAACACGCGCACTTGGTGTTGGCAGTCAGGTGGAACTCACGACCCTACCACTGGCCTTGTTATGCACAGGTCCAGAGGTCCGGCGTGATTTAAGACGAGAGTGAATCTCTAATAGCCGTTTGGATCATATAGATCCCTAAAGGGTATCGTAGGTATTAGGGTACAACCGGCTCGTCGACCATGTGGGAATCCATGATCAGAGGAGACTTATGGAGGCCTTGTGCAAGAGTTCACTAGTCCGGCGAAAGGAATATCCGACGGAGAGTTCACCACAAGCCAAGTAAAGTGTGTATATAAAACATGTGCTCGACGTTCTAGAGGAATTCTAGAACAGTGGAGCGTCGATATCGGTATATAAACAACGCAAGAAACGAATACAAGTCCTTTAAAATAGGGCAATTACTATACTTTACTTCGGTAATTTACCAGATACATTATGAGATATTTTCTGCAAGATTTCAGCCATAAATGGATGGTTCAAGTGTGTGCAAGTGCAAGAGAAATCATAGATAGAAATAAGTCGTGAACATGTATTTTAAATCATTCAATATAGCATCCTTTTTAAGTCGGGTTTTTACTAGGGGTATAACGGTAAGAAGGCGTAAACTCTGAGAAGGCGACATATGCCTGTATAGAAGGCGACAGGAGCAGAGCAGATCGCGACAGGGGGTTACACAGAAGGCGACAGAGCTGTCTTGCTCAGGCGGCCAGAACGCGACGGGTGTCCTGTCGCGTTGAGAACGCGACAAGAAGGGCGTCGCGACGGGCTTGAGAAGGCGACGTGTCGGGCAGTCCCTTTCTCAGGTCCGTGGCCTGGGTCTGACAGAGTTCTGCTCTGTCTTGGATTGCGGTCCAGAAACTTGCCTTTTTGACATAGGGTAGTTCAGAAAATCATAACTAATTGTATACATGATGAAAATTCATGAAATCAGGGGCAAATGAAACTAGACATGCGAGAGTACTTCCAGTAAATAGGAATTCGAGAGAGAGCATGGTTTGAACATGGTTTGAGGACGAACAAGAACAAGTAACATAGAACATGCTACAGGGAGCAAGATCGATTTAATTCGAGTAACATGCTCAACAGAATTTAGGGCTTTTAGGGGCAAAAGATGTCTATCATGCATCAGTATCTCCCATAAAAATATGGAGGCATGAGATAGAGTATGCAAGGAGATATGAATTAAGCATGAAGGTTCGGGGTCATAAGAGTTGCAGAACATGAAAAATCAAGAACTAAAGATATACTCGATGGAAAATTATGAAACTTGAGGGTTTCGTTCCTGATAGATGATACATCCTACAGAAAAAGTTTCATGGTTTATGCTTGTGAGAATGCCTACCTTTGACTCAATTTATCTTCTAGGGCTAGAACTTGAAGAACGGGGTTGAGAGCTTGAAAGCTTCTTCTTCCCACGAAATCTCCTCCTGCTTGGCCTCTCCTCCTGGTCCAGGAATCCTTTGGCACGAGCTTGGGTCGGCCATGAGGGTTTTAGGAGAGTATTTAAGCTTCTCCTCTTTCTATTTCCTAATAGGACTCTAACTCCTATTAAATTCCGAATTTCCTCTTTCCTAACCTCCTTCCAAGCTTTCCAATCCCTATTTAGACTTGGAAGAGATCCAAATTCGTGCTAATCCATATGGGGTAGGTTTAGGAATCCAACTCCTATTCAAACTTCCTATTTAATGCATTAAATACCTCTTTTCTATTTAGGTAATAATTTAGTTACGAATTTAGGGTATTTTCCTATTATTCTCTTTTATAAATTCTTATTTTTGACCCAATAATTTCTAGAAGATCCATTAAGCAAAGCCCATTACTCTTTTCCATCTAATGGGTTTTATTTAATGCTCTGTTTAAATATCCATTTAGCCAGGTTTTAAATTCTTTATTTAAATTTTTATTTGTCGTAAAAATTCAGGTTGCTACATCTGCCCTGCCTGCAAAGGTGGTCTGCATCTTCAGTCGCCACCACTCCAATGCAAAACCCCTCAACTGATAAGCAGCTAACACCACTCTATCCGCTGCCGGACACCTCATAGTCGCAAAAACTCTTTCAATTTCATGAACCCAGCGCTCTACTGTATTTGGGTTCGGCCCTCCTGAATAAGTAGGCGGCTGCAATCTCAAAAACTTCTCCACCTGCATTACTGGTTCTTCTGCTATCAGCACTGGTGGTGGTGGTGGCACAGGTGCTACAAAAGGCACCTCCACTCTTGGCAGAACTGGAGCAACATGTACAGCCTCTCCATCCCCAGGTGGCACTGCTATCGGTGGTACTGGCGCCTGCTGATCCATTCTCGCCCGGATATCCGTAAGGCTTTCCCAAATTCTTTCTATCATACGCTGGGTACTTTCCTCCGGATCATCTCCTCCACCACCCCAATCTCTTCTATCAGCCATTTCAGAGATTTCTACATAAACAAAACACTAAACAACAATTAAACAACAAATTATCAAAAACCAGGGTCCCTACCAGCAGTGTACAAAGATCGAAATAAGGCTATGTATCCTTCTAATTCCCTTATATTAACACGGACCTTGCTCTGATACCAACTGTGACGGAACGCCTCGGCCAAGTCCGTTAAACCAATAACGTACTTGATCCGAGTCCGCCTCCCGCGAACGGGCCAAAGCCTCGCAAGGGATACCAAACCACAGTCCGTGTAAACACAAAGGAACACACCACATTTTATAAATACTTCACAATTTACATAGCCAAATTTCCACTGTAAAACTGAAAAGAAGTACAAGAGCCTGGGGCATACCCCTAGGTACAACTGAAGAAAGTAAACAACTAACTAAGCCACACTGCTGGAGCTGCCACTACACAGCTGGAGGTACTGACCCCGTACCGCTACAGCGCGGCTCTGAACTGGACGACGGTTGTGAAACATCCTCCTCGCTCTCACCTGTGGGGGTAGGGGTGAGCCTCTCTAGTCACTGGCTCAGTAGGGAACTCCCCCAAAACCGAGCAAACCAAAAACCACAGATACAAAGCTATAAACAATATCAACAATTTATAGCACAGCTAAGCAGGATATTAAAGCTGTAAAAGTACTCACCGTCTGTCGACTATGAGAAACAACTGTAATAAATAAACGGCAAACCAGTACAGGTGTACAAGCTAAAGTAGAGACTACCAAACACGAGTCACGTGAACTGGTTCGCGACACCAGTAACTGACTCGGACAAGCTAACACAGGTCTACCCCTCAGTCTCGCAGCCACAGACGAAAGGTCCAGCTTCCGCTCCACATGAAAAGGTCAAGCAACTGTGGAGACCAACTAAACACCACCACCTGCGGACCATACGGTCGCAGGCCCATGCCTGACACCTCTAGAGATTCTGGCCCGGAACTCTCTAGAGTGAGGCACTGGAAAAGGACTAGCTGGGGTCCAGTACGTCTACTGGTGTCCGTACCCCCAACTACGAGCGCGCTACAAGTGATTAAAGACAAACACAAGTGTCACTGTCTCACTGTCGTCTTTCCCTCAGCCGGACGTACAACTCAAGCACAAGCGTGAGGGTGTCCAGGTCAGATGACACAGACCTCGACGGTACAACACAAGTACCAGGACAAAGCCCCGATCTAACAGCCTGGCTCACAAAGAACCAAGGGCACCCAACTGGAGAGATAACCACGGTAGGCGTCGTACTACTCGCCATGTACACAGAACCACGTCCACGTCACACACAAACCACGTGAAACCTCAAGTAAACCACAAGTAACAACGGTCCACTACACGTGAACCCAACCGGACTCGCGTAATTAACGTGCAGCAACGAAAGTAGGTAGCTAACTGAATACCTTGTATGCTAAACATGAGAACTTTGTGCACTTAGTGCACCTCAGGTGCCAACGCACATGCATTATCGATAAATACCATAATTAGTCATTCATGTTTATAACCAGTAGGCGGCCACATCGACTGCCGCTTACAGGAAGTTGACGGCAAGGGATCTGGCCGTCTACATCCTAGCTGATGAGCTTGGCGACAAACAATGTTGACGCCAAGTTCTTCGGCCTCTAACCCTGCAGAAACCCTAACCCGAATCTATGGGTTTTCCAACCGTTAAAACAACGGAAAAACATACTGTAATGATCCCTCTAACTTCCATGCACCATATTTAAACCAAAACAACATGTTTTACTACCTAAATTCACCAAACCACCCATTAACCCCACATGGTGCAACTTTATCCAAAATGTCTATTGTTTCAAGTGGTTAAGTCATATTTTAATGATCCTACGGAGCTAACAGGGTTCGTCCCTTACCTCAGAACATGCTAGAACCTCCCGCAATCTCCCGGTTCACGCCGAACCATCCGCGAGCTCCCACGGGAATTGCACCACGCCACGACATTTCCTCGCGCAATTCGGCAACGCCACGCGTTCTACGATCGTCCAACCACCCTTCGGTACCTGCTGGAAGCTTTAGGGACACGGGGGCAACAAGCTTGGGCAAGGGAGAATGAGAACCAGGTAGAAAACCTACTCTCGGGTGACCCTATAACCTGCAGAATTCTCAGGTTCGCGTCAACCCCTCTGCCGCCAAGAACAACCGCCACCCTAAACGTCCACAGCCACTGCCGCCAAGATCATGTAGTAAACGGCCACATACCTGGACGTCAACAGGTCAACGACCACCCCTGGCCGCCAACCCCAACTGAACTACAACAGGTCCTATTTCATTTCAGGACCAAACCTACACTTTACCTGCTCAAACCACACATCCACACCACACATTCCACACAACCAACTCACATTGGCCTCACAATGGCCTACACAACCAACACACACATGATCCGCATGGATCCGAAAAGCTCGCTACGTTACAGTATCCTTGGTAAGTGAAATCCCAAGTTGTTTTTTGGGGACTGGACGTAGGACTTCTTGGGATAGGAGGTCCGAACCAGGATAAAAATCTCCTGTTGTTTGTGTGTTTGCTTATTTATCTTCATTCTCACTAACACTAACTATCAATCCTAGTGTTTTTCTGTTGAGCATTTTTATTGACAAGTTTCATTTTAGAAAGATTTTTAGCAATCCATTCAGCCTCCCTCTCAGCTTTCTATCTAGGCAACACTGCGTTCCACCCATAGACATATGGGCAGACAGAAAGGGCAAACCAGATTGTGGAAGATATGGTGCGAGCATGTGCTATAGATTTTGAAGGGTACTGGAATGAGCAGTTATCATTAATGAAGTTCGCACCATTTGAAGCTCTGTATGGTAGAAGCTATAGATCACCAGTATGCTGGAATGAAGTGGGTGAACAACAGTGGTTGGGACCAGACATGGTACAAAACACTAGTAGAGACATATAGATCATCAGAGACAGAATAAAAATAGCTCAATCTAGGCAAAAGAGCTATGCAGACAAAAGAAGAAGAGACAGAGAATTTCAGATAGGAGATCATGTATTGCTCAAGGTATCCCCAACCAGAGGATTTCAAAGATTTGGTATCAAAGGCGAGTTAAGACCAAGTTTCATTGGTCCATTCGAAGTACTTGAAAGAGTAGGAGAAGTGGCTTATCAACTGGCTTTACCTCCACAATATTCTACTGTACACAATATTTTCCATGCATCTATGCTAAGGAAGTATGCATACGACCCATCACATGTGATAAGCTATGACGATATAGTTATGCACAAAGATATGACCTATGAAGAGAAACCCGTCAGAATTCTGGACAAGAAGATACAACAACTGTGGAATCGACCCATATCTGTGGTAAGGATACTATGGAATAATCATGGAGTCGAAGAAGTCACATAGGAACCCGAAGCAACAACGAGACGGAATTATCTGGATTTATTTAGTAAGCAATTCTTCCTCTTATGATCATTTGAATTTGGGGACCAAAGTCATTTAAGGGGGGGGGGGGAGGATGTAGCAACTCTAAAATCTAAATAGTTGCTAAATAAATTAAATTAAAAGAAAAGTGAATAATTAAAAAAAACTCATTAGGTCAAAATAGGTAATGGGTTACTCAAGATGGATCATACATGAATTAATGGGCCCAAAAGTGAAGAGCCCAAGTTGGATTAGAGATAATTAAGCTAAATTTCGTGACTAATTTATTAAGAAATTAAAAAGGGGAAAGATAATGACTAAAATGACTCCTAATTATCCTAAAAAGAGTCCTAGACCTACCCAAACCCCTTGGCCACGGATCTAGAGCCCACCCTATGCTAAATAGATGGATAAAATATAAGAAAAGGGAGATAATTATGGAAAATTCAGAGTTGGATGAGAGGGGAGAGTTTTAAGTGAATAAGGAGACTTTAAACATCCAAAAACCCTCCATTTCATCTCTAGCCAACCCTAGACACCCTCTGGAGCTTGGAGAATGAGGAGGGGAAGCACTTGGACGTAGAGATGAAGGAAGAGAAGGCTAGGAACGAGGTGTTCACCATGAAGAACTTATAATAGCATGATCATACATTGTCAGAAGTCCAATTACTTCTTACTATGTATACCCCTTCAAGTCTAGTTTCATTTAAAACTGATTTCGTGATTTTTTGTTATGTGCACAAATTTATATGAACTTTTACAAGGGACTGCGTCGAACCCTCGACTACATGGATAGTAGCCCAAGGAGTTCTGTGCAAGTTCTTGTGCTCGGGCCGAGACCCTGAGAACGCGATGACCCGATAGGTCGCATTCTCAACTGGGTCGCGACAGAGACCCACGTCGTGTTCTTAACGCGACATGAGCCAGTGTTGCGATCTTCTCATTAGGTCGGCCCTACCTGAACGCGTCACCCTGACACGTCGCGACGACGACCTCGTCGTCACGTCGGCATCTCGGCTGAACCAAATCACATCGGCTTGATCTGTCATGACCTGATCAACCACCACGTCGGCCGGGCCTGTCGCAACCTGAACGCGACACCAGCCAACATCACATCCTGACTGTTGCTTCCAGAAACCCTAATTCTTATACATATCATTGTAGACACTCGATTCTGGCCCTTTAGTCGAACCACATTTCTTGTTATCTTAATGAGCCCCAAGTTAGTCATTCACCTTAAACCCACCATTAGCTTTGCTTTGAGCCCATTAAAAGCGCAATTTTCATGATATCTCATCCATTATTCTTTTAAAAGAGTCCATGTGCCTTAGGTCCTCATTATTCTCCCATTTTATTAATCCATTTTTGAGAATATTCGATTTTTCATAACGCGACAGGTCGGGGCACCACGTTAACCTTGTCGCGCCCCCTTTGGCCGTCACGATAGCCCATGCATATCCATGCATGTGGCTTCAGAGTTGTGCCCCTTCTGGCCGTCGTGTTCATCCCTGTCGTGCCCCTATGACCAGTCGCGACAACAGCCGCATACACTGGCCTCTGCAACCACCTCCTTTTTATCTTCTCATGGCCTTATCTTCATCCCATGCAACCTCCCAACCCCCCTAAGCGCGGATTGAGGTTCCAGGACCCTTGGAAACCTCTCTAGGACTCTCCCATGTAGATTTACATGCATTTATCGCCTTATTTTTTGTCATTATCTCCCATGGACGGGATATTCTCTCTCTAGCTTTATAAAAGCAAGGCCTCTCCTTTAGGAGAGAGGAGAGCCCCATTCTCACCACGAAGTGCTGCCAAAATTTCCTCTGATCTGGACTTAACCTCGTGGCTGTCCATCTCCCTCCATTTTCCTCACATTTCCTTCACTAAGCCATGCATACTTCTTCATCCTCGGAGCTTGGTGCTTGAGGAGGGCGACTCCTACATTCTCTGGAGTTTCTATATCTTTGTGGACGTCGTTCAACGCCAGGGAGTCACCCCATATGGGGCTCTTTCTTCCTTCTCCCTCATCTCACTTTTCATGCATGCATGTTATTTCTTTCTAGATAGATTGCATTCCTTTTTACTCCCACGTTTTCCATCCACCTAAGGGGTTTAAAAATCACCCCCAGGTCTGTTCCCTCCATGCTTCACCTTTCCTTTTCATTTTTGGATAGATGCTACGTTTAAGTTTATTTTAACAGGGTGTTTTTTGTTGTTTTCCTTATTTTGACAGGCACACAAGCAAACATAGATGAGTAGCTCTTGTTCTCTGGCCAGCCGGAGGACAAGAAGAAGGTCCACACCAACTTCTCTTGCACTGCAGGGAACGCGGCTGGCGAGGGCGACGCGACAACGTTGATGCGCCCTATTAGGGCGTCGCGACATCAGACCCATCGCGACGGGGTCGCTCGTCGCGATCTCAGGTTAGTGCCCCGTTCTCTCTTCCTTTTCCTAGCTTAGTTAGCCCCTTATCATTCTCTTACACGGCAACTAGTTAGATGGTGATCACACCCTTATTTCCATACCATTAGTTTTAATATCCTATCGCGTGTTTTGGGGTGCACATTTCCTGTGATTACATCTTTTGGCGATCACGGTGGGACCTTCAGTGCTAGCCTCGTGAGTTTTGCCTATTTGTCTACCATGTTGTGTTGTTTAAATGCTTTCCTAGAACCCTGTTAGGTGTATTTTGTGTTGTTTTGATGTTCCTGTCTTCTGTCGGGGACGCGGCGTATCACGTCTCCGCGACTTGGCCGCATCCACAGTGGGCAACGCGACATGAGGTACGTGCTTCTCCCCTTCTGTTCACCCTATTTCTGTTCTGAGGATTCATCCGTGTCTTCTCCATGCTATTCTTCCATGTATGTTCGCGTTTCTCTCTGTTAGAATCCTGTTAGGGTCTGGTTTTCCCGTTTATTTTTATTATAAGTTTTCAGTTCTGGTCGCGACGTTGGTGGGGAACGCGACTTGGCCGCGACAGCATTGGTGGATGCTATCAAAGGTACACTGTGTATGTTACTATTTTCCGCCCATGCATTAGTTTCTGTCTGTCTAGATTGTTATGTTATGTTGTTTACTTCCTTCCATGCATGTACTACGCTTTAGGATAGTCTGTTTGCCACTTGTTTGCGTGTGATTGCAGTCCTCAACATTCTGCTGATATCGAAACGATTCGCCCTCACATCGATTTGTTAAGTATTCGTAACGATTTGCCCTCACAACGATTCAATAAGTGATCGCAACGATTTGCCCTCACATCGATTTGTTAAGTATTCGTAACGATTTGCCCTCGTAACGATTTCTTTAGTGATCGTAACGATTTGCTAACACAACGTTTTCTTTAGTAGACATAACAATTTGCTATCATAACAATTTGGTCTCATATCAATTTCTTAAGTAATCATAACGATTTAGTCTCATATCGATTTCGTTAAGTGATCATAATGATTTGGTCTCAAATCAATTTCTTAAGTGATCATAACGATTTGGTCTCATATCGATTTCATTAAGTGATCATAACGATTTAGTTTCATATCGATTTATTAAGTGATCATAACGATTTGGTCTCATATCGAATTCTTAAGTTATCATAACGATTTGGTCTCATATCAATTTCTTGAGTGATCGTAACGATTTGTTAACTGATCACAACGATTCATCAAGTTACATAATGACTTGGTCGCTGTAACGATTCGATACATTTCACAACTATTCGCTTACAACGATTGGATTATTAATATATATAATGATTTGTGTATACATCTGTTTACTTATGATTGCATAACGATTCACTCATTTGCACAATGATTTCATAAGTCATACATATAACGATTTCGTGAAATATAACGATTTGATTTTCGAGCTAATTTTTTTTAAATATGTTGAAAAGTCAAAGTCTTCACGCATATCTTTGTGACAGTTGTGCATTTATTACGATAGTTCGTATCACTACATGAATGCAGAGAATATCTTCCATTCTCATGCTTATTCTGTAAACATATTTTTAGAAGAACGGAATGGAACTTCTACTTCTGTATAAAATCAATCTAATGTTGACTGACAACAAGAGATAGCTTAGCTGTCCATTGTTCAAGCTTTAAGTATGTGCAGGTCTCTGACAGCAACCGTCATACAACGTTGGAAAAAATGGAAGTCAAAGAAGGTTACAGAAGATCCTCTCTCTCTTTGCGTGCATGAAGGGATAAAGGACTGGTTGACTGGAAGCTTCCAAGGGTCAAGCAGTCTAACGTACACTTATGCATCGAGACAATGGACACTTCAACGTTCAAATTTTCAAATAGAAGATATATATATAGAAGACTAAAGCTCCAGAAGCAATAATCGAGTGTTTTCAAAAACGAAAATCCGTGACAAGCTTTTTGTGAGCGTTCTGAAGAGAAAAGCGTCACTCCCTTCTGTTCAAGCTCTTAGCTCTCTACATTCAGTGTGTTAGTATTGAGAGCTTCTGTAAACTGAGAGTGTCCCTCACTGTAGATCTTCGTCTCAATTAGCTTCAGATCTAGCATTGTATAAGCTTGATCTAGGGGCTTGATCTAATTTCATTTTTCATGTGTTGTTCCCTTCGGTTGTGAAGGAAGACCTAGTGTGGTATCCAGGGTGTTGTTCCCTTTGGGTGAAGGAAAACCAGCTGGGGTGCTGGGTGCTGTAGTGTCCTTAAGGGGGGCGGTACCCTTGTTAGTGGAATCCTAAGATATTGCTCAGGGAGTGGACGTAGGACTCCTAAGGAGAGGAGATCCGAACTAGGATAATTCTCTGTGTCATGTGATTGCTTTTGTGTGTTTGATTTTTCCGTCACTAATACTAACAATCTGCGAAGTGTGTTTTTGTGACTTTTCTGTGAACAGGTTTTAAGTACTCATTAATTTTAATATCACATTCACCCCCCCATTGGGCTAGCTAGCTGGGCAACAAGTGGTATCAGAGCTAGTCTCTTCGACAAAGAAAAAGATCCAACGATCTGAAGAGAAAAGATCAAATGGCAGCCCAAGGTCACTCCGAAGGCCAGTCAGTCAACAGGCCACCTCTATTTGATGGAGAAGATTACACCTATTGGAAGACCAGGATGGAATACTTCTTGCAAGGATTTGATTTTCAGATCTGGTCAATTGTAGAAGAAGGAGATCTTCTAGTCACCAACGAAAAGGACAAATGGACAGAAGATGATAGAAAGAAGAATTCTCTCAACTACGAAGCCAAGAGCATTTTATGTTGTGCCCTCAGTAACAACCGTGTATCTGCCTGCAAATCTGCCATGGAAATGTGGGAAAAGCTCAGGATCACTTATGAAGGCACTGACAATGTCAAGGAAACAAGGATAGACATTCTGGTGACTCAATATGAAAGGTTCTAGATGCATCCAGTAGAATCTATAACCCAAATGTTCAGCAGATTCACAGATATTACAAACGGATTAGCCGGACTAGGAAAAAGCTATGATATGGGAGATATGGTAAGAAAAATCCTTAGATCCCTACCATCTTCTTGGACTCCCAAGGTAACAGCTATAGAAGAAGCCAATGACCTGAAAAGGATGTCATTGGAAAAGCTCATTGGGTCCCTCATGGCCCATGAGATAAACATGGAGAGATTAGGAGAATCATCTACTAGAAAGAAGCACACAAATTCCCTCAAAGCAGCAAAAGGCAGGTCTGACGAACAATCAAGAGATGAAGCCAGTAGTGAAGACAATGAAGATGAAGAAGCAATGTTGTCCAGGAGACTACAACGGATATTGTCCAAGAAAAAGAAGTATCAATCTGGCAGACGATACTTCAAAAAGGGAAAGGATTTCAAGAAACCTGAAGCAAAGGACATCAAGAAGAATGAACCAATTTGTTATGAGTGCAAGAAGCCAGAGCACATCAAGGCAGTGTGTCCAAAGCTCAAGAAATTTGAATTCAAAAAGAAGGACAGCTCAAAAAAGTTCAGAAGATATAAGAAGAAAGCCATGGCAGCAGCTTGGGACAACAGCAGTGACTCAGATAGCGAGTCAAGCTCAAACAGTGAGGAAGAAGAAAAGGCTAACCAAGCCTTCATGGCAGATCTCGCAGAAAAGGTAACCTCTGACTCATCCTTTGATTCCTATAATGATTCGGATTCAAATAACTTAGAAAATGTGTTTAATGAACTTTATGATAAATATAGAGAAGTATCTAAATTATTAAAAGATAGTAAGAAAAATGTTGCACGTCTAGAGAATACCAATTCAGATTTAAAATCAGAAAATGAACAACTAGAGAAGCAAGTTAGTGAACTTAAAAGAAGAAATGAGTTGCTATACGAAAATCTAAAAGATAAAAATACTCAAATAACAAAATTAGAAAAACAAGAAAGTTTAGACGAATTAAAAAATGAAATCAAAAGATTAACAGAAGAAAATGATAAACTATCAAGTACGTTAGAAAATTTTACTAATGGTAAAAATTCCTTAATACTAAGAGGAGCCAAAAGATCAGGTAAAAGGAAGAATGGATTAGGTTACATTCCACCAATAATGAAGATACAACAGTATATCCTAAAACATATCCAACTCCAAAATTCGTACCTGAACAAGATATAGCATATAAATCAAACTTTAAATATACTCCATATGAAAAAATGACTAGAACAACATGTTGCAGTCACTGCAACAAGCTAGGACATACCATAATAACCTGTCCAACTAAACACAAAATCTGGATAATTAAAAAGAAAGATGAGAATACTAACCAGCAAGGACCCAAAAGAACTTGGGTACCTAAAGCTAAGTGTCTTTATTTCAGGGAGGCCTTCGAGCATCAAAATGGTACTTGGACAGCGAGTGCTCAAGGCATATGTCAGGGTAACAGAAAGCTGTTCTCTCACCTCAAAGCTGAAGAAGGCACAATCACCTATGGAGACAATGGAAAGGGGACTGTGATAGGCAGTGGATCAGTGTGCAGTAGAGGCACAACTGTCATTGAAGATGTACTGTGCGTCAAAGGACTAAAACACAATCTCATCAGTATCAGTCTGCTATGTGATAGAGGACATCAGATCAATTTTCAAGAGTCAAAGTGCAGCATTGTGAAAGATGGTGTAGTCATCTTTGAAGCCAACAGAGAGAAGAATCTATATGTACTTCATCTAGAATAATTAAAAGATCAAGACATCTTCTTAGCGGCAAGCAAGGAGCAGTCAACTGAGCTGTGACACAGAAGATTGGGCCACTGCAGTCTAGATGGCATAAAGAAGCTGATTAAGAGAAGCCTAGTGGAAGGTCTACCTAAAATTTACACAAGATTGGAAGGCATCTGTGGGCCTTGTGCAAAAGGGAAGCATGTAAAATCCTCATTCAAGTTAAAGACTATGGTGACAACCTCTAAACCCTTAGAACTCATACACATGGACTTATTTGGGCCAATGAGGACCACCAGTCTAGTAGGAAAGCAATATGGATTTGTTATTGTAGATGACTATTCGAGATTCACATGGGTATCTTTTCTGGAACACAAGGATGATACGTTTGACAATTTTGTGAGCTTCAACAAAAATGTTCAGAAAGATAAGAAGTATTGCATTGTTGGAATCTGATCAGACTATGGAGGAGAATTCCAGAATGAGAAATTTTCCAAATTCTGTAATGACCAAGGAATTGAACACAATTTCTCAGCACCAAGGACACCACAGCAGAATGGAGTCGCTGAGAGAAAGAACAGGACTTTATTGGACATGGCAAGAACAATGTTATCAGAATATGATCTGCCAAGATATTTTTGGGTTGAAGCAGTCAACACAGCAAGCTACATCATCAATAGAGTAATGATCAGGTCGATTCTAAAGTAGACTACGTATGAGTTGTTCAAAGGAAAGAAGCCTAAGATTAGTCACTTCAGGACATTCGGATGTCCATGCTTCATCCACAACAACGGCAAAAGAAACATTGGTAAGTTACATGCCAAATCAGATGAAGGCATCTTCATGGGGTATGCTTCTAAATCTAAAGGATATAGAGTGTTCAACAAGCGTACTTTATTGATTGAGCAGTCAGTACATGTTATTTTTGATGAAACTAACCATTCCTTGATAAAGGAAGAAGATAGTGATAATGATGATGCAGATAAATTGTCCAAAAAGTTAAAGAACTCATCAATTGAGGACAAGGAAGATCCACCTCTGGAAGACTTGCAACAAAAGGACACAGCACATGAAAATCTTCCAAAGGAATGGAAATATAAGAGAGATCACCCTCCTGAAAACATCATTGGTGATCCATCTATAGGGGTAAGAACAAGAGGTAACATAATTCCATGTGATTATTTAGCTTTTGTTTCTCAAATAGAGCCTAGGATAGTCAATGAAGCTTTTACTTATGAATCTTGAATTTTAGCCATGCAAGATGAACTTAATCAGTTCAAGAGAAACCATGTGTGATCACTTGTTCCTAGACTATCAAATCATCCAGTAATTGGCACCAAATGGGTATTCAGAAATAAATTAGATGAAAGTGGTGTGATCTTAAGAAACAAGGCCAGATTAGTAGCTCAAGGCTATTCCCAAGAGGAAGGCATACATTTCGATGAAACCTATGCACCAGTAGCCAGACTTGAGGCTATTAGAATATTACTTGCATATGCATCTGCACTAGATGTCAAATTATTTCAAATGGATGTAAAGTCTGCATTTCTTAATAGTTTTATTAAGGAGGAAGTTTATGTAGAACAACCTCCAGGTTTTGATGACATTGATTTTCCCAACCATGTTTTTAAGTTGCACAAAGCTTTATATGGTTTAAAATAAGCACCTAGGGCCTGGTATGAAAGGCTTAGCTCATTTCTACTAGACCATGGTTTTACTAGAGGTCAAGTAGATAGCACACTATTTGTCAAATCTAAGGTCAAATATATTCTGCTTGTTTAAATATATGTTGATGATATAATATTTGGTTCTACTGACGAATCTCTTTGCAAGTACTATGAGAAGCTTATGCAGGGAGAATTCGAGATGAGCATGATGGGGGAGCTTAACTACTTCCTTGGGTTGCAAATTAAGCAAGGAAAAGAAGGCACCCACATATGTCAAGCTAAATATACCAAGGAACTCTTAAAGAAGTTTGGATTCAAAAATGCCAAGCCATTATCAACACCCATGAGCACATGAACAAGAATGGACAGTGATAAAGATGGTAAGAATGTAGATCAAAAAATCTACAAGGGTATGATAGGATCTTTACTGTACTTAACTGCTAGTAGACCTGATATATTGTTTAGTGTATGCATGTGTGCTAGGTATCAGGCAGATCCTAAAGAATCCCATTTAAATAATGTCAAAAGAATATTTAGATACTTAGTTAGAACCTATGACTTAGGTATATGGTATCCAAAATCATGTCAAATTAATTTGGTAGGATACTCTGATTCTGATTACGCTGGATACAAAATAGACAGAAAAAGCACCAGTGGTTGTTGTCAATTTCTTGCAGGTTGTTTGATATCATGGTCCTCAAAGAAACAAAATTCAGTAGCTCTGTCAATAGCTGAAGCTGAGTATGTAGCTGCTGGAAGTTGCTGCACACAACTCCTATGGATCAAGCAGCAACTTGAGGATTATAGGTTACATATCAAGACAATTCCATGGTTATGCGACAACACCAGTGCTATAAATCTAACCAAGAATCTAGTACAACACTCAAGGACTAAACACATTGAGGATAGATATTATTTCATTTGTGATCATGTAGCAAATGACAACATTGATATTTCATTTATTGAATCAAACAATCAGTTAGCAGATATCTTCACAAAGGCCTTACCCGAAGAGAGATTTACTTCTCTTAGAAGGGAATTAGGCATGTGCAAATTATGAAAGAATCATCCGTTTAAAACTGAAATATTAATTTTCAGAATTGAGAAAAATTCAAATTATTGTCTATCCTTTTAAGTTTGTCATGTCGGTTCGTTATTTTATAAGAATTTATTCCATTGAACTAGTCAGTTTGTCATTTTCTGCCATCATAGCGCCTCAAAATTCTAAAGGTCATTCTTTTAATTTTTCCTTTATATATCCTGAAATCTGTGCGGCAACGATTCACATCCCTTCATCATCTTCCTCCTTCTGCCTGAGGCGATACCATATCGACTCTGGCATCGACTCCCTGAGATTTCAAGCTTCCACCTTTTTCCCGCGAGAAATTTCTTGAGGGGTTCTACTCCTTTCTCCATTTAGATCATCCAGAAACTCTTCCCATCCAAAACCATGGCCTCTTCTGGTGTCTCTGGCAGCGTTGGTGGCTATGGAGCTGCATTTCTTACCGCCGAGCAATAGGAAAGATATGCTTCAGTAAAGACCAAGCTTTGCGGCCACAAAGTAGTAGATGTGGCTGACTTGCAGAAGAACGGAATGGGCAGTATCGTCGTAGCTATGGGCAGATTGAAGTGGACAAAGATAGCCACCCTATCAGAAGTAAGTTATCCAGACCTTGTGAAAGCTTTCTATGTATGTCTGAAGACAGAGGAAGATGGAACACTGACTTCCATGGTCAAGGGAACTCATATTAGGGTCACACGAGACCTTTTGGCATCTCTCTTTGGTGTGACTACCTCCAGACATAGTGGAGTTCACACTATGGATATCCAAGCGAAAGGTTTAGGGATTGTTGGTCCCGAATTCAGATTGAAGGATGGAAAACTAGATATCAATCAGTTAAATGCGTTCAATCGCTTATTACATTTCATTGTGTGTCAAATAGTAGTCCCAAGGAGTGCCACCTTCTCCACTAGGACAAAGGCGGACTCCGACCTGATGTTCTGGGCTGTCCAGAACCAAGAAATCAACACTGTAGAGATTATGATTGAAAGGATGAAGTTTGCAAGCGCACAGGTATGGGACACAAAGAGCAAGCTGAACATTTCTCTACCTTATGCTCATCTACTCACCAAGATATTTCAACATTATGGCATTAGTGTGGTGGGAGATGTGTCTGAAAAGATGGGCCAAGATATCCGGTCCAGAAATTTGAGAAAAAGTGGTTTTTCGCTTGTCAATGAGGTCTGGATAAAGACTTCTGTGGCTGAGGGTGAAGCCATCATTGGCGAAGCCCAAGAAGGTCAGGAAGCAGCTGGCGCAGTTCCTGTGATTCCAAAGATAGAAGCAGTTCAGGCAGCAGCAGAACCAGAAGTAGCAGTAGCAGTCGTAGCTCAAGAAGAGTCAGCAGCAGCACCATCTGTGGAAGTAGAAGCAGCAGTAGCAGTAGAATCTAGAAGCAGAATTAAGGATATACCTCCAGAGGATATTGAGCCCGTTGGGCATAGTTCAGAGGATCCTCTTCTCTCTTCCCGAGTAGGCTCAATTCTCATAGGTGTACTAGAATCCCTCCAAAGCTCTTTAAGGGATCCAGTAGTTAGTAAAGTTCAAATTGCAGAAGCTGTGGCATCCGGCCACATTGATGAGAATGTTATGGAAGAAGCTCCCAGTCAGGGGGAGCAAGTAGTTGCTCGTGAAGACTTAGTTGTAGAAGATGCTCCCATTGAGGGGGAGCAACATGTTGATGCGCAAGCAGCAAGTCAGGGGGAGCAAATTGCCAATGCCCCCATTGATGATCAGTTTAGAGAAGGCATTGTGGAAAGTGCCTCAGAAGAAGAAAATGAAAATGTTGACCATGAAGAGCCTGTGGTTAGGGCAAGAGAAGGCAAAGGAAAAGGTGTGGCTAAAGAAGTTCCTCTCCTCACCAGTAAGTCACACAGGAGGTCTGGGAAAAAGAAGTTGAAAGTAAATTTGAAACCCATTGTTGAGCACCTGGATGAGCAAGGCAAAATTTTGTGTTTCGTGAAGTCGGATATGGACTCCTTTTTTATCACTCAAAGCTCATCTGCCCGTGAATTAGGCGCACTGTCATCTGATCTTGCAAGCCTAAGAAAAGAATATGACAGTATGAGGAAGGTGCTTGTGGATTTGTCAGCATTTGTGAGGGAGCACTTACCATCTCTCTCCCCTCCTTCCTGTAGTGTAGGGCCATCCGGGCCAAGTGAAGAAAGTAATAGGCCATCAGGGCCTGTCATTGCAGAGCAACAGTAGGTTGATGAAGCTAGGCCATCAGGGCCTGTCTTTGCAAAGCAGCAGCAAGAGGAAGAGCGGCCATTAGGGCCTGTCTTTGCAGTGCAGCAGCAAGAGGAAGAGCGGCCATCAGGGCCTTTGTCTGACAAATCAGCAGAGCCACCAGGGTCAATTCTTGTTGAGAATGAACTCGTTACAGAAGTGGTTGTTGCTGAGGAATCTGGGCCAACAGGGCTGGCAGAGGATGATTTAAGAGAAGAAGATTAGGCTATAGCTCCAGAGCCCCCTGTCCTTCCTACCCTTCCAACTCCAGCCCCTCCTTCTCCACCCACTGCATCCACTGCTCCTCCAGCTCCTCTCACCTTCAAACCACCCCGCTCTAGAAAAATTTCCTCACCTGCACCTTTTCCTTCCCAAACTCCTTCATCTCCTACTTCCTCCACCATTATTCCTCCACCCTTATCTTCTGTTGAGGTTCCTTCCACAACTTCTTCAGCTGGAGCCTCTTCTAGTGGTCCTTCTTTTTCTTCTTCGAGACCATCTGATCTCCCTTCCATCACCCCTGCATCTCTTTTCCATCCACAAACACCTCCTTCCTTCATTACTATTATTCCCGAGGGTGCCCAATTGGCTCACACAGAAATCCAGGACATCAAGGATGAATTTGAAGTAGCAATACTTCGTTCAGTCCTAGCTGTTGGGACCCATTCTCATAGGATAGACTCTTCCAGTCATGTTCCTAAGAAGAGGTGACTCACTTCCACCCATCCTGTCTCTTCTGAACCTTGTTATCCTCCACTTTGGTTTTCTCTTTCTATCACCAATAAGCAACAATCTATCTATGAGCAATTTCTTCAAAAGGTAGTGTTTGCTCACCTCTTTGGCCTTCCCTTCCAAAATCTTTCGGCCCATCTCAATACCATTTTCCCTTATGCCTTTCTTTCCAAGGCTCAACAGTCAAAAAAAAATTCCATGACTAAAGACAAAACTGAAGAGCAGTGGGCTCGGAGCAACAGAGATCTGTACAGTCAATTCCGTCGGACTCAAGCCGCCAGATATCCTCCAAGAGTAGCTCCTCTCTCTCTCTCTGAATGGTTTCAGATTCATCATAAAAATCATTTTGGACCTTTCATTCAAAAGGAAATCAAGTTCATCTGGCACTACAAAATGTACTGCGATTACTGCTATCCTAACAACATTCCAGAGGTGCAGCTGGGCCAGTTCAGGCAAGCCATCTGTGATCTTAGTTCCAAGGTTGCTCACATCGAACCTCTTCGAGTTGATTTTTCCACCTTGGTAATTCCTGATGTGGTGTTCCTTCCTCCTCTTCACTCCCTGATCATGGACTCATCTGTGGGCAAACTCATGTTTGAGAGAGCTGCTCAAGTTATGGCCAGGCTCTCTGTGCAAGAAGGTCGTAACCTTGCTTTTCATAGATTTGTCTTCAAGCAGTATCTTCAGGGGTACCTCAAGGCTGATATCCTTGCCCCTATTCTCTCTGAGTGTGAGAGGTTGTCACCTTCTAATTGGGAAAAGCTCTACACTCTATCTGCTCAACAGCTTAAAGAGTTGAATGCTTCTCAGGCTCGTTCCAATCAACCTCTTCTGTCTCCCGCTGACTTTTTGGATGCAAATTCTCTTCACCTTGTCCGGGACTCCTTCATGAAATGGGTAGAACGGTATAGAGTCTTGCTAGAATTAAAGAAGGAACTTCGACAGCATCAGCTCTTCTATCCCTTTAAAATTACTCAATTTCTTCAGTTTGCCAGTTTTGGTTGCTTCACCCCCTACGAGGTAGCTCTTAGCAATGTCAAATATTGGGATTTCATATCGAATCAGAGGCAGCTTCACATCAAGAGGATGGCTCCCACCATGGGACCCTCCTATTGCATTGAGCTTGGCGCATTTCAAGCATATTTTGAAGAGCAGGAACGCCAAGTGCTACCTGTCATTAGGCGCTTTGCATCTCTCTTGTCTCCTGCCTTCTATCTCTTTGAACCCTCCAATGCTCAATAAATCTCTTTGTTCCTCTCTTTGTGCTCTTTTCTCTTCATCTTTGTCTCAAGCGTTTGATCATTTTGCTTAAATGACAAAAAGGGGGAGAAAATATTGCATTTCTGAAATGCATTTTTTTATGTTATTTCCTCAATTATGCTTAGACTTATTTCAGATCATCTTTGCTAATTGTTAAGTTTTGTCATCACCAAAAAGGGGGAGATTGATGATCAGTTTATCCCCATGTAATTTAAATAAATTATATATCTATTTTGGTGATTAACAAAACTATGATAAAGGTTACTAACATACTTTCTATGAAGTCTAAACACAGGAAATAAACCAAGGGAAAACAAGCCAATCAAGCAAGTATTCATCACACTACAACAGTAAGAGTTCAAAGCATCAATATTTGTCTAAGTCCACATCGATTCTCTATAAGTCATAACGATTTCTTTAGTGGTCACAATGATTCGATAACTGATCGCAATGATTTTCCCTCACAACGATTCGTTAATTAATCACAACGATTTGCCCTCACAACGATTTGATAAGTGATCGCAAGGATTTGCCCTCACAACGATTCATTAAGTAATCACAACGATTTGCCCTCACAACGATTCGATAAGTGATCGCAACGATTCGTCCTCACATCGATTTGTTAAGTATTCGTAATGATTTGCCCTCAGAACGATTCGATACGTGAACGCAACGATTTGCCCTCACATCGATTTGTTAAGTATTCGTAACGATTTGCCCTCGTAACGATTTCTTTAGTGATCATAACTGAAACGCGCGGCATTGTTGACTGAGCATTTCGTTGTCCAGAGTTCATCGCACAAGTCACAATGCGCACTTCCTCTAAACTGTCTCACGAATTAAAATTGTAAAAATGAACTCATATAATGGTGAGTACAGGTCATATCCACGGAGAGGCAGAATAAAGTTTGAATTAAAAACTACTTCGATTTGAAATCTCTATCGACGATGCATTAAACGTGAATCACTGTACCCTCTCAATTGAGGGATCAAGCAGATCAACAGAAATCTAAAATAGACATTCTCATATGACTGGATAAACAGATTCAATCAAAGCAAGCCAAAGAACACGCTCACCTCTCCGAATGCTCAATCCAAAATAGAAAATTATGCACAGAAGCAAACTCTCATTCTAAACAATCTGAACCTCAGAAACGAATAGCAAAAAAATCTCTCAACAGGAAATTACCAAACTAAAGTATCCCTATAGCTCAGGGAATCAACAATCAACAATATCGACTCTGCACGAACACTCACTATCTCCAGAACTTAAAGATCAAACAGAAAATTAGAAACAGAAGTTTACTGTTGCAAACAGAAATTTACTGTTGCTAAATTGGAATTGCTATGAAGAATAGAAATAAAAACAAAATTAAGCTCCGGACTCCCTCAAGACTTCAACACTATCTCTGCAGCAACAAAAATCTGAACTCACAAACTCAACTCTCCGGAGGCTTCCTGGATGCTGGACAACCTCAGAACAGACCAAGAAATGGGGTCTTCTTGGTTGCTCTGTGCCATCTAGTCAGTACATACCTCTAGAGGAAGAAGAAATCAAAGAAGTACCATAGCTTCCCTTGCAGTCGAACCCCCTGACAAACCGCAGAAGAACCTGAAGAACAGCTGCTGAAGGAAATTACAGAATAAAAAATGACAGAAAAAAAAGGAATCCTCACAACTCTCACATCTGAACCTCTTGAATTGTCGAACTATCTTCCACTGCTCAACCATCCAACCAAGAACATAAACACTGAACAAATGCAATGGATCTGAACAAATGCAATGGATCGAAGCAAGTAAATGCAGAATAATTGGACAATCTAAATCTTTAAAAAAATAGAAATTGCTCCCAGCAGCCCCTAGAATGTCTCGGCACAAACCCCCTCCCCAATCTCCAGAAGAGGGGAAGAAACAACAAACTCTAAACACAGAAATAATGGAAGAATTCCATTGGATCCTCCACAGCAGAACTAAAAATCTGGACAAAGAAAGATGATAAAAACACAAACTAAACTACACAGCTCGAATCAACAACACCTCCACTGCTCTGCTGAAACAAAGAAATTACAGAAGAAAATAAAAACTAGAACTCATCAAATCTGAACTGCAGAACTTGCTTAACAATACTGGAAGAACAGATGAAAATAAAACCCCTAAAGAAATCAAACTCTCACTGTCTCAATTCTGGAAGAACAGGAAGAAGAACACTAAAAAAAAAATCCCAAAGAAATCGAACTGGTGAAGCATCTCCCTCACTGCTCTGACAAAAGGAAAATAAAAAAAATGGGAACTAAAATCCTACGAAATTCCTACTGCAGAGCCCCCCCAATTGCTCTGCACCAAAGAACAAGAAATACAGGTAAAATAGGAATTAAAAATCCTAAGAATTCTAACCAACCAGCCGAAACAGGGAACTCTCCTAAGAACAACCGGAAGAACAGAAGAACCTGTCTCCCCCCCTCTGCTCAAACAAGAAATTACAGAAAAAAAAAGGGAACTAAAAATGCTCAGAAATTCTAACTCCAGAAGACCAGAGAAGAAGGCCTTGGGGTCTTCTTATAGGCACCCTGGCTGCCTCTGCATGATCCGGATCGGCACCTCCTCGCCAGTGCACAGCTTCCACCGGGATCGCCACCTCAGCACAGCTGCTTCACACCAGCCGCTCGCCACCTCAGCCACCCTGCTACGCACCATCTGCATCACCTGGCCAGCATGATCCATCGCACCTCCATCAGGCCCGGATCCGCTTCCCGCCATCTGTACATCTCCGCCTCTGCCTCTTCACCAGCACACACTCAGCCGCATGGCCCTGGCCTCATCTCCTGGGCGCCATCCGCACACAAGCCCTGGCCAAACCGCCTTGCTGGCCACACCCCAGCCCACCCAGCATCAGCACCAGGCGCACCCATTGCTGGCCGCCCAGCCATCGCCGCGCCACCTGATCCGGACCTCTGCTCACCTCCTCCATCGCGCCTGGGTGCTGGCCGCCCAGCCCTCTGCACGAACATCACCTGCCAGCTCAGCTGGGCTCCCCAGCGCCAACCGCCTCCAGCTCCCTTGCACAGGGCTCCCTGCGCACAGTCGCCTGCCACCGCCAGCCGCACAGCACCAGCCCAGGCAGCGCACAGGCCTCAGATGCACCGAGCTCCAGCCCAGCACACCCAAATCTCCCGAGCTCCAGGCGCTTCCAGCAGCTTCTGCTGCTTGACCTGGTGAGAATAAAAAAAGTGTTTAGGTGAAGTGTGTGGGTGGGGTGGAGTATTTAAGAAAATGATTTTTTTTTGTTTATTTAATGGGATTAGGTACGTGGCATTATTTGGTGAGATGGTAAAATAAATTTTTAAAGGGAGGGTATGTGGCATAATGGTGGTGGCAGGGTAAAAATATTTATTTAATGGGATTGAGTAAGATATTTATAAAATTTTATTTATTAACAAACCAAAATCTATTTAAAAGAATATTTACAAAAATAGTATTCTAACAAAATTTATTTACAAAATATCTTTTATTTTTCAAAGTGAACCTAATTAGTCAATCTATGACTTATTGAATGAAAAATCTAATCATGTGTATTCTAACCTAATATTGTCAAAAACTTATTTATGTGTGAAATAAAAATTAAAATCAAATTGCACATTATTTACCGACAAAAGATGTCTAAAATCAATTATATGTGTGAAATTTAACGTAAAAATTTATGTAGTTATCAGTAACGATTTGCTAACACAATGATTTCTTTAGTAGACATAACAATTTGGTATCATAATGATTTGGTCTCATATCGATTTCTTAAGTAATCATAACGATTTGGTCTCATATCGATTTCATTAAGTGATCACAATGATTTGGTCTCAAATCGATTTCTTAAGTGATCATAACGATTTGGTCTCATATCGATTTCGTTAAGTGATCATAACGATTTGGTTTCATATCGATTTCTTAAGTGATCATAACGATTTGGTCTCATATAGATTTCTTAAATGATCATAACGATTTGGTCTCATATCGATTTCTTGAGTGATCATAACGATTTGTTAAGTGATTACAACGATTTTCTATCATAACGATTCATCAAGTTACATAACGACTTGGTCGCTGTAACGATTCAATACATTTCACAACGATTCGCTTACAACGATTGGATTATTAATATATATAATGAATTGTGTATACATCTGTTTACTTATGATTGCATAACGATTCACTCATTTGCACAACGATTTCATAAGTCATGCATATAATGATTTCGTGAAAGATAATGATTTGATTTTCGAGCTATTTTTTTTTAAATATGTTGAAAAGTCAAAGTCTTCACGCATATCTTTGTGACAGCTATGCATTTATTACGATAGTATGTATCACTGCATGCATGCAGACAATATCTTCCATTCTCATGCTTATTCTGTAAACATTTTTTTAGAAGAATGGAATGGAACTTCTACTTTTGTATAAAATCAATCTAACGTTGACTGACAACAAGAGATAGCTTAGTTGTCCATTGTTCAAGCTTTAAGTATGTGCAGGCCTCTGACAGCAACCGTCATACAAGGTTGGACAAAATGGAAGCCAAAGAAGGTTACAGAAGATCCTCTCTCTCTTTGCATGCAGAAAGGAAAAAGGACTGGTTGACTGGAAGCTTCTAAGGGTCAAGCAGTCTAACGTACACTTATGCATAGAGACAACGGACACTTCAACGTTCAAATTTTCAAATAGAAGATATATATATAGAAGACTAAAGCTCCAGAAGCAATAATCGAGTGTTTTCAAAAACGAAAATCTGTGACAAGCTTTCTATGAGCGTTCTGAAGAGAAAAGCCTCACTCCCTTCTGTTCAAGCTCTTAGCTCTCTGCATTCAGTGTGTTAGTCTTGAGAGCTTCTGTAAACTAAGAGTGCTCCTCACTGTAGATCTTCGTCTCAGTTAGCTTCAGATATAGCATTGTATAAGCTTGATCTAGGGGCTTGTTCTAATTTCATTTTTCCTATGTTGTTCCCTTCAGTTGTGAAGGAAGACCTGGTGTGGTATCTAGGGGGTTGTTCCCTTTGGGTGAAGGAAGACCAGCTGGGGTGCTGGGTGCTGTAGTTTCCTTAAGGGAGACTGTACCCTTGTTAGTGGAATCCTGATATATTGCTCAGGGACTGGACGTAGGACTCCTATGGAGAGGAGATCCGAACTAGGATAATTCTTTGTGTCATGTGATTGCTTTTGTGTGTTTGATTTTTCCGTCACTAATACTAACAATCTGCGAAGTGTGTTTTTGTGACTTTTCTGTGAACAGGTTTTAAGTACTCATTAATTTTAATATCCCATTCACCCCCCCCCTCTGGGCTAGCTAGCTGGGCAATAGTAGCCACGTATCTGGCCGCCGCGACATTACCTGAGGCCTGTTAGCCACTCTGTTTAGCATTAGTTAGATATTGCATACACTTTGGGGCACTTAGGCCCGTGCATACACTTCTGATCCGTACTGGTTAGGTTTTCCTCCTTGGTTGAGTGGGCCCTCTCACCTGCGAGCCCTCGTGGGCTGACCAGGGCCGCCTACCGAGGGCGTCCGTAAGTCCCCGTGGCCGTACGCACGTTGCGGTTCGCCGGGTTGGTTGTACCTGTTGTACCCCTAGTTCAGCCATCCTGCGCGTGAGTTTGTGTGTTCCCTTAGTCATCTCGGAGTACTTGAGTTCATACCCATTAGGGTCCTTCTTTAGCCCAATGCAACTCAATTAAATCAATCCATTAAAAGGCTAAGTGATAACCCTAAAACCCTGACGCATATCATGTTAATTTGGGTGTTTGCTTGAGAACTCATTTTCTCATCCCCTTCTTGTGTGTTTGTACCTGTTGTTGTACTCCTATTTGTTTTTTAGTGTATCCTTTTAATTCATCCTTCATCCTTTCGTGGCTCTTGTCCATTTCACCTATCCTCCAACCTCTCCTCCTCATGCAGACCCCTCGTCTCATGAGTTTCTTTCAAATTCAGCCCAGCCCAGGGCCCGTCGGGCTACCTTTTCCCACGTCGTCTCGTTATCCTCCTCCTCCGGTGAGGCCGCTGAATTGGAGCGCCTCCTGCTGGAAATCGGCCCTGACCAGGCCCAGGAATTGTTGTCCACCTTTGCTCCACAATCTTATTCAAGGATGGGCTCAACATGCCCACATTATCCTGCTCGTTCTAGTTCCACTCACGTTGTCACTCCTGGATCGGGCCGTCCTCTTGTTCAGCCCACATCATCACAACCGGCCCATTATATTCAATCTGGTCCGGACCTTAGCTCTCAACTCCGCTCTCATGCCCAAGTTGGCCCTCGCTATCCACAATCCATCTCGACTCAGGACTCTGAGCCGGAGCAAGAATTTCCTACTCCTGAGCTTAAGGCTGACTCAGCCTTTGAGTCAGAAGAAAATCTCTCCCAGTGCCAGCCTGTCCTTGCCATCCAACCACCTCACACAAAACCCTTCACATCCAACGAACCCACCATAGCCACCATACATCCCATCGCCACCACATCCTAATGGAGCGAGTGCGCACTATCGGCGGCATGTCTTGAGTCTATTTCCCGAGGGCAAGATAATCCAAGCAAAGGTAGCACAGTCCCAGTCATGCGTTTTGACCCTCACAGCTACATCAGCTGCATGCCGGTCTATGTCCTTATCTCAAGCTCATTTGGGAAGGATAAGCCTCCATCTCCTTAGAAAATTGTTGTCAAGAAGAATTCTCAAGCACTAGTACCAGTCAATTCCAAAGCGAGGATGGTAGCCATTACATTGCTTATTGGAAATGATAAGATTGATGCCCTCATCACTCCTCGCTCAGTTATGTTGCATATAGATTGTCAAAAGAAAGGGGTTCTCTACAAATGTTATGCTATCTCACACTGCTGCCAAGGCCGTCATGAAATCAATGCTTAAAGGTCAGGCACGACGACCTCTAGTTGAAGCTCTCAATAGTACAAACTCCACATCTTTACTAGAGTCCTCACTCAAGGGGCAAGAGACCAAGATGCCCCAAATAAGTGCACACATGGCAATTATGAAAATTGATGAGAGAGCCCTATGGCTGTAGAGGAGAGAAAGACCATCTGCCGCTTGGTCTCGTTATTTGAGAAGGCATGTCAAGATCAAGCGGTCATATCTATCTACAAGAGAAAAGAAGCCACGACACCATAAGAAGACGTCCGCCAAGAAGCAGAGGAGGCTGAACTTGAGATCAAAGCTCCAGAATATTCGTTCCAAAACCCTGACACCATCTGATCCTGAGCAATTCCCTTTATGCATTCTAGCCAATCTTGTTCCTAGAGGAGGCACCCAATCTCTCAATCCTGGGTTGGTGCCATGTTCTTCTCCTCCTACTCCCCCAGGGTCTTTGGACCCTCGCTTATCTCCTCCACCTGAGCCGCCCGATCATCCTCTGGGTACTCAGAGTATCATTTCTTCCCCTCCACTTGAGCCTCTCAATCACTTTCTAGGTATTCAGGGTTTCCCTCTTCCTCTTCCACCTGAGCCTCCCAATCACTTTCTGGGTACTCAGGGTTTCCCTCTTCCTCTTCCTCCTGAACCACCCGATCATCCTATGGGTACTCAAGGTATCTTTTCTTCGCTTTCTCCTGAGCCACCTGATCACCTTATGGATTCTCAAGGTTTCTTTCCACATCTACCTGGGTCACCTGACCTTCATCCCGGGGTTTAGAATTCCTCTCTTCCTCTTCCACCCAAGCCTCCTGATTATAGGCCGGGTCCACCTTCTCCAGGGATGTCTGATCTTGGTCCTGATCCCCTTCCTTCCACTTCACCATCTAATCCCCTAGATCCTTCACCCTTCATTCTGCAGTTCATTCCTTTAACCCCACCTGATCTCAGGTTTGACCCGATTTCTCCTTCACTACCTATTCGAGGTTCTGACCCCTTTTCTCACTGTTCCCGGGGTTTCAGTCCTCACTAACATTCTTCTCCTCCTTTGTAAATCCTTTTGTTAGAGGGTTCTTATCCCTCATATTCTTGTAGAATCTTGTCTCCCTCTTGTTTGTGATTGAGTTGACTCCAATTCTTGCCATCCTTACCTTTTCCTGCAAATGAACTAATTAAAATCCACCAAGATCAAAGTTTGAAGACTAGGGCAGGTCTTTCTTTCAATAAAAGGGGTCGCAATGTGCACCAAATAACCATGTAAACATTTGGACATCAAAGAAGAGTCATCTCAGTTCACAACTAGAGTGGTCGAGTCAGTCTTAGGTTTATTTTGTTTCTGCAGCACTCAGGCTAGAGATTGCTCCGCGCTAGGGGACCAAAGTTCATTCCCTGTCATTAAAGGTCACCTTAAGCAAGGATCATCACACACTCACATGGCAACCTTAGTCGGCTCCTCTAGCAAACATCGCTGCTACTCAGGCCATACCTAGGTGGTGCAAAAGTTGTTCTCTTCTTTACTCGGTCGAAGTGTAAAGGCAAAAAAAAAGGATATTTAGGCATGGCAACCAAGGATAAGGCATGGCAACCAACCTAAGTACCTTGCTGAGAGGAAATGTAACACCCCGAATATTTTTATTTGTTGAAAAATATGAATAATAAAGTTATTGGACTTAAACATTAGTCTTAAATTGTAATAATTGATATTTGGGAATGATTAGTATTAACTAACGTTACCCCAGTCTCGTACTCGGACGTGCGCGCTCCCACAGGGCGACACTGAAAAACTGTAACGAAAATGAAATCCGAGAACACCATAATTTCCAAAAAAATGTGGAGATCTCAGAAATATAAATATCTAAATTTTTTGACATTCGGATTTTGAGATTAAGTCGACGCGGCCATTTTCCGGGTGATTTTTCACCCACTGTAAATAAATGATCATAATTTGTAAAACCATTATATTAGTCTATGGTTAAAATTTCAATACAAATGGACACCATTTGGATAGGTTTACATATGGATCATTAGGCCAGCTGATTTAAGTGCTAATTATGGTAACCATTTTCTGGGATTTTCCAAGAGCTTACGTGTGAGGCTTAGAAGAGGCCAACACACATTAGGATAAGGCTAAGCCAAGGGGTTGGGCTATCATTAAGGTTACCTGCGTGTAACCAAGAGAGTGTATGCATGGGCAACGTGTTAAGATAAAAACCCAATGGTTTTTACTATGACACGTTGGCAGCTAACGTGCCATTGCGCATGGAGCAGCCACTGGGTTATAAATACCTTCCCCCCAAGCTTCGAAACCATGTTTTCCACCCTTTTCCACTGTTATGCTGCGGCCATTGCACTGGATAACATCTTGTTTGGGGAAGTGTTCCTGGTTGCAATCACTGTGAAGAGGTTGCTGCTGCTTGAACAACTAGTTCTTCTTGCACCTTGTTCCTGCTCGAGCTCTTGTTAGAGCTGTTGCTGAGAAGTGGTTGTGGAGCCATCTTGGAGGTTGTTGCTGCTACAACAACAAGCTCCACTTGCTTATTCCTTCACTTATGGTCCTTTCTTCATTTTCCTCAACTAGGTAGGATTCATATCCCTCTTGTTCAATTCGGTTCTCCATATGTAAAAAGGAATTCGTGAGGAACGAATAAGTTGTTATACTTGTGATTCTCTGTTTTCCTTCCAGTCATGTTAGAATTACTCTTGTTGGGAAAGGAACAATTTGGTTCTTTTTTAGAAATCAATTCCTATCCTCTTCCTCTACCTTTGATCTTTGTTCATGATCTGGAGTCATGTAGAAGTTTTAATATCTATAGAACTATGTGAGAATTTTTACTTAATTGTTAGGTACTCCAAGTTTTGATTTAGATTCATGAAATATTTGGAGTTTTAGTGTTTATCTTGTAGGAATCTTTCCAATAAACCATTGCCAATAAGATCATACTTCCAGTACTACACTATATCTAGTTTCAAGTAAGACAAGTTTGAATTGTAAACTTTCTCTTTCATCCTATTTCTTTACCTTATAAACCACTGAGAGAGCTACCATTAGACTCTTCTATTTGATATCAAACATGTATTGGTTCATAAGTTCTATAGTTAGGGTGTTTAGGATAGATTTGAAGTCATTTTTGGAAGTTCTGCAGCTACCTGTCGACAGCCAGCCCAAAGCTGTCGACAGGCGCATGTTTTCCAGACTTCCAGAGTTCAGGACTGTAGCTAGCTATCGACAGATGCCCTTCAGCTGTCGACAGATACCTACAGAGCCAGAAAACCTGAGCTCTGTCTACTGCCATCTGTCGACAGCCCCTTCCTGATTGTCGACAGGTACAATGCTGATTCGGATTTCCGCACTCTTTCATGTCCGAATCCATGCTAAAACTTCATCCTAAAGCCAAGAAAGTTACCCTCTCATTTACCTTGATATTTACTATCATACTACTACAAAGTTCACCACTTTGTGTACCTTAACTTCCCTTGAATTATTCTTAAAGTTGTCAATTATGAATAGCACTCCGATTGAGTCTATTCTTCAGTACTTGGTAATTGGGTCTATAAAATCTGAACACCTGAGAGTTCATATGCTTGAACACCTTATGAGATGTGAATAATTGATGATGACATTATTGGGTCTTTGTACCCCCTGTGATTTATATGCCTGTGCAAATAGGGCTGGTTCAGTCCTAGGAGGAGCACCCGAATTCATTTTCGGACCACGTGGAATGATAAAGGGCATCTGGATGTCTGGCATTGCATCAAACATTTTCTGAATATGGTCATCATGATCCCTATACTGTGTAACTGATATGTGAATAAATTCTTGAGCAATATATTTGAGTATGATCTGAGCTTTACTGTCATTGCGTCAAGTTTACTATTCTGAAATCTGGTGTGTCTCTTTGATATTCTGTTCTGTCCTTGTCTTGGTTACCATGTATACACTCTTGAACTATGAATTGAACTATGGAATTTGAATTCTACTAGGCTAGTTAGCTCATTATTTCCTACCATTTTCAGGTGATACAGCTGAGGATGACGTTTAAGGGTTTGAGTGCTGAGTAGACCAACCGTGACGAACAAGCCAATCTATTTCTATTTCTGTTTTGTAGTGTGAAATGAGGTGTATAAATTAATTTGTTTTGATCTACTCCTCTCGTAGTTATTATGAGGAGTAGTTGTGTAATAAAAACTTCCGCTTATGACATTATGAATGGATAAATAATTATTACCTCTCGTGCTTGTTTTTCTGTCACTTCCGATAAATAGCCTTTTATTAGGACGTGACAGATAAATTTGGTATCAGAGCATTAGTTCGATAAACCTAGGGAAACCAGTGAGATGGGGTAGAAACATGGGATTAGTTAGCATGATTTTTGTAATCATGTAAATGCTTAATCTGTTAATTATTTCAGAATGAACATGAATGCCCAAGAAAGGTTGGTTGCTGCCATGGAAATGCTACATCAGGATATAAAATTGTATGCCCAAGCGCAGCGAGAATACCACCTGCAAATTAAGGAAGAGGTGCTCAACTTGACTGCAGGTGCTTTCATGGCGGGCAATCCCTGTGCTTCTCAAGAAATTATGAGCCAAGTTATGATCAATCTGGATAACTTGAGGTTGGGGCAGGATCTATTGCTCCACCAAGTTGAAGGTCATTGGGAGGCATTGACTGATGCTGCTAGAGAGCTGCACCACGGGGCCGGAGTAGAACAGCAAGCACCACCAATGGAAACCGTTATAGATCTGACCCAAAACTAGGAATAGACTTAGACCCCTCATCTTTTTTGTAAACCTCTCCTTTTGTGTAAATATTAGTTGTATATATGTAACTCCCATATGTATGGGGAGTGAGAGCTTAGTGGAGGATGGAGGTTTGTATACATAGCAAACTTGGAAAGAGAAGGTTGTGATATTTTGTGGATCCATGGAAATGTACTACCATGTAAATACTTGACTTGTTAATAGAGAAGGTGTATTCTGTGAGTTTGAATTATGTATGTGATGGATGTAAGCTTGAGATGATTGTGAAAATTAATGTGTGTATGATTGGATATTTTAGCTACTTTCTCCATTTAGTAATGGATGGAGGTGACACTAATTGGAGGAAGATGGAGAGTTCTATGCATGATCTAACCCGAGAAATGAAGGTGGTAGCCAAAAATAATAGTCACAATGGGACAAGCTTGTTCAAGGATTTTCGAAGCCTGGACCCTCCGAGATTCACAGGAAGTACGGATCCGGATGAAGCTGAGAATTAGCTAAAAGACATTGAAAGGATATTCAGAATGATTAAGTGTACGAAAGAAGAAAAGGTTCGTCTCACTACATTCCAATTGGATCGGGATGTTCGTGCTTGGTGGGAAACTGTGGAAGCTACCCTGGAAGATTCAAATCAAGTTAGTTGGGAAGAGTTTTTGGAACTGTTTAATGAGCAATATTTCTCTGAGGTGGTTCAGGAGAAGAAAGCGAATGAATTTTCTGGGTTAAAGTAGCTAAGAATGTCGGTATCCTAGTATGAGGCTCAATTTGCCCAGTTGTCAAAATATGCTCCTCATCTTATATCCACGGAGAAGCTAAAGGCTAAGAGGTTTATGAATGGATTGCGTCCCAATTTTATTATGCAGCTAACTCCTCATCTGATTACTACCTATTCAGAAATGGTAAAGAGAGCCTTGGCATTTAAAGCTGCAAACGAAACTGTGGATAAGATTAGAGGAAAATCTGGAGAAGGGTCTTCAGATCGAAAAAGGAAGTATGAGTCGGGGAATGCCTCGAAGATTCAGCAAACTACTAATAAGGTAGGCAAAGCTCCGGTAGGGAGTAAGGATGTTTGTAAGCATTGCCATCGTATCGTGCATAAGGTTGAGAATTGCTGGCATAAATTGGGTGCATGTTTCCATTGTGGAAGCACTCAACACCAAATTTCGGACTGCCCGATGGCCAAGACAGCACCAACAAATAAGAACCCCCAAGTAAAGCAAGGTAGACTGCAAGCCATTCAGGATGTGGAACCTGAGTCCCCACAATAAGGCGGATTGAGTGAAGGTACTTTATTAGTAAACTCAAAACCTGCATTTGTGTTGTTTGATTCTGGAGCTACGCACTCTTTCATTAGCTATGAGTTTGCTAAATTGTTGGATGTAAAGTCAGTTCCATTAACCACACAACATGAGGTTGCAACTCCTTTAAGTGAGGGTAAAAGGCTTAAAGATTATTACCCTGCTAGCCAGATTATTGTCAAAGGACATGATTTACCCGGTGATTTGATATGTTTAGAAATGTAGGATTATGACGTAATCCTTGGGGTTGATTGGCTATCGAAATACCATGCAAATATAGATTGCCAATTGAGACAAGTGACTTTCCTAGGAGAGGAAAATTGTTCTATAACTTTTGATAAATCCCAAACCAAAAGAATACCAATAATTTCAGCAGTGAAAGCTTGTAAGTTAGTACAGAAGGGTTGTCAAGGGTATTTGGCTTCCGTGACCCTATTAAATCAGAGCATTGCGGGATTGGAAGATATTCCGGTAGTAAGAGAATTTCTTGATGTTTTCCCTGAAGAGCTACCTGGCGTACCACCTAATAGAGAGGTGAATTTTTCAATTGAGTTGGTACCAGGAGCCACGCCAATTTCTAGAACACCCTACAGAATGTCAATAGAAGAACTGAAAGAACTAAAAAGGCAATTGTTAGAATTGATAGAGAAGGGATTCATTAGACCCAGTACCTCACCATGGGATTCTCCGGTACTGTTTGTTAAAAAGAAGGATGGATCTATGCGGTTATGCATAGATTATCAGCAGTTAAATTAATTGACTATAAAGAATAAGTACACAATTCCAAGAATTGATGATCTATTTGATCAGCTGTCTGGAGCTCAATGTTTCTCCAAGATTGATTTAAGGTCTGGATATCATCAACTTAAAATCCAAGAATCAGATATTCATAAAACGGCTTTTCGAACAAGATATGGACATTATGAATTTGTGGTGATGCCGTTTGGATTGACAAATGCACCAGCTGCATTTATGCGTCTGATGAATGATGTATTCAGGTCCTACTTGGATCAGTTTGTGGTTGTATTCATTGATGATATACTGATCTACTCCAAAAGTATGGAGGAGCATGAAGCCATCTACAGATCACTTTGCAATTGTTACGAGACAACAAGTTATATGCAAAGTTTAGCAAGTGTGAATTTTGGTTGAAGGAAGTGATGTTCTTAGGACACATTATTTCTAAAGAAGGTCTATCAGTAGACTCTTCAAAGATTGAAACTATACAGAGATGGGAGCAACCTAAGAATCTTACTGAAGTAAGAAGTTTTCTAGGCATGGCCAGTTACTACCAGCGATTTGTCAAGGATTTTTCTAGAATTGTCTCACCTCTCACACAGTTAACCAAAAAAGGAACTGCTTTTATCTGGAATGAGAATTGTGAGGAAGCATTCCAATTGTTAAAAGAATGTCTGTCATCTGCACCAATTCTAACCTTGCCGGTGGAAGGAAAAATATTTGAGGTTTATACTGATGCTTCCAACATTGGACTGGGTTGTGTATTAATGCAAGATGGAAGAGTTATTGCCTATGCTTCAAGACAGTTGAAGACTAACGAGAAGAACTATCCAGTATATGATTTAGAATTGGCCGCTGTGGTCTTTGCTCTTAAGCTTTGGAGACACTACCTATATGATAACCAATTCATAGTGTACTCTGATCATAAGAGTCTCAAGTAATTTTTTTTCACAAAAAGAACTGAACATGAGACAAAAGAGATGGATGGAATATATCAAAGACTATGATTTCAAGATTGAATATCATCCAGGAAAAGGAAACACTGTAGCTGACGCACTCAGCAGAAATCCTATAGTCAGGATATTTTGGTTGCAAGTAAGGGAATGGAAATTGTTGGAAGAATTTTCCACATTAAACTGAAAGTTGAAACACAAGAAGAAAGAATTGTGATTAGCAACTTGATAGTGTAGTCAGATTTGTTGAAGCAAATTAATGAGCATAGGACAGTGACCCTATATTGGTAGGAATCAGAGAAAAACTGGCTTCTAAACCTGATTTTCATGAAGATTCTCATGGAAATCTTCGATTCCGAGACAATTGTGTGTACCGGATAATCCCGAAATCAAGAAATAGATCTTAGAAGAAGCTCATCGGTCTCACTACACTATTCATCCAGAGCAGTCAAAATGTATCAAGATTTGAAGAAGTAATTCTGGTGGTGCAACATGAAAAAGGATATTGTGGAATTTATTGCAAAATGTTTGACATGTCAGAAAATTAAGGCAGAACACCAGAAACCTGCAGGAAAATTAAAACCACTTGAGATACCAGAATGGAAATGGGATAGCATTGGTATGGATTTTATTGTGGGATTACCTAAAACACGGAGTGGATTTGATGCTATTTGGGTAATCATTGACAGACTTACCAAATCAGCTCATTTCTTAGCAATAAAGACAAGATGGTATGTTAATATTTTGGCAGCATTATATATGAAAGAAATTGTACGGTTGCATGGAATTCTAAAGAACATAGTTTCTGACCGAGATGCAAGATTTACTTCGCATTTTTGGAGAGAGTTGCAAGATGCTTTGGGAACTAAATTAAAATTTAGTACTGCATTTCACCCTCAAACAGATGGACAGACCGAACGGGTGAATCAAATTGTTGAGGATATGTGTCGTGCTTGTGTATTAGAGTTCGGAAATGACTAGAACACTCATCTAGCAATTATGGAATTTGCATATAACAATAGTTACTAGTCTACTATTCGAATGGCAACATTCGAAGCTTTGTATGGTCGGCAATGTAGATCACCATTATGTTGGGTAGAACTAAAAGAAACGCATATTCTTGGACCAGAAATGATCCAAGAAACGACAGAAGTTATCAAGTTAGTACAAGATCGGATGAAAGCTGCCCAAGACCGACAAAAAAGTTATGTCGATCGACGTAGAAGAGAGTTAGAATTTCAGCAAGGAGAACATGTATTTCTAAAGTATCACCCCGGAGAGGAATTAAAAGATTTGGTATCATGGGAAAATTGAGTCCAAGATACATTAGACCTTTTGAATTATTGAAGAGAGTTGGTGAAATGGCATACCAACTGGCACTTCCACCGCAATTATCTAATGTACATGATATCTTTCATGTGTCAATGTTAAGAAAATATGTATATGATCCGGAACACATTATTAGATACCAAGATCTAGATGTACAAGGAAATTTGGCATATGAAGAAAGACCCGTACAGATCCTCGATCGAAAAATCAAGCAACTTCGGAACAAGGAAGTTCCTTTACTAAAGATTCAGTGGAATAAGCAAGGAGAAGAAGAAGCAACATGGGAATTCGAAGATGCCATCAAGAACAAGTATCCAGAATTATTTCCAGGTCAGTAATCTTATACTTATGTAATTAAATTTGGAGGACCAAATTTCTTTTAGTGAGGGAAAGTTGTAACACCCCGAATATTTTTATTTGTTGAAAAACATGAATGATAAAGTTATTGGACTTAAGCATTAGTCTTAAATTGTAATAATTGATATTTGGGAATGATTAGTATTAACTAACGTTACCCCAGTGTCGTACTCGGACGTGCGCGCTCCCACAGGGTGACACTGAAAAACTGTAACGAAAATAAAATCCGAGAACACCATAATTTCCAAAAAAATGTGGAGATCTCAGAAATATAAATATCCGAATTTTTTGACATTCGGATTTTGAGATTAAGTCGACGCGACCATTTTCCGGGTGATTTTTCACCCACTGTAAAATAAATTCTAAAAATTAAACTAAAATCATCATAATTTGTGAAACCATCATATTAGTCTATGGTTAAACTTTCAATACAAATGGACACCATTTGGATAGGTTTACATAGAGATCATTGGGCCAGCTGATTTAAGGGCCAATTACGGTAACCATTTTCTGGGATTTTCCAGGAGCTTACGTGTGAGGCTTAGAAGAGGCCAACATACATTAGGATAAGGCTAAGCCAAGGGGTTGGGATATCATTAAGGTTATCTGCGTGTAACAAAGAGAGTGTATGCATCGGCAACGTGTTAAGATAAAAACCCAATGGTTTTTACCATGACACGTTGGCAGCTAACGTGCCATTGCGCATGGAGCAGCCACTGGGTTATAAATACCTCCCCCCCCAAGCTTCGAAACCATGTTTTCCACCCTTTTCCACTGTTATGTTGCTGCCATTGCACTGGATAACATCTTGTTTGGGGAAGTGTTCCTGGTTGCAATCACTGTGAAGAGGTTGCTGCTGCTTGAACTGCTGGTTCTTCTTGCACCTTGTTCCTGCTCGAGCTCTTGTTGGAGCTGTTGCTGAGAAGTGGTTGTGGAGCCATCTTGGAGGCTGTTGCTGCTACAACAACAAGCTCCACTTGCTTATTCCTTCACTTGTGGTCCTTCTTCATTTTCCTCAACTAGGTAGGATTCATATCCCTTGTTCAATTCGGTTCTCCATATGTAACAAGGAATTTGTGAGGAACGGATAAGTTGTTATACTTGTGATTCTCTGTTTTCCTTCCAGTCATGTTAGAATTACTCTTTTTGGGAAGGAACAACTTGGTTCTATTTTAGAAATCAATCCTCTTCCTCTACCTTTGATCTTTGTTCATGATCTGGAGTCATGTAGAAGTTTTAATATCTATAGAACTATGTGAGAACTTTTACTTAATTGTTAGGTACTCCAAGTTTTGATTTAGATTCATGAAATATTTGGAGTTTTAGTGTTTATCTTGTAGGAATCTTTCCAATAAACCATTGCCAATAAGATCATACTTCCAGTACTACACTATATCTAGTTTCAAGTAAGACAAGTTTGAATTGTAAACTTTCTCTTTCATCCTATTTCTTTAGCTTATAAACCACTGTGAGAGCTACCATTAGACTCTTCATTTGATATCAAACATGTATTGGTTCATAAGTTCTATAGTTAGGGTGTTTAGGATAGATTTGAAGTCGTTTTTGGAAGTTCTGCAGCTACCTATCGACAGCCAGCCCAAAGCTGTTGACAGACGCATGTTTTCCAGACTTCCAGAGTTCAGGACTGCAGCTAGCTGTCGACAGATGTCCTTCAGCTTTCGACAGATACCTACAGAGCCAGAAAATCTGAGCTCTATCTGCTGCCATCTGTCGACATCCCCTTCCTGGCTGTCTACAGGTACAATGCTTATTCGTATTTCTGCACTCTTTCATGTCCGAATCCATGCTAAAACTTCATCCTAAAAGCCAAGAAAGTTACCCTCTCATTTACCTTGATATTTACTGTCATACTACTGCAAGTTCACCCACTTTGTGTACCTTAACTTCTCTTGAATTATTCTTAAAGTTGTCAATTACGAATAGCACTCCGATTGAGTCTATTCTTCAGTACTCGGTAATTGGGTCTATAAAATCTGAAGACCAGAGAGTTCATATGCTTGAACACCTTATGAGATGTGAATAATTAATGATGACATTATTGGGTCTTTGTACCCTCTGTGATTTATATGCCTGTGCAAATAGGGCTGGTCCAGTCCTGGGAGGAGCACCTAAATTCATTTTCGGACCACGTAGAATGATAAAGGGCATCTAGATGTCTGGTATTGCATCAAACATTTTCTGAATATGGTCATCATGATCCCTGTACTGTGTAACTGATATGTGAATAAATTCTTGAGCTATATATTTGTGTATGATTTGAGCTTTACTGTCATTGCGTCAAGTTTACTGTTCTGAAATCTGGTGTGTCTCTTTGATATTCCGTTCTGTCCTTGTCTTGGTTACCATATATACACTCTTGAACTATGAATTGAACTATGGAATTTGAATTCTACTGGACTAGTTAGCTCATTATTTCCTACCATTTTCAGGTGATACAGCTGGGGATGACGTTTAAGGGTTTGAATGCTAAGTGGACCGACCGTGACGAACAAGCCAATCTATTTCTATTTCTGTTTTGTAGTGTGAAATAAGGTGTATAAATTAAGTTGTTTTGATCTACTCCTCTCGTAGTTATTTTGAGGTGTAGTTGTGTAATAAAAACTTCCGCTTATGACATTATGAATGGATAAATAATTATTACCTCTCGTGCTTGTTTTTCTATCACTTCCGATAAATAGCCTTTTATTAGGAAGTGACAGGAAATCTCAAATAGGGATGGTCAATCAGGCCTGTAAAAGAAAAGCAAAATGGAACAGAGAAGAAGAACAAATGAAAGAAAATCGAGGAATAGGGGCATGGCAAAGAGTGGCAGTACAGTTCCCCGCGGGACGCCCTTGAGCCCGGTCGTACGCATGCCCCAAGCAAGAAACCTGCACAATAAAGTGATCAAAAGCCCCTCCTCAACAGATTGAATCTCTAAGAGGTATGTCGTGGAAGGAAGCTAATCCTGACTTGTCCTTTAATTAAAAAACTTGCACGAGACTTATCCTCAGACTTTCTTCCATTTTTTCCTATAAGGCTAGAACGTCTCCCGAATATGGCCTTTATAGCGGCACCGCAAGTTAGGGGCAACCAACTACAGGACGCCACCTCCCTAATGCACATCTGATCTTTTGGTGGCCTTTAATAAAAGGGAAATGAATGGGGACCCCTTGCCAATAGTTTGATCTTGCTTTAGTGCTGTAGTAGCAAGTGTAAGTACATTCCATTTCATGTGTAGAGTTGGATTTAGTATTATTCAAATTAGTGCTGTAGTAGCAAGTGTAAGTACATTCCATTTCATGTGTAGAGTTGGATTTAGGTATTATTCAAAATTTCAAAAAAAACCAAAAAAAAAATTCAAAAGAAAAAAAATGATGAGCAGCACAACAATGTACTCAACTTCCTTTCTCTCTCTCTTTCGGATCCCATATCACACTCGTGTCAATTTCAATTCACTCCAAAAAAAAAAAAAATTCACAAATCATTGGCACAAAACATAAAAGATCCACTAAAGATAAGCATCATGTATAAAGATAAAAGGGGAGGTGGCTCACAAGCTCCTCACTGTCCACCACCACTCTCCCCGGACCCCTCATGTCTATCTGGTGGTGGTGGCATCTCACCACCACCCCTGCCACTCCTAGCACTCGTCTCCCCCCCTAAGTGCCTCTCCTCCTCCTCGTTCCTCCGGCGACTGGAGGAACCTGCCAAATACTGCCTGACAGAGGCATCGGTCGCTCCGCTAGCTCCGCTTACGCCGCTCCTGCTCCTGCTCCGGGACCGGCCTATGGCTGTCATCACCTCCTGAAGGCCCCGAGCTAGGGTTTGCTACGCGTGCAGATCAGCGCACAGCCGGGCCAACTCCGCCTGATCCACGGCCGGTCCCTGTGTGCGTAGCCTCGCCAGCTCAGTCATCATCTCGTCCGTCTGGGTGTGCAGCTGATCTCTCTTTGCCGCTACTCTATCTACCTCCCTTTGTAGCTGCGCCGCTCGGTCGGTGGCGGTCCTCAGCTCAACCACCTGTCGAAAGCCAAGTCAGCACCAAGTGTGAATGATTTGCAATTTAAATCACTTTATTACTTACCCTCTCGGCTAGCTCAACCTGTGCCTCCTCGGCCCTCCTGACTGCGACTGCCAGTCGGTCTTCCAGATCTGACTGGGAGCCCTCTACCACTCTGGAGGAGGAAGCACTGGTCTGTGTCCTCCACACTCGGTCTAGCTCTACACGCTGCACATGCAACACATGTTAGAATCTCAAATCAGCTAAAATGAATTAGTAAGATGTTGAAGTTTGAGTAAGTACTTACCAGCTGCTCCACCTCCCTCTGAGCTGCCTCCCGATCCTGCACCGCTGAGTGAAGTAGGGCCCGGAGTGAGGCGATCTCGCTGGCCACATACACCTGCAATTCATTCCAAAACTATCAGCTCAATTCAATAGAAAGCAATTCATAGGGTCTGAGTTTAGGATTTTACCTGTCCCCTCGTGCCCTTGTAGACCCTTTCCCTGTACTTCAAGGCGAATGCCTGCAGGTATGCATCGTTCGACACCGCCTCGGACCTGACCCGTCGGCCTCTATGCTTCCAGTCGTCTATCTACTCACGGGCCCTCATGCGCTAGTCAGTTGTGTCATGGAGTCCCCGGAAGCTCCGACCCGGCCTAGGGGTCCGGTCTCGACTGGGAAACTCCACGGCACTCTAACATAGGCCGAGAGACCTCTGAGTCAGATAGTGGTGAAGAGGTAGCACGAGGTTGAGAGCATGGATCCACACCGTCCTACCGAAGTAAGGGCGGGCCAACTCCAACCAAGACTATCCCTCATCTACCTCCTGTAGATACGGCTGCCACACCACCTGCACATCAAGCATATCTTGTCAGTAACCAAGCAATTAAAATCAATTTGAATTCAGAGAGGGGTAGATTACTTACATCTAGCTGAGGGTAGATATTGATGGCATCCTGGAGGGATGCTAGCTGGTCCTCTAGAGGGTGCGTGTCCCTACACGGCACCCAACATCGAGCTATGGGCACAACGCCCGGTCGCTCCAAGGTTCACCTTCTCAGGCCGGAGAGCTGGAGGTAGGCCTAGACTTACAAGAAAACAAGAAAGCATAGTTAATTCACATTAAATATCAAAATGGCAATTTTAAGTAAAGGGGCAAGAGAAGAGAGTGTACCTGTAGGAAGGGGTAGAAGCCGTTGATCACAGTCTGTCGGTCTGAAGAACCTAGGCTCTCGAACTGGTGCGCCAGGAACGCTGCTCCCCACACATAGTCCCCTACCAGACCTAGGTCCTCTAGTAGAGGCAAGCACCGACAGTGGACCGGGTCGCCCCTCGTGGCAAATAGGAGTCTGCTAGGGAAGAAGGTGAGGAAGCGATGTAGGTCTAGGTCTGCCCCTTGGCTCACTAGCTAGACTCTCTTGGCAGCCCTCCGTCAATCTCTGCAGCTGCTCATCCACAGACTCGGCTACCCTCCTTCTAGTCTCAAACAACCCTAAGCTCTCTTGTAGCTCAACCCTAGAAAGGAGGGAAGACCTCTATCCTACGGTCAAGCCTAGTAGTCTATAAGCTAGCTCTCTATAGCACGGGTAAGTGTAGCCGCTCACTGGACGCCCGTGCACCCGCAGGCCAGTGATCCTAGTCACGTCCTCCAGGTTGGGGATCATGTGTCCCCATGGAAGCACGAAGGCAGCCGCCTCCACGTCCTACCTGCTATGCAGGGCCTGGGTGAGAGGGGCATCCGCCCTCATCCACTCCATCCTCAAAACCTCCCAGAATCCCATTTCGTTCAGTCTATCTCTCTGGAACCTGGGGAATGCCAAATACACTGCTAAAACAAGGATCCAAGAGACCCGGGCCCTCATTTCTCCCTACAAGCACAAATCAGTTTAAAAAATCAGCTTAATCACTCTCCTGGTTGCACTCTCCTAGTTGCACTCTCGACAGAGGTTGCAGCGGCTTAGTGGGCTGCGACCTTATCGCGGTGCCCCGATGCGTCGTGACCTGATCGCGTCCCTCTAGTGGACCGCGAACTTTTCGCGGCAGCCTTGGCCGTCGCTACATGTTCGCAGCCCGTTGACCTGTCACGACAACTGGTGTCGCGATGCGTCGACCCGTCGCGATCTCAGACGCAGACCGACCGGATCTTCCCTTATTCGGCGGCCGTTTCTCTAGGCATCACGCCCTACATAGAGCCCTCTAGGGGCTTTCCCATCCATTCACACTCACAGTTTTAGGGTTAGGGTCTCGAATACTTACCGTCTTCATCACTTGTTCCCCAGCTCTCGCCGCTAGCTCCAGGTCCACGGGAGGCACCTCCTCCACCTCCATTTCCACATCTGGCATCACCTCCTCCACCGGAGGCTCCTCCGCCCACCGTCAGGAGCTCCCCCTCGTCGTTGGTCACTTCCTCCACCCGTCGCCAGATGAGCCGCTGCCGCCACTTCCATTACCGTCAGTTCGGAAGTTTTGAGTGAGAGTTTGGGAGTAGGAAAGTGGGAAGAAGAGTGAGAAAGTGAGAAATCTCTGGAGAATAGAAAATCGCCGGAGAAAGGAAGCTATGAATGCACAAATGGGGGGAAGAAAGGGGGCTGTTGCATTTTGAATGCTCGGGTAAAGTCGCGACGCCCATGTGCGCCGCCTTCTTGTCACGGTGTCAGTGAAGGACGTGATATTGTCGCGGTCTGCCAACATGCCGTGACCTTAAGACGACCGCTTGAATGGTCGTGACATTAACCGCCCTAATCCAACCCCCAGTCCATTGATCAGGAGCGTTGTATGATGCTAGTTGAGTGCTTGTTTATGTCTGTACATAATTTGTTTGTGTTATTTATTGTGTATGTATATATTGTTATTTTGATTTATTTAGAAAGCCACACAAAAAATCAGAAAACTAGAAAGAAGCAAAAAAATCAGACGCGTCATAGGTAAGTCAGGTAAGTATGCTTATCCCTACTTCCTTGCATTACTATATGTTACCTTACCTATTATATCATTTCAAGGACCGGCTGGTTTTCAACGTGCTCTGGGACTTGAGTTCCCCTTTGCCAAAAACAGTGATAATCTAAGAGCACATTGTTAATCATTGGATAGGCCGTTAAGTTGGGTAATCTTAGGAACGATGGATTCAGGCCTACACAGTGGTTGCAGGTAGTCTCTTGACCCATTCTTATCTGGCTTAGCAAAATTATCTTTGATATATTTTTTATTTTCTCATTTTCTTTGTATTTTATTTAATGATTTCTTTTCCTTAGTATACATAGTGAAAAATCATGAAATCAATTTTAAACGAATCTAAACATGTAGATTTATCCACAGTAAGAAGTTATTAGACCTCTGACTTGATATGATCATGCTATGAATGGGGTACTTATGATGTACCAAAATCAGACACAGTGGTGGAAAATGATTTAATTCGAAAAGGGTACATGATAGAAATCGGGAAAATGGTGTCATTGGATCCCTTAATTGAGTAGAACATACAGTCAAAGTTTCATTCCACGACATCAAGTGCGTACAGGGATTTAAGGTGAACATGAGGGTTCGGTCACATGTTCTCAACAGATCTTTGGGCATGAAATACTCTTAAACGACATGATAAATATTGGGGCAAACATGGGGCTTTTGAAGAGGGTAACATGATCTACCTATGGTAGCAGTTAATTCATTTTGCTTGAGAGATTGCCTACCTTTAAGCGCTTTTATGATCCTAGGGCAAGAACTTGAAGAACACGAAGAGCTTCTTTTCCTAGCCTCCTCCCCACGAATTTCTCCTCTTTTGGCCTCCTTCTCACGTCCAAGAGATCTCAGATGGACATTAGGGTCAGCCATGAGGGTTTGATAATGTAGTGTTATTTCCTAATACAACTCTACCTCTCTTCCAACTCCGAATTTCTGTTATTTATCTAGCATTTTCTAGTATAAATCCTCCTATTTGGGTTGGGATGGAACTCAATTTCATGGCCAACAAGTTAGGGTAGAGTTAGGACTCTTTTCTAGATTTATATGAGTCATATTAGTGCTTTAATTGACCCTTTTCAATTAGGGAATAGTGTAATTACGAATTTCATAGTATTTTCTATATTATTATGTCATTTTAAACTCATTTAAATATGAGTCTCCTATATTTATCCCAATTGTCTCTTTTTAAATCTCCTTTTTAGATTAGGATAGAGCTCTATTTCATTGCTATTGAGTTAGACTAGGGTTAGGACTCTTTTAGGATAATTACATAAGTTGTAAAGGGATTTTCTTACCCTTTTGAATTTACCAATAATTTAGCCACGAATTTAATCCTATTTATCTCCCATCTCTCATTTGGACTCTTGCTTTTGGTCCAATAACTCATGTATGGATCAATTGTACAACCCATATACATAATTTACTTAATGAGTTTTAATTACCCTTTTTATATTAGAGAATTTATTCATGGGCCAAAATTATCCATTGGTCCAATTCTCATAATGAGCTATCAACACACATTATTTAATGTCTACCCACATGTTTATTTTATTTATAATTCACTTTGGCTCATATGATAATGGGTTTTCCGACTTATTCCTTAATTACGATAATAAGTCACATAAGTTACTAAACTTGGTCCAAATGATTTTTCTATCCCTAAATTTATTAATGGGTCATTAGAGAATATTATTTAAGGTATAACTATTATTTTTACAAAATTTACATATGGGTTTATATGCATGCAATAATGATACGTACCTTTTTAACTAGTTTGAATTTATTAATTGACAAATTTTTAATTTATCTATAATTTTTAATTAATAAAATTTCTGGGGTACCACATGATGATAGACATCTCATCTGTCTCAAGTCTCAAGACCCAACGTTCAAATTCAAACAGCTACTTTCAAATGGGAAGATGAAGACTCTAAAGAATATATATGAAGCCGAAGTGAAGAACATGGATAGCCAGACAACTAACACAAAGCGAAACATACACAACCACATTCCACACTCAGAAAGAAAAGAGAGAAGCTCATAGGATCTTAAGAGAGCCATCTGTTCAAGCTTCGACTTCCAGCTCTCTTGCATTTAGAAGTTTTTCTTTTGGGTGGCATTCTATTGTTTTAGATCTTCTGTAGTCCACCCTCATAGTCAGAAAGAGTCAAGCTTCCATTCATACTTGTATCTCTTTCTAATTATTCTGTGTTTGCTCTTTCTTCAGAGCAGACACACCTATGTTCATTTCTGTGTAAAAACTAGCTGTGGGTTTGTTCCCTGTAGTGCCCCTCTGTAAAGGGAAGACGTATGGTTGTAGGTGGTTGTAATGTCCCTCTGTGAAGGGAAGGCTTGCGTGGGAGCAAGTGGGTTGTAATACCTCTCAAGTTGAGAGAAGGCCAAGTGTTCTTGGTAGTTAGTGAAAATCCCAAGGGATGCTTGGGGACTAGACGTAGGACTCCTATTTGATAGGAGGTCCGGATCAGGATAAATTCTTTGTGCATTTGTGTGATTATTTCTGCCAAGTTCTCACCTGTTTCACACATACCACACTAAGTACTGACGATATATACTATCTAGTGTAATTTATTTTCAGATAATTTTTAACACTACATGAAGTCATATTCACTCCCCTCTAGGACATCTAAAGCTCCATCTCTATACAACAACACCCCATATGGGAATACTAATATAGACTAAATCAGTAGAATGTTAATAACTCAGACTAGTCATTTTTAGTGCTCGAGGAAGAAAGGAACTCTAAAGTTAATCGTGCTTAGTTGAGGGAAGTCTAAGGATAGGTGACCTTTGTACGAAGTCAACGAACTAGCATGATTGTTGGGTCAATTTGCTGGTTGAGTCGTCACATCAAGAGTGGATTCTTTCAATGTATGTGAGACTCAATTCAAGACTCGATTTTCTAATAATGTGCCTCATACTCAATTTTCCTATTGTGTCTAAGATTTGTTTTTCCTGTTGAGCCTAGGACATGTTTTGTCTTAATTTTACTTGAGACTCACTTTTCATTTTTATCTAGAGTTTACAACTTGATTTTCTAAGTTAAACCTGGGATTTGTTTTCAACTTAGCCAAGAGACTCATTTTTTTTCTATGTTATGATTTTTAGACTTGATTTTTTTTTAACTTTTGAGATTTGTTTTCTATTTAATCTAGAGACTCATTTATAAGTTTATATCTAGGACTTGATTCTTATCAGAGACTTGTTTTTTCTAGAAATGAGCTTTATTATTTTGTCAATGCTTATGATATTCTCAATTAATTTTGTCATTGATAGCTAGCAATCATATTTTTTATAATAGTTCTCAATTTTTTTATCATCATTTATGCTAAATTTTGTTATCACCAGTACATTCATTACAAATTTTGTTGTCACCAAAACTTAAATTAAATTTGGGAGATAATTCAAATTAAATGGTCTATGTTCATGACCTAGTGTTTCTGACACTATGGAGACCCAGGGGGGTGTTGAATGCGTCTTAATCAAATTATAATCAATGATTAGAAAGAAAATGATCATAAAGTGCAAGAAAAAGGAATCACATTAATTGGGACAAGCTAATTTATCTTGGTTGAAAAGTGAAATACTCAATCCCTACATTTAGTCCCCTAGGAAGTTCACCTTCAACTTGTACACTCTAGATAACTTCCACTAGTACAACCACCTGATGCACAACCAACACTCAAATCTTCCCTTAACACAAAGGGAATGCAACCACCTAGTGACTACCCACATGTAGGTCTTCCCTTCTCCAAGGGATACAAAACCACTTGGTGCAACCTACACGTAGGCCTTAACCACGGGAAATACACCCATATGTTGCAACTTGTGCACAAGTCTTCCCTCAACACAAGAGGTATATAGGCATATAGCCCACCACTTCACAAGGGAAGTACAACCTTGTAGCACAAGGTTTCTAGACGTCATTTTTATGCCTTCTTTACAAGACGAATGTAAGCATAGAGGAATGCCAACACTATGACTCCAAAATAAAGAATTAAAGCACTCAAAAGTGTTGTGTTGGCTAATAAATCTCGGAGAAGATGAACATGATTGAACTTGAGTTGAATTCTCCTTCAAGGAATGCTTAATCTAAGCTTTTGAGGGAGAAGAAAATCTCTCTTTTCAGTGCCGAAGGGCTCTCTACTACTATGATTGATGCTCGACCTTTCTTAGAGTGTAAGTTCGCCCTTTTAATGCTGCATGAGGATTCTTCTCCATTTTTCACTCTGCACTCTTCTTCTTTTTCTTCTTGATGTAGTCATCTTCTATTTATAGTGCTTCAATGGTTTTGCTTAAGTTTTCACATAGATCTTTATGTGATATATCTATTGGACTCATGCTAATATCTAGTGTGCCTTGTGTTGTAGATCATACGCCATCCATGCACTCAAGTAGTAAGTCTACTTTTTGCTTTTCCATTTTGTATGGCTAATACGAAGAAGCACAAGTCTGCATCTCATGTCATCATAGTAGCAAAAATTTCTGATAGAAGATCATAATCTTCTACTAGGCATTAACCACACATGTTCAAACAAAACGTTTCTTATTTGACATTTTATCCTTTGTTTATTTATGCACACATGTATCAAGAGATAGTTCGTAAATGTTACAATATAGACTATCCAATATGGAGATTGTACATTGATACCTTTCACATCATGGCATCTCAAAGCTTTCCTTTTTAATGATACTTAACCTCGTTCTGAGAAGTACGCTCATATACAAAAGATTAAAATGATGCATCTTTACAAATCCAAGACAATGCATCAGTAATCACTAAATAGTATTTTTTACGGATAAATAAGTAATGATTTGACTATAATAATATCATTTCATACTGTCAATCTTTACCATCTTTATAGATATGTCTACCTGAATAAACTTGATAATAAAGATAATAGATCATAATCGAGTATCATATCTTGATTGATTACCAAACGTAATTGCTGAAGACATATTTGATAACCTAAATGGGTATTCAAATATTGTTTACCAAATGATTAATTAAATACTGAAGAAAATATTCAAATACCCATGTTGCAAGGATGACACACACCCCTTCATGATTGGCCCATTATAGTAGCCACTCCCGTTCAATGCACAATCCATTCGTCTACGGCTCGCCTATATGGCCGGGAAGGAATAATGCACCTAACGAACCCCCAACGTACGTTGAAAAGGGGCCCATCAAAAACGGGGATGGACCACACACTTGAACAACCAATCATGGGGCAAGTAGGTAGCCGGTTTCCCTATTGCACTCTATGACGACCCAACTCTCACACCTTTCTCGACTCTCCAACATTTCAATAAGTTCTCTAACTTCATCATCAAAAGATTTTTCTCCCGAATTAGTGGGGGGGGGATCCCTTACCTTTCTTCTATTTTACAAGTATAAACTGACATTATTCTTATCAAACAAATTCAAAAACTTGTGAAAATCATATGGTCGGAGTTCATCCACTATTTTCCAACATCTACATGTACAAATATACATACACACACATGACGTGGGCAGTGTACGTGGGTGTTGCGGCAGCACCTCTGGTGCCAAAATATCACAGGAAGGTGGAAGTGTGAGACTTCTAGGTGTTAACCGATGGGTCTCCCATCAGTTGTTGCCCACGTGAGGCAACCAGAGGTTGCTTTGGCAACCTTTGGGATGGAGAGCAACCACATGGGCGGTTGTCTCCTAGAGTCCCAAGGACTCTTATTCAATCTCCCATGCGTACGAGGAAGGAAGGATTCTCTCTTGGAAAAACATCCTGCGCAAGACTCTCCCTCTCTCTCTCTCTCTCACTCTTATGCAATACTTCTCTCACGGGACATCACCACCGGATCTCGAAGGCGTTTGGAGCGAGGAAACTATGAAGAAGACTCTTGTTGCCTTGTTCTCAATCCTACGAGATTCCGCAACGATGAGGTAAACACCCTGATCAAGATCTAACATTGGTATCAGAGCAACAATGTTCCTCTCTCCACGATGTCGTCGAATGATCTCCATGTGCAAGAACTTGCTGCAATAGATGAAGCTGATTTTGAACCAACGGAGATCTCCACGGACGATGATGGGGACAGCATGGTTGGTAGCAACCCGTCGCCCACGCAAGAATCTGTGGCGCCAATTGGATTTCGGCGACTAATGACTGCGAGGGACTACGAGATAGCACTGCACGCTTCTCCCTCGCCACGTCTGGGGCGATCCGACGGAACACCTGGAGCGCAGTGCACTTGTAACGACCCTCCTTATATCGGTACGGTTATACCAACCCACATCAATATAAAAAGCGTCGCTACAGTGGAAAATTTACCCAACACATTCATTAGGCTGAGACGTACACAAATATAAACATATAACATCAGAATAGAAAGAACTGTATATAAACATTTTATTCCATCATCCACATTTTATCCACAGTTCATATAGAATAAAAAGGAAACAAAACATTTCATAACTGAGAAATTAAAACAAATTACATTGTCCACATTCCAAACACATCAGTTTCTCAATTACATACTATGGAAAAGAAAATACAATGCTGATATCTCCACGAAATCTCCTACTCTCGCTCCGAGTCACTGCTGACTATCTCCTCAGAAGAAGTAGAGATACCTGAGCCTGTACGCCGAAGCAAGAGTTAGTCTAAAAGACTCAGCAAGCAAATCCATGCACATTATACATACATACATCACGTACACATTTTACTTTCTAAAAGAAACAATCAACTTATATAGCATGGTTTGAACAATCTCTAATTTCTATGCATGAGATTTCTATACATTGAGTAACATGATACATACTTTATTATCATTAAGTACAAAACCTATTACATGATTTCTACACATTCATTTACATGCTTAATCAACTTAAAACACTTCCATTCATGCTACAATATATATATATACAACTTAAGCATGGAATTACACATAATGAAAATAATATTCCTAGCATGGATTCTATGTACATTTTCATACATTTATCACAAGTATAAACATGATTAGCTTTCTGTTTTGAGATGGATAAAACACATTCATGTAATGATTCACAATTTTACGTGTTATCACATTAGTTCGCATGTTCACGTGATCATTTACACATTTTACACATTCACATTTCACATGTACACAATCACATTAATCTTATTAAATGTCGTGACACATAGTCCAAACCACCTCTAGAAGCACACACACATATCGCATTCACACACATATCTATCACCTAGGCAAAACAGTGATAGACCTTGGTTAACTACGCAGAACCGGGAGAACTCTCCACCCGAACCAGTGGTACTTGTCCACCTTCAGGATTTCATCCCAATGCCCATGGGATCTCACACACATGAACCTTCCCGTAGGGACTTTACTACGGTACAGTTCCTCAGCCCTCTAAGATAGCAGTGTCACCCATGGCACAGTTTATATAATTTCCATTTTGTTCACATTATTCACACACACTTGTTTATACTATTGTATTCACATACACATGGTTTCATGGTTCAGTTTGTTAAATAACATGCTACTGTTTTCCATGTACAACAGATCATAGACTACCATAATCACGCTGCAATTTGCTAATTTATCAACAATTAATATAAGCATGCAGTAATTGGTCATTTCTTCATGTAAAATCAAACTAATACTTACTGTTATCCAATCAGTATGAACATTTTACCACAAGTTATTCACAGTCTAATTATCATACATGGAATTTTTCATATTTTTCGGGAACACACATCATTTATGAAAATTAGAAAAAATTTCCAGCAAAATTACTAAGAACCCAATCAAACATAATTTACAGCATTACTGATGCAATGAACTATTCTAAAATTTGTATAAATCAGTCATGATATCACATACATTTTCTGGTAATTTAACCTGCATCATACAATTTATTTAAGATTTATAACAGATAATACATACTCACAGATTTATATTCCAGAAAGCCTATTTATTCACACAGTCATCAGAAATTTGTCTAAATTTTATAACATGACTTGATGCTTATATATATGTTACAGAAAATTTCTGACATCACTATCCAACACAGAACCATACAAACAGTAATTAACAAGATTTCAGCATTTTCAAGACAATAATTTCGAAATTTTAATAAATATCATAGCGAACAAAATTTCACCAAAATTTCGTGACATGATCTTCCATAGATATTTAACAATATATTATTTTTACCATATATCCTCATGTCGGAAAATCCAAAAAATAGCTTTTATAGGGCAAACGGCATTCTGTCAATGCCTGAAGAACTCGACGGCACACAGGTGGCCGCCTACCTGGTTAACGGCAACAAAGGTGGCCGCTAATCTCAGATCTTAACGGTAGCAGATGATGCCGTTAAGTTCCTGTCTGTGCAAAACACAGACTGAACGCCAAAAATCCAATAGAAAGGGGGTTCCAGAACACGAATAAAATTTGTAAAATTCCCTAGGACCTACTAGACACATGTATGGATATGGGTATGGTTTTCTTGCCTTTGAAAAAATTCTATAGACAGAGGTTTAGGTCGAAGAAGCTCTCCTCGGCCAGAGCCAAGAAGCCTTCAAAACTCCCTTGATCCGGCTTCTGTGAAGACTCTTGAAGTACACCGGACTCGAGGAAGAAATCCTTGATGTTCAGAGAGTCTCCCAAACGTCGCACCTCGCCGGAAGACACACCACCAAGCAAGATCAAGGCCTCCAAAGATCGGGTTTCGCACAAGAAAACTAGGGTTTTTCTCAAGAGATCAAAAAGGGACCTAATCCGTTCATGGGGGTACTTTTATAGGCTAAGGGTTTCGGGGATGCATTTAGAAGGGTTTCCTGACCGTTGGGGGTCGGTTACCAAAACAGAAGGCGAAGTTTTCGGGGGCATTTCCGAATCTGAAACGCAACAGATCCTGGGAAGTTGATGTCAACATCACAGGCCGTCTAACTAGAGTTGGCGTCCATTGATGTGGCCGCTGACTTGGGATTGGCGTCCACCCATGTTGACGCCTACTAGACACTCAGCTAGAACTCAGAAACTATAGAAAACTATATTTACACAATACAACTACATGTAATTTACAATGTATACTTTAAAATACTATTTACATAATATAAATAAATAACATACATAATAAAATAAACATATATGCACAACAATACTCAAATAGTTTATATATACATAGCTACACACACAAGCATCAATTCCTCACACAATCAAACACCTACATAAGAGGGTAAAATTCAAGGGCCTTACACCCTCTCCCCCTTAAAGAAACTTCGTCCTCGAAGTTAGACTGACACTACTCAAACAAATGGGGATACTTCTTCTTCATCGCATCCTCAAGCTCCCAAGTAGCCTCCTCTCGCGAGAAGTTGCGCCATACCACCTTCACCAACGCAATGCTCTTGTTCCGGAGATGCTGAACTTTCCGGTCAAGAATAGCTACTGGTTGCTCCACATAAGAAAGATCTGGCTGGATCTCCACTGGCTCATGGCTAATATTATGAGACGGATCTCGGACATACTTCCTGAGCATAGATACGTGGAAAACAGAATGAACACTAGCTAACGCTGGGGGTAAAGCTAGCTCATATGCCACGTTGCCCAATCATCTGAGAATCTCATATGGGCCAATGAATCTAGGGCTTAACTTACTATGCCTGTCAAATCTAACTACACCATGAGTAGGTGAAATCTTCAAGAAGACATGCTCACCTACCTCGAACTCCAAATCCTTCCTTCTATTGTCGGCATAACTCTTCTGCCTATCATGTGCCGCAACAAGCCTCTTCCTGATAAGCTAGACCTTATCTGAAGTCTCTTGAACTAATTCTGGACCGATCAGCTGCCTATCTCCAGTCTCCTCCCAACATAAAGAAGATCCACAAGTCCTACCATACAATGCCTCAAATGGAGCCATTCCAATACTCGCATGAAAATTGTTGTTGTATGCGAACTCCACTAGAGGCAAATGACGTTCCCAATCATCCTTCCAATCCAATACACACGCTCTCAACATATCCTCGAGCGTCTGGATAGTCCTCTCGGACTGTCCATCTGTCTGGGGATGGAACGCCGAACTGAGCTTCAACTTTGAACCTAACGCATCCTGAAGACCCTTCCACAGCCTTGAAGTAAATCTCGGATCTCGATCTGAAATAATCGACTTCGGCACACCATGCAATCTAATAATACTACTAACATACAATCTAGCTAAACTCTCAACCGACTGCTTCTTCATCATGGGCAAGAAATGCACAGTCTTCGAGAATCTATTTACCACTACCCAAATCGAGTCATTGCCCCTCCTTGATCTGAATAAACCCATAACAAAATCCATAGTGATAGCTTCCCACTTCCATAATGGGATCTCCATCTTCTGTATAAGACCAGATGGTCGCTGCCACTCAGCTTTCACTTGCTGGCATACTAAACATCTAGACACATACTTCGCTACATCCTTCTTTATGCCAGACCACCAAAAAGATCTCTTCAAATCCTGGTACATCTTAGTGTTACCTAAATGAATAGAGAATCTCGACCTATGAGCCTCTACTAAAACATGCTCACGGACATCTACAATGTCTGGAACACATACACGGTAATGGAATCTAATCACACCATCCTCATCTCGAGCAATGCCTGCCTTGCCCACCAACTCCTGGAGTCTAGGGTCGGCCTTCTGTTGCTCGATCACCTCATCTAACATCGAAGACCTAATGGACAACTGAGCTACAAAAGCCTGACACAATGATGGCTCTAACTCAGTCATCGCACATGCCGCATCCTCCAACATCTTCCTATCCTGCTGGAGTGATGACCTCTTCCTACTAAGGGCATCGGCTACAACATTCGCCTTTCCAGGATGATACTGAAGGTCAAAGTCATAGTCCTTCAGGAACTCAATCCATCTTCTCTGCCTCAGGTTTAATTCCTTTTGGGAGAAAAGATACTTCAAGCTCTTATGGTCAGTGAACACCTAAAATCTGATACCATAAAGATAGTGCTTCCATATTTTCAATGCATGAACCACTAACGCAAGCTCCAAATCATGAGTCGGATAGTTACGCTCATGCTCCTTCAATTGACGAGAAGCATACGCTACTACCCTTCCTTGCTACATCAATACAGAGCCAAGGCCAATCCGAGATGCAACCGTATAGATGGCAAAACCCTCATCACCACTAGGTAATACCAATACCGGAGCGGAAGTAAGCTTAGCCTTCAATAATTGAAAGCTACTCTCACATTCCTCGGACCAAACAAACTTCTCACCCTTCCTGGTTAGCTTAGTTAATGGGGTGGCGATGGATGAAAATCCATCAATGAATCGCCGATAATAGCCCGCTAAACCAAGAAAACTCTGAATCTCCGAAGGGGTCCTGGGGATCTCCCAATCCAATACAGCCTGGACCTTTGCTGGATCAACTGCTACACCAGCACTGGAGATAACATGCCCAAGGAAATGAACCTCGAGCATCCAAAAATCACACTTGCTAAATTTTGCATATAGCTTGTGCTCTCTAAGGACTTCTAATACTACCCTCAAATGCTGACGGTGTGTGGCCTCATCCGGAGAATAGACCAACACATCATCGATGAAAACCACAACAAAACTATCTAAATAAGGCCTAAACACCCTGTTCATGAGATCCATGAACACTGCAGGGGCGTTGGTTAGACCAAACGGAAGAACCAAAAACTCATAATGTCCATAACGAGTCCTAAAGGCCGTATTGGACACATCCTCACTCCTAATCCTCAAATGATGATAGCCAGACCGCAAATCAATCTTAGAAAAGATCGATGCATTCTGCAGCTAGTCAAACAGATCATCAATCCGAGGTGAGGGATACCTGTTCTTCACAGTCACTTGGTTTAGCTTTCTATAATCGATGCATAACCTAAGTGACCCATCCTTCTTCTTTACAAACAAGACAGGTGCGTCCCAAGGAGATACACTACGGCGTATAAATCCCTTATCTAACAAATCTTGCAACTGCTTCCTTAGCTCCACTAACTCCGCAGGTGCCATCCGATAAGGGGCCTTTGAGATAGGAGAGGTGCCTGGAAGCAACTCTAGAGTAAACTCTATCTTGCTAACCGGTGGCAATCCAAATAAATCTTTGGGAAAGACATCTGGAAACTCCTGCACTACCTCAATCTCCGCAAGAGTAGGTGACTCATCAGCCTTGGGTACTAATATCACGCTGGCAAGAAAAATGTTAGAACCCTTGTTAACCATTCTCATTGCCTTCATGGCAGAGATAACAAACTTTCCCACTAAGTTCCTTGGCAATGGATGTGAAAACTCATCCTCACCAGGAATGAGGAAAACAATCTTCTTCCCATGACAATCCACTAAAGTATAATGCTCCTCTAGCCAATCCAGACCAAGAATAGCATCATAGTCCTTCATCTTTAGCAAGAAGAAATACCCTTCTAGGACTCTATCTTCAATGCACACTGGTAAAGACGGAATATACTTCCTAGTCGATATCGTACCCGCAGGTGTGTGCACCGACAAAGGGACTTAACTCCTCAGACTCTAATCCTGACTCTGAAGCTAACTACCTAGCAAACTGCTTGGAAATGAACGAGTGAGTGGCACCTGTATCAAATAACACCTGAGTGTGCACACCCATGAAAAGAACCGTACCTTTGATAACATGCTCCGCCTGCTCGGCATCCTCATGAGCTAGCGCGAACACTCGAGCTTGGGCTCGAGGCCTTCCTGGTCTTCCTGTTGATGGCGCTGCTACTGTTGTCGCTGCTGGGGCTGGCGCTGGTCGCTGGGATCCCTGTTGAAGTCTAGGGCAGTCCTTGATCTATGCTCACTGCTCCCACACTTGAGGCACTTTCCTGCCATCTTCCAACATTCTGTACCACCATGTGCCCTACCGCAATGAGGACACTCCTTCTTGCCACTGGGGAATGTTGAGAAGGTACCTGACGACTTCTCGATGCCACGGGACGCTGCGGTGACTGGTAAGCCACCGTCTTCCTCTCCAACCTCTGAAACGGAGCTGCAGGCCTCTTCTGTGAAGCCTTCTTCTCATCGAGATACTACTCCATCTCTCCCTCCTGCAACCAAGCTGCGCTAAGAGCCTCCTCGTGGGTGCGATGGTCAAATGCCACCAACCTTGTCCTCAGTGATGGCCTCAAACCCATCACGAACTTCTTCACCTTCCTGTGCTCATTAGCTACAATATGAGAGGCAAACTTCGATAGCTCGACAAACCTAGCCTCGTACTCCAGTACGGTCATGGAGCCCTGAGTCAAGGAGAGAAACTCCTACTCCATCTTGTCCTGGATGTGCTCGGGGACAAACTTGGCCCGAAAGAGCCTCACAAACTCGTCCCAAGCCACCTCTACAGCACCGTCCTCGAACCGGGTATGCAGTAACAAGGACCACCACACGTCGGCTCTCTCCTGCATCAAATCATTCTCCATAAGCACTTATCTAAACAATCTAACCTTAATTAAATGGTTAAATAACAAACACATACCTGTAGCATATAGGTGGCCAGGGTGACCTTGTCATCCTCAGCACACCTAATCACTTGGAAGATCTTTTCAATCTCCCTCATCCAACTCTCCGCAAGCAACGGATCACTCTCCCCCTTAAAAGAGGGTGGAGCCATCCTCTTGAACCTTTCCATAATGGAAGGTCCACCATGGTCAGGAGCCTGGGGAACTGGCGCCTGAGCCTGCTACAACAAACAATATGAGCAACACATATACAATACAACAACATAATGAACATGTAATTAAGTAAAACAGACTACTCTATTTATCATTCTAACCTGAGCCTCTAGCTGAGCCTGGAGTGTAGCCTAAGTATGGGCCTGCGTCTGCATGGCCTGTACCAGACCCTGCATAAATACTCCATAATCCACTGGTGGCGGTGGAGGAAGCACAGGACCCTGGGGTGCCAGGGCCTACTGCTCACCCTGATCCTCACGCCTAGGCTCAACTCTCTCCTCTCTCCTTTGCTCACCCTCACGAACAGGAGCACCACGCCTACCTCGTCAAGCCATAGCCTGCAAAACAATTTAATCCCATTCAGGAACTAACTATCTAATTCCTAATTATTTTCTTAATTATGTGGACAATCTATAGAGACATAGCATATAATGAAGATGATGGCATATCTATATATTTATGTACAATCTCAACCTGGTTGCTCTGATACCAATCTCTATAACAACCCTCCTTATACCGGTACGGTTGTACCAACCCACGTCGATATAAAAAGTGTCGCTACAGTGGGACATTTACCCAACACATTCAATAGGCTGAGACGTACACAAATATAAACATATAACAGTGGAATAGAAAGAACTGTATATAAACATTTTATTCCATCATCCACATTTTATCCACAGTCCATATAGAACAAATAGGAAACTAAACATTTCATAACTGAGAAATTAAAACAAATTACATTGTCCACATTCCAAATACATCAGTTTCTCAATTACATACTATGGAAAAGAAAATACAATGTTGATATCTCCACAAAATCTCCTACTCTCGCTCCGAGTCACTCCTGACTATCTCCTCGAAAGAAGTAGAGATACCTGAACTTGTACGCCGAAGCAAGAGTGAGTCTAAAAGACTCAGCAAGCAAATCCATGCACATTATACATACATACGTCACGTACACATTTTACTATCTAAAAGAAATAATCAACTTATATAGCATGGTTTGAACAATCTCTAATTTCTATGCATGAGATTTCTATACATTGAGTAACATAATACATACTTTATCATCATTAAGTACAAAATCTATTACATGATTTCTACACATTCATTTACATGCTTAATCAACTTAAAACGCCTTCCATTCATGCTACAATATATATATACAATTTAACCATGGAATTACACATAATGAAAACAATATTCCTAGCATGGATTCTATGTACATTTTTATACATTTATCACAAGTATAAACATGATTAGCTTGTTGTTTTGACATGGATAAAACACATACATGTAATGATTCACAATTTTACGTGTTATCACATTAGTTCACATATTCACGTGATCATTTACACATTTTACACATTCACATTTCACATGTACACAATCACATTAATCTTATTAAATGTCGTGACACATAGTCCAAACCACCTCTAGAAGGGCACACACATATCGCATACACACATATCTATCACCTAGGGAAAACAGTGATAGACCTTGGTTAACTGCGCGGAACCAGGAGAAGCACTCTCCACCCTAACCAGTGGTACTTGTCCACCTCCAGGATTTCATCCCAATGCCCATGGGATCACACACACATGAACCTTCCCGTAGGGACTTTACTACGGTACAGTTCCTCAGCTCTCTAAGGTAGCACTGTCACCCATGGCACAATTTATACAATTTCCATTTTGTTCACATTATTCACACACACTTGTTTATACTATTGTATTTACATACACATGATTTCATGGTTCAGTTTGTTAAATAACATGCTATTATTTTCCATGTACAACAGATCATAGACTACCTTAATCATGCTGCAATTTTCAATTCATCAACAATTAATATAAGCATGCATTAATTGGTCATTTCTTCATGTAAAATCAAACTAATACTTACTGTTATCCAATCAGTATGAACATTTTACCATAGGTTATCCACATTCTAATTATCGTACATGGAATTTTTCATATTTTTTGGGAACACACATCATTTATGAAAATTAGAAAAAAATTCCAACAAAATTACTAAGAACCCAATCAAACATAATTTACAGCACTACTGATGCAATGAACTATTCTAAAATTTGTATAAATCAGTCATGATATCACATACATTTTCTAGTAATTTAACCTGCATCATACAATTTATTTGAGATTTATAACAGATAATACATGCTCACAGATTTATATTTCAGAAAGCCTATTTATTCACACAGTCATCAGAAATTTGTCTAAATTTTATAACAGGACTTGATGCATATATATATATATATGTTACAGAAAATTTCTAACATCACTATTCAACATAGAACCATACAAACAAGTAATTAACAAGATTTTAGCATTTTCAAGACAACAATTTTGAAATTTTAATAAATATCATAGCGAACAAAATTTCACCAAAATTTCTTGACATGATCTTCCAGAGATATTTAACAATATATTATTTTTACCATATATCCTCATGTCGGAAAATCCGGAAAATAGCTTTTTATAGGGCAAACAGGCATTCTGTCAATGCCTGAAGAACTCGACAGCACATAGGTGGCCGCCTACCTAGTTAACGGCAACAAAGGTGGCCGCTAATCTCAGATCTTAACAGCAACAGATGATCTCGTTAAGTTTCTGTCTGTGCAAAACACAGACTGAACGCCAAAAATCCAATAGAAAGGGGGTTCCAGGACACGAATAAAATCTATAAAATTCCCTAGGACCTACTAGACGCATGTATGGATAATGGGTATGGTTTACTTGCCTTTGAAAAAATTATATAGATGGAGGTTTAGGTCGAAGAAGCTCTACTCGGCTAGAGCAGAGAAGCCTTCAAAACTCCCTCGATCCGGCTTCTTTGAAGACTCTTGAAGTACACCAGACTCGGAGAAGAAATCCTTAATGTTTAGAGAGTCTCCCAAACGTCGCACCTCGCCGGAAGACACACCACCAAGCAAGATCAAGGCCTCCAAAGATCGGGTTTCGCACAAGCAAACTAGGGTTTTTCTCAAGAGAGCAAAAAGGGACCTAATCCGGTACTTTTATACGCTAAGGGTTTCGGGGATGCGTTTAGAAGGGTTTCTTGACCGTTGGGGGTCGGTTACCATAATAAAAGGCAAAGTTTTTGGGGGCGTTTCCGAATCTGAAACGCAATAGATCCTAGGAAGTCAACATCACAGGCCGTCTAACTAGAGTTGGCATCCATCGACGTGGCTGCTGACTTGGGATTGGCGTCCACCCATGTTGACGCCTACTGGACACTCAGCCAGAACTCAGAAACTACAGAAAACTATATTTACACAATACAACTACATGTAATTTACAATGTACACTTTAAAATACTATTTATATAATGTAAATAAATAACATACACAATAAAACATTCATATATGCACAACAATACTCAAATAGTTTATATATACATAGCTACACACACAAGCATCAATTCCTCACACAATCAAACACCTACATAAGAGGGTAAAATTCAAGGGCCATACAGCACTGGAGGACCATCGCCACCATGCCCACGCATGCAAGCGGATCGCGGCCTTGCAGGCAATGCGGTTCCCAGCCATGCAGGCTGCACAGCCATGCAGATGGGCACGCGGGTGGGTGCGACAGGCCATGCAGAACAACGCGGAGATGGTCCTGCCCATGCAGACCGCACAAGCCAGTTCAGCACAGGGGCGGTTGGTGGGCACGACAGAGGCGCTACTCGTGAGCGCACTGTAGGCACTGCTCACGAGCCTGCGGGGGATGCGGCCGACGTCCATGCAGATGGGCGCGCTGTCCAAGGCCATGCAGGCCGCACGCGCGGCCATGCAGGCCTCACGACCCGCGGCAATGCGCGTGGATGCGCCGTCCGTGGCCTCCCGTGAGTCCACACGGCCCACAGCCATGCGGGCTGGCACCGGTGGCGCAGACGCGTAGTCCGCAGGCACGCGGGCTGGGGAGAACGCGTGGTCTACGGCCACGTAGGCTGCGCAGTCAATGACGCATGCGGCCATGCAGGCTGCGATGGTGCGCATGCAGGCGACATGAACGGCCTCCATGCAGGCGGGCATGGTGTCCATGGCCCAGGTGCGCGCGGAGGTGTGCACGGGGGTCCTCGCGGCCATGCATGCCATGTTGGGGTGTGCAGGGGTGGTCCCATACATGCAGACGTGGCTGTTCCCAAGGGTGAAGGCGTGGCGCTTCGCGGACATGTTGGCTTGGCTGAACGCATGGGTACTAGTCCACCCATGCCCAGATGCACTTTTATGGTGGAACAGGCCTGCATGAGAGTGTCGGCTCATCGACGACGTGATCTTGACCGCCTTGCGAGATGTCGCAATAATGTGGTGTTGCCGAGCGGACCTCGTGGTCGAGCCTGACTTAGCCGCATTATTGGACGTGGACCGGCAGGGAATGGTGACCCAGTCTCTCGTCGCAACCATAATGACTATTTGGCGGTACGACGAGTCCGACGTCACGTGTGACATGTTCCCCGGTGCTGTGCTATGACTCCGGCCCGCCTCCAGACAATAACTTTAGCTATTATGATGTTATCGCAATTTTAAACATGATTTTATTGTTCCTTCATATCATTATGAGTTTCATAATTATAAGATTGTCTTATTTAAGTCCATGCAATAAATTGTATTAATTAGTTTGATCTTATAATAATTTTATTCATGCACTTTATATTCAAGCAATCTATGTATGATCCGATCGTTTAAAATCATGTGTTGAATCCTTTATTAAAAGGGAGTTTTAAACATGCATGATTAGTTGTTGTTCAAAATTATTAGAATATTTTTTAACATGATTAGTTGTTGTTAACTTTTTATTTGAATATTCATGTTTAGTATATACATGCTTATCAATGGAGAGATGTTAGTTCCTCTCCCTCTAAACTATTTGATCGAAATTACTCTAATAATATTGAATATTCTTATATAAGTGGGAGATGAGTGTAGAACTCTAAGTTACTTTCGATCTTATTATATGTAGAATATTTAATGTTATAGTGTACATTTTTGGATCAAATAGACTGATGTGTAGAATTGTCAACTTAGCCTTCTCATTATTATCTTAATGTAGTGATTCATCGATGACCTCCAAGAATGTTATTGCTGACTTAATGAAAGGGGATAAATTAGATGGCACTAACTATGACATTTGGCATCGAAAAATCCAATATCTCTTGAATGACCAAGAGTTACTTGATCACATTACTACCTCCATGACCCCGCCCAAAGAAGGCAACACTGCTCAACACCGCAGAGATCAAGAGGCTTACAAGTCATGCTTCAACAAAGATCGCAACACACGCTTTACACTGTTAAGCAGCATGCAGGATGATCTGATTGGAGAGTTTGATGAGTGTAAGACTACCAAGGATATGTGGGATAAGTTGAAGATTACTTTTGGAGGAACCTCTATCACGAGGTTAAGGGCTCTTGTTTTGAAATTTGAGACCCTCCGAAAAGATCCCCGTCAGAACATAACTAAGCATCTAAGGATGATGTCAAGCATGATCCGCGACTTGAAGTCTGCAGGTCACGATCTCACCGATGAGCAGCAGGTGCAGGCTGTAATAAGATCTTTGCCAGTCTCTTGGACCCACATGAAACAAATCCTCACTCACAATGAGAGTATTAAGAATTTTTCTGACATATCTTGCCATGTGGAGTTAGAGGTTGAGTGTGAGGAAGCTATGCACGCTACTGCCCTTGTCGCCCAGGGAGGTAGACAACAAGGCAAGAAGGGTCCAAAGAAGAACTTCAAGTGGAAGAGGCAAAATGTTGCACCCACTTCAAGGCAGGGCAAACACCGAAGCGCCAAAGAGGCAAGCGTGGTGGAAAGAGAGATAAGTCGAAGGCCAAATGCTATAATTGTGGACAACTGGGACATTTCGCTCGTGAATGCACTAAGCCGAAAAAGGTATTCCAATTTCTTTGCTCTCCAACTGTGTATGTTTGTTCGCATATTCTAGTTGCTCGAACAAATTATGAATGGATAGTGGATTCAGGAGCGACCAAGCACATAACAAGGGATCGAGCAGGGTTCGTGGATTATCGCCGAATCTCAGAGGGATCGCAAAGAAGATGTATGGGAAATGGTTCCAGCAAGAAAGTCCTTGGAGTTGGTGTGTATCAACTCAAGTTAAAGACTGGACGAGTCTTAACTCTCCATGAAGTGCTCTATGTGCCTAGAGTTCAGCATAATCTACTATCGGTCTCGTCATTATTCGCATTAGGCTTCTCTTTTCTTTTGCTAGCAACGAAGTTGACATTTGTTTGAACAATGTTATATATGGTCATGCTTTATTCATGGATGGTTTGTTTAAATTAGATTTGGATTATCATAATTTTCCTGTGTCTTATGTGGTAAATATTGATAATAACCTTGATTCAAAAGTTTGGCATGCTCGGCTAGGACACATAGGACAAGATAGAATGACAAGGTTAGCTCGAGAAGGCTTATTAGGCTCACTCGCTAAAGTCAATCTTCCTATGTGTGAATCATGCTTGGCTGGTAAGGCACGTCGCAAGCCTTTCGGAAAGGCTAATAGAGCCACTGAACTCTTATAATTGATCCACTCCGACATTTGCGGACCCATGAGTGTGAAGACCCGTCAAGAGGCTTCTTATTTCCTCACATTTACAGATGATTATTCACGATATGGATATGTCTATCTGATCGCTCACCTCTATGAAGTGTTAGATTGTTTCAAACACTTCTTGGCAGAGGTTGAGAATCAATTAGGCAAAACCATAAAAATTCTTCAGACAGATCGAGGACGTGAATATCTTTCGGATAAGTTTAGAACTTTATGTGTTTTTTTTGTAAATAAAAGCCACCTTTGGGTCAGTGACAAGGAGAGTGCACCTCCTCCCAAAGGGAGGGGATGGTCTCACTCCACTCGGAGATCCACCAAAGGGGAATTTTATTTCAGAAACAATTGGTAAAGATACAGTACACCCGACACCAAACTGTAGCCTCCAAAATGAAAGAGAAGGCGACACCAACCTTAACAACACTACAAAAAGAAAACCAACTAAGATTGCCTAAAGCTAGGTAACCCAGATTTATCAACCAACACTGCGCCCCTGGCAACGTCAGGTAGGCTACCCAGATCAGGAAAAACTGAACTGGATTCAAGAAGACATGCAAAATTGGCCAGCGAATCAGCAACCTGGTTTCCCTCCCGATACATGTGCAAGATCTTTGTCTTTATAAGCTGAATCATATTACAGATCCCCCGCCACCAAGGATATATAGCCCAGTGAGGTAATTGCCTACATGAAGTCGCTCTAACTAGGATGGCAGAGTTGGAATAGATAACAGAAATGTGGAGATTTTGTTCAATAGCCAAGCACTGCCCATCATGAATTGCTCTAGCCTCTGCCAAAATACTACTCCCAGTGCCATAATAAAAAGAAAAGCCGCAAATAAAATTCCCATAACTATCCCTGATGCAACCACCTCCTCCACAATTACTAGGATTGCCTTTGGAGGCCCCATCAACATTGAGACAATAATTCACAGCAGGAGGCAACCACTTGACAACAATGAGGACCTTTTTGTTAACCATCGCTTTGATATTATACGAGTCGAGGATCGCAACATGGTTGGAGGAGATGGATCCTTTGAACTTGGCGGACTCCATGATGTTGCACACAGTAGACATAATGGACCGCTTGACATTTTCCACAGACCGGGAAATGCCATCCATGCGAGCCGTACACCTGAATTTCCAAATTTCCCAGATCATGAGGAGACAAGACAGCAGACCAGCGAAATCAAGGGTAGAGTTCATATTAGTACTGGAAAGAATACTCCAAAGTCTCGTAGTAACATGGTGACTCCAATTAATTTTGTTATTTTAACAGGGGAGCAATCCATCCCCACAACTCCTTAGCAATCTCACTACAAATAAACAGATGGTCCATGGTTTCTTGCGCATGATTCTTACAGCAAACACACTTAGAGACCAAAGGAATACCACAGTCCACAATTCTGGAATCCATTTGGACCGCTCTATGCATCAGTTTCCAAGCAAACAAAGCTGAACAAGGGGGGGAATAGAATGGTGCCACAATTTAGTCCAGGTGCCACGGGTAACACCCGGGGCGGAGGCGATATCATATGCTGATTTAACAGTGAAACCACCCTTAGCATTAGCCGCCCAAATAAACTCATCCAGTTAGTTAAAAGACCTCTAACCAGCTGGGGGGTAACACCCATATAGCTCCAAACATTATTATTATCATCCATGGCCATATCCTTCACCGTGATATTGGGCCATTGTTGGTCAATATTAGCTATATTCCGGAGGTCATGCATAATAGTATTCTCCCCAATCCAAATATCCTTGAAAAAGTCTACAATGGATCCATCTCCTCGAAGCCACCTGGTATTCGCCAAAACTACCTCCCTTGCTTTCACAAAAATCTTCTTAGAAACACCAAGAGGAAAAGGGGTTTGGATATCTCTAAGATGAGATTGATTGATAAACTTTTGTTTGGCATACACAGACCAAAGAGAATCACCATGAACTATATTCCAGATTTGCTTATCCGCCATGGCAACCTAAAGAGTATCCAAATTCCAAAAGTTTAAGCCACCTTCCACATATGGTTTTTGCAGGAGAGACCACGCCACCCAGTGACATCTATGAAGACCATCCACCCCCTGCCAAAAACAATTGGCACAGATACTATTGATTTGATTGTAAATCGATTTAGGAATAGAAATAGAGCTGGCCAAATACACCGGGAGACTCAAAAGAACCGAACGAATAAGGACTGCACGACCCGCTTAGGACAGAATTTTAGCTCTCCAACCAGCAAGCTTACGAGTGACATTATCAACCAGGAATTTGTAATCATCAACCTTCAACCTGCCAGCCTTCAAAGGAATCCCCAGATATTTCATGGAACCATGTTCATGCCTATAACCCGTAATGTTGGCGATATGAGACACCAGCAATTCCGGCGCCTTACCAGAGATTTGGAAGCAACTTTTTCCAACATTCACTTTTTGACCAAAGCTTCTTTCATAAGCATGAAGAAAATGCAACAAAGTTTTAACATTCCTAATACCAGCATTCATAAAGATTAAAGTGTCATCGGCATACAGAAGATGAGAAAGTTGCAAACAGCCTCTGGGGCCACTAAAATATTTAATGTGACCATTACTAAATAAGTTAGTCAGACCCCTGCTAAGCACCTCAGAAGCAATGATGAAAAGAATAGGAGCCAACAGGTCACCTTGGCGAATGCCCTCGGAAGACTTGAAGTAACCAGCAATGGATCCATTAAAATTAATGGACGACCAGCAGTTAGAAAGTAACATACCAATGTAAGAAGTGAACATATTGGAGAAGCCAAATCTCCGCATAACCTGGAGTAAATGAGATCCCATTCCATGCGATCATAAGCTTTAGCCATATCTAATTTGAACATGATGTTATGCCCTCTGACTTTGCGATCAATGTCACGTAGGATATGCCAGGATAAGGACACATTATCCAAAATAAATCTGCCTTTGACAAAAGCACTTTGTTGTTCAGAAATAATAAGTGGCAAAATAGGAGTTAAATGCCCACAGAGCACCCTGGATATGATTTTGTACACAAAATTGCAAAGGCTAATGGGTTTGAAATCACTGAAAGTTCTTGGATCAGACACTTTCGGAATAAGAGTAATCAGTGACAACGAAAGATCTCTGGGCAAACCAAAACCAGCAAAAAACCCCTACACAACCTCAATCACATCAGGTCCAATAATATCCCAACAATGAGTGAAGAACAGCCCAGAGAAACCATCAGGACCAGGCGCGCTTTGCCCATTCATGGAGAAGACGATACTTTTAACTTCCTCAGCCGAAGGGAGCATGCAAAGCTTGTTGTTCTGGTCAATGTTAATAATAGTAGGAATACTAGAAAGAAGGTTAGAATCAACCTCATGAGACTCAGAAGTAAGCAAGCTTTGGAAGAACTTTACCGCTTCAGATTTGAGAATTTCCTGGTCCATACACCACTCATCATTATGATCAAGTTTTAACCTATGAATAAATCCTTTCCTTCTATTGCATTTAACTATTGCATGATAAAATGACGTACTTCTATCTCCATTGACTAGCCAGTCCACTTTAGATTTTTTCTTCCAAAAAATTTCCTCCCTGTTCAAGGCATGATTAAGATTGGCATTAGCAGCAGACAAGGCAAACCGATTACCTTCCGATGACATTGCATCAAAAACATTCCGCAATCTCTCCACTTCCCCAGATGCAAAGTTAACCATTTGAGTCACATGACCGAAGTCCTCTTTATTCCAGACTTTGAGTGTTTGCTTAACCTCCTTAAGCTTCACCTGGAGATGAACTAGAGGGTTCACATGATTTATGTCAGTGTTCTTCCAAGCATTCGAAACTGTCATCAAGAAGGAGTCATGGGTGATCCACATATTCTGGAAAACAAAGCTAATTAACTATTCCATATACACCGCAACAAAATGGTGTTGCTGAGAGACGAAATAGAACACTGTTAGATATGGTTAGGAAGATGATGGCGCATGCCAACCTTCCAATATCTTTTTGGGGGGATGCTATAATGACTGCGGCCTACATCCTTAACCGCGTACCTTCACAGTCAGTTCCTTCCACCCCTTATGAGTTATGGCGTGGTGAAAAACCAAATTTAGATAACCTACGCCCATGGGGTTCAGCGGGAGATGTCCATGACATTTCTCACAAGTTTGGAAAACTTGGCCCTAAAGCTAGAAAGTTTATCTTTATAAGATATCCTGAAGGCTCTAAGGGTTATGTCATGTACGGACAACATCCGAATGGAGGAATGACAGAAAAAGACATCCGAGATGTTGTTTTCTTAGAATCTGAATTTTCTAGTATCGGTGACACTGGAAAAAGTCTTGATCTCCATGAGTTGGATGACCCTAATGATGCTCTACCATCTTCCAGCGAAGGGAGGGAATTAGTTTCTAACCAGGAAGCCGCCAGAGATAGTAGAGATGATCATCATGATAGTGGGAGCTTTGTGCCTAGTACGTGGGAGCACACCTATAGAAGAACAAGATGATCAGATACGCCGTAGCAAACGTGGACACATGCCTCGTTGTCGATTTGAGATCGAAGAGGAAGCTCTTGTATGCCAACTTGCTGTCTATGATGAGCCTACTTTTGTTATAGAAGTATTAACTTCATCTGCTAGTAAAGAGTGGAAGGAAGCAATGCAAGATGAGATGGACTCTATGAGTAAGAATCAGGTTTGGGAACTTGTCGACCTCCCTCCAGGGCGTAAGGCTATTGGAAATAAATGGATTTTCAAAGTCAAATGCAAGGCGGACAAATCAATCGACAAATATAAAGCACGACTTGTGCCGAAGGGATATACTCAATAGGAGGGTATAGATTTCGATGAGACATTCTCCTCAGTGGTGAGATTTACATCGGTTCGCCGTATTCTAGCCATTGTTGCTCATTTAGACTTAGAACTTTTTTTAGATGGACGTTAAAATAGCATTTCTCAATTGAGAACTAGACGAAGAAATTTATATGGTTCAACCAGAAGGTTTTGAGGCAAAGGGACAAGAGCGCAAAGTTTGTCATCTCAAACATTCCATTTATGGCCTCAAACAATCATCTAGACAGTGGTATTTTAGATTTTATAAAACTATTATCTTAATTGGTTTTTAGATGATTGTAGAAGACCACTGTGTGTATGTTAAACGTACGGCGGAAAAGATTCTTATTTTGTCATTATATGTTGATGACATTTTATTGGCTGGAAATGACATGGAATCTAACGAAGCCACTCGAGAATGGTTGTCTTCTATCTTTGAGATAAAAGACATGGGTGAAGCAAATTATGTACTAGGAATAAAAATCACGAGAGATTGCACAAATAAACTTATGTGTTTATCATAGGAAACTTATATAGATAAGATTCTTGAGCAATTTTGGATACATTATTCCAAACCCGTCGATACTCCAATTTATAAGAGTTGTGTTTTAAGTATCAGTCAATGTCCACAAACTGATAAGGAAAAGAATGAAATGTCTAATTGCCATATGCTGCTGCAATTGGGAGCCTAATGTATGTCATGTTATGTACATGGTCAAATATTAGCTTTGCGGTGGGTCTTGTTAGTCGTTATCAAAGTAATCCCGGTCTCGTTCACTGGAAAGCAGTTAAGAGAATTTTTCGATACCTCTGTGGTACTTCGGACCTTGTCTTATGTTACAAAGGAGGTGACTTAAGATTGAGAGGTTATAGCGATGCTGATTGGGCCGGTGATAAAGATGAGCGCAAATCCACCTCAGGCTATGTGTTTATGTTAGGTGGAGGGGCCATTTCTTGGTATAGCAAGAAACAAACGTGCATCGCTTTATCCACCATGGAATCAGAATATGTGGCTTGTTCTGCTGCATGTCAAGAGGTTGTTTGGTTGTAAAGTTTCCTACAGCGATTGGCCATAACACATTTATCAAAGGAGGCGGTGGTGATGTATGTTGATAGCACATCGGCCTTGGCCTATGCTAAGGACCCTAAATACCATGGACGAACCAAACACATTGACATTCATTATCACTACATTCGGGATTTAGTTATAAAGAAGTTGGTGGTTCTCCGACACATTTCAACAGGTCATATGTTGGCAGATCCACTAACTAAACAAATCCCAAGGGAGGCATTTGTAACCCATATTAGAAATATGGGATTATGTAAATTGTAATGTGCACAATTATTCATTGACAATTAATTTATTATGTTTTCCTTCCTTAAGTGTGTCTATGGTTGGAATATATTACACATCAAGAAAAGTGTCACTAGGCTCTGAATGGACCCCCTCACACGGGTCATTTGCCTTGGTGCTAAGAAAGCGAGCAAGATGAGACAATTTGTATCTATGGCGCTATGAGAGCGAGCAAGATAAATTTATATCTACGGCGCTGTGAGAGCGAGCAAGATATTTTCTTTTTATTGTTGCCTTAAACTGAATTAAGATAAGATCCCTCTGGATCGATCACAGGATATGAGAATCAAATCTGTGAAGCCTTCATTAAGCCGGTTGCGAGTTTTATGATAAGACGTCATGAGACTCGGGTTAGCCATAATGGGAGTGGCTAGACTAAGAACCATGCGGTGTTTTTTATTCTATTGTATGTGACACGCCCATAATGATGGAAGAACCGTAGCATGTGTCCATACCACATGTGCGTAAAATGACCGTTGAAGAGAATGATGAATGAGATCTTTGTTTCATCATTGTGTGAGCTCTTATAATTTGTTGATCCATCTGTACCCTTAGGACTTGAGATCTATGTCATGAAAACGAAGCTTTATGTCGCTACTTTAGCATGCTCCTTAGGGCTATGGTTGATACAGTCCAACGGGATATGAATAGGAAAGCAGTCAAGACTAATTGAATTGACATAAGAACTCAAGAAAGACATCTAAATATTACACCGTGTTTTGTGACTCATACCTCGAGGGACTATGTCGACTTAGTGGCGATAAAGTCGTGAGTACAAAACATTCGAGCTTTGATGTCGCTAATTTTTAAGAGATCCAGGATGTCAAACCTGGTGAATATTGAAGATATCTAGGGCACTACGAGATTTCTTTAGAGTATTGTGATCTGTTAGTTTTGGTGATAACTTAATAGGTCACTACTCATCTGTTGTACCGACTCTCGTAAGGTCGCTCACTCCATTCGCCGTATGTAAGATTGAGAAGCAAGTGTCGAGAGATGAATTGCTCTTAGTGAGCAACTAATATTTTATTATGCCCTCTGTGGGCAAGTGGGAGATGTTAACCGATGGGTCTCCCATCGGTTGTTGCCCGTGTGGGGCAACCAAAGCAACCTTCAGGATGGAGAGCAACCGCATGGGCGGTTGTCTCCTTGAGTCCCAAGGGCTCTTATTCACTCTCCCATGCGCACGAGGAAGGAAGAATTCTCTCTTAGAAAAACATCTTGCGCAAGACTCTCCTTCTCTCTCTCTCACTCTTGTGTAAGACTTCTCTGACGGGACATCACCACAAGATCTCGAAAGCGTTTGGAGCGAGGAAACTATGAAGAAGACTCTTGTAACTTTCTTCTCAATCCTACGAGATTCCGCAACGATGAGATAAACACCCCGTTCAAGATCCAACACTAGAGATATAGAACAAAATAAAAAAATAACAATAGAAGATTCAAATGTAAACTGCTGTGTCCGATCGCACAGCATTGGGGTGCCTCCGCGCCTCGGCGTCCTGCCTGAGCATCCGCATTGTGCATGGACTTCTATCTACATTCCGGTTTCTCACGGTTTTCTCCTTTTTGTTTTTTGTTTTACAACGATGGTTGATCTCAATCCAAGTGTTGCTACCATCAGGTGAATTCTTGACGGCAGACTCTATTATAGCGTATGAGTGTGCTACGGCATCCCTATCACAATTAAGTAAAGATGTGAGGTTTTTAATCCATGGTATAAATTCAATAAAAAAGTTGATACTAAAAAAAGGAAATATACCCCGTCGACGACATTTGCGCACTCCCGCCATGAGCCAGCAAAGATGGGGCAACTGTCCATCATTCATTGATCATCGCAAGTTGAACATTTCAGGAACCTAACATATCAGAAATAATGACTGTACTTTCAGATGCTGATAGTATTAGATGGCTCAAAGTAAGCTCAATATCCTATTTGCACATTTCAAGTTTTATATATAACTCATTCATGGAATTCGGATCCGGATCTACACTACCCAATCCAAATTTATAAAGAAGACAGGCCAATCTTGGATAGACCTAATTAAAAAAATAACTTGAATGGTTTTACAATTTAAGTAAAAACTTTAAAAAAAATTAAGGAAAATGTGGTGGAAATCTCCTCATCTATATATATAAATTTTCAATGCAGGTAACACCATAAAGATATATACATAGATATATGTCACGTTGAGAAATGCAAATTTAAGCTTTATAGGATAAGTCAAAGACAATGTATTCAGATATTAACAATATATACAGCTACCAATAAAATCTGGTCACTAACCTACATATCTGAATAAGACTTTGATAGTGATTCTTATAATAATTTACCATTTTACCATACTAAATTCCATATAGATCATGGCATGCATGTTTAAGAGATTATCACAAAAATTAAATTATCTCAAAAGATTTATATCTTACTAATGTAGGAGGGTATTTATGTAAAAAAAATAAAATTAAATAAATTATCTCAAAACCTAGATTTTTTAATTGGAAAAGGCCGATTGATCCTCTATGCATTGATTTTGAAATTTGTTGCCCATTAATCAAAGGTACACACTACAAATGGGCATATTTAGGTTGAATCGAGTTTGGTTCTGTTGGTCCTACTGATTTAGAGCCACAACCCAATTCTCGCGATTCCACGTGATTTCAGGCCATCCCAATTGGGATCTACTCTTCACCCAAGAATCGAATTTTTTTTGGAGAAATTAATTAATAATCTCTGACTGTAATATGAGAGATTTTTGTTGTAACATGACTTAACATATACTGTAATAGAAGATAATATTTATTGTAATGAGTTACAGTTCTATCAAGAACTAGAAAATAAGCTAAATATTTAATAAAAACTTTTAATTAATTTACTCTTTTAAAAAAAATATTAAAATGTTAGTTTTTTATCTCATCCGATGAGAGTTGGTTTAACGCTAGACATCATCTTAAAAAAAAAATTTAAGTTCCTTATAATCGTGTTGAACTCTTGACATTTTGCTAATATATATAGAAAACTACTACTAAATTATTCATTGAATACAAAAATCGGATCGCCTCCTACATACCATAGTTATCTAATTTGAGGCCTCCCTCTAAGCAGACCTTTTTAAATTTTTTTATTAAGAAAAAATATATGACCGGCTAATTACCTCATACAGGCATTAGCCAGACAAAGCTAGCAGAAAAAAGAAGAAGAAACTAATTTAGACTTTTTAGACTCTTATTAAGATATGGCGAATAATATATATGTGGTGTAATAGCGAACATCACAATTGCGAGCATTGAAAGAGTAAATGAAATAAAAGCACGATCCATCTTATATCTATATTGTGTCTTTTATCTCTGATACGGTTTGTGCTATTCTTTGATTTCATACCTATCATATTGTTCACATAATATCAAAATCCAAATTATGTATACATGAAAGATTCTGATCGAAATATATATTCATCCTAGAATCGAAAGATATAGTGAAAATGTATGCAAAGAGTGCAGTCTCAGTACGGTTAAAACACCCCAATATACATATTTTAGGTCTTAGATTCAAATTATCTGGACCTAACATTTATATATATATATATATATATATAATATTAATAGTGCACCCACGCTGCAGCTAATTGGTTTTGAGTTGATTAATGGGGAATAATCCAGCATATATACTTTACTCGACCAAAAGTACAGTTATTCTAGGTACAATGACAATTTTTTTGGCACTATTCATTCAAGTTGTATTTTTATTTTCTTTCCACTCATTTAAGTAGTCTTAGTCAAATCTAATTATTTTTCATTAATTTTTTTTATTTTTTAATAAATATCTGTAAAATATTATTCATTCAAGTTGTGTTTTTATTTTATTTCTTCTACTTTAAATAGTCTTTGTCAGAGTTACTTATTTTTCATTAGTTATCTTAATTTTTTATTTTAAAAAAATATCAAAAATAAAAAAATAAAATAAAAAATTTGATGAATAATATTAAACAGTGCACAAGAGTTGTGTGGCTCTCTCTCATTTCAATGGACCATAAAATCTCATACAATCTTGTAGTAAAACCTTGCATTTAATATTATTGACATTTCACAATTTTTTATATTTACATAAATCACTAATGAAAATATTTACCTAACAACTAAATAGATAATTATGATTTTTATTTTCATGTAAAAGTTATTTTATAAAAAAAAAAATTTATTAAAATATTTTACATGCAATCAAATAGACCGTTAGTTGTTAGCCATCCCCCCCCCCCACCCCGTGGCCGTAAAGATGATTGTATAGGTCAGTTAATCCAAGATGACAAAAGGCACAGAATGTAAAATGGACCCATTTGACGTCACAAGTCTGCTCCACCCAATCCGCCATTTATGTTGCGTTAGTGTGCGTTTTTCTCAAAACTTTTGCTACTTTGCCTCTTGCAGTTGTGCTATTTTTTTTGGGGTAGTGAATGACCCTCATTTAAACTATGATATTGTCTTTGTCCTAAAAGATGGTCTTCTTTTACTTTTCCATGTTTCAAGTTGTTCTTTGTCCACTTGAAATTGATGCACATACAAGATGACAACCTCGAAGTGCAAAGATATAGTTGAGAAAGATGGAAAGTGATTCACACAATCTCTAAAATTAAATGTTTTACTTTGAAGATTATTGTGGGACACGGGCCTGGGATTGCTTTGGATATGTGATCCTAGCCCCTGATAATATATAGTTACTTAAAAATTGTTGAAGTTTTATATGTAATATATGTACACATAATTAATTAGTAATATTCGATGCATATGATATATATATATATATAGATATATAGATATATAGATAGATAGATGGTCTACATGGAGTGACCAAATATAGAGATGAGATAAGCTTCTATTAGAAAAAAATTATATGAGTCTTCTCATATATTCTCACAATATGCAACAAATGTTGCTCTACATTATTATAATAACTTGGTTAGCATGGCATTAATAAAATACTGGATGTACTTGTGTGCGAGGTCCATTCTAATACGAATAAGAGAAAGTTTTAGTATAATTGAGTTTATATTTTGCACTCGTATTTCTTATTTTTTATTAGATGAGTGTGTTGTTTTTTTTTCATTGACTAATAAAAAAAAACTATATATACAAAATATAAAATTCAAATGTACTAAATTTTCCGTACATATAACTAACCTAGGCATCCCAAAAAATGAGTCGACTTGCGTACAGGAAAACATGATGATATTCGTGAAATTTTTAGAGCTATGTATATTTCCCAAAGAATTAAAGTCATCATGAAACTGTAAGTTGGTAAAATTGCCGTGCATTCATTAAGTATATTCCTTATGGATACAAATTAAAAATTGATCATTGACTTCCGCAAGACATTTTTGTGGATAAACTGGCATAATTAATTTGACACCGCAAACCAAATTCATAAATTTCTCAGAAAGTCCATGAGTTTTTAGAACATTGTCTCAAGAATACAGATGACCAATACGAGAAAAAAGGGAGAAAAAAAAAGACAAGTTGTTCTTACACGAAGAACGGTCGTATACAAATAATTCTCGGACAGGCGGAGCCACACACACAAGCGGAGAGAGAGAGAGAGAGAGAGAGAGAGATCTTCTCCTCCGCGCGCACTCCACTTTTCTATTAATTATAATGAGAAATAATATTTGTAGATCCATCTGTTCTAGTTTTGTATCCTTTTTCTTTGAGTGTCATCTCCCTACTAAGGTTCCATTCCGTGGCCTCCACAGAGCCGTCCCGCCTTTTCCTATCTCCTACTTTTTCATATGACAGCCACTAAACACTCTGACGCTGCTCACCCAACATTACCCAGAAACTTCAAGGCGAAGCAAGATCGTAGCAGTGGAAACTAAAATCCCCCTCTCGAATCCAGCCGCCTAGCCGGCCCCCTTCTGCCTTCCGCTGGCTTCTTGTCCTTCTTACCCTCAACAACCACCCTCCCTCATCCTTCTCTCTCTCCCCCCGTCTCCGATCTAACTTTATCTCTCTGTATGTGATGCTCAACCTTCTCACTACTCTAAAGCAAAGCTAGCTAGCCAAGAGGAAGAACACCCACCAAGCATGGTGTTTTCTTCGGTTCCTGTCTATCTTGATCCACCCAACTGGAACCAAGTGAGTTTTGTGTGTCCATCTGTATATCTAGTCTCTCTTTCTCTTCCTTCTTTTTGTTACATACAAATTAATTTCTTCTCCATATATATATGTATAGCTTCTTCATCAAAAAAGCACCATAAAGAGGGAGAAAAAAGAGAAAATATTCCCACGCTTTTCTCTTCTCCTATTGAATATACTTCAGGATTTGATCTCACCGACTCCCTTTTTTCTTCGTCTAATTTTCTTCGACTTGTAGTTGATGTTACTCCTTGTTTCTGGTGTGCGTAGCAGCAAACGGCCCATCCACTAGCACAAGCAACTGGCGGCGACCGCGGCGGGGGCGCCGACGCCCACCAGCTGCCGCCATCGGCTCCTCCTCGGAACGATGGCAACGCCGGCGGGTCGGCGCGGCCAGGTTCGATGGCCGAGAGGGCGCGGCTTGCCAAGGTGCCGCAGCCGGAGCCGGGGCTCAAGTGTCCCCGGTGCGAGTCTGCTAACACCAAGTTCTGCTACTTCAACAACTACTCCCTCTCCCAGCCCCGCCACTTCTGCAAAACCTGCCGCCGGTACTGGACCCGCGGGGGGGCTCTCCGCAACGTCCCCGTCGGAGGTGGGTGCCGTCGCAACAAGCGGAGCAAGAGCAGCGGCGGCGGCTCCAAGTCTGAGGCCGGTACCGCCGCCGCAGATCACCGCCAGGTGGGTACCTCGGCCTCCAACGCGACGTCGGGTGCCGTTATAGGGACGTTCTCCTCCAACATCCCCGCGCCGCTGCAGCTGCCTTTCATGGCCTCCTTGCACTCACTGCCCGATTACGCGGCAGCAGCGAGCATCCGGTTAAATCTCGGCGGCATGCAGCCCTCGACACAGTGGACTTCCAGGTGGGGGCATGCCCAAGCGTGGGGTTGGAACACTGGAGGCTCCCGCAGGTTCAGCAGTTCCCCTTCATGGCCGGGTTGGAATCGGCGCCGGCAGCGCCGCAGTCCGTGGGGTTGTTCCCTTTTGATGGGGCGGAAGGTGGAGCTGTTGATGGAGTCCTGGGGGGTCTAGCCGGGCAGCAGGTGCATGGGAAGCCATCGGCCTCGGGGCTCATCGCTCAGATGTCATCGGTGAAGATGGAAGAGAACCCACAGAAGCTTACCTTGCCAAAGCAGTACCTGGGCATCCCTGGGAACGATCAGTACTGGGTTGGTGGCGGAAGCACCGGTGGGGGTAGCAGCAGCGCAGGTGAATGGACGGATCTCTCTGGTTTCAATCCTTCATCCGCCAGCAATATCTTATAAACACACACAACATCTGATCAGGACTCCTGCTGTGACCTAATATACTGCGCACCTTGGAAGCTTAATTTTTTTGCTACAGCTTCGAAGAGGAGAGTGAGGCTGGGAGGGGATGGGCGTCCTCAACAACGGTGATCTTAAGTGGCAAGTGCTATAAGTTCTAATATTTCCCTGGTCGGATCTATTCTAGAAGTGCTGTCGAACGTTGAAATGTAGGTAGGCTTCTTGTTCGTTATTTACCCGGGTTGGTGTTTTTCTTTTTCTTTTTTTCTTTTCTTTCTTTTTTTTTTTGGGGGGGGGGGGGGGGGGGGTGTATATCTTATTATATTATGTTTACAGTGGGATCGAGGGTGCATGAATTCTTGAAGTATTTATATCTGACTGAAGGCTTACTTCTAGAACTCAATAATCTACGTCTATATATCCGTTAACTTCACCAACTTCACAATCTCTTGTATCTTGTCCACGGTCATCAATAAGCTTCCATGTCGTCCTCTCACAGGCACATAACTGCAGAGTGACTGCATGCACTCTATATATATATAAACATGGCGTTTTCCTCATTGAATCCATAATGTCATGTTTGCATGCACGATCTAAATCCTCATGTTGCTTCTGCTTCCGAGATCTTTTGGAGCTCTGGAAGTTATTCTTCCGACTGCTTGAACTTGATAATGTGGCAGCGAATCTTGGACTCGTCATTCTAGGTTGGGGATAGTCCAGACGGACAGACATGGACTATAGCCTTTTATAAACTGGAAGAACAATTAGAATTGTAGCTATATGGAACTCTTTCCATATCCCTGTATCTTCTCTCTCTCTCCCTCTCCCACACCAATGCAAGCATGATCTCTTCATATCTTTCTATCTTGCCTCTCATTCCCACTCCAACTCCCCACCCTCTACACAATAGTACACCACAGCACTCCTTCCCGTTCTCTTTCTTCTTGGCGCAAGGAAAAGAAAGTGCCCCCCTTTAGCAACTTTACGACCCTTACTTCCAATCAAATATTAAGATCGTAATCTCTTTCCTCGATTCCGTCTGGCGTTACTTCGTTCTCTTTTCTTAGCCTGCTAAATCCCCTTTTTTTTGTTCTATGTTCTGTGTCTTAGTAAGCTGGGATGATTTCTAGAAACCCAAGCCTGCAAAGCCTAGCCTGAACGTCCAAAAGATTATAAATCTAGCAAGAGATAAGTTAAAACGAAGTCTTCATGATACTTTGTTAACGAGAACCTTTTTCTGATCTTCTTTTAAATAATGTTACGGAAGGCTCGTTGTTTTACTTACTCTTTGGGTGATCAACTCATCGGTTAATCAAATTTCGGCTTTAATCTTTATCCTGTGCATGTGTTTGTGTGCGTGGAAGCCTCTTCTTCCATTTACTACATCTTTGTTGGGTTGGTGGAGGGAGTCGGGGAGCGACAGGCTCCTCATGGAAGATACCCTCTAGGTCTGTTAGCAATCGATATCATGTTCCCGCATGGGAGCTTGTGAAGCTTTTCTTACATGGGATGCCGCGGCCAGCAGCCTCGAATTGGAGTGGAGATCCTCTCCTGCCCCCCGGAGGAGGGGACTCAGTCAGTACTAGGGGGGTTTGGCTTTTTTTTTTCACCCTTGCATTTTTTTTTACATAGGGGCTTAATCCAAATAAGGCCACCACCCTTATTTGGATTAAGCCCCTGTGTAAAAAAAAAAAAAAAAAAAAACCAAACACCCATGTGCGCCCCGTGTACTGACGTGGCGCCCCCTCGTGCGGGCGGTGGAGAGGATCTCCACTCTTCGAATTGTGGTGCCCTGGGATTTGGAATTTTACCCAATAAAATTAAACGTTTCTCATTTCGATTCCTCGAGGCTTCTCAAGTACTCTGTCCAAGTCTCGGAGAAGATAGTTCTTCATTCCATTTGGACAGATGACCTTTCTTGGATTTGAGGTCATACCTTACTCCGGTGGAATCGTGGAATCAACAAGTTCTCTTACATGGAAATATATATATACATGAGTAATACTATGCTCCTGATAAAGTGATTTCACCTCTATCACTTTTTTTATATTTTTTAAGAGAGAGATATTTATAGGATGTTTGGTTGTATTTTTTTAGTAGTTTTCTCTCTTAAATTTCAAAAAGAAAGAGGAGAAATATCTTAACATGTTTGGTAAGTAATTTTGTTTTTTAAAGTGAAAATTCTACCCTGTACAAATCTCTCTCAAAATAAAAACAAGTCATAACCTGTTTTTTTTTAAATTACACTCACAGCTCTCTCCTTCCCCCTCCTTCCCGTCTCTCTCCCCCCTCCCATCTCCCCCCCCCTTCCTGTCTCCCCCCACCCGCCGACATCCCCCCCCACCCCCCCACCCACCCGCCGACATCCCCCCCACCCCACCGGCGTCACCCCCCCTTCCCGTCTCCCCCCCCCCGCCCTCCGCCCAGCCACCCCCCCCCCCCGGAACCACCCCCCCTCCTCCCTCCGCCCAGCCAGCCCCCCCCCGCCCCGGAACCCCCCGCCCTCACCCCAGCCCTCCGCCCAGCCCCACCCCCCCCCCGCCCCGGCCCCCCGCCCTCGCCCCAGAACCCCCCCACCCCCCCTCCCCCCCCAGAACCCCCCCCCCCGCGGGAACACCCGCCCCCTCCCGTCCTTCGCCCCCCAAAACACATCAATATTAATTTTAAAAGTTTGATATTTTTGCCAAACAGATAACGTCACATTTTTACAATTTTAATTTTAAAATTAAAAATAAATACAACATAAATTTTTAAGTAGAAATACTTCTGTTTTTTAAATTGTTCCCAAACACCCTATTAATGTTTAGACCTCATTTTGTGTGTATAAAATAATACACATAAATAATTATATAATTCATATAAATAGTAGATCAATGTACACAAATGATATAACAATGCACATAAATAATATAACAATACACACAAATGACGTGATTTGTGTGTATTGTTATATTATTTGTCATTTGTGTATTATTATATTATTTATGTATATTATTATATTATTTGTGTACATTCATCTACTATTTATATGTATTATATTATTATTTATGCATACAAAGTGGGTCCAAATTCTAAATTCAAATATTAAATATATCTTTTTAAAAAAAATTTAAAAAACTTGGAGATGAAACCACTTTAACTATGTTCTCAACTAGTGGAGAACATAGCATTAGGCGTTATCTCTTGCACTGCTTCTATAATCTTGAATAATAATACATATTCGTTAGACGATATGCATATGACTACAGGTATATTAATGCATGAGAACAACATGGAAGTTCACAATCACACGCACGGAGACAAGCACTTTATTTTGGCACCACTATGCTGGACGCGGGTGCGGGTCGGATTTGTAGTTAAACTTGTTTGATGTATTGGATAGAAGGGAAAGGACAGCAACTAGGAAAACCAAAATCTCACTCAAAACCATGCAGCGACAGAACCCATTATAATATAACCTAGTCACTGGGAGTGCACATACACATGCACTGAAACGCAGAAAAGAACATGGAGGCGGAGGAAAGAGAAGAAAGGAAAGGGAAAGCTCCCCAAAATCATCCCCATTTTTAAAATCTGTTCATGTCTGAAGGAATCTGTGTTCTTGTCTGCTTTCGCGACGATCAAGATAGTCTTCTCTCTCTCTCTCCATGGGAGACTAAAGCAAACCGGCGAAGAGGGTGGAAAAAAGCGGAACAGTCACAGAGGAAGCCTTGAGTAGGGAAGATGACAGTAGAAATGGAGACCTCTGGCAAGGGAGGTCTGTGCTACCATTGCCAATATCTGCAAAGAGGAAAAGGGAAAGGAAAGAGAAAGAGTTGAGTTGGTACAGTGGTGTTAAGAGGTTGGTGCATGGGTGTATGGTGCAACCGCAAAGTAGGGTTTTAGAGCGTTAGGAATCCCATACATTAGTACCACAGCTTATATATGTGATCCTTGTGATTTAGTTAAGCATATATGGAGAAAGAAAGAGAGAGTCGATGTGCACATTGATCTAGAGGGATACGAAGATGATAGCCGTGTAGGCCTGTCAAGTTCCCAGTCGCAGATGCGAAGCAGCAGACCTGAAGCAGCGCTCTTTAGCTTTTTCTGAGAGAGGAGCCATTGGTTGGGTTACTCGTCTCTCCCCACTTGGTGTAACAGGAAGGGGAAAAAGAAGTAGGCGCCACCCAAGATTCCCATGCTCCGTCACGTTCCCTCGCATGTGCTCACTTCTCAATCATACCCGCAAACTGTTTGCCCTTTTCTCTCTCTTCTCTCTCTCTCTCTCTCTCTCTCTCTCTCTCTCTCTCTCTCTCTCTCTCTCTCTCTCTCTCACACACACACACACACACACACACACACACACATTCACACACGGACACACAAATGCTAACCTACATGATCATTGCTCGAATATATGTCATTACTGTGTGTTTGGGTAAGATATATAGAAGTGTTTGTACATCGTACGTACTGAGAAGGGCAGATCACCTCCTATTCATGGGAAGTTATGTGGATAATGACTTGAGTACACTCACCCCTGATCTCCTTCATCAATACGTGACAGAGAGTGCAGCCAGTCGTCCATAGCTTTTTTGGGGAGTTCGGATCAATATTAATTTGTAGGGTTTGTGGTGGAACCACTTATGTTTTACAAAAAAAAATCAAATCGTACCGTGAAAAAAATATATGGGAGAATAAATTTTTTTCTCACAAATACTTATGAAATCCGATCCTCCCATATATTAAGAGGAATCGGACTCTTTTTTGGGTGGATATATATGCAAGACTAGCTAGGGGTCCTAAGCTCAACATTAATATACGCCACATTTATGGATGTAGACTCTTTGGTAATTTCAGATGCGCAATACTACGATCATTCTATATTGCATTTAGACCATTCTGCAAGAGGACAGTTGATCAGTGGCTTTATGTAATTAGACTGTCAGGTTGGTAACTTATAAGTGGATCAATTCCACTCCAAAAGCTAGCTTGTAAAAGTAATTTATTCTCTAGATTTTGCTCACACTAAGAATTGTTGGATATACCGTTCCACAATTATTCTAGATCTTCCTTTCACGCTAAGAATTGTTGGATGCACAGTTCCAAGATATAGATCATGAACACAATGTCTCCAACTGTACGTACGTAATTGCCAATTGTGATAGAGGGATGTACTTAGTTATGACATTATATACATGATGTGCTCATTATATATTGTAGTCGGGGCGCGCCATTATTTTTAGAGTAATGCTAGGCTCCCGGCATGCCGGGAGCCTAGCGTGAGCTGGAGGGGCCACGCGCCCCCCTGCGTGGGCCACGTGGAGGGCGCGGGCCCCCCAGCATTTAATACTATTTTTTTTTTTTACAATTTGTGCATAAATGATGTATTTGTGCACACAAATACATCATTTGTGCACACAAATAGTGTACAAAAACTTTAAAAAAAAAACAGCATTAAATGCTGGGGGCCCGCGCCCTCCACGCGGCGCGCGCAAGGGGGCGCGCGGCCCCTCCAGCACGGCTATGCTCCCGGCACAGCCGAGAGCATAGCATTTCTCTTATTTTTAAGGGCAAAATTTAGTGCACATTGTGTGCGCGCAAATCATGCCCTGATTGATTGGCGCCATTAAATGAAGTGACAGCCAGTCAATCACTGACTGATTTGTGAGCACATCGGTGTGCACCAAGTGGTGCTCTATCTTTAATTGTAGCCCAACCGTCATGTATGAAATGTTGTTCTCACTATCACATCTCATCATCCATGCATGCGAGATCCAATGATTTCCAGCGTCGGACACGCACGGGATTAAGTGTGTGCATGTGTTAATTTGTTGGGTTCTTCTAGGCCATCGATCGATTTATTCTAATACCAAACATACTCCTAACATTTAACTAATAATGATATCAAGATATCCCTACTCTATCTCCGATGTATTCTAGAATACAAACATGCTCTTAACGTTTAACCAATAGTGGCAAAGTGACTGGTGTAGATGATCGAGCTTCTAGAAGTTGTTATACGGTATGTAACGTAGTAATTACCTCTGGGACATATTGGGTTACATAAGGTTACATCGGAATTAAAGTTAGTTATTAATTATCTGTTCTTTGAATAATTGCCCGCTAAAACATGATCTACTGTAAAGGGATTGAAGTATATCCAGATAGTTGACTTACAATTAAAAGAAATAGCCTGCTCTGTGAGAACAGCATAACCTTCTCTACCTGACTCCAAAATGATAACCACAGTACAGATCATTGTCCACGAACAAAGACAATACCAGGAACCTAAAATATAGTTTAATCACATAGAACAAGATGTAGACCACAAGATATCCTTAATACAAAAGATCTAATTAGGTCTCTAGCTAGGGTGAAGTAGCCTTTCTTAAACTGGTCAAAGCATTGAAGTAAATACCTTTTTTCCAGTTTCATTATCAAAAACATCAGCGTTGAACTTTAGAAAACCAACAGTACCTCTTCCAAACATATCCACTCCCTACATAGAAAACCACAATTTGTCTGCCATCTACACATTCCAGGCAAAAACAGTGATGACTAAGTGGTACAAGAGTATAACCGCTAATATTCCTCTGTTACGTACTAAGCATCTTTTGAGTGTGTAACCATCTGTATGCAACCATTCACTAATATCTCAATCACCGGCATCTTTTAAGTGTGTAATTAACCATCTGTGGCCCTTCCATTTTTTGGCCATGAGAAGGATTGATATTGCTTATGACTTTTAATGCTTCAAAGTTTTCCATGTCTAAAATTCTTGTACCAACCACCTCCAAGAATGATTAACTGTTAGCAAAAATGTAATGAGAAAGAGGTATGTATGGAATCATCTTCTTTCTAGTTGATAGTTATGAGTTAGATTCTATGCTAAAATATTGATGGAGCTTAATATTTTTTGTGGAAGGAAAAATATTTTCTTGCAATAGTATGCCATCTTCCCACCCCAAATTACATATTTCTGAGGCACTCAAAAATTAAGTAGGAATTAATGCCTTGATAAAATCTGCCATTATCTGTTTCGGTTCCACAATCATGTACAAAAAACATTATTGCATCTCAGAAACTTGAGGAACATAACTGAATAAAAGATTAAAATAAAATATTGTAGAACATATAATCACAGATGATACAGAGCATAAACTGAGTAATACCAGATGTACGTCTAATGGAAGATATATCACCGGACACTGGGCATTAACTGCAAGAGGTCTAACGGTAATATTTGGCGGAAAACAACTGTTCATCAAATCTAAATGAATCCAATCACATCCTACCACTTTCACTGCTTTTACTGAATGATAAGACAAAACATAATTCCATTCATTAAAATATATGACCGTAGTATCTCAAGTATATGAGAAAATAAAGGGTGTCAATAATTGTAATGATTTGTTAAATACAATAACAATGGTATTGCCACAAGGGTAAACTAGTTCCTTGTCCCCTTTACATATTAGCCTGCAACAAACTAACACCAAACAGAAAATTTGAAAGAATAAGCGAAGCAAGTTACTGAAAAATTAAAGTTGATGTCACATTAAACATGGGACTCATTATGGTATATTTTTAAGTTTCTAGGGAATTTGAGAAGGGCTGCATCATATAAAACATGAATGATCACTATGGACATTCCTCTAACAATTAAAGATCGAACAAAAGTAGCATTAATAAATATGCAGACATCCATTATTATTTAGCAATCAAAAGACCAAAACAAAAGAAATGTCGTAGATGCCTATTAGAGCAGAAACATCTTTCCTTTCTTCATTGAGAAATTTAGGCTTCAAAATTCAATGAAAAAAATCATACTTGCTCTCCCAACTTTGCGAAATTAGCAGACAGAATAGAGGGAGAAACAATTATATCACTCTTTGAGTACTTATCAACACGTGCAGATGCCCTTACTACAGCTTGAGGCATCCTCCTAAAAATAGAATCAAATAGATCAACTTAAGAGCATTGACATAACCTGACAGAAAGTTTTGGACCAATGATTGACACAATTGTATCCTATTAAAGTCAACAAATAACAAGAGCACCACCTGAAAGAACAGTGACATTGGATGAACAAGTTAAAAAAAAATAGCTAAACACAAACAACTGCATAATTCTAAGGCAGTATGGTAAGTTTTACCATGCCGGCCCTGTCTCCAAATGTGGTTTTCACCATTTATATTGCTGTTAATATTGTTTTCTAAAGATAGTAGTCCAAGAGATCTGCACTACAATTACAAGAGTGCACATATTTTTAGCTTGCGTTATTTGCTGAAATGTGGACTCTACATAAACCATTGGGCATTTTGAGTTAAAGGGAACTAAATTGTGATTATGGTGAACTATGTTGCAATAGTTAGAATTCTTTGTACAATCAGAACAATTCTCTACCACTTGTATCTACAACTCAGTGAGACCTTGTTATGCTCCAATACACAATTACACATGGAATCATAAAAGATTAAGACAAACTTTGATATAAACAAATGTAATGAAAGATTGAAAACATAGTGGCATTGTCTAAGTAACTATTTGCTCAATCCAACCATCACTTAGTTGCTTTTTCACATTCATCCTAGTTTATTATTTTGAGAGGGGCATCCTCTTATAATTTCAGAAGACCAAAAAAAAAAATGCATTGTCATTTAAATAATCAAGCAAATGGAATACTATAGTTTATAACCAAGATTTTTCAGATCAATGATTTCAAAGCCAGAAGATTGCAATCATGTTTGTCTTTACCCAACTTGAAATCTCTATTTTATGATATTTTAGTCAACCCCAATAATTTTCTTTTATTTAATAGCTTAGGTGGAAGTAATCTGTGTACTCCAAAGAAACCTCTCTATTACTTGGATGAATAAGTTATGAGTAAGGAGAAATACTTATTGTAAGACTAGTCTTACAATAATAATGACGTGGATTGTAAAAAAAGTAATTATATTGGCCAAAGTACCTATTTCTCTCCCACTCTCTTCTCCAATTAATAAAATTATCTTACAATCCACATCATCATTTTTTACAATAAAATTATTTATTACATTCCAATAAACATCGTCTACAGAACAATTCCATCATGTCATTTATTTGACTTGATTTTGCTTATGTATAAGTGAAATCTCACTATTATGGAGAATGTGTATGTTTGTAAGCTTATGAAACAACTTATTTTAAAGAAAAAAAATTGGTTATATTTTCTTTATATTTTTTACTCTTTTGTGCATATGTCTTTTTTTTTCTTAAGGATGGTTCATACTTACATGAGTGAACGAGTTAACCCAATTTTTTTAGTTGGAGTATAGTATTTTATGGACTTTACAATTAGAACTATTATCAAGGAAGGAACAATAAAATGCCCATTCTCAAAGTGTTAAAAAGAAATTTAATCAAGAGAAGGAGGTTGTCCATTTTCATATTGTTAAAGAAGGATTTACACAAAGATACACTACTTGGCATTTTTATAGTGAATCTCAAAAAAGATTTCGAGATGAAATACATGCACATATTGACTTAATGGGTGATATGCCCGAAATGTTGAGTGATGTGTTTATGTTATAGCCTACTAATAATTTGGAAGAAGAAGAATGAAATGAGGAAGCTAAAAATTTTGAACAACTTATGGATGAAGGTAGGAGACTGTTGTATGCAAGTTGCAATAAGTACTCAAGGTTATCTTTCATAGTCCATTTATTCCAAATTAAATGTTTACATAAATGGAGCAAAAGGTCATTCTATGCAGTACTTTCACTTTTTAAAGATGCATTATCAAAAGATAATATCCTTCTGAGCAGTTGGTATTAGTGCAAGAAGATGATGTCTGAATTGAGGTGAGATTGCAAAAAGATACATGCATGTCCAAATGATTGTGTGTTATTTCGAAATGAATATGAGAGTATAAGTAAATATACAAAGTATAATGCTTCATGATGGAAAGAGAGAAGTGGGATTGGTGTAGGGAGAAAGAATATACATGTAAAATCTCTTCATTATTTTCCCTTAATCCTAGGACTTCAAAAATTGTTCATATCTACTAAAACAGCAAGCTCATTGAAATGACATCATAGTGCTACAAGAGACAAAGATGGAAAATTATGTCATCCTAGAGATTCAATGGCTTGGAAGGATTTTGATAATAGGCATCTATCATTCAGTATAGAACCTTGCAATGTTAGGCTTGGACTTGCAAGTGATGGCTTTAGTCCATTTAAGATAGTGGTAGGCAGCGGTCAAAACACATGGCCTATCATCTTAGTTATTTATAACTTGCCACCTTGGTTAGCAATGAAGCTATCGTTCTTTATGATATCTCTTCTCATTAATGGGCCTAAATCATGCCACAATGATATTTATGTTTATCTTCAGGCATTATTAATGAATTGAAAATTTTATGGGATTATGGTGTATATGATACTGATAAGAAAGAAATGTCTAAAATACATGTTGATGTTTTATGGACTATTAATGAATTCCTTGCATATTGTATGCTATCATGTTGGAGTACAAAAAGGTACAAGCCATGTCCTATTGGCCATATACATCATGGATCTCTTTATCTTCCATTCATTCACAAATGTGTGTATATGAGGCATTGTCATTTTTGGTCACTTAACCATCCTTGGAGAAGTGATGAGAAGACATTTGACGGTAATGTTGAGTATGAGCAAGCACCCATGCATTCCCTTATCTAGTGAGGATGTTTTGAAATGTTGGGAAGGTCATAATAATATCATATTTGGTAAGCCTTTATGTGATGTTAACAGCCCAATTTTGTTGGGTTTACCATGACGAGCCGGCCCATTAAGAGGCCAAAGCATCCACTACTAAAAAGGGGAGTTTTTGACCCATCTCAAATGGGAGGGGTGGGCTTAAGCTATTCTTCACTACCACCACACTCCTTGAAAGAACCCCTATGGCAGTAAGAAAGGGGGGAAGCAGCAAAAAAGGGGTTAAAAAGGAAAAGAAGAGAGAGACAGGGTTGCTTGGGAAAGAAGAAAGCCCTCCTTTCCCTTGCTTATTCTTACTTCTGAAGAGGATCTGCATTGGCAATAGGAGGAAGAAGGGTGAGCAAGAAGCCACGGTTGAGAGAGAGGGGTTTCACTGTAGCGTCACCCCTCCTTCTATGCTTTTGTAGTCTTTCTTTTCTGAATATTATATCTCCCCCCTCATTTCTTGGGCTGCCATAAAGCCTGTTGTATGGTGAGGCATTTAAAGCCTTTTGTCTCCATATGAAGCTGCTTTGACAATGGCATACGTTCAATGTGTTTATCTCAATCCTTCTAGTCTCATCTGAGTGGGCTGTGTACTATTATATCCTCCCCTTTCTTTTTGGTTTACTGTTGCTCCTTTTGTATGGGAAGTTGATGGGTCCATTCCCCAAAATGATGAGTTGGATAATTTGTGTTAGTGCCCAACATCACTCACGAGGGAACCAATATACAAAGTCATTTAATTTTTTCCAGTCCACCATGATACACACTTAGCAATGTTTTTTTTTGTTATCTATATTTTCTTTCTCTTTGAAAAAGTTTTTTGTGTGAAGTGACCATGGGGAACCGATCTTATAATGGCCATCTTTCCGTTATTGTGCTGAGATGGGGCCTTTTCCCCTCTCTAGTGAGCATTGTGTTCTGATTTCTTTAAGTGGTTTTCTTTTTTTGTTTCTTTTATTCCAGCATTTCCTACCTCTCATTGCAGCTGAGGCCCCAAGCATTTAAGGATGAAAGAAAATAATATTCAGGCCTCGTGCATTAAGCTCCAACATGGATAGACTTTCATCTAGTTTCCACACACCACTGTTGCATAATTTTCTTTTCATGTGAATCTATGCTGCAGTCAAGTGAGCATTGCAAATTCAAATTGCAGATTTCCTATATCGCCAGACCGCAAGCATGTAAACTGTGAGGAAATACCAGTGATAATGTGATCTACACCCCGTTCTCCCCTTTTGAATATTTGCTATCGATTCGCCACAACAGTGAGCTTGAACGATAAGAGTTGGACAATTCAATGTCTAGACTCTGTTTCGGGCTCCAATGCAACCCATTTATGACTAAACCCCATAGAGGATTTGATCCTTTCTTCCCTGTGACCAGATCTCCTCATATTTAACCTTTGTTAAGCATGAGTGTGTGCTGCAAAATCACAATTTCAAAGGAGCTTTAAACACGAAGTTGGATAACTAATATCTACGCTCTATTTATGCCTCAAATGACCCCACTATGTATTGGACATCATCACATCTCAACTTGTTGCTCAATCTTGCAAGCTTTAAGAACTGTGCCAAATAGTGTTTGCAGAGTCGCAGTGACTTGAGGCTTTAGACACAAAAGCATAGATAAATATAATAACTATGCCTTGTTGGTCCTGGACATAATTCGTCTATGTTTCAGATATCACCCCGTCCCTTCTAGGCATTTGGACTCTCTGTATATCTTGCATATCATGCATGACAAGTGCTGCCAAATCGCACAGACCTGGGAATAGTATTGTCGAATCGACAAGGTCCCTTGTTGAATCAGTGAGCAATGAACCTGCCAAATCAGCAAGGCCCCCTTGCCAAATCACGTAAGCTGGTAACCTGCTGAATCAGCAAGGCCCCTTGGCCAAATCATGTGAGTAGGGAATCTACTAAATCAGCAAGGCCCCTAGCCAAATCATGTGAGCAGGGAACTTGTTGAATCACCAATGCCGCTTGCCAAATCATGTGAATAGGGTACCTGCTGAATCAGCAAGGCCCCTTGCCAAATCACGTGAGCAGGGAACCTACTAAATTAGCAATGCCCCTTGACAAATCATGTAAGCATGGAACCTACTGAATCAGCGAGGCCCCCCTTGCCAAATCATGTGAGCAGGGAACCTGCTGAATTGACAAGGTCCCTTGCCGAATTAGTGATCAAAACCTCTTGCCGAATCACTTGGATAGGAAACTTGGCGAATCGCATGAGCAGAGGTCATGTCTTGTTAATAAAGCCTATTTTGCCGATTCAGCTCGCTCGTCGAATGAGTTTGTCTACCGAATCAACTTGTTTGCTGAATTAAATGTGTTGTGCATGTGTTAGTAAATTAAATGTACTTGTGTTGCCGACAGAGCACACAATGACCAATCAATGCCGACTCATGAGAAAAACCAATCATATAATTATCATGTTTCAAATAGAATAAAGAGAATGCATTGGAACTGCTCTATAAACAAGAAAAGCAATAAATGACAAAAGAGATCCAATAGTGATAAGATGGTAATGATCACAATGAGTTAAATACTATCAAATAGGCATCTTTCTTATTGCCACTTTGGCTTAAGTTTAAGATGATTTTTTCATACATTTTTCAGATGCATCCTTTTCAAGCCATAAGGCTTTCTACTCTGGCGATTAATTAAGGATTTCTCTCTTGGAGAGATGTAATTAACAATGTTGTGCTTAGGCAATGGTGAGATATTGGTCCAGACCCGATATTCACTTTCATTTGACGAAGACAAACGACACGCAAAGAGACCTAAAGCCCTTCGACTCTCGAAGGAAGAACATGTTCACTTATGTGACTGGCACGCCTACGCTCTACAATTGCTGGTTCATCTTCCATCTCCTTGGCTTGATTAGCATCTGATAGGACTTGAAGTTGCAATATGCAGCCATATACACATGAGAACATGATAAATATAATTTTAAATGAAAACCATTCGTAATGGATCACAAATCCATTTCCACAGCGTGACACGCCCGGTGAAACCAAACTTCCCTTCATCTCTTCACCAGAATAGAAAGGCTTGTGGCCTTCACACTCAATACTGATTGCCAATTTGAACTAACTTGCATGCAACTAATAGCACTTATGGCTAAAGTGCGTTTTGGACCTCAAATAGTTTGAGACCATGCCTAGTATGCCTATTATTAGATCGAGATAGAGCTTTAGATGTCCTTGGGGGGGGGTGAATAGGACTTATTGCACTTTAAAAATTTATCTGAAAATAGATAACACAAGATAATATCGTTAGTACTTAGTGTAGTGTGTTTGAAACAAGTGAAATGTTTGGCGAAAATAATCACACAAAGTGCACAGAGATTTATCCTGATTCGGCCCTTCCAAAAGGAAATCCTACGTCCAGTCCCTATGAACCCCTTGGGATTTTCACTAACTGCCAAGAACACTTGGCCTTCTCTCAACCTAAGAGGTATTACAACCCACTTGCTCCCACGTAAGTCTTCCCTTCACAGAGGGGTATTACAACCACCTACCACCGTAGGTCTTCCCTTCACAGAGGCGCACTACAACCACCTACCATGGTAGGTCTTCCCTTCACAGAGAGGCGCTATAGGGAACAAAACCGCCGCTGGTTACAACACTGAAGTGAACATAGTGTGTCTGCTCTGAGAATGAGCAAACACAGAAGATCAGAAATAGATTACAAGAGGGAATGAAAGCTCTAAACTCTTTCTATCTTTAACAGGTGGACTGAAAAGATCTAGAACAATGAATGCCACCCAAGAAACTCTAAGAGCAAGAGAGCAGGAAGTCGAAGCTTGAACAGCTGGCTCTCTTGAGATTTTGTAAGCTCTTCTCACTTTCAAAATGGTTGATGTGGTCGTGTATGCTCGTGCCTTACTATGTGTGTCTCTTTGTCGTCTTTCAAACTTCAGCTCCATATATAAACTTCATTCTTCAGCCTCCCGTTTGAATGTAACCGTTTGAATTTGAACATTAGGTCTTGAGACTTGAGACTGCTTGAGATGTCCATCATCAGATCATCAGACCATTGATTATTTCAGTCTCAACGGCTTCCAGTATATAGAGGTAGCTACATGGTTCTATTCAGATAGCTTCAATAAATGTCTCCAAGGACCATACCTATGACTAAAAGATAGCTTGCATGCTTCTGTAGGTAGCTGAGTATCTACATGGTCAAGAGAACTACGCAAATACCTCCATTCTCTTGGAGGTAGGTAAGATACCATAGAATATGTAAAATAGAAGATCACAGACAAATAGATGTACAATACATTTAAAGATGTTTGTTTAGGTCATCCAAAGGCTTTTCCTAAAAACATGGAGTTCTGACGGAAAGTAAGAGACAAGTCGTTTTTGTAAGAGATAGCTATCAGTTCTAGAGAGAAAGTCTGTCCTTTGAACAATACAAGGTTAGGTGAGCATTCAAGAGGAATGGACACCTACTTGGCACGCAGTACAACTCCAAAGGAGCTTTTCCTTAAAATTTAGAAATTCGTCATTCTGAAGGATGCTAACACATGTCTTTGAAAGACATGTAGCTATCTTGAAAAGATAAGGTATGAAACTGATCCTCAGAAATATTTATGTCAAAAATATTAAACAAAAGGAATAGAGAAGTACAATGCACAGATGGATAAAGTATCGTATAGATAACAAAGAGAATATCACAGTGTAGATCATGTGTTCATCTGTTGTTCATTAAATGATTCCATAAAGATTAAAACATTAATCGCACTAATAATAATACCTTAATAGGTTTGCAAATAAAACAATAGTTATTAAGTAAAGTCAGCAATCAATATAACCAACAATCGATATGAATCCCATATGCAATCGATGTTCATAACTAAGGACAAACAATATTAAAGTGTACGAGTAATCGATATGAAATAATAGCATCGATGCATAAAAGCAATCGATGTTTAAGGTGATCAACAATCGATATGAAATAACAACAATCGATGTAGAACTTCGACTGGACAAGAAAACAACATAGTCAGTCGAAGTTAAGCTTCGAATATGACAAAGTTAACTTCGGATATGACGAAGTGAAACTTCGGATGAACATAGAATAACGTTGTCGGTCGAAGCTGAAACACACAGTCAGTCGAAGTGAACTTCGTATAGAACTTCGGATATGATGAAGTTAGCTTCGTATATGATGAAGTTGGATGTAACAACCCGACCTCCCAGACCCCCCGCAAGGGACCCCAAAGGTCGCGCCGCCACCCACGGATCCGAAGACTTGGAAGGGTTAGAATTTAGTCCAGTGAGATAAGCAATGAATTCAAATAACTATAACAAGAATGTTTGTACATTAATAAAGAAATTATGTACAACATGTCCCAAATAAAAGTATAGGTACAGAAAGAAAAGTGCAGTCCTTAAGGGGCATACCTCGAGGACTTGCAAAAAGGCAACTCTCAACTCACTTCTGTACAAGCGCTTACACTCACATCTCACACTGCTGGCAACGCACGGCATAACAAACCACCACCACAACCGTCCGGCAACGAACTCCTGTGACAGTGAGTCCCTATCTGAAGAAAGTAGGGGGGTGAGCCTCGCGAACAAGGCTCAGTAGGGATAACCAGTCCCTTACCAGCCAGAGGAGTAGGAACTCCAAAGAAAAGCGGAAGCAAACTACTCTAGAAAGTAGAAAAGCAAGAAACACCAACTGCAGAGTACTACAAAACAGCGGAACAAAGTAACGCCACGACCACAATCAGGGTCGGGCAAGACACGACTCCCGTAGAACCAGCGGAGTCAGACACGATGTGGAAGCAGCCCTCGGCATGCACCCGTTGAGACAAGAAGCTCACGGAACACCGGAGTAACCACGTGAGACCAGAGTCTCATGACACAAACACCGCCATCCCAGACCTCCATGAGGTAAGGAAGGCATGCAAACAGGTGTCGCCACGAACAACACCGAGCAACCATGTGAGAAGGATGTCTCACCACAAACACGGCCACCTCAAACATCCACAAGGTTGAGGGCCCACAAGCAGAAACACCCTGGACCCCGGACACGCCACGAGGTCAGGGAACTACGCACACTGGTACTACCATGGACGGCACCAAGGAACATATTATGGAAACAGCAGTTGGGTGCCTGCCCAAGGCACCTTGAGAGAACACGCAATGCGGAAACCAACATAAGCACGGAGCAGAGAGGCCAGATCGACAACGCCCGTGGTAGCTAGACACGACTAGGCTACAACCACCATGCAGGCTAGGGCAATGAGGCACACTTGGAAACAACACGAGAAATGCCGTCACAATAAAAGCAACCAAGCCATCGCCACTGGTAGCTAGAGGAGGACACATCGTCCACACCTCCAACTCGCCAGCCACTGACTCTTGCCTACAGCCTCCCCGGTAGAGTGACGCAAGTGAGCCACCGCAGAGAACACACACACACAACCAACCGCAGCCCGGCCGAGCCGCGACCTCATGCCTGACACCACGACGTGGCTCCGGAACCAACGCTGAGAGAGGCAGTGAAAAAGGACTAGTTGGTCCGCACTGGAAGAACACCTCAACCACCTCGGTGACACAGAATCAACTAAGAGAGCTCTACAAATGACTCTATGCCACTGTCCACCACCGTTTTCCCCTCAGCTCTAAAGTCCGCCAACTCGACTGCCAACTCGAGCACACTCATAGCCCGGAGAACTCCCTCAATAGGATCCCCAGGATGGGGGTCCCAGGAAAATGGAGACAACCTCTGAACAGGACAAGCCCTCAAGTGCCAAGCACCGGGCGAAAAGAGAACAAGAGGGGCAACCACCAAAAGCAAACGGCAAAACTGACTTGTACCCAAGACAAGTCAGCAGGCACAAGCACGCACGACACCCCTCCTGGAAACCCCCAGGAGGGCCGTCGGCCAACACGGGCACAAACTCTACGGCCAGAAACCTGCAACGAGAACGCAACCAAAAGGACATCGCCTTCTGAACAGGGCGGCGACGAACAACCTGTCGCGACGACCAGGGTACGCCATCTGATCTGAACGCGACATATTGACCCATCACGATCAGCATCAGAAAGCCAAACCCCAACAGGTCAGCAGACCCATAGCCAACCAACACCTAAAGCAGAACGCGACCAACGACCTGTCGCGACTAGAAACCAGAATGCGATAGGGGACCTGTCGCGACAAGAAGACGACACACCAGGTATCACCTTCAGATTCAGAATGCGATGAATCGACCCGTCACGTTCCTCATCTGAAGGCAGGGCCCTTAGGGCCAAACCACCCCAAGGCCCACACCCCCAAAGGGCCATGAAGGCAAGGCCCCAAATAGGAGAACATTCCTTGTGCCAAGTTGGAGAGACCTTCTGTGATGGCCCTCATTATACCAGTACGGTTATACCAACCCACGTCGGTATAGCAAGAGTTCTCACAGTGGGACATTTACCCAAACGATACTAACAGCTGAGATACCGCGAATATACAACAGAGTAGCGAAAGTAAAAGACCATTGTCTCCATTCATTCATCATCCACATTTAACATACATGAAGTTTGCAATTAACAATAAGGAACTAAAGTTCACATAATTTAAATTCTGAAATAGAAATACATAATGTCCACACTTATAACATCCCTTTCATGATAATTCTAGTACAATGTTCAAATTACTACTATGAAATACACGAGTCACAAGAAACTCCAAAACTAGCTAATCTCCGCGCTCGGAGTCCGTCTCTGCTGCTCCTCCAAAGGCCACGTCACCAACTACACCTGTACGCCGAAGCAAGGAATGAGTCCAGAGACTCAGCAAAAACACTACCCATAAACATACACGCATAAGTCTTAGTGTTTCTACATGCACATTTACAATTTGCAACACATGGCATGCTAGTCATTCTAAAGTTTAAACCTATCATGAAAGTTCTCCAATTTTATACATGGATCATGCTTTCAGATTTCTAAGAATAAAATTCACCTATCACATGCTCTTTATTCAATTTACTCATGAAACTTTAATCTTTAAAGAACTAAGATATGAGAGCTACCAACATGAACATTATGCATACAGGAAGGGGAACACAACTAGCATGGATCCTACATGTTTTAAACACATCATAGACATTTTTACATGCTTTAAGTTGCTGGTTTCACATGGTTTCATGGCTGCAATCCCACACATGAGAGCTACAATATCGCTTAAAGCAAATCATAAGAATAACCAATCATGTATTTGTACACGTACTCATTATTATCTCTAACATGGATTCTAGGCATTTTTGCACACATACACATGATAATAACCACATGAATTTACTGATTTCACATTCACAGTTTCAGATTTGTCTCACATGGATTTCAACAACATATTTTACCCTTTAGAAGTTCACATTTTCTTTACACAAGTTTCTCTTTCACATGGTTACACTTTACACATACACATTCACATTGTTCACTTACACATTTACACATTTCACATACACATTACACATTTCACATACACATTACACATTACACATTTTAGGTGCCGTGACACATAGTCCAAACCACCAAAGAAGGACATATACACATCACATTACACATAGACGCCATCTAGGCATTCCAATGGCGACTCTTGGACTGCGCAGGCCGGGAGAACAAGTCTCTACCCTAACCAGTGGTACTTGTCCACCTCCAGGATTTCCCCCTAATTCCCTTAGGGTCACTTACACATTGAACATTCTCAGGGGGACTTTTCCCTAATACAGCTCCACTGCCCTCTACGGAAGCAGTGTCACATTGGCACAGTTACACATTTACACATTTACCGTTTTACACATGGTTTTACACTTTACACTTTTCATCACATTCACTTTCTCACTCACATGAATATCTCTGTTTTTCCTGACATGGCACTACAGATTTCAGGAGTTTAACATACAGAAATTTTCACTAATCAAGTTGGGTTTAGACAGTAACTAACCACATTACGATAATATACGTAGATTATCACATTTCACATGGAAATACATAACTTCTTATTTACTGATCCAAATGACCTGAAATTTTCACCACATGCTGTTTTCGGGTTCAAGATCATACACTCAAATTTTCGGATTTTTCTGAGCTAAATAGAATTTTCAGAAAATCAAACACTTATTTTGCATGCCATTCACAATTCAAGCTACATGGAGTTTAACACATCATGAAATGTTGTCACTCACTGTTGAACAAAGGTTTCTGTCACATACATGATCTGAGGATGCATAATCTACCCTAAATCATACATCTATAGATCGATCACCACAGACCATTCTTGCATGCTTTTATTTTATTCTACCAACCGAGCTTATTAGCAATTCATACAAGCATGGACAATTTATCAAAACTGAGTACATGTATGCTGATCCACTAACCTTCATGATCTAATAAAACCAAGGCATTCAGACCAATCCTACTCATGAAACATAAATTTGGCAAGATCATTAACAAGTCATGCTTACAATTCATGGGATACAATATTTCCTACATTCACCATCACACACCACATTCCTCCACACACCACAATTGGCTATATACATAGAGTATAGGATTACCATATATCCTCATCACGGAAACCATACCGAAATTAATCTAAAGGAAGGGCAGAACAGTTCACTATTCTGTCCAGAGGAACATGGCGGCGGTCTTTGGCCGCTGACTCAGGGTCAGCGGCATGGTCGATGGACGCCAAGCATGATATCGGCGTCCATTGACCTTGCCGTCAATGCAGGTCTGTGCAGAAACATAGACCCGAGCTCTCAAACTTGGGTGAATGGGAGGGTCTAGGACTCGAGGAAAAATCCATAAAAATGATAGAAATGACCTAGACACATACGGGAACATCATGGATAGGTCACTTGCCTTTTAAAAATTTCTCCAAAGGATCTAGGGCTCGGTGAAGCTCTCCTTGGGCTGTCCCAAGAAGCCTCCAAATGAACTCTCCTCCGAGTTCTTGAGTGAGATCCACAGCAAGCCGAGGTCGGGGAAGCCTTCCTCATCGATCCAGCAACCTCCTTGAAGCAGTGGAACGCCGGATCAAGCTTCAGAAGTGTGGATTTTTGGGTGGCAAGGATGGGGTTTTCTCACAGCTTTCTCCTAGGGTTTTCTTCTCACTTTTTCTCCTCTTGCAAGGTGAAGGGAGAGTGGGAAGAGGCCATTTCGGGTTCAGACATAAGGGGAGTCTCTCCCCCACTCACCAGGTGACTTGACAGCCCTTCAGAGCCGTTGGGGACAGTCCCCAATGGTTGGCTTTCTTGTTTCAGAAGCTTGCAGCTCTGCTGTGCATGCAGGCCAGAGAGATTGGCGTCCATATCTCTGGACGCCAGGATTAGTGTTGGCGTCCATGTCTGGACGCTGACACCACCTAAACGGCCTGGGGTTGACGCCAAGATGGCCTTCGGCCAGAAGTCTAAAATATGTAGAAAACATGCATACCATGCGTATATACATGCAATATTTATATGGTATTATATCCATACTATCACCATGCAATACATACATTATTTATATTTAATCTAAACACATGCACATGTACTTGTATTAATTATTACGTACGTAAATATGTACATACATACACAAGCACAAATATACACACATAAATACAAATAATGCGACGGAAATTCGAGGGCCTTACACCCTCTCCCCCTTAAAGAAACTTCGTCCTCGAAGTTAGAACGACACTACTCAAACAAAAGGGGATATTAATTCTTCTTCATCGCATCCTCAAGCTCCCACGTAGCCTCCTCACGTGAGAAGTTCCGCCATAAAACTTTCACCGACGCAATACTCTTGTTCCGGAGATGCTGAACCTTCCGGTCAAGAATGGCTACTGGTTGCTCGACATACGAAAGATCTGGCTGGATCTCCACTGGCTCATGACTAATCACATGAGACGGATCTCGGACATACTTCCTGAGCATAGATACGTGGAATACAGGGTGAACGCTAGCCAAAGCTGGGGGTAAAGCTAGCTCATACGCCACGCTGCCCAAACGCCTGAGAATCTCATATGGGCCAATGAATCTAGGGCTTAGCTTGCTATGCCTACCAAATCTGACGACACCACGAGTAGGCGATATCTTCAAGAATACATGGTCGCCAACCTCGAACTCTAGATCCTTTCTCCTGTTGTTGGCATAACTCTTCTGCCTATCCTGTGCCGCAACAAGCCTTTTCCTGATAAGCTGAATCTTATCCGAAGTTTCCTGAACTAACTCCGGTCCGATCAACTGCCTATCACCGGTCTCCTCCCAACATAAAGGAGATCTGCAGGGCCTACCATACAACGCCTCGAATGGAGCCATACCAATACTAGCATGAAATCTGTTGTTGTAGGCGAACTCCACAAGAGGTAAATGACGCTCCCAATCATCCTTCCAATCCAGAACACACGCTCTCAACATATCCTCGAGCGTCTGGATAGTCCTCTCGGACTGTCCATCGGTCTGGGGATGAAACGCCGAACTGAGCTTCAGCTCCGAACCTAACGCATCCTGAAGACCCTTCCACAATCTCGAAGTAAATCTCGGATCTCGATCCGAAATGATCGACTTCGGCACACCATGCAATCTAATGATACCGCTAACATACAATCTAGCTAAACTCTCTACTGACTGCTTCTTCTTCATGGCAAGAAATGAGCAGTCTTCGAGAATCTATGTACAACTACCCAAATCGAGTCATTGCCCCTTTAGATCGAGGCAAACCCGATACGAAGTCCATAGTGACAGCTTCACACTTCCACACTGGGATATCCATCCTCTGCATAAGGCCAGATGGTCACTGCCGCTCGGCTTTCACTTGCTGACATACTAGACACCTAGACACATAATCTACAACATCCTTCTTCATGCCGGACCACCAAAATGATCTCTTCAGGTCTTGATACATCTTAGTGTTACCCAAATGAATAGAGAATCACAATCTATGAGCCTCCGCTAACACATGCTCACGGACATCTACTACATCTGGGACACAAACACGGTGCTGAAATCTAATCACACCGTCCTCATCACGAGCAATGTCCGCCTTACCCACTAACTCTAACAATCTAGGGTCGGCCTTCTGCTGCTCAATCACCTCATCCAAGACTGAGGATCTAAGGGATAGCTGAGCTACAAAAGCCTGACACAACGATGGCTCTAACTCGGTCATAGAGCACGCTGCATCCTCCAACATCTTCCAATCCTGCTGGAGCGAAGACCTCTTTATACTAAGAGCATCCGCTATGACATTCGCCTTTCCAGGGTGATACTGAAGGTCGAAGTCATAGTCCTTCAAGAACTCAATCCATCTTTTCTGCGTCAGGTTTAATTCCTTTTGGGAGAAAAGATACTTCAAGCTCTTGTGGTCGGTAAACACCTCAAATCTGACACCATAAAGATAGTGCCTCCAGATCTTTAGTGCATGAACCACTGCTGCGAGCTCCAAGTCATGAGTCGGATAGTTCCTCTCATGCTCCATCAACTGACGAGAAGCATAAGCCACTACCCTTTCTTGCTGCATGAGCTCACAGCCTAACCCAATCCGAGACGCATCCGTATAGATGGCAAAGCCCTCTAGACCACTAGGCAATACCAATACCGGAGCAGAAGTAAGCTTAGCCTTCAATAGCTGAAAGCTATGCTCACATGCCTCAGACCATACGAACTTCTCACCCTTTCTGGTCAGCTTTGTCAAAGGGGCGGCGATGGATGAGAAACCCTCAATGAATCGCCGATAGTAACCAGCTAACCCAATGAAACTACGAATCTCCGAAGGAGTCTGGGGAATCTCCCAATCCATAACTGCTTGGACCTTTGCTGGATCAACTGCAACACCAGCGCCGGAGATAACATGCCCGAGAAAGTGAACCTCGCGCAACGAGAACTCGCACTTGCTGAACTTCGCATACAGCTTGTGCTCACGGAGAACCTCTAAGACTAGCCTCAAATGCTGACGGTGTGTGGCCTCATCCGGAGAATAGACCAACACGTCATCAATAAATACTACGACAAAGCTATCTAAATACGGACTAAACACCCGGTTCATGAGATCCATGAACGCTGCAGGGGCGTTGGTCAATCCGAAAGGAAGGACCAAGAACTCATAATGTCCATAACGGGTTCTAAATGCCGTCTTGGACACATCCTCACTCCGAATCCTCAACTGATGATAACCAGATCGCAAGTCAATCTTGGAAAAGACTGATGCCTCTCGCAACTGGTCAAACAGATCATCAATCCGAGGTAAGGGATACCTGTTCTTCACAGTCACTTGGTTCAACTTCCTATAATCAATACACAACCGAAGTGACCCGTCTTTCTTCTTGACGAATAATACAGGTGCGCCCCAGGGGAAACACTGGGGCGAATGAATCCCTTATCAAGCAATTCTTGCAATTGCTTCCTCAACTCTGCTAACTCTGTAGGTGCCATCCGATATGGGGCCTTCGAGATAGGAGAGGTGCCTGGAAGCAACTCTATAGTGAACTCTATCTCCCTATCCGGTGGCAATCCAGACAAGTCATCGGGAAAGACATCTGGAAATTCCTGCACCACATCGATCTCTGCAAGAGTCAGTGACGAACTAGCATCGGGTACTAGCATAACGCTGGCAAGAAATGCGTCACAACCCTTGTTCACCATGCACATCGCCTTCATGGCAGAGATAACTAACTTTCCCGCTATGTTCTTTGGCAAGGGATGAGAGAACTCGTCCTCACCAGGAATGCTGAAAACAATCTTCTTCCGACGACAATCCACTAACGCATAGTGCTCCTCTAGCCAATCCAGACCAAGAATAGCATCAAAGTCCTTCATCTTTAGCAATAAGAAACACCCATCTAGGAATCTATCCTCAATGCACATAGGTAACGACGGAATGCACTTCCTAGTCGATACCGTACCCGCAGGGGTGTGCACAGAGAAAAGAACCTCTAACTCCTCAGACTCTCTGCCTGACTCTAGGGCTAACTGCCTAGTGAATCGCTCGGAAATGAACGAGTGAGTAGCACCCGTATCAAACAAAACCCGAGCGTGCACACCGAAAAAAAAAACCGTACCTTCGGTGACATGCTCCGCCTGCTCGGTGTCCTCGCGAGCTAAAGCAAACACCCGAGCTAGGGCTCGAGGCCTTCCTGGTCTTCCTGTAGCTGGCGCGGCTGCCGCTACTGCTGGTGCGGCTGCCGCTACTGCTGGTGCTGGCGCTCCAAGCTGAGCTCCTTGCTGAAGTCTTGGGAAATCCTTGATCTTATGGTCGCTGCTCCTGCACTTCAAGCATCTACCCGCTACCAACCAACACTCAGAACCACCATGGGTCTTCCCGCAGTGGGGACACTCCTTCTTCACACCAGGGGAACGTACAGAAGGTACCTGAGAGTTGCTGACGGCCACTGGTTTCTGCGGTGTCTGGTACACCGTCTTCTTCTTATCCTTCCGCTGGAATGTCGCTGCCGGCCTCTTCTGCGAAGCCCTCTTCTCCTCCAGATATTGCTCCATTTCTCCCTCCTGTCTGCAGGTAACGCTGAGGGCCTCGTCTAGCGTGCGGTGGTCAAACGCCACGAGTCTCGTCCGCAGTGATGGCTTGAGTCCCATCACGAACTTCTTCGTCTTCCTGCGCTCATCCTCTACGATATGCGGTGCATATTTAGAAAGTTCAGAAAACCTTGCCTCGTATTCCAGGACGGTCATTGATCCTTGCGTCAGGGAAAGGAATTCTTGCTCCATCTTGTCCTGGATATGCTCTGGGACGAACTTGGCTCGAAAGAGCCTCACGAATGCGTCCCACGCTACGTCTACTGCTCCGTCCTCAAAGCGTGTACGTAATAGGGAGGACCACCATACATCAGCTCTCTCCTGCAATACACCTTCATAAGCACCAACTAACAAATTCTAACTTGACAAACAACATACAAGCATAAACTAAAGCATACCTATAGCATGTAGGTGCCTAATGTCACCTTATCCTCATCAGGACACCTGATAGCTCGGAAGATTTTCTCTATCTCCCTTAACCAGCTTTCTGCCATTAGTGGATCACTCTCCCCCTTAAAAGAGGGTGGGGTCATCCTCTTGAATCGCTCCATGATGGAAGGTCCATCATGGTCCTGGGCTGGTGCCTGAGCCTGCTACATTAAACAATAAACAATATACGATAAACACAATATCATGCAATTTAAATAGCAAGCTACTTAGTTGTTTCATTATTCTACCTGGGCCTCCAACTGGGCCTGGAGTGCTGCCTGGGTATGAGCCTGTGTCTGCATGGCATGCACCAGACCTTGCATAAATACTCTGTAGTCCACTGGCGGCGGTGGGGGAAGCACAGGACCCTGTGGGGCCGGGGCCTGCTGCTCCGCCCGCTCCTCACGCCTCTGCTCGTCGTCGCGAGCTGGCACACCTCCACGTCGTCCACGGGAAGCCATGGCTGTAATAAAATTTCAGCCACCATTAGAGCTAGGTTACTAAGTTTTCTAACCATTTTATTATCTATCTTTCACTTCTTATTAGTGTTTTCTACACATACGGACATACTTAGCATGCAATGGGGATGATGACTTAGGTATATTCATGTGTAATCTCAACCGGTCGCTCTGATACCAATCTCTGTGACGGCCCTCATTATACCGATACGGTTATACCAACCCACATCGGTATAGCAAGAGTTCTCACAGTGGGACATTTACCCAAACGATACTAACAGCTGAGATACACGCGAATATACAACAGAGTAGCGGAAGTAAAAGACCATTGTCTCCATTCATTCATCATCCACATTTAACATACATGAAGTTTGCAATTAACAATAAGGAACTAAAGTTCACATAATTTAAATTTCTGAAATAGAAATACATAATGTCCACACTTATACATCCCTTTCATGATAATTCTAGTACAATGTGCAAATTACATACTATGAAATACATGAGTCACAAGAAACTCCAAAACTAGCTAATCTCCGCGCTCGGAGTCCGTCTCTGCTGCCTCCTCCAAAGGTGCCACGTCACCAACTACACCTGTACGCCGAAGCAAGGAGTGAGTCCAGAGACTCAGCAAGAAACACTACCCATAACATACACGCATAAGTCTTAGTGGTTTCTACATGCACATTTACAATTTGCAACACATGGCATGCTAGTCATTCTAAAGTTTAAACCTATCATGAAAGTTCTCCAATTTTATACATGGATCATGCTTTCAGATTTCTAAGAATAAAATTTACCTATCACATGCTCTCTATTCAATTTACTCATGAAACTTTAATCTTTAAAGAACTAAGACATGAGAGCTACCAACATGAACATTATGCATACATGGAAGGGGAACACAACTAGCATGGATCCTACATGTTTTTAAACACATTCATAGACATTTTCACATGCTTTAAGTTGCTGGTTTCACATGGTTTCATGGCTGCAAACCTACACATGAGAGCTACAATATCGCTTAAAGCAAATCATATGAATAACCAATCATGCTATTTGTACATGTACTCATTAATTATCCCTAACATGGATTCTAGGCATTTTTGCACACATACACATGATAATAACCACATGAATTTACTGATTTCACATGGTTTCAGATTTGTCTCACATGGATTTCAACAACATATTTTTACCATTTAGAAGTTCACATTTTCTTTACACAAGTTTTCTCTTTCACATGGTTACACTTTACACATACACATTCACATTGTTCACTTACACATTTACACATTTCACATACACATTACACATTTCACATACACATTACACATTTTAGGTGCCGTGACACATAGTCCAAACCACCAAAGAAGGACATATACGCATCACATTACACATAGACGCCATCTAGGCATTCCAATGGCGACTCTTGGACTGCGCAGGCCGAGAGAACAAGTCTCCACCCTAACCAGTGGTACTTGTCCACCTCCAGAATTTCCCCCTAATGCCCTTAGGGTCACTTACACATTGAACTTTCTCAGGGGGACTTTTCCCTGATACAGCTCCACTGCCCTCTACGGAAGCAGTGTCACATTGGCACAGTTACACATTTACACATTTACCGTTTTACACATGGTTTTACACTTCACACTTTTCATCACATTCACTTTCTCACTCACATGAATATCTCTGTTTTTCCTGACATGGCACTACAGATTTCAGGAGTTTAACATACATAAATTTTCACTAATCAAGTTGGGTTTAGACAGTAACTAACCACATTACGATAATATACGTAGATTATCACATTTCACATGGAAATACATAAATTCTTATTTACTGATCCAAATGACCTGAAATTTTCACCACATGCTGTTTTCGGGTTCAAGATCATACACTCAAATTTTAGGATTTTTTGAGCTAAATAGAATTTTCAAAAAATCAAACACTTATTTTGCATGTCATTCACAGTTCAAGCTACATGGAGTTTAACACATCATGAAATGTTGTCACTCACTGTTGAACAGAGGTTTCTGTCACATACATGATCTGAGGATGCATAATCTACCCTAAATCATACATCTATAGATCGATCACCACAGACCATTCTTGCATGCTTTTATTTTATTCTACCAAACCGAGTTTATTAGAAATTCATACAAGCATGGACAATTTATCAAAACTGAGTACATGTATGCTGATCCACTAACCTTCATGATCTAATAAAACCAAGGCATTCAGACCAATCCTACTCATGAAACATAAATTTGGCAAGATCATTAACAAGTCATGCTTACAATTCATGGGATACAATATTTCCTACATTCACCATCACACCACATTCCTCCACACACCACAATTGGCTATATACATAGAGTATAGGATTACCATATATCCTCATCACGGAAACCATACCGAAATTAATCTAAAGGAAGGGCAGAACAGTTCACTATTCTGTCCAGAGGAACTTGGCGGCGGTCTCTGGCCGCTGACTCAGGGTCAGCGGCATGGTCGATGGACGCCAAGCATGATATCGGCGTCCATTGACCTTGCCGTCAATGCAGGTCTGTGCGGAAACACAGACCCGAGCTCTCAAACTTGGGTGAATGGGAGGGTCTAGGACTCGAGGAAAAATCCATAAAAATGATAGAAACGACCTAGACACATACGCGAACATCATGGATAGGTCACTTGCCTTTTAAAAATTTCTCCAAAGGATCTAGGGCTCGGTGAAGCTCTCCTTGGGCTGTCCCAAGAAGCCTCTAAATGAACTCTCCTCCGGGTTCTTGAGTGAGATCCACAGCAAGCCGAGGTCGGGGAAGCCTTCCTCATTGATCCAGCAACCTCCTTGAAGCAGTGGAACGCCGGATCAAGCTTCAGAAGTGTGGATTTTTGGGTGGCAAGGATGGGGTTTCTCACAGCTTTCTCCTAGGGTTTTCTTCTCACTTTTTCTCCTCTTGCAAGGTGAAGGGAGAAGTGGGAAGAGGCCATTTCGGGTTCAGACATAAGGGGAGTCTCTCTCCCACTCACCAGGTGACTTGACAGCCCTTCAGAGCCGTTGGGGACAGTCCCCCAATGGTTGGCTTTCTTGTTTCAGAAGCTTGCAGCTCTGCTGCGCATGCAGGCCAGAGAGATTGGCATCCATATCTCTGGACGCCAGGATTAGTGTTGGCGTCCATGTCTGGACGCTGACACCACCTAAATGGCCTAGGGTTGACGCCAAGATGGCCTTCGGCCAGAAGTCTAAAATATGCAGAAAACATGCATACCATGCGTATATACATGCAATATTTATATGGTATTATATCCATACTATCACCATGCAATACATACATTATTTATATTTAATCTAAACACATGCACACGTACTTGTATTAATTATTACGTACGTAAATATGTACATACATACACAAGCACAAATATACACACATAAATACAAATAATGTGACGGAAATTCGAGGGCCTTACACCTTCTAACCAACTTGGACACGAGCCGTCCTCACCACGACAAGAAGCGGAAGTCGACAAGACACTGAGAATGCGACGGTGCCCCTATCGCGACCAGAATGCGGTAGGACCCATGTCGCCTTCTGACTCTGTCACGATCTTAGTCAGAAGCATAAATCGAGAAATGGGGTCATCCCATGGTCCCTCAAACTACAAGAACACCTCCACACAAGAGAGGGAAGGGAGCACATGAAGAAAAGAAGCTAACAGGGGCTTGAGGGGCACCAATGCCACCTCTCCTCGCCCACACACAACAAGAAGTAAGCTTACACAAAGACGGAGCGCCACTGGAAAGTATTCACCCATGAGAAAATGCAAGACAATCCACGAGCACGGGGAGGATCGCTCAAAACTAAGCTTCATCTACACTAACAAGGAAAGGAGCAAGAAATCCCTACTTACAATGACGAGCCAGACCCATTGGGACCCTTTATGTTGGATTGGCCGCCTCCTCCTCGCTCCACGCCGCTCCCATGCTCAGCCACGAGCACGCCGGCACCTCCCAGCCCAAGCCACCTGAGAGGGAAGAGGGGAAGCTCCCCCACCTTGGAGAAGAGGAGGGATGGGAGAAAGGAGAAGAAAAGAGAAGAAAGAGGCGCCTGCCAGTCTTAAGGCCTCGAAACTGAGGTCGCGGCAAGATGTTTGCCGCCTTCTCAACTAGAACACGACGCCTATCTCGTCGCCTTCTCAAAAGTTTCGACAGGTCTTCTGACACACAGACAACCTCTAGACCACGTGTCACACACGCAGGCGTCTCAGGTGAACGCAACAACTAGCATGTTGCCTTCACACACACGCTGCGGACACGTGGCAAACAGCCATACAAGACCACCGGAACGCGACACAGGGGCCGTCGCCTTCTCAACCAGAAGGCGACACGGAACGCGTCGCGTTCAGAACGCGACAACCCTATACGTCGCGATCCCAAGGACAACTTCAAGGGAACCAAAACCTGGGATGTTACAAATCTAACCAACTTAAAAACAATTTCTTCCTCGAAATTAAGGGTGAAACCCGGTCGGAGAAACAACTAGCGCAAAGGGACCACTAAGTCGTGCCACGACCTCCCGGTGGTCACCACCACGACCATGCCACAAATGGAGTGCCTAACCAGACATTCAGCAGCTCACAGAGTGCACACCAACCGGCGTGGAGCACACAATCGGATGTCGACAACTCCAAAGGCGCGGCGCGCACCAAACCACCCGAAAAATAGCTGAAACCGCCAGTCGAAAAACACACGACTGAGGGAAAATAGCTGAAACTGCCAGTCAAAAACACGTGACTGAGGGAAAACAGCTGAAACTGCCAGTCGGAAAACATGCGACTGAGCCCTCAACAGACTACGCTGTTGAGATCAACTAGTCGGTAACTCACTCTGTCACTAGCGACTAGACAGAGGGCACAGCTACTGACAGCAAACCAAGAAAAACACCAAGAGGTCAGCCACAAGACTCCACCGAACGGCCCAGCACAACTAGCACCAACTAGCGCCTACTGCAAAGCCAAACGAGAGTCTCTTAAGGGCGACCCAAAACCAAGCGGTAACATGCACCCGAAGAATACCACAGCAAGCAAAGCAGTGTCCACTGGCACCACTCTATCTCACCCAGATCGTCCTCGTGGTCTGACAAAGACACACAACGACTGTGGAGCCACAAAAACTAAACCAAATGCTCCACAGGCACACACGCAGAGGCAAAACCAAGGAAGACATCTGAGGTTGGCAAAACTAGGCAACCTAAGATATCGGCAAACCCACACGGGAAAGGAAACAACTGCAAAGGTTGAGAACAATGCATCGACCTCAAAGGGACCCAAGCCAAAGCAGGGTACCACAATCCAACACACTCGCTCCCCAAAGCGAGAGGGAAAACCCCAACACAAGCCTCGACCAAAGCCTGACGTACCACCGATAGGGCTACCTAGACAAGGCAAAGCAACCACCCCACAACGGTAATGGTATAACCACAAGGCATAGGCCAACACGAAGTGTCCCAGAGGCGGAAAGCTCAACGCCTCGAACACCGAGCAAACTCGTAAAACGGCGCATGAAGCTCATGATCAGGGCCTACGGCACAGCACACGGTGCTATCACAAGCATCGGGAGCCACCCAAGGTACAACACAATGCACCAAGTCTCTAGACGGGACAAAAACAAACCACTAGAGCACGAGCACATGGTGCTACCAAACCAGGCAAAATGCAACACAGTTGCACCAGTGGTCAAAACAACACAGGCTAACAGGAAGGACACTCCATAAGAGACCTCCCAAAAGCCACATGCAAGGAACTGCAAGCCTAAAAGGGCAGAATAGGCCACACTGGCCCCAAACCCTTAAGACACAAAGACCTGGAGTATCAAAAAAGAAACACGCTCAAGGTGCAGTACACATCTGCACCAACAACATGAAACGAGACAGGGCCAACCAAAGTGCACTCTCCACCAGCGACCCACAAGAGAAACGCACGGAAAACCAATAGCTTCAAGAGCGCAACAACCACATCGGCTCTTAGAAGCACACAAACACAAGGCACCGCTCCTACCACTAGGTGGAGAGGGCCACACACCAAACGGCGACAAGTACCTCCAAAGCACAGGCTGAGGTACAAGCAAAACACGCACCGGAATGATGCTTGCACAAGCAATCCAAACAAAAGAAAACCAGTGCTGCCTCACACGGAACACAGGGCACGCTGCCCCACATCGTCTAGTCAGGCAACAAGGAAACAACACAGCAAGGAAAGGTGCAATAGGTACACCACGACCCATTGTACCACAAAGAAACAATGCACACGAGGGGAGCAACCAGCTCAACCTCAAGACAGCTCAAGGGGAGGGACCTTCGCCATGAAGGTCGCCACGGTGTGCAACACGGCACCAAATGCCATGGCAGAGCACCGCCAGCCTGAGCAACCCACAGAAAATGAAAGGAAGAAGGCACGCAATAGGCCTCTTCCTCACACACAAAAAAAAGAAAACAGCATCACAAGGCTAGCACTCACATAAGAGGCACAGCCAGCAGGACCCACAACGCTTGCCAAACAACCGTCGACAAGAGCGTGTCGGCACGAAAATGCAAGCAGAAAACAATCTAAACCACAGGGACACACGTGGTCCCGCCAGCACAACCAAGAGACTTGGAAGCAAACAACACGGCGAACCAGTCCAACACAGGGCCGCACACATGGTCAAGGTCCATCACCTTGACCAGAGGCAGACAAGCAGACTACACGCAATAGTCCAACCCAAAAGTTGCACAACACAGCAAGGTGCTAGTGCAACACAACCAACCAAACATCATAGACCTCAAATCAAGGAGGTAACATAGCGGAAGACATCGACGAGCACAGAAATAGCCTCGGAGAGAGAAACCCTCACCAAGACAACAACAAACAGTTCTGGGAAACATCACCATAACATAAGCAACCAAGCGATGCATCTCAACCCAGAGGGCAACGCAACAGCAACTAGAAACGAGCACAACACAGTTCTGGGGAAACCTCACTTCCACCAAAACCAACAGAGAAGAACTCTGGGAGCACCTCACCAGAGTTCACAACCAACCAGCACAAGGCCGACAACAACCACAGATAGGTGTCGCAGCGCTCAACCAACGGTAGAACATGGCACACAAATCACCTGCTTAGCTCGAGCAACAACGCCGACTGAGCAGAGCACAGTGCACAACGGCGTACAGGCATGCGAGGCCAAACACAACCAACACAGCACACACCCCAACAACTAGGGCATATCCAACAAGGCAAGGACACCTTCGACTGGCTCCGCAGCCCACAACCCTGCACCGGTGAAGGCCATACCACACTTAGGCTCTCTCAACCTTCGCGACACACCCACACAGACGAGCAGGCCGACGACGAACCCAACCGCAGCATGAGCGAACTAGATGACCACGCTCGTCGCACGCGCACCCAGCAACAGCAACAACACTCTCCTGCAGCTCACACTCGGACCCTGTTGGAAAGCTAGCCATTTGCAGCAAAGAACCAAATACTCACACCTAACAGAACTCTACACAGACGGGCCAGAAACATACTAGTACATTTCTTTAGGACAGCCACAGTTATTAACTCATTATAAATCTTGTTGGACCCCTGGTCTCTGATACCACTGTAATGACCCGACCTCCAAGACCCCCCCGCCAGAGACCCCAAAGGTCGCGCCGCCACCCACGGATCTGAAGACCCGGAAGGGTTAGAATTTAGTCCAGTGAGATAAGCAATGAATTCAAATAACTATAACAAGAAAGTTCGTACATTAATAAAGAAATTATGTACAACATGTCCCCAATAAAAGTACAGGTACAGAAAGAAAAGTGCAGTACTTAAGGGGCATATCCCGAGGACTTGCGAAAAGGCATCTCTCAACTCACTCATGTACAAGCGCTCACGCTCACATCTCACACTGCTGGCAACGTATGGCGTAACAAACTGCCACCACAACCGTCCGGCAACAAACTCCTGCGACAGCGAGTCCCTACATGAAGAAAGTAGGGGGGTAAGCCTCGCGAACAAGGCTCAATAGGGATAACCAGTCCCTTACCAGCCAGAGCAGCAGGAACTCCAAAGAAAGCGGAAGCAAACTACTCTAGAAAGCAGAAAAGTGAGAAACACCTACTACAGAGTACTACAAAACAACAGAACATAGTAATGCCACGACCCACAACCAGAGTCGGGCCAGACATTACTCCTGCAGAACCAGCAGAGTCAAACACGATGTAGAGGCAACCCTCGGCATGCACTCGCCGAGACAAGAAGTTCACGGAACACCAGAGTAACCACGTGAGACCAGAATCTCACGACACAAACACCGCCATCCCAGACCTCCATGAGGTAAGGAAGGCACGCAGACAGGCGTCGCCACGAACAACACTGAGCAACCACGTGAGAAGGATGTCTCACCATAAACACGGCCACCTCAAACCTCCACAAGGTCGAGGGCCCACAAGCAGAAACACCCTGGACCACGGACACGCCACAAGGTCAAGGAACTACGCACGCCAGTACCACCACAGAAGGCACCAAGGAACAGATTACGAAAACAGTAGTTGGGTGCCTGCACAAGGCACCCTCAGAGAACACGCAACATAGAAACCGCCATAAGCATGGGCAAAAGAGGCCAAATCGACAACGCTCGTGGGATCTAGACACGGCTAGGCTACAACCACCGTGCGAGCTAGGGCAACAAGGCACACTTGACAACAACATGAGAAATGCCGTCTCAACAAGAGCAACCAAGCCACCGCCACTGGCAGCTAGACGAGGACACACCATCCACACCTCCAACTCTCCAGCTGCTGACTCCTGCCTACAGCCTCTCCGGTAGAGTGAGGAAAGTGAGCCACCGTAGAGAACACACACACACAACCAACCGCAGCCCGGCCGAGCTACGGCCTCACGCCTGACACCACGACGTGGCTCCGGAACCAACGTCGAGAGAGGCAGTGAGAAAGGACTAGCTGGTCCGCACCGGAAGACACCTCAACCACCTCGGCGACACAGATTCAGCTAAGAGAGCTCTACAAACGACTCTACGTCGTTGTCCACCACCGTTTTCCCCTCAGCTCTAAAGTCCGCCAAATCAGCTGCCAACTCGAGCACGCTCGTAGCTCGGAGAACTCCCTCAATAGGCTCCCGAGGATGGGGGTCCCAGGAAAATAGAGACAACCTCTGAACAGGAGAAGCCCTCAAGTGCCAAGCACCAGGCGAAAAGAGAACAGGCGGGGCAACCACCACAAGCAAACGACACAGTTGACTTGTACCCAAGACAAGTCAGCAGGCACAAGCACGCACGACACCCCTCCCGAAAACCCCCAGCAGGACCGTCGGCCAACATGGGCACAAACTCTACGGCCAGAAACTAGCAACGAGAACGCGACCACAAGGACGTCACCTTCTGAATAGGACGGCGATGACCAACCTGTCGCGACGACCAGGGTGACACCTTCTAATCTGAACACGACATATCGACACGTCACGTTCAGCATCAGAAAGCCGAACCCCAACAGGTCAGTAGACCCACAGCCAACCAACACCTAAAGTACAATGCGACCAACAACCTGACACGACCAGAAACTAGAACGCGACAGGGGATCTATCGCGACAAGAAGATGACACACCAGGTGTCACCTTCAGATTCAGAACGTGACGTATTGACCCGTCGCGTTCCGCATCTGAAGGTAGGGCCCTTAGGGCCAAACAACCCCAAGGCCCACACCCCCAAAGGGCCATGAAGGCAAGACCCCAAACAGAAGGACAGGCCTCGTGCCAAGTTGGAGAGACCTTCTAACCAACTTGGGCACGAGCCGTCCTCACCAGGACCAGAAGCGGAAGTCGACAAGACACTAAGAACGTGACGGTGCCCCTGTCGCGACCAGAACATGACAAGACCCACGTCGCCTTCTGACTGGTATCGCGACAACCTTGCTGTCACGATCTCAGTTAGAAGCACAAACCGAGAAATGGGGCCATCCCATGGTCCCCCAAACTACAAGAACACCTCCACACAAGAGAGGGAAGGGAGCACACTAAGAAAAGAAGCTAACAGGGGCTCAAGGGGTACCAATTCCACCTCTCCTCGCCCACACACAACAAGAACTAAGCTTACACAAAGACGGAGCCCAACCAGCCACATGTGCGAAAACGCAAGACAATCCACGAGCACGGGGAGGATCGCTCAAAACTAAGCTCCATCTACACTAACAAGGAAAGGAGTAAGAAATCCCTACTTGCAATGATGAGCCAGACCCGTTGGGGCCCTTCACGTTAGATTGGCCGCCTCCTCCTCGCTCCATGCCGCTCCCATGCTCATCCACGAGCACGTCAGCACCTCCCAGTCCAAGCCACCTGAGAGGAAAGAGGGGAAGCTCCCCCACCTCGGAGAAGAGGAGGGAAGGGAGAAAGGAGAAGAAAAGAGAAGAAAGAGGCGCTTGCCAACCTTAAGGCCTCGAGACTAAGGTTGCGACAAGATGTTTGTCGCGTACTCTTCCAAAATGCGATGCCTATATCGTTGCCTTCTTAAAAGTTTCGACAGGTCTTCTGACAGGCAGACAGCCTCCAGACCACATGTCACACACGCAGGCGTCTCAGGTGAACGCGACAACTATCACGTCGCCTTCACACACACATTGCAGACACGTGGCAAACAACCACAGAAGACCACCGGAATGCGGCACAGGGGCCATCGCCTTCTCAACCAGAAGGCGACACGGAATGCGTCGCGTTCAGAACGCGACAACCCTATACGTCGCGATCCCAAGGACAACATCAAGGGAACCAAAACCCGAAATGTTACATTGGACTTCGACTGAATGCGACAAAAAACATGCATGATGAAGTGTAACTTCGTATATGACGAAGTAGACTTCAGATGAACAGAAAATAACGTTGTCGATCGAAGCTGAAACGCGTAGTCGGTCGAAGTGAACTTTGTATAGAACTTCGGATATGTCACATCCCGACGTGAAATATCAGAACGCGAGGCAGTTGCAAGTAAACAGGTATAGAGCGAGTACTAGACATCAAACCATTGGACATGAATAAATACTAAAGCAATTGCATCTCATTAATAAGTTCAAATGTCTAGTTACAACCACTAATATCTGAGCCATCCTATGGGGCCCAATTACATTGAAATAAAGCAAAACTCTAAACTCAAACTCCAACAACTACTAAGCCACTAGGGTACGCTTGACTTCACTCTTGGTCATTCCCATTCTCTTGAGTGTAAGTCTCTTCCTCGGTCTCACCTGAGAACACATAACCAAAAACGTAAGGTGAACGATAACGCCCAGTAGGACTTAAATCTCAAGATCAAGCAGGCTTTAAATGATTAACGTATTAAGAAGGCAGAGTAACTAATGATAGAGCGAGAGATTCACGTAATGTAAGAGATAGCACGGTAGCATGTGATTGAAATAGCACGAGTTTACAAATATAGTACAAGGGTCGAGTATAGCACAAATAGTAGGATGGCCATAGCACAAATAGCACAAAGCATAGCAATAGCACAACGTGTATAATATAGCACTTTGTTGTAAATGGACAACGAGAGAATATAACACTTTTGATTGTCATTTAGATAGTCGAGATAGATAGCACTCGAGTGTAATGCCAAACACTCTAGTTATTTAACTCCCGCGGGCAAATAACACTTTTGGGGGCACATCCCAGGACTAGACCGGACCCTTTATATATTGCCAGGCATTGGTTATATTGTTTATCTTTAGACAATCAGTCAATGGCCAATAGAGAGTACCAAGAAAAAGATGAGAGTACTAGATGAATAGACGAGATAGTAGAGAGAGTGTGAATAGATGAGCGAGTCGAGTATAGATGAGAACTACAGGCCAATGCACATGAAACGACGAGTAACGGGCGATAGTAATATTTGCACAACATGCACGATTGGTGTTGGCAATCAGGTGGAATTCACTATCCTTCCACTGGTCATGTTAAGCACAGGTCCAGAGGTCTGACATGATTCAAGATAAGAGCGAACGTCTAATAGCCGTTTGGATCATATTGATCCCTAAAGGGTTTCATAGGTGTTAGGGTACAACCAGCTCATTGACCATGTGGGAATCTATGAACAGAGGAGATTTACGGAGGCCTTGAACAAGGATTCACTAGTACGACAGAAGGAGTATCCGATGGAGAGTTCGTCCAAGTCAAGAGAAAAGTGTATATATAGAAACAAGTGCCCGACGTTCTAGAGGAATTCTAGAACAGTGGAGCGTCGGTAACGGTATTCCCAAATCATCGTGAGAAAACGAAGACAAGTTCATTTAAAAATATGACAATTTAAATATATAATTGAAATAAATTACCAGATGTATTATGAAATATTTTCATGCCAAGTTAAGCCATGATTGGATGGTTCAAGTGTGGGTATGTGTAGAAAAAATCATAGATAGAAAGAGGTCATGTGCATGTCTTTTAAATCACTCAATATATATTCAATTTGTAACAGGTGTATTTACTACGTGTATGACTGTTAACAAGGAGTATAACCACTGTAGAGGGTTAGAGCATTGAAAATCAAGGGTTTCCATGAAAAACTCCAGATCGCGACGTACCCCTATAAGGGTCGTGACAGGGTCAGATGAGAATGCGACAGGGCCATGGAAGGAACGCGACAGGTCGGTCAGGTCAGGAAGCCAGATCGTGATGCCAGGACCTATCGTGTCCAGAACGCGACGGGTGGCTCTATCGCGATCAGCCCTGAGAATGCGGCCTATCGGGTCGTCCCATTCTCAGGTCCTGCGCCTGAGTCTAAGCGGGAAAAGGACAACATCCTGGATTGCGGTCCAGGTTGCCCTTGTTTGACATAGGTTCGTTCAGAAATTAAAAACTAAATATATAGTGGATGAAAAATTATGAAATTACTTGCAAATCAATCTAGACATGCGAGGGAACTTACAGTAAATAGGAATTCGAAAACAACTATGGTCTTGACAGGTTTTGAACATGAATAAGCATGAAGAACTCAGAGCATGGTACAGTGAAGATAAAAGATTTAATTTGCACAGCATGATGAATGAAAATTAGGACTTTCCAGGGCAAAAGATTCTTGACATCAATCAGTATCTCCAGTAAAATTCTCGTAGCATGGTATCAAGCGTACATGGGGATATAGATTAAACATGATGGTTCGGGGTCATGGTGATTGCAGGACTTCAAAAATATAGAATAAAAGATGGGGTTGACGAAACATCATGAGACAAGAGAGCTTTTGTTCCTGAGTTTAAAACAATCTACAGACGAAATTAATTATGTTTTTCTCGTGTGAATGTCTACCTTTGACTCATTTGATCTTCTAGGGTTAGAACTTGAAGAACTCGGGTTGAAGCTTGGTCCAGCCTTCTCCCCACGAATTCCTCTGCTCCTTGGCCTCCTCTCCTCGTCCAGCAAGCCCCAGCAACGTGTTAGGGCCGGTCATGGGGAGTTTAGAGAGTATTTAAGCTACTTGGGTTTCTATTTCCTAATAGAACTCTAATTCCTATTAAATTCCGTGATTTCCTATTTCTATCCCCCTTCCAAGCTTTCCGACTTCTAATTGGGTTAGGTTAGGATGCAAATTCGTGGCCAACCTATTAGGGTAGGGTTAGGAGTCCAATTCCAACTCAAATTACTTATCTTAATGTTTTAATACCCTTTTTCTATTTAGGTAATATTTAAGTTACGAATTTATGATATTTTCCTATTATTCAACTTTTAAAAATTCCTATTTTGATCGAATAAATTTTAGAGGATTTATTTAGCAAAGCCCATTACTTCTTTTCATTTAATGGGTTTTAATTGATTCCCTTTTTCTTTGATTTTCCAATTGATCTAATTTCAATATTATTAAATTTTTATCTTAAAAGAATTTGGTCCCCAAATTCATATGATCATAGTGGAGAGAATGTCTTACCGAAAAGATTGTGGTAGTTCCGTCTGATGATTCCTTCGGGTTCCCATATGGCTTCTTCCACTCCATGGTTATTCCATAGGACTTTAACCACATGGATGGGATGGTTCCTGAGTTGTTGCACCTTCCGTTCCAATATCTTGACTGGCTTCTCTTCATAGGTCATGTCCTTGTTTAGCACCAACTTCTCATGGCGAATGATATGCGTATATACATATTTCTTAAGCATGGAGACATGGAACACATTGTGTACGCATGCCAAGTTTGGTGGCAACGCTAATCGGTATGCAACCTCACCAACCCTTTTGAGCACTTGAAAAGGACAGATGAATCTAGGACTGAGTTTCCCTTTAACACCAAATCTTTGGATGCCACGAGTAGGTGACACCTTTAGGAGTACATGATCGCCAACTTGAAATTCTAAATCTCGCCTTCTTCTGTCAGCATAGCTCTTTTGTCTGGACTGAGCAATCTTGAGTCGATCTCTAATCACTTTAATGTCCCGTGTTGTAGTTTGCACCATGTCTGGGCCTAGCCATTGTTGTTCTCCAACTTCATTCCAGCATGCAGGAGATCTACAGTTTCTGCCATATAGTGCTTCGAACTGTGCCATCTTAATACTCGCCTGGTAACTGTTGTTATAGGCAAACTCAATTAGGGGTAGGTGCTCGTTCCAAAAACCTTGGAAGTCTATGGTGTAGGCTCTCAACATGTCTTCAACAATTTGGTTGGTTCTCTCAGTCTGCCCATCAGTTTGTGGGTGGAATACGGTACTGAAGTTGAGCTTAGTACCAAGTGCACTTTGCAGTCCTTTCCAGAAGTGGGACTTAAATCTCATATCTCGATCCGAGATAATAGATGATGGAACTCCGTGCAGTCTCACTATCTCCTTGACATATAAGGCAGCTAGTACCTCTACCGACCACTTACTCTTTATAGAGAGGAAGTGAGCGGATTTGGTTAATCGGTTGACAATGACCCATATGGCGTCGAGTCCACCACGAGTCTTGGGTAAACCCATGATGAAGTACATGCCAATGCTTTCCCATTTCCACTCCGGGATATCTAGTGGTCTAAGCACGCCAGCAGGGCGCATGTGTTCTGCCTTTACCTGTTGACAAGTAAGGCAATAAGCAGCATGTTTGGCTACCTCTCTCTTCATGTTTAGCCACCAAAATATTATTTTCATATCTTGATACATTTTAGTACCTCCAAGATGAATAGTGTACTTTGTCTTGTGAGCTTCATCCATTAATTTTCTCTTCAATTCTTCATTGTTGGGGACGCATGACCTCCCTTGGAATACAAGCCTTCCATTCTCGATCATAGCAAAGTCATGTCTTTCGGCCATGGTTTCCTTGATGCGAACTAAGAATGGATCGCTATCTTGTTGGGCTTTAATCTCTTCCAACATGTCAGATTGAATCCTAATATTGGCAATCAAGACTCGATCATCCCTATGTTCAATATTCAACTCTAACCTTGCGAATTGTTCTAGTAGTTGCATCTCACCAAGGACTAGACTCAAAACAGATGCCATCGGCTTTCTACTAAAAGCATCGGCCACGACATTACCCTTGCCTGGATGGTATTGGATGTTGAAGTCAAAATCCTTTAGGTATTCTAGCCATCATCTATGTCTCATGTTGAGTTCCTTTTGGGAGAATAAGTACTTCAAGCTCTTGTGATCTGAGTAGACAGTAAACTATTCACCATATAAGTAATGTCTCTAGATTTTTAAGGCGAAGACCACGACAGCCAACTCTAGATCATGCACAGGGTAGTTGACTTCATGCGTCTTCAGTGGTCTTGAAGAATAGGCAATGAGCTTCAAATTTTGCATCAATGCACACCCTAGCCCAATTCCTGAGGCATCGGTGTAGTATTGGAAGAGTGAGAATAGGTGTTGAGGTAAGACAATCTTTTAGAGTCTGGAAACTCTTCTCACACTCTTTACTCCAGGAGTAAGGATTCTCCTTTCGTGTCAGACACGTGAGGGGAACGGAGATCTTTGAGAAGTCCTTTATGAATCGCCTGTAGTAGCCATCCAGTCCTAAGAAGCTTTTGACTTCTGTGACGTTGGTTGGTCTCTCCCAATTGAGTACAGCTTTGACTTTGGAGGGATCAACGGAGATGCCATCCTTTGAGATCACATGGCCTAAGAAGGACACTTCTTCGAGCCAGAATTCACACTTTCTCAGTTTTACGTACAGTTTATTGTCTCGCAAGACTTGCAGTGCTATCTTCAGATGTTCTTCATGTTCTTCTCTGGTCTTTGAATATATAAATATATCTTCGATGAAGACGACCACGAACTTGTCGAGGTATGGCCGATATATGCTATTCATGAGTTGCATAAAGGCTGCAGGAGCACTGGTTATACCAAAGGGCATAACGACGAATTCATAGTGTCCATACCTGCTCTTGAAAGCCGTTTTGAAGATATTGTCATCCATGATACTCATTTGGTGACAGCCAGATCGAAGATCGATCTTGGAGAAATATCGAGCTCTAGATATCTGGTCGAAAAGTTCATCGACCATGGGCAATGGGTACTTGTTCTTGATGGTGAGCTGATTGAGTTGATGATAGTCGATGCATAGCCTCATTGATCCATCCTTCTTCTTAAGGAATAGCACAGGTGCTCCCCATGGGGAAGTACTTGGTCTGATGAACCCCTTCTCTAATAGCTCCATCAGTTGCGCCTTCAATTCCTTTAGCTCGGCAAGTGACATCTGGTACGGTTGTCGTGATACCGGGGCAACTTCAAGGGTTAACTCTATGGCGAAGTTGACATCTCGTTCCGGGGGAATCCCTGGTAGATCTTCGTGAAACACATCAGGGAAATCCTGGAGTATGTGGATGTCTTCTATCTTAGAACCCATCTTTTCGACTACTACGGCCGCAAGGAAAGTAAAACAACCTTTCCTTATCATGTTGTGGGCTTTTATGGTGGAGATTAGAGACATTCGTCTCTTATGTCTAATCCCAGTGAAGGACAACTTAGGAAAATCACTAAAGGTAACTTTCCCTTTCTTACAATCGACACTTGCCCCATAAGTGGACAACCAGTTGGCTCCCAAAATGACATCATAGCCTTCCATGGGCATACACACCAGGTTGGCTCTTAGGTTATGGTCTCTGATCATTACATCGGAAGATGGGAAGTATTTGTTCAATTTCTTCATTTCTGCTAGTGGTTTTGTGACAGAGAACTCACATCCCATAGATATAGGTTTAGCATTCAATGTATTAGCAAAGTTTTGAGATATGAATGAATGAGTTGCTCCAGTATCAAATAAAACAAATGCCGATAAGGAGAAAACTTGTAGGGTACCTTCTACCACACCACCTTCCTCAGTGGGCTCTTCATCATGCAGGGCCTACAGTCTGCCCTATTTCTTAGGCACATTAGGGCACCTTTCGTTTTCCTTCAGCAGCGGGCACTCGGGGATGCGGTGCTCGCGACTTCCACAGTGCAGACATGTGCCGACTTTCCTCCAGCATTGATCTGTTGTGTGACCTGGCTTGTCACAGTGCTTGCAGTTGCTTTTTGCTAAAGTGATGGGGACAATAGCTTTGAGTTTTCTTTCTTGGCTGGGCCCCTCCGTGATGTTGAAGGGACGCTTCTTGCCGTTGGTCGGCTTAGCCGGTGATGGACCAGATGCCATTTCCTTCTTCACAAACTTCCCTTTGATATGCTCAGTGAAGTCCGTAGCATCTTCCAGTAGTTGAGCTTTCTTTACCATCTCGACATAGGTCTGGATATCGAGAGGGGCCAGTTGAGTAATGTATTGTGGCCTAAGGCTGTTGAGAAAGCGCTTAGCCTTCATCCTTTCAGTATTCACCAGATTTTTAGCATAACGTGCCAGTCTTGAAAACTGGGCTTCATACTTGGCCACAGTCAAGCTCCTCTGTTTAAGAGCAGCAAATTCCACAGCCTTCTTCTCCTGGACACGCTCCGAGAAATACTTGGCGTTGAAGGCTTCCTTGAATTCAGCCCAAGTAAATTGACTATTAGCTCTGGTCGCTTCTACTGACTCCCACCAAGTGCGGGCGTCCTTTTCTAATTAGAAACTAGCTAGTAGCAGCATATCCCCCGCTGCACATTGCATAACACGGAAAATTCTTTCCTTCTCCTTTAGCCAATGCTCGGCCTCATCCGGATCCGTAGATCCACTGAACCTAGGTGGGTTTAAACTCCTGAAGTTACGATGCAGCTCGCCTGCTCCGCCACGATTTCCACCGCCTTGGGTAGCTTGCATAATTGCTCGAGTAAGTTCTTGGATGGTTTGTGGCATGCCCCTCATTTGAGCACGTTCAGCAGTCATCTTGGTTGCTTAGTTCCTACAAAAGTACTTGTTGTTAGTATATTGATGTGGAATTTAATTCGTGCGTGTGTGAGTTTATTTTAACTAGTTACCCATGGTTCTAACCACATCTCACATAGGTCGGATAATTGACTCCAGTTGAGGCTGGTCAACCTAGATCATCATATACTTAAGAACAACCTAGGCTCTGATACCACAAAACCGTCACGCCCCAACGCGGAATATCGGAATGCGAACCAGTTGCAAGTAAACGGGTACAGAGTGAGTACTAGACATCAAAACATTGGACAAGAATAAATACTAAAGCAATTGCATCTCATTATTAAGTTCAAATGTCTAGTTACAACCACTAATATCCTATCCATCCTATAGGGCCCAATTACATTGAAATAAAGCAAAAGTCTAAACTCAAACTCCAACAACTACTAAGCCACTAGGGTACGCTTGACTTCACTCTTGGTCATTCCCATTCTCTTGAGTGTAAGTCTCTTCCTCGGTCTCACCTGAGAACACATAACCAAAAACGCAGGGTGAGCGATAACGCCCAGTAGGACTTAAATCTCAGGATCAAGCAAGCTTTAAATGATTAATATATTAGAAAGGCAGAGTAACTAATGATAGAGCGAGAGAGTCAAGTAATGTAAGAGATAGCACGGTAGCATGTGATTGAAATAGCAAGAGTTTCCAAATATAGTACAAGGGTCGAGTATAACACAAATAGCAGGATGGCCATAGCACAAATAGCACAAAGCATAGCAATAGCACAACGTGTATAGTATAGCACTTTTTTGTTAATGGACAACGAGAGAATATAGCACTTTTGATTGTCATTTAGATAGTCGAGATAGATAGCACTCAAGTGTAATGCCAAACACTCTAGTCATTTAACACCTGCGGGCAAATAACAATTTTGGGCGCACATACCAGGACCAGACTGGGCCCTTTATATATTGCCAGGCATTGGTTATATTGTTTATCTTTAGACAATCAGTCAATGGCCAATAGAGAGTACCAAGAAAAAGATGAGAGTACTAGATGAATAGACGAGATAGTAGAGAGTGTGAATAGATGAGCGAGTCGAGTATAGATGAGAACTATAGGTCAATGCACATGAAACGACGAGTAACGGGCGATAGTAATAGTTGCACAACACGCACGATTGGTGTTGGCAGTCAGGTGGAATTCACTATCCTTCCACTGGTCATGTTAAGCACAGGTCCGAAGGTTCGGCGTGATTCAAGATAAGAGCAAACATCTAATAGCCGTTTGGATCATATTGATCCCTAAAGGGTTTCATAGGTGTTAGGGTACAACTAGCTCGTCGACCATGTGGGAATCCATGGACAGAGGAGACTTACGGAGGCCTTGAACAAGGATTCACTAGTCCGGCAGAAGGAGTATCCAACGGAGAGTTCGTCCAAGTCAAGAGAAAAGTGTATATATAGAAATAAGTGCTCGACGTTCTAGAGGAATTTTAGAACAGTGGAGCGTCGGTAACGGTATTCCCAAAACATCACGAGAAAATGCAGACAAGTTCATTTACAAATATGGCAATTTAAATATATAATTGAAATAAATTACCAGATGTATTATGAAATATTTCATGCCAAGTTAAGCCATGATTGGATGGTTCAAGTGTGGGTATGTGTAGAAAAAATCATAGATAGAAAGAGGTCATGTGCATGTCTTTTAAATCACTCAATATATATTCAATTTGTAACAAGTGAATTTACTGCGTGTATGACTGTTAACAAGGAGTATAACCACTGTAGAGGGTTAGAGCATTGAAAAGCAAGGGTTTCCATGAAAAACTCTAGATCGTGATGTAGCCCTATAAGGGTCGCGATAGGGTCAGATGAGAACGCGACAGGGCCATGCAAGGAACATGATAGGTCGATCAGGTCAGGAAGCCAGATCGCGACGCCAGGGCCTGTCGCATTCAGAACGCGATGGGTGGCTCTGTCGCGATCAGCCCTAAGAACGCGACTTATCTGGCCGTCGTGTTCTCAAGTCCTGTGCCTGGGTCAAAGCAAGAAAAGGACACCATCTTGGATTGCGGTCTAGGTTGCCCTTATTTGACACAGGTTTATTCAGAAATTAAAAACTAAATGTATAGTGGATGAAAAATTGCAAAATTGCTTGCAAATCGATCTAGACATGAGAGGGAACTTACAGTAAATAGGAATTCGAAAACAACTATGGTCTTGATAGGTTTTCAACATGAATAAGCACGAAGAACTCAAAGCACGGTACAGTGAAGATAAATGATTTAATTCACACAGCATGATGAATGAAAATTAGGGCTTTCCATGGCAAAAGATTCCTGACATCAATCAGTATCTCTAGTAAAATTCTTATAGCATGGTGTCAAGTGTGCATGGGGATATAGATTAAACTTGATGGTTCGGGGTCGTGGTGATTATAGGACTTCAAAAATATAGAACAAAAGATGGGGTTGACGAAAAATCATGAGATAAGAGGGCTTTTGTTCCTAAGGTTTGAAACAATCTACAGATGAAATTAATTAAGTTTTGCTTGCGTGAATGCCTACCTTTGACTCGTTTGATCTTCTAGGGTTAGAACTTGAAGAACTCGGGTTGAAGCTTGGTCTAGCCTTCTCCCTACGAATTCCTCTGCTCCTTGGCCTCCTCTCCTCGTCCAGCAAGCCCTAGCAACGTGTTAGGGCCGGCCATGGGGAGTTTAGAGTGTATTTAAGCTACTTGGGTTTCTATTTCCTAATAAAACTCTAATTCCTATTAAATTCTGAGATTTCATATTTCTTTCCCCCTTCCAAGCTTTCCAACTCCTAATTGGGTTAAGTTGGGATGCAAATTCGTGGCCAACCTATTAGGGTAGGGTTAGGAGTCCAATTCCAACTTAAATTATTTATTTTAATGTTTTAATACCCCTTTTCTATTTAGGTAATATTTAAGTTACGAATTTAGGGTATTTTCCTACTATTTCTCTTTTAAAAATTCCTATTTTGATCCAATAAATTTTTGAGGATCCATTTAGCAAAGCCCATTACTTCTTTTCATTTAATGGGTTTTAATTAATTCCATTTTTCTTTGATTTTCAAATTGATCTAATTTCAATATTATTAAATTTTATTTTTTGAAAAATCCAGGTTGATACAGGATATGACGAAGTATACTTCGTATATGACGAAGTTGGACTTCGACTGAACACGACCAAAAACATACATGATGAAGTGTAACTTCGTATATGACGAAGTGGACTTCGGATATGACAAAGTGTAGCTTCGGATATGATGAAGCTAGCTTCGATTGAATATGATCAAAAGATGCATAACGAAGTTGAATTTCAAATGACTAAGTAATAGATCTGTGTAAAACTTTATGAACTGATGGAAAATATAATATTCATGAGATAAAGAATGATATTGAAATATATTAACTGTGATTATGATAAATATGAGTGTTGTTATCACAAAAATAAAAGGATAATACATGAGTGGTTCAACAAACTCCTCCTTTTTGGTGATGACAAAACTCATGAGAAAAGTATAACATTATCATAAAAAAAAAGTAAGTATTAAGTAGAAAATTTAGAATGCCATACTTTCCCATACTCTCTCATACTCTCCCATACTATCCTCCTTTTTGTCATAGCCAAAAGGAAGAATCTTACCATCTGCATGTGGGCTGTGAGGTGAGATAGAGAGGTTCAACAATATTCATCATGAATTACCATCCCCCATTTATTTGCTCCCCCTTGATGTAAGGCTCCCCCTTAGTTGATGCTTGTCAGATCTTCCAGGGTCCTTCTGATCTGTAGACCAATTTGGCATGTATCTATTGACAGTTGTGTTGGCCTGTCTTTTATGTTCGTCGACCTAGTCTTGAATGTGTCGACATGTGCTATTGGATCTCTACTTGCAGTTTTGTTTGGAGGCCTTCAGAAAAACTCCTTGCATTGGTTCAAAAAAGATACTTGCAAGAAATTTGTTAGTAGTATTATTAAAGGACAATTAAGAATTTAAACACATCTGTGACTACTTCCACTTCATAGATGTCCTTACCGAAATCATAATGATATGATGATATTTATTCAGAGTAAGTATGTATTTAAGAGTATTTCTCCCCCCTTTTGTTAATGACCAAAAGGAAGGTCTATGAAATAGGAATGAGGAAACCAAACGGAAAGATGTGAGGAAAGATTAATGACGTCTCCCCCTTAGTACAAGGCTCTCCCTTAGCTCAAACCAATTTAAAGAGATAAAGAAGTGAAGTGTAGAGAAGGAGGAGTAGACTGTGAAATTTACCCTTAAAAAGAATAGTGAGAGTGGTAGTTAAAGATTGGATCAATGTAGAGTCTGAGATTATATAGTTCAACCTAATGTATAAAGGTGTTGACATAGCATGAAGGATGTGTCGACTTGAGTGAAGAATTTGTCAACACAATCATGAAGTACAAGAGATTTTCAACAATGATTAGAAGTCATACATTTCCGAGGTACTCTGAAAGACTATTGTCTTTAATTATTGCAGAAATACATCCTTTACAAATTGCACATGCCCAACTCTCTTTGGAGAGAGGTGAATCTCTCTTCAGGTAGGGCTTTTGTAAAGATGTCAGCCAACTAATTTTCAATATCTACAAATGAAATGCTAATATTTCCATTTACTACATGATCTCTAATGAAATAATATTTAACCTCAATGTGTGTTGTTCTTGAATGTTGTACTAGATTCTTTGTTAGATTGATTGCACTGGTGTTGTCAGATAGCAGGGGTACAGATTTGATGTTTAGTCCATAATCCTCAAGTTGTTGTTTGATCCACAGTAGTTGAGTGCAGCAACTCCCAGCAGCAACATATTCAGCTTCAGTTGTTGGCAGACTCACAAAGTTCTACTTTCTTGAGGAACAGGAGATCAAACACCCAGTAAGAAACTAACATGAACCACTGATGCTTTTTCTATCTACTTTGCATCCAGCATAATCAGCATTAGTATATTCAATTAAGCTTATCCTACATGATCTGGGATACCATAGACCTAATTCACATGTATGTGCTAAATATCTAAAAATCCTTTTGAACGAAATTAAATGAGATTCTTTAGGATCTACTTGGTACCTAGCGCACATGCAGACACTAAATGAAATGTCTGATCTAGTAGTAGTTAAGTACAGTAGAGAACCAATCATACGTCTATAAGATTTCTGATCTACTTTCTTACATTGAGGATCACTGTCTAACCTAGTGGAAGTGCTTAAAGGAGTGGTTAGATGCTTTGCTTGTTCAAATCCAAACTTATTTAGCAAATCCTTGATGTATTTGGTCTGATTGATGTGGGTTCCCTCCTTGTCTTGTTTCATTTGGTGTCCAAGAAAGTAAGTAAGTACTCCCATCGAACTCATCTTAAATTCTCTCTGCACTAATTCTTCAAAATACTTGCAAAGAGATCCATCAGTGGCTCCAAAAATAATGTCATCAATATACATTTGCACAAGTAATGTGTTATGAGAGCATGATTTAATGAACAATGTACTATCTACTTTGCTTGTAAAACCATGTTTTAAAAGAAATGCACTTAGTCTTTCATACCAAGTCCTAGGTGCTTGTTTTAGACCATATAGTGCCTTAAGCAATTTGAAAACATGATTAGAATGGTCTCTGTCTTCAAAACCAAGAGGTTGTTCAACATAGACTTTCTCTTTTATAACACCATTTAAAAATGTAGATTTTACATCTATTTGAAACAATTTTAAATCACATGTAGATGCATATGCTAGTAAAATCCGAATAGCCTCAAGTTTAGCTACTGGTGCATATGTTTCATCAAAATCAATGTCTTCCTCTTGGGAATATCCTTAAGCTACCCGTCTGGCCTTGTTTCTGGTGATCACTCCTAATTCATCCATTTAGTTTTTGAAGACCCATCTAGTCCCAATAACAGGATGGTCAGAAGTTCTAGGCACAAGAGTCTAGACCTGGCTGTGTTGGAACTAGTTAAGTTCCTCTTGCACAGCTAGGATCCAAGATTCATCTGTTAGTGCATCATCGATTGTCCTAGGCTCAATTTGATAAACAAATTTAGTATAATCACAGGGAATAGTCATACCTCTAGTTCTTACCCTATCTTGAGGATCACCTATTATGTTCTCTCTTGGATGATCTCTGTTATACCTCAATTTTCTAGGTAGACCTTTCTATTCCTTCTTGCTGTTGAAGTTCTTCTATTGGAGGCTCTTCCTTGTCTTCATCTTTTTCTTCAAGTGAAGCTTGTTCCAGATCCCTGCACAATTCTTCAACAACATCATCTTCTTCTTCTATTCTCTTAATATAAGGGTTAGTTTCATCAAGTAAAATATGAACTGATTATTCAATAGTTCAAATTTTTTAGTTAAATACTTTATATCCTCTAGGTTTTGAAATATATCATAATAGAAAACTTTCATCACTTTTAGCATCTAATTTTCCTAGATTGTTTTTAACATTATTCAAAATGAAACACTTACAACCAAAAGGTCGAGAGTGACTGACGTTTGGCTTTTTCTCCTTGTATAGCTCATAAGGTGTCTTCTTCAGAATTGATCTGATCATGCACCTGTTGATAATGTAGCAGGCTGTGTTGATTACTTCTGCCCAGAAGTATCTTGGTAGATTGTATTCTATAAGCATTGTTCTGGCCATGTCCGACAATGTTATGTTCTTTCTTTCTGCTACTCCATTTTGTTGAGGTGTTCTTAGTGTAGAGAAATTGTGTTCTATGCCATTTTCTTCACAGAATTTGACAAACTCTTCATTCTTGAATTCTTTACCATGATCAGATCTGATACTGATTATTTGATATTTCTGAGTCTTCTTTACTAATTTACTGAACTTTAGAAAAGCTAAGAAGGTCTCTGATTTGGCTTCCAAAAATGATACCCAAGTGTATCTTGAATAGTCATCCACAATTACATAGCCATAAATCTTTCCTCCAAGACTTACTATTCTTATAGGTGCAATAAATCCATGTGAATGAGTTCCAATGGTTTGGAGGTTGTCAGCAATGTCTTGGATTGAAATGATGTCTTGGTTTGCTTTCCTTTTACACAAGCTATACAGATTCCAGATTTCTATAGTTTCAGCTTTGGAAGACCTTCAACTAGGTCATGCTTGATTAACTTCTTGATCACTGAAGTTCTAGCATGTCCTAGTCTTCTATACCATAAATCAGTCTCTTCACTCTTTGTAGTTGCAAGACACAAGTTGACTTCTTTCAGTTTTTCTAGTTGTAAGGTGTACAGATTTTTTTTCTCTTTGAGCTTCAAAAACTACTTTCCCATCTTTTAAGATGATGCATTTATCATCTGAAATTTTACTAAGTGACCTTTATCACATAATTGACTGATACTAATAAGGTTATGCTTTAATCCTTCAACACACATAACATCTTCTATTAGATCCTTTTCTTTGATTCATATGGTTTCACATCCTATCACTTTTCCTTTTCCATTATCATCATATGTGACTTGACCATTTTCAATTCCGAAACTTGTAAATAGTGTTCTGTCTTCTGTCATATGCCTAGAGCACCCACTATCCAAATACCATTTGGATGCTCTTAGGCACCCCTGCAAGCAAGTTGAGACTTTTAGTACCCAATTTTCTTGGGTCCTTAATGGTTAGTTTTTGGAATCCAACATAAATGTCTAGTGGTGCATGTGTTAATTGTGTGTCCTAATTGATTACAATGACTACAACACAAATCATATGCATACTTTGAATTTGTATAGTTATTAGTCTTAAGTTTCTGTTTGTAAACATATTAATTAACCTTCCTAGGATTTTTAATTAATTTTTCTTTTACAAACTTAGGTGTTGGATACTATTCAAGATAAATAATTTCTTCTACATTTATTGGAGCTGTATAACATACTCCATACTTCTTTTTACCTATTCTAGCACCTTTTATTTTTACAACTAAGGATGTTTTGTAGTTAGTTAATTTGTCTAAGGATGCTCTCAAGTAATCATTTTCTTGTCTCAATTTTTCTTCATTTTTTAGTTCATTTATATTTGTTTCAAGTTCTTTAATTTTACTATTTTTAGTCTTTAAATCCTCACATAACAATTTTTGTTCTTTTAGTTTCAGTTAAATTCTATCACAATCTTTGTACTTCATTTTTTAGAAAGGTGTTGGATTTTTCTTGGTTTATCAGATTTAAGTTGACTATTTTCATTTGTTTAACAACACTTTTATATTTATCATATAATTCATTAAATACATCTTCTAAACTATCAGAATCAGATTCTGAACATGAAGTAAATAATGTTTTAGAGGTTACCTGATCTAGTCTTGCCATGAGGGCTAGATTTACTTGCTTATCTTCTGAATCAGAGCTTGAAGTGTCTGAACTTATTACTTCCTCATTATCCCAAGCTGCTGCCATTACTTGGGTCTTGTATCCTTTGTATTTCTTTACTTTCTCCTTCTTTTTCTCATGCTTGTCACCTTGATCTTTTCGTTTGAGTTTTGGACATTTAGTTTTAAAGTGTCCTGATTGCTTGCATTCATAACATGTTGGTTCCTTGCTCTTCTTGTCCTTTTGAAGTATCGTTTGGATCCATACTTCTTCTTTTTAGTAAGAATTCTCTGAAGTTTTCTAAATAGCATTGCTTCGTCATCATTGCCTTCAGATTTATCCTTTGAGTCTTTAGAAGATGAAGAGGAAGAATCTACAACTTTCAAAGCATTTAGCATTTTCTTTTTCGAAGAGCTTTTAGAAAAATCTTTCAATGTTAATTTCATTAGTCATTAGAGAACCAATTAATTTGTCTATAGAAAGTTCTATAAAATCATGTGCTTCTTCAATAGCAGTAACTTTAGGAGTCCAAGAGTAAGTTAATGATCTAAGAATTTTTCTGACTGTTTCTTCATTAGTAAATTTTTTACCAAGTGAACTTAAACCAATTGTTATATTAGTGAATCTATTATACATTTGAGTAATGTTTTCAATGGGTAACATTTTGAATTGTTCATTTTGAGACACAAGAATATCTATTCTAGTTTGTTTAACTTTATATGTTCCTTCATATGTTACTTTTAGTTTATCGTACATTTCCTTGGCAGTTTTACATGCGAATAATCTATTAAATTTTTTTTAGAAAATGCACAGCATAAATAATCTCTAGCCTTATAATTTAGAGATATTTCTTTTATCAGCTATAGATAAAGCAGAAGTACCATCAACAATTATAGTATAATCACATTGCTCTATTACCTACCACAAATCAAAGTTTGTGCCTCGGATGAAGCATTCCATTCTCATCTTCCAATATTGGTAATCTTCGCCATCAAAGAATGATGGTCTTATTACAAACTGTCCTTCATAGTTGTGAGCTTCAACTGCCATCTCTTCTCAAATCTTTTGATTCTTCTGAGAAGACCTTGCTCTGATACCACTTGTTGGATCGAGATGGAGCTTTAGATGTCCTAGAGGGGGGTGAATAGGACTTCTTGCACTTTAAAATTTTATCTGAAAATAGATAACATTAGATAGTATTGTTAGTACTTAGTGTAGTGTGTGTGAAACAATTGAAATGCTTAGTGGAAACAATCATACAAAGATCACAGACATTTATTTCGACCCTTCCAAAAGGAAGTCCTACGTACACTCCCCAAGAACCCATTGGGATTTTCACTAACTGCCAAGAACACTTGGCCTTCTCTCAACCTAAGAGGTATTACAACCCCACTTATTCCCACGCAAGTCTTCCCTTCACAGAGGGGTATTACTGTCGCCCAGCTAGCATGCCCAGAGGGGGGGGGGGGTGAATGGGATTCTTAAAATATGATTATCTAAACATGTGAACAAAAATGTTCACACAAAACACTACGTTTGAATGTTTGTGTTAGTAGTAAAGAAAACAACAATCACAAGCAAGCAACCGCACTACGCAAGGATTTTATCCTGGTTCGGACCTCCTTTCCACCGGAGTCCTATGTCTAGTCCCTGAGCAACAACTCAGGATTCCACTACCCAAGGGTACAGTCCCCCTCAAGGACACTTGCACATCCAGCCGTAGCTTGCCTTCTCTTCTTCACCTGAAGAGGAATACAACACCCTGGAACCTAGGTCTTCCTTCAACACGAAACCACCTGTTTCAATAGGTCCTCTCTTCACTCCGGAAGAGGAACTTCACAGCAATGTGAATAAAGGCGAAGTGCCCCTAGACCTGATTTACAACAAGTATCAGATCTGAGGCTGAGACTGAGAGAGAAGGATTCTACAAAAGCGAAGTCTCTTAGAACTCAAAAAGGCTTTCTAAATGATTTTGACAGGAACATAGAGAGCAAGAGCTACAAGGATTGGAATGGACAGAGGCTCTTCTACTTCTAAGACTGTTTGGCTTGAACGCTTCTCTATCAAGTTGATCGTTTCAAAAGATCTTGCTCAAAAGTGCTCTTCCAAGAGTCTTAAGTCTTGTATTTATATCTTCTCTTGAGGAAGTAGCCGTTGATATATCCATTGTCTCTATGCTCTGGTATACGTTAGACTGCATGATATTGTAGAGCTTCCAGTCAATGGTTCTTTACGTTCCATGCATGTAAAGAGAAGATCTCCCTCGATATCTTTCATCTTCCATTTTGTCTAACGTTGTAAACTGTTGTGCTGTTAGAGACCTGCACACAATAAATGCTAAATGATAGGCAGCTATGCTGTCTCTTGTTGTCAATCAACGTCAGAATGAATATACATCAAAATAGAAATATCAATTTATTTTCCAAAAAGATGTTTCTAATATAAGTATAAGAATAGAAGATGTTTGTGCATGCATTCTGCAATGAAATGTTCAGTCATAATAAAAGCATGGATATCAGAGAAAAGCGAGGGAAGACTTTTGACTTTCAAAATATTTGAAATATGTTTAAATATCAAGCCATTATAACTCATGAAATCGTTGTGAGTACATCGATTTCGATCTCACAACGATTTGTCAAGTGAGCATAATGATTTTCTCACACAACGATTCACTAAGTGAGCATAACGACTTCGATCTCACAACGATTTGTCAAGTGAGTATAACGATTTGCTCTCACAACAATTCACTAAGTGAGCAAAACGATTTCGATCTCACAATGATTCGTCAAGCGAGCATAATGATTTGCTCTCACAATGATTCACTAAGTGAGCATAACGACTTCGATTTCATAATAATTTGATAAGTTCCACATCGATTTGGTCTTCATAACGATTCGATAAGTTCCACATCGATTTGGTCTTCATAATGATTCGATAAGTTCCACATCGATTTGGTCTTCATAACGATTCGATAAGTTCCACATCGATTTGGTCTTCATAACGACTCGATAAGTTCCACATCGATTTGGTCTTCATAATGACTCTATAAGTTACACAACGATTTGCTTGCTGTAACGACTCCACAAGTTACACAATGATTTGCTTGTTGTAACGACTCGATAAGTTACACAACGATTTACTTGTTGTACCGACTCGATAAGTTACACAACGATTTGCTTGTTGTAACGATTCGATAAGTTACCCAACGATTTGCTTGCTATAACGATTCGATAAGTCACAACAATGACTTGGTTGTGTAACGATTCGATAAAATAAAACAACGATTTGATCACTACATCGATTCGATAAGTGAAATAACGATTTGGTTATAACGACTTGCTTATACTCTCATAACGATTTGTCTCTACATAGAAGTGAGTTTTTTTCCTACTCGGAAAGGAAGAGGACTAGCGGGGAGCTGGGGGTTTATATATCCTTGGGGGGATTGTACCATGGTTAGTGAAATCCCACGATTTGCTTGGGGACTAGACGTAGGACTTCCATTTGGAAGGGTCGAACCAGGATAAATTTCTGTGTTCATTTGTGTGATTGATTATTTGAATTGCTTCCGCACTGCTACTCTATCTCCTGCACACAACTACATTCACTAACCAAAATTTTCAAGTGGTGATTTTTATTTATATTTTTAGATAACCTATTCACCCCCCTCTAGGTTTATCCTTGCTGCCATTCGTGGGCCAACATATTGAACAAAAGGTTCAGTAGCCTTTCGATTGGAGTTATCAATGTTCTTTATGACATTATTTCACAAGAATTATTTATCCCAAAAAAATAAGTGTTTTGTTTATTGGATTATACATGTACATATGTAGATACATAAATCTAGGTTGCTACAATATGAAAACTTCAACTCATGAAGGAAGTCTTCTTCAGTCGAAGATAGACTTCGACTTATGAAGATGGACTTCGACTCGTAAAGAAAAACATGAACTTTGACTATTGAAGGAATATCGACTGTTGAAGGAAACCTTTTCAGCCAAAGTAGTACTTCGACTCCTGAATAGACTTATCCTTCAGACTGCGACTTCAAAGAATTAATCTTCAGTCAAAGTAACACTAGGCAAATTTGTTCAGTTCTCAATATGATGTTTCTAGTCATCAAAACATTAGCAACTTGTAAAATATTTTTGCTATTAATCAAGAAAATAATTTTACCTTACTAAAATTGCAGAAATCACATAAATCATAAAATATGTAATTTTATGTGCTATAATAAATTTTCTAATAATTAACTAAATATGCTATAACCATTTCCTTAATCAAGCTATAACTATTTCTTTTGTCAAAACCAAACTCATCAGAACTAAGTTTCTTTTGTCATCATTCAAAACTAAACTGATTATTATTATAACCAAGGATGCTTCAATAAAACGTGACATTACGGAATGTTTCTATTGACTTACACTTCTTCCCTTGCAATTCAGTTGCAGAGCACTCCCACTTAGGGTTGCTCCTACTAGCCAGAAACTACATTGGCAGCTACAGATGGTAGGAGCCTAGGTGTGAACTGCCCTGCCATTGGTTGGACAGTGCACCTTTTGCAGACGTCGTCCCATGCATGATGTAGGGAAAAACCACTCTTGACCAAGAATCATTTAGGGTTTCCAGAAGTTTAGTTTGGTTTATAACATAATAGTCATTAACCCCAAAAAGGTCAATGTAGATTCCAACAGAAAATGAAGTGCTTACTAAGTCATTAATCAGAATGCTAATTGAAGTCCTAATTGGTTCTCATAGTATCTTTAATCGAAGAAGTATTTGAACTAGCAATCAATGTGGAGTTGGTTTTGATAATCAATAAGCAAGTGATCTACTAATCAAACCAGCAATCGATAGAAAATTGTAGGTAATAATCCAAAGAGTGATTGAAGTAGAGTTTTCCATAATTGGATTATTAATTCGATGTCATTCGAAAGCATAATTGGATCATAGTTCAAAATTGAATGACTAATCGATTGCCAATCTCATAGGCTAATCGATGCAGACTTGGTCTACTAATTGAAGTAGAGTTTACTCAGATAATCGAGGAGAAATAAACTGGTAATCGATGTGGTAATAGATAGGAAATAGATTGGTAATCGATACAATAATTGATAGGAAAATAGAATAGTAATCGATACAATAATCAATAGGGAAATAGACTGGTAATTGATGTAATAATCGATAGGAAAATAGATTGGTAATTGATGCAACAATCGATGGGAAAATAGATTGCTAATTGATGTGATAATTGATAGCAAAATAGACTAGTAATTGATGCAGTAATCGATAGAAAATTGAACTACTAATTGATATGGAGTTATCATATAATCGATATGGACTTGAATTAGTAATCGAACCAAGGATGCTTCAACAAAAGGTGCCACTACGGAATGTTTCTACGGATTTATGCTTCTTCCCTTGCAGTTCAGTTATAGAGCACTCCCACTTAGGATTGCTCCTACAAGCCAGAAACTACATTGGCGGCTACAGACAGCAGGAGCCCGGGTGTGAACTACCCTGCCATTGGTTGGACAGTGCACCTTTTGCAGGCGTTGTCCCATGCATGATGTAGGAAAAAACCACTCTTGACCAAGAATCCTTCAAGGTTTCCAGAAGCTTAGTTTGGTTTATAACATAATAGTCATTAACCTAAAAAGGTTAGTAATGTAGATTCCAAAAGAAAACGAAGCCCTTACTAAGTCGTTAATCGGAATACTAATTGAAGTCCTAATTGGTTCTCACAGTATCTTTAATCGAAGTAGTATTTGAACTAACAATCAATGTGGAGTTGGTTCTGAAAATCAATAAGCAAGTGATCTACTTATCAAAGCAATAATCGATAGGAAATTGTAGGTAATAATCCAAAGAGTAATCAAAGTGGAGTTGAGTCCATAATTGGATTGTTAATTCGATGTCATTCGAAAGCATAATCGGATCATAGTTCAATTATCAATCGAAACTACAATAGGAAAGGAATTAGACTACTAACCGAATGACTAATCGATCGCCAATCTCATAGGCTAATCGATGCAGACTTGGTCTACTAATTGAAGTATAGTATACTCAGGTAATCGAGGAAAAATAAACTATTAATCGATGTGGTAATAGATAGGAAATAGATTAGTAATTGATACAATAATTGATAGGAAAATAGATTGGTAATCGATACAATAATCAATAGGGAAATAGACTAGTAATCGATGCAATAATCGATAGGAAAATAGACTGGTAATCGATAGGGAAATAGATTGGTAATTGATGCAACAATCGATAGGAAAATAGATTGGTAATTGATGTGATAATTGATAGCAAAATAGACTAGTAATTGATGCAGTAATCGATAGAAAATTGAACTGCTAATCGATATGGAGTTATCTTATAATTGATATGGACTTGAATTAGTAATCAAAGCACTTTGTGTAATAATCAAAGTAATAATCAAAGTAATAATCAAAGTATAGGTTGCACTGATAATCAAAGCACTATAACTAATAATCAAAGCGATAATGGATAATTGAAGCAAAGACTTAATCTGATAATCAAAGCAAGAAGTTGAGTTGATAATAGAAGTAGAAATTGAATTGGTAATCGATGTGGTGGACTTAGTCTAGTAATTGATGGAAATTGATGATAATTGATATGGACTTAGCTTAGTAATCAATAAAGACTTAAATTTTTAATTGATAGGCAGTTGTTCTACTAATCGATATAGAGTTAGTCTTATAATCAATAGAAAATTGAAATGATAATCGATATGGAGTTGGTCTCATAATCGATAAAGAATTTGTTCTACATCGATAGGAAGTTAACTACTAATCGATTGGTGATTTGTTCTTCTAATCGATATGGACAACTAATAATCGATAGGAAACTTATTCTTCTAATCGATATAGACTTAACTAATAATCGATAAGAAACTTAGACTCATTTCTCATTCGAGTTGGGGAATCGATTCTGAGCCTAAGACTTGATTGAGTCCAAGACTCGATTAAGATGTCTAATATGATCAGAAATCGATTTCTCATGAATTTTTCTATTGAATAATTCATTTATTTTGTTGGTTCTTAGATCGTCCTTAACCTCCGCTACTGCTCTATCTCCGGCACAATCTCGTCTTCTCTAGGGACCGCACCGAGAGCTCCACCTCTCGGAAAAAGAAATAGAGAAAAATGACGTATGAGGTTTCTTCATGGATACCAAAATCTGATAATTTTAATAATAATATTTTCATAGATTAACTTTTCAAAGGTACCTAATAACCTCTTTTATAAGTTTTTCTGAAAAATATTTTCTTGTGTAGAGTTTTACATGTAATCAAACGGACTCTTTCTCCTCCCAATTTTAGGAAGGGTTTAATTTTTAGGGGCATCTGTAATATTTAAAATAAAAAAATAGATTCTAGCAATTAAATGTAAAAAGTCAAAAGTTTAAATTCTTTCCAGAGGCTCCATCCCTGAATCCCCCCAAGGGGCACAACGCATTTAAAAGGTAAGATTATATATTATATATACCTACAAACATAATTTGGGGCATTCATTACTTAAAATATTCAAATTAATATTTTAGGGGCATTTTATTAAATGCCTCAAAGAAAATTGCCCCTATTTAAAATATATTTGGGGATTTCTTAGTAAATTCCTCAGACTTGAAGTGTAAATCCATAGTTATTGCAATAGATGTGTTATTTTACTTTTATCATAAATTTCTAATTTTTAAGAATATAGAATATTCAGGTGTATATTAGCATACTGTACATTGACTTTAATAAAGTTTGTTATACTACTGAATATACACCTCTTAGTTTTTTTAGTTATCCGGGAGGTAGAACATTTTGAACGAGATATTGACAACCCAACACTCCGAAAAAAAGTGGGAAATTTTTGGACTTTAAAATTTAAAACTTCTACGAAATATAGTTATGTAATTTTATTTCCAATTGAATATTATAAAATTTTTGAAAAATTTTAAATAAAAACATTTTCGAAGCTAGAAAATGTCAAAGGATAGGTGCAAATTTTCAAAAATTCATGTTCGAAGGTGAACCATATTACCAACGCTGGAAAATGCCAAACAGAAGCACTACGATTTCAAAAATTTTCTAATAAGATTTCAAAACAGGGAAAATACCAAATACATGTTAAAAATTGAATATAGTCGAAGTCATAAAACAACCCTTAAAAAATATTAAAACTTAGATGAAGAATGTTTTGAAAGGTGGATTATATTTATATAGTACTGCTTGTGCTTCCACGAAGCGGCATTGGAACCCATAGAGAATACCTCATCAGATAGTGTTGTCTCAGTAATAGGACTCTTTTATTTCTTATGTGACATTGGAACCCATACAAAGAACTTCTTAGCCTGATATATGCGATTACAAGTGACCTCTTAACAAGTTAAGTATTACCTTTGCATAATAAATTTTAGGACAAATTAATTAGAAGTCTCTGATTGTAATAGGGAGGTCTTTACTATAACAAGACTTAACGTAAACTGTAATAGGTGATAACACTTACTGTAATGAGTTACAGCTCTGTTAGGAACTAACAAATAAGTTAAAAATCTGACAGAGACTCCTAATTAATTTATCCTAAATTCTATTGTTTGACTTGGAGACCACGTAGAATTTTTCTAAGACTGTATGTGGCAGAGTGCTCACCCCTCTCCCCTTGTGGGAAGGGGAATGCGGGCTTGAGGAAGCAAACGCATCCCGCACACTGGCATGCTCCCCCCCACCCCCCGCGCAAAGGTGCGCTTGTGTTTCGAGAGTACACCTTGGGTTCATTTTTAACCCTGCCCGGCCCTCCACCTTGCCCCCTCCCTGGTCTCCCTTCCCCGGGCCACTACGCCAACCGATCAAAAAAAAAAAGAGTAGAATTTTTCTATGACCGATGACGTTAAACTTCGAGGAGTGCCACCTAAGGAGTAATGAGTGGTATTAATTGCAAATAAGATTGAAAGGTTTGTTATCTTTCTTTTATTTTATGTTTTGTTATTTTTATATAAGCTAATCATAAAGAAATGTGCTTGCCACTTCAACATTTAAATATATTTTTTGGGTAAGTGAGTTAGGGTGAGAATTTGAAATTGAGAGGGAGAATATGGCTATAACCCACGACGACCCATTTACTAAGGCCCATCAGTGATGGAGGATAGTGACGACAATCCATTGGCCTTATTCTTGCTGTAGAGATACAAAGAAGGAATGTGTGGGTCCGCCCCACCAGAACTCAATTAGTCAATCCCATGAGGCTCCCAGCACCCAACCCAAATGGAGTCGTAGGACCCCCAATGAGGCCCATAATCTCTGGGCAATCCATCGATCGCTAAAGGACAAGTTCTTGGATCTGCACAACTAGATCGACTAGGTTGCAACGAGGATCACCCCTGCAGAACCAGAGCAAAGCTAAATATGTGGCTAGGCATGCCCCTACCACTTCAGGACATGGCAACACCAGTTGTTTGGCACGCCCTAACTCCAAAGTTTGATTACGGCGGCAAAGCACTCTCCACACCTAGTAGACAAGGTCAAAAGTTCATTAGCTCATATCTAAGAGCACTCCATCCATCTACAAGCCTCTAACTACCCCCAATACCAGCCAACTTTGGGAGGCAAGGAGATGACAAGAAGTGAGGGGAACCCTCAACTCACACCTACAAGAGGGAACAATGGAGATCAAAGGAGGTTAGCCGTTTTTGGGAGTTCATACCCATACATAGGAGCACCTAACTCTCTTCTCTCCTCCTGACTTCTCTTGTGCACAGTTCTTAACTTATGTCGAAAGATTTTCCTCCATGACTATTCTTAGCGTCCCCTAATTACTTTCTGCTGGTTGTAGGGACTAGTGATGTTTTGCTCCGTCAACAAATTTAAAAACTCATGGCAAGCAAAAGATCTATATTGCGGACCGATTTTCGGCCTCTACAGGACTTAAAACTTAAGGTGTAGATTGGAAGGCCTTGAGTCATGTACTAAACATACAAACTTGGATATATAACAAATATTATTCAAAAGAGTCATGTTATGAACGACTTCATGCAAAACTCTTGTCCACATGCCGAAAGAAGAGAAAAGGAGAGATAGAACAGCTTACAACAGCGGAGGATATACATATATATTATGATCAAAAGAGGGTACTGAAGGCCTTGACGGAGACTCTGTCCTATTTCATCTCCCGCACACGCATGCGAGTGCCTTCGATCATCCTCATTCACCATGCACAAAGAGGAGACCACTGAAAGGCCAAAAAAACAGACACCTTGCGGCAGCTGGCCATGGGAGTCTCATCGATATGAGTATATGTATTTTCCAAGTGTACAGACTAGTATCCAAAATCAGGGTGGGCAATAAATAGTGTCAGGTCTTTCTTTTGTATTAATCTTGTTATCTTTGCAATTGTGAAACAGCGAGGGTCTGAACCCTCTCTGCAGAGGTGCCTTTCCTTACCTTCCTCCCTATGTTTTACCTGAGAGGGCACCTTTAATGCCTTACCAATTGTCAATAGTGTGCGCGCTGCATTTTGGTACGATAGAATAGGCGCCTGTTCCATTAATCACCGGAATCCCCGGCATACATACATATTAACTTCTCCCTCCGTGCTTAATCTGAAGTTGCATGCTGTTCGCCTGTCCAACGGCCTTGACCCGGGGAACGTATCGTATCACACACAACCTTCTTACAACTTTGCAAATTCAAACTTTTCAACGTTAAACGAAGAAAAGATCCGATAGAACGAACATGTTTCGATAATACGATTTATTGATGTCATGTGATTCATGACTCCTCTGATCATCTCCTCAGCTTGGTCCAAGATCCACCGGCAGAGGATCTTGGCAGTGCCGACACTGGATCGCCACCCTCTCCACCAAGGTCGTCACCTTGCTGGCAAGACTGCTGCCTCCGGCAGACACATTGGTCGGAGATCCCTGAGAAAGCCTGGGCCATCAGCAAGGTAGCGGCAAGAGGAGCACCACGCGAGGGTGGATGGATGCATCCATCAACACAACCCTTTTCCAAGCTCTCCTTTAGCCAAACAACGACTTGGGGGGCCGCTATATGCCCCCTCCTCTTACTAACTAAAAGAGTCCATCATCACAATAGAAAGTAAGATAACATCCCAGATTATCTGTAAGAGTGCAAGCATGGTTCGTAAGAGTACCAGCCGCGTTGCTTATGATGGGTCCAAATCAAGAAGACATTAGGACCCTCAGGGAGTGAAGAGGTAAAGTTAATTCACCGCAAACGTATGAAACATGGTTCGTTAGTCCTTTTGTAACTCGAGCTATGTGAAAATGGGATATACGAACAACAAACTTCACCAAAATTTTCTTCTTTCAGCCAAACGCATCCAATCTCTTCCTTGGCGAAAAAGGGAGCGCGGTGGCCCAAGCTTGGAACCAGATAATATGAGTGGAGAACTCACCTTGCACTAGATAAGCAAGTCGGCCACATCAGTACAAAAAGTGAAGCACATATTGATCAATAAAGTTTCTTACATTACACGACCAGATAGAGGGACCAACTTGCTGACAGCATTTTAGAAAAGAAAAGGAACGGCCTGCCCAGACAGTGTATCAACCAACGAGTACATAAACTCAAAGATGCTTTGCAGGTGATTGAACCTTGAACTGAAATGCTACAACCAAAACTTATATCAATTGGTGGATCAAAAAAATGTCAGGGCCATAATTTCTGCATCGGCGACTCTTCCAGTTACATCTTGATGTTGAAGTAATCTGGGTCAAAGTGATGCAATCTAACGTAACCATCTTCACCACCACTTGAGAAACTGTCGAAGGCCAAGGGGAGAAATATGTTAATCACAAGCTGCATAAGGAAAACCAAAAAGTATTCGTATGAAACACAAACTCTTTTTACTAGAAAACACTAACTCGAAACATTGTGTACATTTTTCAAGTTACCATAACCCTCTACTTATTCTTTTAGTAATGCAAAGAGTAGAACTTGAAACATTTTACAGTAGCTTGCAGATGTACATTGAGAATTTCAAGTTATGGTTAAATCTTCTTTTCTTCCAAAGAATGTAGAGGCCTTTCCAGAACTATAAATGATGCAGAAAATGCAGTCAACTTCCACATTATTTTGCATGCACCCCATTATACATACATCAATAAAATGATGCTACAACTATTCGAAGTGAAAAAAAAAAATGCCTACACTCCTCAAAAGCAAAACACCAGAAAATGAAAAAAAAAAACATGTTCAGCATGTTATGTGCACCTTGAACAAAAGGCATAAAAAATGTGCTCAATAAGGTTTTTATTAAAGATATTGGGATGGTATTACTTCATTATCAAGCGAATGTGCATTAGTATAACAAAATGTGCAAGTGAATGATAATCTGTCGATTATTATGTTGAAAGATGTGAAAAAGAAAAGGACAAAAACAACCTTCTGCCATCAGGGTTGAATGCTAGAGCATTTATTGGCCCAAAGTGCCCTTTCACACCACCAATCTCCTCCTGAAGAATCTGCTCCAAAAGAAGGGTATATAGAATGGATTATGACTATCATTTTTGGCAAATGAGAATGGATGCATGAGATGTTGCGGGCATGCCATATTTCCTAAGAAACACTTCCTTGGCCAAATGCCAATCTCAGCTAGCAAAAGATACCTTGTGAAAGAACTTTGCCTCAAATTTCCCCGCCCGGTGACTAGTCATTGTGACATGGGTTGCTTCCTGACCACCTCCAAGCACCACCTAAGAGGCAAAAACTTTCATTAATCACAATAATGTCAATGAAGAAAAGAAAAATAAACATAAGTACTTCCAAAGAAAATTATTTCAACTTCATTTTGCAATCCAATTGATGCAATAGTATTATAACACAAGGGAGACAAATAATCCTACTTGTTGTCAATGAAGAATGGGACTATGCAACCCGGTCAAACCAAAACCCTGGAATGTGAAGCCTTGCTAATAGAAAGTTGCAATCACTTAACATTACACATCAAATCATGGTTTTGCATGGCGAATCGGATCAGCCCGATTCGGCCGAATCGGATCGGATCAGGGGAGATCGGATACATGATTCGGTCCGATTCGCATGGTACATACATACATACCCTTTTCTTCCCCTACCTGAATATCATTTAAGTAAATGTTAGTATTTATAGTTTCATTTACTTAAGATATTACATGTAAATAAGGAAGTACCCTCTATTTGAATCCAATAAAAATATCAAAAAAAATCATCTCTTACCAATAAAAAGTCAAACTTGTGACTTTTTTCAGTAGGAGAATGGCTCCCTTGGAGAAGTCACATGCATGTTTGACTTTTTTTATCAGACTTTGAATTTTTAATGTTCCATGTGGTTTATTTGAATTATCAAATTTTTAGATAGGCTAAATTATGAGAGATTAGAAAGTTAACATTTCGCTAAAATCACCGAAATCGCGCAATTTTCTTCTTCGATGGGAGAGTTGACTTTTTATTGGTAAGAGATATGATTTTTTTGATATTTTTATTAGATTCAAATAGGGGGTACTTCCTTATTTACATGTAATATCTTAAGTAAATGAAACTATACTGAATAAATAAGTATGAAGAAGAAATTGTGTTTCTCATGGATGTATATGTGTTATATTAAATATATATATAATAATCCTATGCGAATCAAACTGATTTCGAACCGAATCAGGGCGAACAAGATTCGGTGCGAATCGCCGCTCCGGCAAACCTTGCATCAAATTATCCTTTTTACCATTTTAGTTAGTTTATCCTTTCTTTGATGGAGCATATTTTCAGACCATTGAGAATACGTGAGATGCTAAAGCGTAATATAGATTCACTTGGACAAGAAGTGATTCAGATTTGAGGCAAAAGAAAATATTTTTAAAATACGTTTTCCAAATCAAATTTGAGTTCTGAAGTGTAACCCAAAGAAATTGATTTATCAGGGCTGATAAACCCCTTTTATCAGGGGCTATCCAGTTATCAAAGGCACCCACAGATTTTCACCACTCGAGGATGTTGTATGTCGTAAGCTAGCAAATGTATTTATTGAAAATATGTAGCTATAATATGATTAAGTAGAGATCCACAAAAGTAGAGAAAGATAAATTGTCACATACATGATCAAGGAGTGGGGAAATTGCACAAGCATTGACAGGCCTTTCTGTCACATATGTCTTCAGTAAAGTCAGTGTTCTGATGTCCCAAAGCTGGAGTACAGCAGGCAAAATAAGAGGAAATAAGTAACATTGCATGATGAAGAGTAATTTAAAAAAAAAAAGGAATTTCATTGAGAGAAGCCTTGATATACAGTACCTTTGCTGTTTTATCCAAGGAACCTGAGATAAAATGTGAACCATCTGCAGATTTTGATAAGGAAGTGATTGTTTTTGCATGACCAGATTCTTTGTCAGATTCCTTAAGAAGCTTTCCTGTCTGGTTTTAAAATAAAAGGCATATGCAATAAGAATAACTTTTGAGTTAATGACCCAGATAATATGAAAGGAAGTTTGGAAGAAGGCTCAAATTTATGCTATCAGAGTTATACATAATCAATGGTGAACAAAGGAACCATTGTGACTGAAATCCAGTTGAGAAATACATTCAAGACATAATAATGCATCACGAGAAGGGAAGAAGGCTCCAAACTCAGCTCAAAAGCAAACAAAACTATCAACTCAAAAGCAAACAAAACTAGTATCTTTCTTCACATGGAGACATTGCGCAAGAATATGTGGGAAAAACAAAAAAGAAAAGAAGTCATCTGATGACTGAGAACCTCAATTTTATGCCAAATGTGGCAAAGTCACAAGGTAAGCATGTCAGGTCTCTTTCGAAACCGCCGTTATGGATCAGTTTTTCACAGGTTTTTTAGGTCTATAATGTCACCTAGGCTTGCACATTTCAGTAAAAATGCTCTACTATAGAAATGACTTCCAAACAGAACTTTGAATATACTCAAACCTGCACCGATCTTCAAGAGGCTATAGAAATGACTTCCAAACAGAACTTTGAATATACTCTTCCAAGAAACATAAACCATATTACAGTACAAAACTTTATGATCTTTAAAGAAATATTGATAGTAAGTTAAGAAACAATTAAGGGAAATTTTCTATGGTATTAATTGCATGTGCCGCAATGTACCTCAGAATCCCAGATACGGATAACTGCATCTTCACCTCCACTTATTATTGTCCTGTTCAAGGGTCCCCAGACAGCCCTATTAATTCTTCCTTGAGGTCCCCTGATTGTAAGCACTGATTCTGGCATTTCTGGCAGAATAGAATCATGTGGAAAGTCAAGATTATTCTAATATTACTGACAGGAAATTTACAAACACAGTAATGTCATAGGAAGGGGTAGATCGATAAAGAATATTTTCAGTGAGTCGCCAAAAAAAAGAATAAAGCACATTGAGGAAGAATTAATCTTGAAATATCCCATAGTTATGCCAGCAGTACAGACAGTGAGTTCAATATAACAAACAGGATTCCTTTCCCACCATTCACAAATCCTTTTAATGAACAGAAGAGGCAGTGAGGCACATTTTCAAAAGTTAGGATGCATATGTACTACCCAAAGACCACTCTAGAAGCAAACAAGTAAATAACAGTGATTAAGTTTAACATAAGAAAATGGCGATGAAGTCTCACATTTGTCTTCACACGACCCATGATATTAATAACTTAACCCCAAGTGCCAATCTTGGTGATTGAGATTGATGGTTGTATGAAAAAGGGCAGCTATGGGAAGTCTCGATAAGAAATCCAAGATCTGATATCAAGTAATGACGAACTGTGAGCACATGATAATTTCCTAAACTGCTGCATGTATGATCTATGTCAAACTCATATGGGAGGGGCACTAGAAGAAACTCTATCTATATAAGCTAAAGCCCCCTTTATAGTCAATTCATCCTGCAGAATAGGAATGAAAGCCAGAAAGAATTCCTCAACTCTTGATATTCCTAAACTTGAACTATAACTCTAGTCCCATTTCCCATTAGCTTCTCAGAAAGGCCCCATACCAAGATGCCCTTGTGATGATGAGCCTGATCCATAGCCCATTCACTTGTTGGCTAGAAGCAGTATCTATTGAAACTATTGAAGCATGACTGAGACCTTTCAGATGGATTGCAGGAAGGTCAGCAGGTCACATAGTCCTGGTATGCAATTTTGGCGAGTAACCCAGGATACTGCTCTAATAAAAAAAACCTATTCTTCCAATGAAGAATTCCTTCTTTCAGGAATTCAATGAGATTTGACTGATTCAACAGGGAGTAAATTCATAACTTGTGCACATATATGGCAAGCTAGACAATCACACAACACTTACTGAACCAAAACATACTAGCGAGGAGATTTGCTCGGCCACATTAAACTAAGGAATGCCATACCAAATCTCGAGAGAGTCTTGGAAGGCCAAAGAAAAGACATCTTGAGAGGTACAGAGTAGTAGACAACGATGAAAAAAATCTTATGCTCTTTCTAGGAAATGCTTTAAACTTCATGCTCTTAGCAATCCAATATGATTATACCAACACAATGATACTAACGACAGAAAAGAACCATATTTGAACACATAAGTATGGCTTTCTACTATCCCAATGTTGGAAAGTCCTCCCCTCCTCTGCATCTTTTGCTTCTTCTCCTCTACCTCCTTTCCTGATCCTCATCCTCATCCTTTATCCAAAACCTTTCCCTACTCCATCTCCCTCTTTTTTCTATTCCTGATTAAGATTCAATCTCAGGAAACTTGGAGCAACAAACATCTAGAAGGGGTCTCAGGGATATCATAAGAGGTGCAAACCATGCTCCAACGTCTCTTGTATAGACATTTTATTTGGAGCTAACAATTGCCACAAATAATGAGAGAACCGAAATCTCCAATTATGTGACATGGAATATGCAGAATCAAATGGCATTTGATGTACTTCTTGGGTTTCCCTCTGAGAAGGGATAAGGATACAAGAATCAGATTGTAGAACATCATTGCTCGGCTCAGAGAAGATCCCCATTCAACGAGTTAGAACTCACATTGTAATAGAAACAACTGCCTCGAAGTAACAATTTCAGTCTTCAACGTGAACCAAGTCACCAATTCATCTTCTACATGATCTTAATCTTTAATTATCCAAGTCGCATTCTTTTCAGATTGAATGTTCCTGCATAAAGTTGCATTTAAAGGGAATACAACAAGGAAATGGACATTGATGAACTTAGTTCACTACTTTCATCATCGTGGATAAGTTGCAGTGAAATATTAGCTCTAGGTTATATCTGATCATGAGGTTCATAATAGCAGATGTAACGAACTGCGGGCATGGAGAATCCAAAATGTAGTTCCTCTATTTTTCCAACTTGCAAAAGGAATAGCATGCCGTCATCACATGTGGAGAAATTCACAGACATCAAAGATGCCATCTGATAAAGGAAGAGAGGATATCTATGAGGTTTCAACTAAACTTTCTACCCATAGTGAATTTATATTTGAAAAGATAAAAACTCATCCGTTTTCTTCAACCCAGTTAGTTATCCACCAAAACCGAAGAAAAATTATATTTACTCATCCAACCATTTGACAATCCTCCTTTTCTAGATAACTCTTAGATACATAGTATTTAGCTCGAGTCTAAAAATTTTAACATTCACATTGCTATTTTTCAGCTCAACCATGGTAGTATAATCATTTATATCCCCAAGTCACTTTACATGATGAATAACCACAATAACATTACAGGAAGCTTACTCATTAATTAAAACCTATATGAGGTCATTGGTGTGGAACAATTTTCTTAGGTAAGCATAAAGGACATTCTTGAGCATGAAAAAGAATTTTTTTTTTGCCAAGTTGAATTCTCATTGTCATGATTATCTAAACCACAATTCCAATTGATGCAATAATGATATAGCACAACTAATATTTAAACATGATTTACAAGGATCAAGCGAAGGCATGACTCGTACGGTCACTAATGTCTCTGGCAATCCTTTTAACTTGAATGGAAGAAGAATGCTCCATGAAGGGATCTGTCGTAATCACGGCAAGCTTATCACCAACGGAAAAATCAACAGCTCTGACCGGAGAATCAAAGTTGAAAGTGTACAACTGAGCTCCAGTCTGAACATCCCATAACTTTGCAGTCTGATCAGCACATCCAGTAATGAGGAGTGTTGAATCACCTGCATGCCAGCAAAGACAACTAGATAAGCAATAAACAGCAAAGAAACGACAACCTAAGAAAAGGAAACAAAAACCAGAGCCAAAAAAAAAAAAAATCCGCTGTAAACAAATACAACCAGACATTCTAAGTACATCGTGGAAGAAGCAGAAGAGAAGGATCACCAGGAGAGGGGTTACACAATCCGGAACAATAGGGACAGAAATAAACCCTAGGTTACTAATCACCAAGTCATTCGCTTAACGGCATAAAAAATAAGCATTTCAAGTGAAACCAAATAGTTCGAGCGACATAAATTTTCCTTCTTTCGTAAACAAACGATGTGCAATCATCAAAAGAAAATGTAAAACTCCATATTCGAGCGTTCTCCTTGTCGGACGAAGAAAGAAAAGAAGAGATCCACGAGGAGAGGGCGAGAGAGCTCACGGGAGACGTCGCAGCACCAGACGGCGCCGTTGTGGCCCTTGTAGGTGCCGAGCCGCTCGCCGTTGTCGGCGAACCAGACGGTAGGAGTGTTGTCCTTGGCGCAGGAGAAGAGGAGGTCGCCCTCCCGGTTGTACTTGAGGAACGTGAGGGGCCTCTCGTGCCCCTTCATCAGGATCGGCCTCATGGTTGCTGTGCTTGCCGCCGGTGCTGCTTGCCTCCTCCCTGGCCTCTGGCGATCGTGCTTACAAACCTGGGTGCTCCCCGTCGGCAAAGAAAACCCTAGTGAGAGCGCCCACACAGAAGGAGGAGTCGCCAGAAGAGGATGCCAGGGTAATGGACGCGGGCCCGGCCCGTCAAAACCCGAACCCGCAGCAGTTTTAAATATCGGCTCAAGCCGGTTTCGGCCCATTTTCTCGGGAATAGACCTTCGGTTTACGCAATATGAGCTACAATTACGGTTAACCGGTTAATGATTTGATTTCATAAAGTTTTAGCAATTGATATGTTAATATGTTAACTCTACTAGAATGCTCCATGTTAATCTCTAGCTATGAAGTTAAACACGTTAGCTACTTACGTGGTTAATGTGCTAACAAGTTAACTTCTACTCGTGTTTTAACTCGATGTATTAATATGTAACTTGTGTTTGATCAGCATAACGTGAGATTTTGATCTATTTGACTAATACTGGTGCAAAAAAAAACCGTGTCTGATCTTAAGGAGGAGCGCCTCAACATATTTATTAATCGCAGGAGATGTGTGGCATGACACCAGTATGTATGCAAGATTTGTGAATGTGTCTTGATGTGATAAGATAAGTTTGTTCTATGTGATAAGTGTGATATGGCAAGTTCTGTTATTGTACTTTTGATATATTCCATGTCCTTAAATCTTTGTCATAAGCATGTGAGAAATTATTGATGTGTAAGGATGCGATGGACAACCAAGAGGGGAGGGATAAATTAGTTATCACCCAACAAAAAATTCTTTTAACTCAGAACAGATTAGACAAAATTAATCAAACCTATTATGTGATATGCACAACAAAATATAACAAGTAATAGATGAAACCAACTATCCTAACGTGCATAGAACGGAGGTAGAAAAGATTGAACAAACCACACATGCATGTAGGATTTAGAGTGGTTCGACAAACACACCCTTGTGTGCGTCTACGTCCACTACCCCACATCCCTGTGAGGATTTTCACTAACTTGTTTCCCAGGTACAAGTTACAAGACCTCACACACACTATTGTTTCCGGGGACAACCACAAACCCACCTCATTTTCGATAGACGAGACAACCCGATGTGTATCCGCGCGTGCACTACACACCAACAAATAACAACGTGCTCACAATCGAGCACACACACACACACAGATATGTAAAGTAAATGTGTGAGCAGTTCCTCAACCCAAAGAACAAGAGGATAGAATAGAAACACAAAGGTTCAGATTTCTCTTGCTTGCAGTGTTGAGAAAATGTTGACGTAGAAATCAGTTGCATTGGCTTCCTTGGACGTTCCACTATAGTTGCAAATGACTCTTGACATCCAAAGCCTCAACTTGAATCAACAAACTCGGAGAAGAAATCCTGGAAGAAACTCTAGTTCGCCTGTGCTTTCTCTAACCTAACTTCTTGTTGGAACTCGTTCTCCAAGGATGTAAACATATATTGCTTACAAGGATAGACTTCTACCTTAAGACACACGACCAAAGGACTTTTTTTGAACCGTAGATCTAAAGATAATCTTGTGCAAATCTTATCCAGGAAGGAGTCCTATCTAGAAAGGAAACTGGGTTTCCGGAGTCGGTCGACTGATTTCCCAAGATCGGTCGTCTAATCTGAAGTCTATCTTTGGTGTCGACGTAAGTCTTCTCTTGTGTTGACACACAACACCAAATTGGTTGTTCGATTCAGTGGAGTCAATTGCCCGAGTCTTCAATTGTCCCACTGCCAAAGTCACTGGCTAGGTCAGTTGACCGGATCCTTCATATCGGTCGTCCAATCTTTCCTTCATCAATCGAAACCTTGGTAACACTAACAATCAATTGGCCTTCTTTCCATCAATTGATTGCTATGTCCTTCAATCGGTTGAGCAGTCCTTCAATCGACTGGCCTTTGATTATCAGTCGACCGATTTCAGCAAGTTGGTCGTCCGATTGTCAGTTTTGCAGTCTTGGCTTTGCTGTTGGCTTTGTTGTTTGTTCAAATCTTGGGCTTTGTATTATCCACTTTAAGGGCGACTTTTGGACAAATATACTGCACACTTAACACACAAATTGAACCCTCAAATTAAATAAACATAAATCAAATGCTTGAGTATGAGCATGAATTATATTTAGTGTTTTATGATTTTCTAAACCTGAGTTAAACATAGTGTTTTTGTGATCATCAAAATCTATAAAGTACAACAATCTCCCCCTTTTTTATGATGACAAAACACTTGTAATTTTTTTACACAAAAAAAAAACATAAATCAAATGCTTGAGCATGAACATGAATTATATTTAGTGTTTTGTGATTTTATGAATATGAGTTAAACTTAGTGTTTTTGTGATCATCAAAATTTACAGAGTACAACAATATCCCCATTTTTTATGACAACAAAACACTTGTAGATATTTCACACAAAACATAACATTTGATTTTAGATATCAATTTGATTTGAGTTTTATGTGTTTTTCATATGACACAATGCATGCATTCACACATGCAAGATTAACTCTCCCTCTCTAAAATACTTATGACTCTAACTCTCTCCCTTTTCTTTTGGATGTAAACTCTCTCCCAAAATCAAAATATAAAATCTACAAATATTCTCTCCCCTTTTTTGACAGCATCAAAAAATAGGTAGTAATAGGGATAAGAGGTGCAATTAGCATAATACAAAGTATGTAAATCAATTTCTCTAAAATGTCACTTTGAAAAATCTGATAGAAGTGCATGCACTAAAAGATAGCCATTAAATAGTCCAGTGTTTAATCAAATTCTCAACACACATTCAAAATTAAATACTATTGAAAGTAAAGTGTGAGACATGATCAAGAGGCATCACACATGATGATAAGCAGAATTCTAATTAACACTAACGGATACTCTTAATCTTACCCATGCATAATAGACCCTCGATTTTTTGTAGCTATCACTCTCCCTTTTTTTTAACCAAATGATGTCATTTTTTTGTTTCTTTCTTTTATTTTATTTTGAGAAAAGTATTGTCGTTTAGCGCAAGGCTTCTCACTTGTTCAGTGGAAAGACCCGGTTACTAAACTCAATTCCTCTTTTCACTTTGGACAGATAGTTTTTTCCTCACGAATTACTACAAGTTAGATGGATTTAAGCATCACAAAAGTATTAAGAAAAATTTCCACCGATCATTAAAGTGATATCTATTAATCATAGTCTTGTGCATTAGTGTGTTGGTTTTAATTTCAAATGAATTTTGAGAAGCAAGTTAAATACATAACTATTTAGCTCCCCTTAATGTATGCACACACCAAATGTAAAAATCTCTCTCTTACTGGCTGAATTAATGCACACTATGTATTAAGCTAATGCAGTAAAATATCAAGGGAGTATTAGGCCATAGAAAGAATCAAGAAAGTGTCTTTACATATACTTTACTTGCAAGCATACAATGGATAGACATGCAAATGACACTAGGACCTAAGACTCTTTTGTGTTTTTTATTTTTTTTCAATTTTTTATTATTTTTATGATAGAACAAAAACACAGTCTATAATTAAAATCTAAAAGAATAAACAATACAACATACAAGAGTATTCATGTATTATCTTGAAAGTCCAAAATAGAAGAACATGATACTCACAGAACAATGTAGACTGTAGATGCCTTGAGATTCAATTGATACAATTTGATGTTTTATCTCAAAATTTCACAAGACACCTGTTCATTTTTTAGGTCTAATAGTGTTAGTTCTGGAAGTGAGCAGATCCTTCCTAATCCACACCAAGTTCATTTTCTGCATGTTTTTCTTTAAGGAACAAGTATAGTTCATATGACCATTCCCACCACAGAAATAACATGTGATGTTTGAAATATGTTGTGTGGGTTGTGGCCTATGAACAACATGATGATTAACATGCTTTCCTTTCGTTGATTGTGCATGCTTTTTAGACTGTTCAGGATTTCTAGCATGATCAGTTTTCTTTGACTTCATGGAATTCTTATCATGAACTGGTTGTTTGGCCTGCACAGTTTTCTTAGCATGAGAATTCAGTTGAGTTTTTTTCTATTTTATACTAGCATGAGAAGTGCTTGGACTATTAGAAGCATGAACAAAAAATGTCTTTGTCTTAGACTCAAGGGAGTTAGACTTAGATTTCTTAGGTGCATACCCCAGACCATGTCTATGAGTATTCACCTTGACACTAAGAATCTCATCTAATTTTTCTTTGCCCTTCATAAGTCTAGACACAGTAGATTTGAGCTCATCTATAGTTTCATGCATTTTCTTGATAGAATTTTCAGAAACTTCAGCATTTTCTTCAAGTACAATCACTTGGTTTTTCAATTCTTCATTTTTTTATTTCAGATAGACATTTTCCTTTTCAAGTATACTAAACTTCTTAGAATTAGTATTGTCATGAGCCAATGACTCAATTTTATCTTCATACAATGTGATCTTACTTTGAAGTAGATCATTATCATTTAGTAACTTTTCACATTGCAGTTGATGCTCATGACATAACATACAGTTTGTTTCAGCATGCAGGAAAGTTTCAAATTTATTTTTTCTGTCCATTGTTTTCCCTTTTGATTTTTCTGTATTTTTCATACAAATCAGAATACATTTGTTCAATCTCCTCAACGGTAAAAGATTCTCGGTCAGAGTTGTTGGGAACGAATATTCGATAATGGCAAAGCTAGAGGGGGGGGGGGGGGTTGAATAGATTTGCAGCGGAAACTAAAGTAATTTAAAAATTACTTCGAATTAAGATATCTATTCAAATAAAACCCCACTGAACAGATGCAATATGTGTGATTAGTGTGTGTGAGCAAATCAATTAGTAGTGTGAGCGAAATCCCTATGCATGCATCTAGCATAATACAAAGTCAAACCACAATTCAAACCACTGCATAGAGGATTTTTAGGTGGTTCGGAAATCACCTCCAGTGACTCCTATGTCCACCCCTCACACAGTGAGGCCACACTACTCAAAACCTTGAGTACAACACACACTGGAGCACGACGACTCTAGAACACCCTTGAGCATGACGACTCAAGACACAACCGGAGTACGACGACTCCAAACCCTTTGAGTACGACAACTCAAAGAAAACTCAGGAGATCGGTATAACGACCTACTCCATAAACCACTCGTGAGTATGACGACTCACAAGCACATGAGCACAACGACTCCCGAGCACTACGGCTCCAAACCTTTGGACCACGAAGGATCCAAGTTCTGCTGGAACAAGCTCAATTAGAGAATAGATCCTCTAGCTCGATCTATCTCAATACAATGATAAAAATAGAACTAACAGAGTTAAGTGATCTGTGTAGAACACATACACAGATCACACAATGAAAAACTAGATGATCACTCCAAGAAAATAAATGAAATAGATGTGACTTGGATGTTCCTCGATGAAGAAAACTTGCAGAAGCTTGGATTGAAGATGCTTGAAGGAATTCGATGGAGTTCTTCTTCAATCCACGATGCTCTGCTTCAGTGGCATCCAGATTGCCAGTTCTTGTTCTTCCTTTGTTGCTCTTCTGCTCCTCAATGTGATGGTGCTGCTATGCTCCCTTTCTGGATGCAGATACTTTATTCTCTCCCCTCGTCTCTTCTCTTCTTCTTCACGTTCTACTTCCAAACAGCACTGCTCTTCTCCCTTTCTAGATGCAGACTCCCTTTTTCCCTTTCTGCAGCCGCCACACCCTTTTCTGGAGATGTCTAGTCTCTCTCTGTTGGAGTACAAGAATCATGGGTATTTATAGCCCCATGTGTCCATGTGGTGCCTTGGGGTGCGTGGGCACAGAAATCTAGGTCAAATCCCTTGATTCCCATGCAGACACGTGTCTAGAAAAATTTCCGTTTTTGAGCTTTAGTCGAAGTGTGTCGACACACAGGCAGACTGTGTCGACACCATTGGCTTCAACTATTCTGACTGCTTCCTGGGACAGTCATCTAGTGTCGACACACAGGTGGACTGTGTCGACACCACTGGTTGCTTCTCTCAGAACATGCTTCTGGGACAGTCAGCCAGTGTCGACACACAAGTGGACTGTGTCGATACCACTGTGACAAATTTGTGTAAACCTGAAAATATAAAGTGTAAACCATTAATACAAGATATTATCATTAAAATGTGAGATATTAAGCATCAAAAACATATTGTTTAAGCATTGTTGTGATATGTATAAAATGTATAACATGTTCAATATGTCATCATCAAAATCAAGGTATGCGTGATGTTCATTGGTCATCATTAAAATACAACTTTAGGAAATTCCAAAACACACTCAACCCAACATTCTCCCCCTTTTTGATGAAGACAAAATATATACACAATCTCCCAATAGCCTAACTCCCTTGACTGCAATAACTCCCCTTGACCATATTCACCCTTTGAACTTTCTCCCATAAGAAACTTTCTCCCCTTTAAAAGAACTTTCTCCCTCTTTTTGACTTTATCAAAAAGATAGACAAGAGAGAGAACCACAGATTATAGAAGATCAAGAATGGAAATAGAGGAAGTGAATAGTCAGAAATAATCAAAATACATGAGACAAGGTGATATTGTCAAATGATAGAAATTATTGTGTTTTGGTATCGTGCAATAAAGTGTAATCACAAAGACTCACACAACACAAAGTATAGCAAGACTTAATGTACTGAATGTAGTTAAAAAAATGATGCAAAGGTGAAGTAAAGTGACCTATATGAGTGAGCAGAAGTATTTAACAAGGATGTTAGGAGCTTTAATTTTAACACAACATAGAATAATAGGTCTAAACTCAGTATGCATGAACTTTAGTAAGGTCTTAAGCCTTTCTATCCTGTCAATTTGAATTTCCTTTCATTTTTAGCTGAGAAAAAGATACAATAATAAATTAGTTAAATCTCACTTTTCAGTGCAAGAGATCACATTGATCTGATGCAAGACCTCCTGATTACTCAGTGGTTTAACTTTCATTATCTTATACAGAGTTGAAAATTTTGATTTCCACTTTTTGACTCGAAACAAATCACTTTTTAGGTGAGATGGCCCGGTTACTCAGTGGTTCAAGAATTTCCATTGCTCTGTTTGTATCTCTCTAGATTGTTGGTCATTTTTTTGTTGTTTGTATGAATATGTTTGTTTTGACCAAAAAAGTCATGACTACGAATTTAGAAAAAGTATTCTTAACATGTGGTAAAAATGAAGCTTAAACATACACATGTTAAATAATAAAGCTACTCATGTGCCTACAAGTATTTTGCAAGTAATTTTAAAGACATTCAGTAATAAGATTGCACAACCTTGAAATGAAAACGAATATTTGAAATTAAATTAAATGAACAATGATTTTAATTTGAGTATATTTATTCTCTCACAAGAAAATAGCACAATGACTCAAAAATTCTGATAATTGGGGCTCGAAATGGGCAACAATTGTCAAGAGAATTGAGTAAAGAGTTGACAGTGAGCACAAATTCTGATATTGGAAGATTCCCCTTTCATATAGCTCCCCCTCTCAAGGTGAACATGAAGATTATTGAAGAAGGAACATTTCAGTGAAGTGAAAGTAGAATCATCAAGAATGATTTAGAAAAACAAGGCTCCCTCTCAAGAATTGCATAAAAAGAAGGCTCTTGATACTTGGCGGAGACTTATACTCACGCATAGTGAAAGTGTCCAGACAAGCTTGTCTTGCCTTCTTCAACTCACTATTTAATATACCAAGAATGCTAATGCAGTGCGAGAAGCCTTCATTCTGGAATGAAGCAATATCCAAAGATTTTCAAAGAATCTGTCGACAACTGGATCTCATGTGTCGACAATTACAGAAGTAGCAGACTCAATGTTGTCAGAATAACATTTCAAGAATAGAGCAGCAGTGAATAACTAGTGTCGACACATGTGCACTATGTGTCGACCTGATCATGATAAAAAAGAATTGGTGTCGGCACAAGATATATGCATGATTTGAGAATATCAGATTACCCTAAATCATACATCGATAGATCAATTACCACAAACCATTCTTGCATGCTTTTATTTTACCGAACTGGATTTTATTAGCAAGTTACACAAACATGGATGATTTACCAAAATTGCAAATACACATACTGACACACTAACCTTCATGATCAGACCAAAACCAAGGCATTCATACTAATCCTAATCATGAAAACTAAATTTGCAAGAATCAACAATTCATGCTCACAAGTTTAAGGGATACCATTTTTCCCACATTCACCATCACACTCCACATCCATTCACACACCACAATTAACAATATACATAGAGTATAAGGTTTACCATATATCCTCATCACGGAAATCATATCAAAATTAGAGTAGAAGAAGGGTAGAACAGTTCACTGTTCTGTCCTGAGGAACTAGGCGGCGGTCTCTGGCCGCTGACTCAGGGTCAGCGGCATGGTCGATGGACGCCAAGTTCATCACAGGCGTCCAGGGACCTTGCCGTCGAATCAGGTCTGTGCAGAAACACAGACCCGAGCTCTGAAACTTGGGTGAATGGGAGGGTCTAGGACTCGAGGAAAAATCCATAAAAATCACAAAACCAACCTAGACTCATAAGGGGACATCAGGGATAGGTCACTTGCCTTTATAAAATTCCTCCAAGGGATCTAGGGCTCGGTGAAGACCTCCTTGGGCAGTCCCAAGAAGTTGCAGAAGACCTCCAAGATCACCTTCCTCCGGGTTCTTGGATGAGCTCCACAGCAAGGGGATGATGGGGAAGCCTTCTCCTTTGCTCCAGCTTCCTTCTTGTCACAGTAGATCTTCAGATCAAGCTCCAATGGGGTCGGATTTGAGGGTGCTAAGATGGGGTTTTCTCACAGTTTTCCTCCTAGGGTTTTTCTCCTCTTTTTCTCCTCTTACAAGGGTGAAGGGAAGAGTGGGAGAGGCCAATTCGGGTTCAGGATTAAGGAGGGTCTCTCTCCCACTCACTAGGGTGATGGGACACCCTCAGAGCCGTTGGGGGACATCCCCCCAATGGTGGCCATACCTTGTTTCAGAAGCTTGCAGCTCTGCTGCGCATGCAGGTCAGAGAAATTGGCGTCCACATCGCTGGACGCTAGGATAAGTGTTGGCGTCCAAGTCTGGACGCTGACACCACCTAAACGGCCTGGGCTTGACGCCAAGGTGGCCTTCGGCCAGAACTCTAAATTATGCAGAAAACCATGCATACCATGCATATATACATGCAATATACATATGGTATCATATCCATACTATTATCATGCAATACATACATTATTTATGTTTAATATAAACACATGCACACGTAATTATACTAATTAATGCGTACGTAGTTACGTACATACATACATAAGTACAAACATACACACATAAATACAAATAATGCGACGGAAATTAGGGGGCCTTACACCCTCTCCCCCTTAAAGAAACTTCGTCCTCAAAGTTAGAATGACACTACTCAAACAAAAGGGGATACTTCTTCTTCATCGCATCCTCAAGCTCCCACGTAGCCTCCTCACGTGAGAAGTTCCGCCATAGAACTTTCACCGACGCAATACTCTTGTTCCGGAGATGCTGAACCTTCCGGTCAAGAATGGCTACCGGTTGCTCGACATACGAAAGATCTGGCTGGATCTCCACGGGCTCATGACTAATCACATGAGACGGATCTCGGACATACTTCCTGAGCATAGACACGTGGAATACAGGGTGAACGCTAGCCAAAGCTGGGGGTAATGCTAGCTCGTACGCCACACTGCCCAAACGTCTGAGAATCTCATATGGGCCAATGAACCTAGGGCTTAGCTTGCTATGCCTGCCAAATCTGACCACACCTCGAGTGGGCGATATCTTCAAGAAGACATGATCGCCAACCTCGAACTCCAAATCCTTTCTTCTGTTATCGGCATAACTCTTCTGCCTATCCTGTGCCGCAACAAGCCTTTTCCTGATAAGCTGAATCTTATCCGAAGTTTCCTGAACCAACTCCGGTCCGATCAACTGCCTATCACCAGTCTCCTCCCAACATAAAGGAGATCTGCAGGGCCTACCATACAACGCCTCGAATGGAGCCATACCAATACTAGCATGAAAGCTGTTGTTGTATGCGAACTCCACAAGAGGTAAATGACGCTCCCAATCATCCTTCCAATCCAGAACACACGCTCTCAACATATCCTCGAACGTCTGGATAGTCCTCTCGGACTGTCCATCGGTCTGGGGATGAAACGCCGAACTGAGCTTAAGCTCCGAACCTAACGCATCCTGAAGACCCTTCCACAATCTCGAAGTAAATCTCAGATCCCAATCCGAAATGATCGACTTCAGCACACCATGCAATCTAATGATACTACTAACATACAATCTAGCTAAACTCTCTACTGACTGCTTCTTCTTCATAGGCAAGAAATGAGCAGTCTTCGAGAATCTATCTACAACTACCCAAATCGAGTCATTGCCCCTTCTAGATCGAGGCAAACCCGACACAAAATCCATAGTGACAGCTTCCCACTTCCATACGGGGATATCCATCCTCTGCATAAGACCGGATGGTCGCTGCCGCTCGGCTTTCACTTGCTGACATACTAGACATCTAGACACATAATCCGCAACATCCTTCTTCATGCCGGACCACCAAAATGATCTCTTCAGGTCTTGATACATCTTAGTGTTACCCGGATGAATAGAGAATCGCGATCTATGGGCCTCCGCTAACACATGCTCACGGACATCTACCACATCGGGGACACAAACACGGTGCTGAAATCTAATCACACCGTCCTCATCACGAGCAATGCCCGCCTTATCCACTAACTCTAACAATCTAGGATCGGCTTCCTGCTGCTCAATCACCTCATCCAAGACTGAGGATCTAAGGGATAGCTGAGCTACAAAAGCCTGACACAACGATGGCTCTAATTCGGTCATAGAGCACGCTGCATCCTCCAACATCTTCCAATCCTGCTGGAGCGAAGACCTCTTTCTACTAAGAGCATCCGCTACGACGTTCGCCTTTCCAGGATGATATTGAAGGTCGAAGTCATAGTCCTTCAAGAATTCAATCCATCTTCTCTGCCTCAGGTTTAATTCCTTTTGGGAGAAAAGATACTTCAAGCTCTTGTGGTCGGTAAACACCTCAAATCTGACACCATAAAGATAGTGCCTCCAGATCTTCAGTGCATGAACCACAGCTGCGAGCTCTAAATCATGAGTCGGATAGTTCCTCTCATGCTCCTTCAACTGACGAGAAGCATAAGCCACTACCCTCTCTTGCTGCATGAGCACACAGCCTAAACCAATCTGAGATGCATCCGTATAAATGGCAAAACCTTCTAGACCACTAGGCAATACCAATACCGGAGCAGAAGTAAGCTTAGCCTTCAATAGCTGAAAGCTACGCTCACATGTCTCAGACCATACGAACTTCTCACCCTTTCTGGTCAGCTTTGTCAAAGGTGCGGCGATGGATGAGAAACCCTCAATGAATCGCCGATAATAACCAGCTAACCCTAGGAAACTACGAATCTCCGAAGGGGTCCTGGGAATCTCCCAATCCATAACTGCCTGGACCTTTGCTGGATCAACAGCTACACCAGCGCCGGAGATAACATGCCCGAGAAAATGAACCTCGCGCAACCAGAACTCGCACTTGCTAAACTTTGCATACAACTTGTGCTCACGGAGAACCTCTAAGACTAACCTCAAATGCTGACGGTGTGTGGCCTCATCTAGAGAATAGACCAACACGTCATCAATAAACACAACAACAAAGCTATCTAAATACGGACTAAACACCCGGTTCATGAGATCCATGAATGCTGCAGGGGCGTTAGTCAATCCGAAAGGAAGGACCAAAAACTCATAATGTCCATAACGGGTTCTAAATGCCGTCTTGGACACATCCTCACTCCGAATCCTCAACTGATGATAACCAGATCGCAAGTCAATCTTGGAAAAGACTGATGCCTCTCGCAACTGGTCAAACAGATCATCAATCCGAGGTAAGGGATACCTGTTCTTCACAGTCACCTGGTTCAACTTTCTATAATCAATACACAACCGAAGTGACCCGTCTTTCTTCTTGACGAATAATACAGGTGCGCCCCAAGGGGAAACACTAGGGCGAATAAATCCCTTATCGAGCAATTCTTGCAATTGCTTCCTCAACTCGGCTAATTCTGCAGGGGCCATCCGATATGGGGCCTTCGAGATAGGAGAGGTGCCTGGAAGCAACTCTATAGTGAACTCTATCTCCCTATCCGGTGGCAATCCAGACAAGTCGTCGGGAAAGACATCTGGAAACTCCTGCACCACATCGATCTCTGCAAGAGTCAGTGACGAACCAGCATCGGGTACTAGCATAACGCTGGCAAGAAATGCGTCACAACCCTTGTTCACCATGCGCATCGCCTTCATGGCAGAGATAACTAACTTTCCCGCTAAGTTCTTTGGCAAGGGATGAGAGAACTCATCCTCACCAGGAATGCGGAAAACAATCTTCTTCCTACGACAATCCACTAACGCATAGTGCTCCTCTAGCCAATCCAGACCAAGAATACAATCATAGTCCTTCATCTTTAGCAAGAAGAAACACCCATCTAGGAATCTATCCTCAATACACACAGGTAACGACGGAATGCACTTCCTAGTCGATACCGTACCCGCAGGGGTGTGCACAGACAAAGGGACCTCTAACTCCTCAGACTCTATGCCTGACTCTAGGGCTAACTGCCTAGCGAACCGCTCGGAAATGAACGAGTGAGTAGCACCCGTATCAAACAAAACCCGAGCGTGCACACCGAAAAGTAAAACTGTACCTTCAGTGACATGCTCCGCCTGCTCGGCGTCCTCACGAGCTAACGCAAACACTCGAGCTGGGGCTCGAGGCCTTCCTGGTCGTCCTGTAGCTGGCGCGGCTGCCGCTACTGCTGGTACTGGCGCTCCACGCTGAGCTCCTGCTGAAGTCTTGGGCAATCCTTGATCTTGTGGTCGCTGCTCCCACACTTTAAGCATCTACCCGCTACTAACCAGCACTCGGAACCTCATGGGTCTTCCCACAATGGGGACACTCTTTCTTCGCACCGGGGGAACGTACAGAAGGTACCTGAGAGTTGTTGACTGTCATTGGTTTCTGCGGTGTCTGGTACACCGTTTTCTTCTTATCCTGCCGCTGGAAAGTCGTTGCCGGCCTCTTCTGTGACGCCTTCTTCTCCTCCAGATATTGCTCCATTTCTCCCTCCTGTATGCAGGCTGCGCTGAGGGCCTCGTCTAGCGTGCGGTGGTCGAACGCCACGAGTCTCGTCCTCAGTGATGGTTTGAGACCCATCACGAATTTCTTGGTCTTCCTGTGCTCATCCTCTACTATATGCGGTGCATATTTAGAAAGTTCAGAAAACCTTGCCTCGTATTCCAGGACGGTCATTGATCCTTGCGTCAGGGAAAGGAATTCTTGCTCCATCTTGTCCTGGATGTGCTCTGGGACAAACTTGGCTCGGAAGAGCCTCACGAACGCGTCCCACGCCACGTCTACTGCTCCGTCCTCGAAGCGTGTACGTAGTAGGGAGGACCACCATACATCGGCTCTCTCCTGCAATACACCTTCATAAGCACCAACTAACAAATTCTAACTTGACAAACAACATACAAGCATAAACTAAACATACTTGTAGCATGTAGGTGGCTAAGGTCACCTTGTCCTCATCGGGACACCTGATAGCTCGGAAGATTTTCTCCGTCTCCCTCATCCAGCTTTCTGCCATTAGCGGATCACTCTCCCCCTTAAAAGAGGGTGGGGCCATCCTCTTGAATCGCTCCATGATGGAAGGTCCACCATGGTCCTGAGCTGGGGCCTGAGCCTGCTACATTAAACAATAACAATATACAATAAACACAATATCATGCAATTTAAATAGCAAACTACTAGGTTGTTTTATTATTCTACCTGGGCCTCCAACTGGGCCTGGAGTGCTGCCTGGGTGTGAGCCTGCATCTGCATGGCTTGCACCAGACCTTGCATAAATACTCCATAGTCCACTGGCGGTGGTGGGGGAAGCACAGGACCCTGTGGGGCCGGGGCCTGCTGCTCCGCCCGCTCCTCACGCCTCTGCTCGTCGTCGCGAGCTGGCACACCTCCACGACGTCCACGGGAAGCCATGGCTGAAATAAAATTTCAACCACCATTAGAGCTAGGTTACTAAGTTTTCTAACCATTTTCTTATCTAACTTTCACTTCTTATTAGTGTTTTCTACACATGTGGACATACTTAGCATGCAATGGGGATGATGACTTAGGTATATTCATGTGCAATCTCAACCGGTCGCTCTGATACCAATCTCTGTGACGGCCCTCGTTACACCGGTACGGTCATACCGACCCACGTCGATATAGCGAGAGTCCTCACAGTGGGACATTTACCCAAACGATACAAACAGCTGAGATACACGCGAATATACAACAGAGTAGCAGAAGTAAAAAGACATCTGTCTTCATTCATTCATCATCCACATTAAACATACATGCAGTTTGCAATTAACAAAAAGGAACTAAGAGTTCACATAATTTAAATTGCTGAAATTAAATACAATTGTCCACACTTATACATCCTTTTCATATATTCTAATACAATGTTCAAGTTACATACTTATGAAGTACACAAATCTCAAAGAACTCAAAACTAGCTAGTCTCCGCGCTCGGAGTCCGTCTCTGCTGCCTCCTCAAAGGTGCCACGTCACCGACTACACCTGTACGCCGAAGCAAGGAGTGAGTCCAAGACTCAGCAAGCAACACTACTCATGATATACACTACAAGTCCTAGTGGTTTCTACATGCACATTTACAATTGCAACACATAGCATGTAGTCAATTCAAGTTTTCAACCTATCATGAAAGTTCTACAATTTATTACATAAGTCATGCTTTCATATTTCTAAAATAAAATTTACCTATCACATGGTCTCTATTCAATTTACTCATGAACTTTAATCTTTAAAGAGCTAAAACTGAGAACTATCAACATGAACATTTTTACATACAATGAAGGGAACAAACTAGTATAGATTTTACATATTTTTAAACATATATATGACCCTTTTCACATGCTTTAGGTTGCTATTTATGGGTTCATGGCTGAAAACCTAGGCATGAGAGTTACAATAATGCATAAAACATATCACATCAAAAACCATTCATGCTATCTTGTGCCCGTGTTCATAATTATCCCTAACATGGATTCTAAGCATCTTTGCACATTAAACATAATGAAATATATGAATTTACTTAATTCACATGATTTCAGATTTGTCTCACATGGGTTTCAATAAACCTATTTCACATCTTTAGTTTCACATTTTATTTACACAAGTTTTCTCTTTCACATGGTTCACTTTACACATACACATTTACATTGCCACTTACACATTACACATGGACACATACACATTACACATTTCACATTACACATTTTTAGGTGCCGTGACACATAGTCCAAACCACCAAAGAAGGACATATACACATCACATTACATAGACGCCATCTAGGCATTCAATGGCGACTTGGACTGCGCAGACCGGGAGAACAAGTCTCCACCCTAACCAGTGGTACTTGTCCACCTCCAGGATTTCCCCCTAATGCCCTTAGGGTCACTTAACACATTGAACTTTCTCAGGGGGACTTTTCCCTGATACAGCTCCACTGCCCTCTACGGAAGCAGTGTCACATTGGCACAGTTACACATTTACACATTTACCGTTTTACACATGGTTTTTACACTTTACACTTTTCATCACATTCACTTTCTCACTCACATGAATATCTCTGTTTTCCTAACATGGTACTACAGAATTCCAAGAGTTTAACACACAGTAAACACACTAATCATGTTGGTTTTAGACCATACTAATCACATTACGATCATATGCATGAATTATCACATTTCACATGAAAAATACATAACTTTTATTTACTGATCCAAATGACCTGAAATTTTAACCACATGCTGTTTTCGGGTTCATGATCATAACTCAATTGTTCAGATTTTTCTGAGCTAAATAAATAAAACACCTAAATAGCATACTATTCACAACGTAAGCTAACATGGGGTTTGACACATCTTGCAAATTGCCACTTACTGTTTAAACAAAGGTTACTGATATATGCATGATTTGAGAATACCAGATTACCCTAAATCATACATCGATAGATCAATTACACAAACCATTCTTGCATGCTTTATTTTACCGAACTGGATTTATTAGCAAGTTACACAAACATGGATGATTTACCAAAATTGCAAATACACATGACACACTAACCTTCATGATCAGACCAAAACCAAGGCATTCATACTAATCCTAATCATGAAAACTAAATTTGCAAGAATCAACAATTCATGCTCACAAGTTTAAGGGATACCATTTTTCCACATTCACCATCACACTCCACATCCATTCACACACCACAATTAACAATATACATAGAGTATAAGGTTTACCATATATCCTCATCACGGAAATCATATCAAAATTAGAGTAGAAGAAGGGTAGAACAGTTCACTGTTCTGTCCTGAGGAACTAGGCGGCGGTCTCTGGCCGCTGACTCAGGGTCAGCGGCATGGTCGATGGACGCCAAGTTCATCACAGGCGTCCAGGGACCTTGCCGTCGAATCAGGTCTGTGCAGAAACACAGACCCGAGCTCTGAAACTTGGGTGAATGGGAGGGTCTAGGACTCGAGAAAAAATCCATAAAAATCACAAAACCAACCTAGACTCATAAGGGGACATCAGGGATAGGTCACTTGCCTTTATAAAATTCCTCTGAGGGATCTAGGGCTCGGTGAAGACCTCCTTGGGCAGTCCCAAGAAGTTGCAGAAGACCTCCAAGATCACCTTCCTCCGGGTTCTTGGATGAGCTCCACAGCAAGGGGACGATGGGGAAGCCTTCTCCTTTGCTCCAGCTTCCTTCTTGTCGCAGTAGATCTTCAGATCAAGCTCCAATGGGGTCGGATTTGAGGGTGCTAAGATGGGGTTTTCTCACAGTTTTTCTCCTAGGGTTTTTCTCCTCCTTTTCTCCTCTTACAAGGGTGAAGGGAAGAGTGGGAGAGGCCAATTCGGGTTCAGGATTAAGGAGGGTCTCTCTCCCACTCACTAGGGTGATGGGACACCCTCAGAGCAGTTGGGGGACATCCCCCCAATGGTGGCCATACCTTGTTTCAGAAGCTTGCAGCTCTGCTGCGCATGCAGGTCAGAGAAATTGGCGTCCACATCGCTGGACGCCAGGATAAGTGTTGGCGTCCAGGTCTGGACGCTGACACCACCTAAATGGCCTGGGCTTGACGCCAAGGTGGCCTTCGGCCAGAACTCTAAATTATGCAGAAAACCATGCATACCATGCATATATACATGCAATATACATATGGTATCATATCCATACTATTATCATGCAATACATACATTATTTATGTTTAATATAAACACATGCACACGTAATTATACTAAGTAATGTGTACGTAGTTACGTACATACATACATAAGTACAAACATACACACATAAATACAAATAATGCGACGGAAATTAGAGGGCCTTACAAGTATTTTTCTTTTTCTCTGTCTGTTTCTAAACAAGAACTTTCACTAGTTTTTCATTAGAATTAGCAGAGTTCTTATTCGCAGAAGCTTTAACAAATGTTAATTTGTTTTATTTTCATTTTTCTTATCTCGCAGAAGCTCAACAGTTAATTTTGTTTTATTTTCATTTTTCTTATCTCTCACAGAAGCAAGACTTGTGTATTTAGTTTTTCAATTCATGTTGAAGCTTCTATTTTTTAGCTTTTAAGGCAACAACTTCTTTTCTGAAATTTGAAGCTTGTTTAGCATGACATCCAAACCATTTTTCATCTTGTTCTTTTCATTTTCAAATTGAGCAATTTATTTTCCATATCAACAATTTATTACTGAAATTGCTACAATCATTATCTAATGGTTTGTCATGTAACAAGCATTCAATCTTTCTCTTTAAGTGACAATTTTCTTCAACAAGTTGTTTGCATCTTTCAGTTATTTGATGATCATAAGCCATGTTAGAAATCTGTTTGTTTAATTGATCATTGTCAGATTTGATGTTTTCATTGAGATCAATCAATTCTTTTTTTTCATTTTCCAGATTAATGACTTTTGATTTCAATAGCTCATAGTTATCTTTTAATCCATTCAATTTATTTTCACAGATTTGGACTTCATCTTCCAAATTCTCTTTCTCAGAATTTCATTTTTCAAATTCTCATTTGCTTCATGGCAATGTTTTAAAGTCTTTTTCAAGTTTTTTTTAGTGTTCAGCTGTACATTAAGATTTTGTATCTTCTCACAGAATTCAATCATTTAACCTGAAACATTCCTTCATCTACATCAGAATCAGAGTTAGAATACATAGATGAGTCTGGAGTGGATTTACCTGACCTTGTAGACCCATTTGATTTCTTGTGTTTTGAAGAGGATGAAGAATGCTCTGAGCTCTTAGAATGTGCTGTGAGAGCCACAGTTTTCTGAATTGGTGATTTTCTGGATTCATTGAAGTTCTTCTTTGCCATTGAGCATTTGCGAATTCCTTTTGCTCCTTTTCTTTATGCTTCCTCTGAAAAACTTGATGAAAGTGAGATTGGGGATTTCTCTGAAATTATAACAGGAAATTCATGCAGATTAAAGAAATTTGCCATTATACCAAAACTCAAAAGACTATTAGATCTATTCACAGTGAAACAGTGCAACAATGAATTAGATCTAACAGTTAGAGTGGTTAACCCGCTCTGATACCAATTGTTGTGATCGAATATTCGGTAATGGCAAAGCTAGAAGGGGGGTTGAATAGATTTGCAGCGGAAACTAAAGCAATTTAAAAATTACTTCAAATTAAGATATCTATTCAAATAAAACCTCACTGAACAGATACAATATGTGTGATTAGTGTGTGTGAGCAAATAAATTAGTAGTGTGAGCGAAATCCCTATGCATGCATCTAGTGCAATACAAAGTCAAACCACAATTCAAACCACTGCAGAGAGGATTTTTAGGTGGTTTAGAAATCACCTCCAGTGACTCCTACGTCCACCCCTCACACAGTGAGGCCACACTACTCAAAACCTTGAGTACAACACACACTGGAGCACGACGACTCCAGAACACCCTTGAGCATGACGACTCAAGACACAACCGGAGTACGACGACTCCAAACCCTTTGAGTATGAAGACTCAAAGAAAACTCAGGAGATAGGCACAACGACCTACTCCATAAACCACTTGTGAGTACGACGACTCACAAGCACATGAGCACAATGACTCCAGAGCACTAAGGCTCCAAACCAGAGCACTACGGCTCCAAACCTTTGGACCACGAAGGATCCAAGTTCTGCTAGAACAAGCTCAATTAGAGAATAGATCCTCTAGCCCGATCTATCTCAATACAATGATAAAAATAGAACTGACAGAATTAAGTGATCTGTGTAGAACACATACACAGATAACACAATGAAAAACTGGATGAACACTCCAAGAAAATAAATGAAATAGATGTGACTTGGATGTTCCTCGATGAAGAAAACTTGCAGAAGCTTGGATTGAAGACGCTTGAAGGAATTCGATGGAGTTCTTCTTCAATCCACGATGCTCTGCTTCAGTGGCATCCGGATTGCCAGTTCTTGTTCTTCCTTTGTTGCTCTTCTGCTCCTCAATCTGATGGTGCTGCTCTGCTCCCTTTCTGGAAGCAGATACTTTATTCTCTCCCCTCCTCTCTTCTCTTCTTCTTCACGTTCTACTTTCAAACATCACTGCTCTTCTCCCTTTCTAGACGCAGACTCCCTTTTTCCCTTTCTGCAGCCGCCACACCCTTTTCTGAAGATGTCTAGTCTCTCTCTGTTGGAGTACAAGAATCATGGGTATTTATAGCCCCATGTGTCCATGTGGTGCCTTAGGGTGCGTGGGCACAGAAATCTAGGTCAAATCCCTTGATTCTCATACAGACACGTGTCTAGAAAAATTCCCGTTTTTGAGCTTCAGTCGAAGTGTGTCGACACACAGGCAGACTGTGTCGACACCACTGGCTTCAACTATTCTGACTGCTTTCTAGGACAATCATCTAGTGTCGACACACAGGTGGACTGTGTCAACACCACTGGTTGCTTCTCTCAGAACATGCTTCTGGGACAGTCAGCCAGTGTCGACACACAGGTGGACTGTGTCGACACCACTGTGACAAATTTGTGTAAACCTGAAAATATAAAGTGTAAACCATTAATACAATATATTATCATTAAAATGTGAGATATTAAGCATCAAAAACATGTTGTTTAAGCATTGTTGTGATATGTATAAAATGTATAACATGTTCAATATGTTATCATCAAAATCAAGGTATGAGTGATGTTCATTGGTCATCATTAAAATACAACTTTAGAAATTTCCAAAACACACTCAACCCAACAAGAGTTGTTGGATCGAGATGCACTATAGATGTCCTAGAGGGGGTGAATAGGACTTCTTATGCTTTTAAAATTTATTTGAAAATAGAAGACACTAAATAAAGTCGTTAGTATTTAGTGTGGTGTGTGTGAAACAAGTGAAAGCTTGGCAGAAACAATCACACAATTTGCACAAGAGATTTTATCCTAGTTCGGCCCTTCCCATGTGGAAGTCCTACATCCAGTCCCCAAGTAATCTCTTGGGATTTCACTAAACTGCCAAGAACAGTTGTCCTTCTCTTAACCTGAGAGGTATTACAAACCCACTTGTTCCCAAGCAAGTCTTCCCTTTACCAAGGGGTACAAAGACCACCTACACAAGTAGGTCTTCCCTTCACAAGAGGTCTACAGTAGGAAACAAACCTCTTGCGGGTTATCTAATACAGAAATAAAAACACTTGTATGTCTGCTCAGAAGGATGAGCAAACATAGAGAATCAGAAAGAGATACAATAAGAATTGGAGCTCTAATTCTTTCTGAATCTAAGTGGGTGGACTGAGAAAGATCTACAGTTACAGAAGGCCACCCAATAAGAAAAGACTTCTAAAAACTAGAGAGCTTGGAAGTCGAAGACTGAAGAAGCAGCTCTCTCTTTCTCTTTTCAGTAGAAGGCTTGTGGTGACTCTTATTTCTTGTAAAATGGAGTTTAGTGTCACTGTTTGGTGTATAAGTCTTGTTCAAACTCCAGCTCTATATATATCAGCTTCAGAGGCTTGATTCTTCCCGTTTGAAACTATCCATTTAGAAAATAGCCGCTGAAGAATAGACGTTGAAGAATAGCCGTTTGAAAAGAGACTATGAGCTTTCTAGGTTGTCCATCAGATCTTCAGCTCTTTAGAGCCCCAATGTCTTCAGTCTATGTAAGTAGCTTCATGGCTTGATAGACAACTTCATTAAAGTTCTGTAAACTCCATGCTCAAGGTCAAAAGCTATTCATAAATGTTCTGCAAGCCTGGAGAGACAAGACAGACAAAGATACCTCCATACTTTCGGAGGTAGGTGAGATAAAAATATATAAAACATGAAGGAGTTTAGACAGACAATTGTTAAGAACATTTAAAGATAGACGGATAGTTGTATGGGGAATACAAGGATTTTTCCTAAAAGTCATGGAGTTCTGACAGTGGTAGGTGAGCTCTGACAGATAGCCCATACTATTTGTACCTACCATCACATTTACTCCATAGCAACTGTCAAATGAAAAAGAACTGAACTATTGATAGCAAGCAAGAGATCACTTTGTATAATTATTTCAGATCTTAACAAAGATATTTTATATGATCATTTTGAATATAAATTTTCCTACCTAACAGAATATTTAAATGATGATAGCAAGAAGAACATTATTCTGTAATACTTTTAAGTGTCATTCATTGTGTAAATGATCCCATAGAAATAATGAAAGCCAATGAAATAAACAATATTAAGATTTCATGGATTCAGTGGAATGACAGATTAACACAATTATTATTAAGTGCAAGTACATAGGAGTTGATATAGGATACTTTGACTTTTAAGGGAGTCGGAGTCAAGGACAAGATACATACAGAACTTCGACTATATAGAAGTTGCAGTGAGACATGATCACAAACTTCGACTTTTTGATAGTCGGAGTGAATCGATGTCATACTTTGACTTTTAAGAAGTCGGAGTGAAAAGAAAACAAGCAATAGACTTAGACTTACAAAAAGTCGGAGTGAGGTACTTCAACTGTATGGAAGTCGCAGTGAGATATCAGAGTTCGACTTCTTGGAAGTCGGAATAGAAAGAGAATTGATATCACACTTCGACTTTCAGGGAGTCGAAGTAACATCCGACTTCGACTGTTAAAGAGTTGGAGTAGGGTTCAGTGGTAAGCGATCGATGTAAGGACTTCGACTTTTCGAGAGTCGGAGTCAATCCAGACTTTGACTTCTCCAAACTTGGACTACTACTTGTTTATCAATTGATACAATACTTCGACTTTTATAGAGTCAGAGTTAGTATGGTATATAGTATACGTTGTGGACTTAAAAGAATTTTTGTGTGACAGTGTTGATACTTACAGTATTGTACATGTCATATTCCTCTTTTTATACAAAATAACTTGTGGTATATTTTAATAGTTTTGATTGTAGAAAGTCTTAAAAGATTTTGTCATAGCAAAAACACAATGCTTAAAATGATTAACAATATTTTAAGGGATAGTTTCTCAACAAGAGTTTACCTCAAGAGATTCATCCTTAATAGCCATGAGACCACACTACTCCTTCTTGGGTTCTTCGGCCTCGGAGGATGACTAGTGAGAGTCACTCCAACTAGCGACCATAGCTTTGGACTTCTTTATCTTCTGTTTGTTCTACTTTTTTAGAAATCTTGGGCGTTCTGATCTCATATGCCCAATTTCTTGGCACTCGTAGCAGATCAATTCTGATTTTTTGCTAGAGTCTTCTTGCTTGTTTTTGCCCTTGTAGTCCATAGGAAGCTTTGCATACTGTGGTCTTTTCTTTCTCAAAAATTTTCTGAAGCTTCATGCAATTTTGGCCACTTCCTTCTCATCTTCATTTGAGGAGTTTTCTTCATAGCTATTTGCCTTGGATTTTCTTGTTTTGAGTGCTACATCCTTTTGCTTAATAAGAAAGGGTTGCTCGGCCTCCTCCCGCTTCAAATTGATTTCATATGTCATGAGACTCCCAATCAACTCCTCTACAATGAGGGTTGACAAGTTCTTGGAGTCTTCAATGATTGTGGCCTTAAGTGTGTCAGAGACCTTAGAACTTTATGAACTATCTCTGTGTCTGTGTAGTTCTTCCCAAGCGCCTTCAGTCCATTGGTGATGTTGGAGAGCCGCGCAAACATGTCAGAAATTGTTTCCATGGGGCTCATCTTGAACATCTCGTATTCATGGACCAGGATGTTGGCTTTGGTCTCCTTGACTTCAGAGGTGCCTTCATAGATCAGTTTCAACTTGTCCCACATCTCCTTTTCTGAACTGCACATGGAAACACAGAAGTATTCATCAGGATGAATAGCACATTGCATTATATTTATGGCACTGAAATTAATCTTGGATTTCTTAATGTGATCCTCCGTCCACTTTCCCTCATCCTCTGGCAGTGTGTATGGACTGTTACTCACAACTTTCCAGATCTGATAATCTTGAGTTCTTAGAAAGACGTGCATACAGTTTTTCCAATAGGAGTAATTGCTACCATCAAAGAATGGTGGACGTTGGATAGAGAAGCCTTTAGGCATGAATCCCTTGTTGGCCATCACAACCATAATCTCTCTTTAGATCAAGAGTTCTTCTCTGATACCAAGTGATGTGTAGGGATGCGATGGATAACCAAGAGGGGAGGGGTGAATTGGTTATTGTCCAATAAAAAATTCTTTTAACTCAAAACAAATTAGACTAAATTAATCAAACATATTATGTGATATGCATAACAGAATATAACAAGTAATAATGAAACCAACTATCTTAACGTGTGTAGAACGGAGGTAGAAAAGATGGAACAAACCACACACGCACGCATGATTTAGAGTGGTTCCATAAACACACCCCTGTGTGCGTCTACGTCCACTACCCCACACCCCTCTGAGGATTTCCACTAACTTGTTTCTCATGTACAAGTTACAAGACCTCACACACACACTATTGTTTTCGGGGACAACCACAACCCCACCTCGTTTCCCAGGGACGAGACAACCTGATGTGTATGCGCGCACACACTGCACACCAACAAACAACAATGTGCTCACAGTCGAGCCACACACACTGATATGTAAAGTAAATGTGTGAGTAGTTTCTCAACCTAAATAACAAGAGGATAGAATAGAAACACAAAGGTTCAGATTTCTCCTGTTTGCAGTGTTGAGAAAATGTTGAAGTAGAAATCAGTTGCATTAGCTTCCTTGGACGTTGCACCATAGTTGCACATGACTCTTGACATCCAAAGATTCAACTTGAATTAGCAAACCTGGAGAAGAAAGCCTGGAAGAACTTTGGTTTGTCATGCTTGTCTTCTCTGACCTAACTTCTTGTTGGAACCCATTCTACAAGGATGTAAATATATACTGCTCACAAGGATACACTTCTACCTTGATACCCACGACCAAAGGACTTCTTTTGAACTATAGATCTAAAGATAATCTCATGCAAATCCTAACCAGGAAAGAGTCCTATCCAGAAAGGAAACTGGCTTTTCGAAGTCGGTCGACCGATTTCCCAAGATCAGTCGTCCAATCAGAAGTCTATCTTTGGTGTCGACCTGAGTCCTCTCTTGTGCCGACACACAACAACAAATCAGTCGTTCGATTTAGTTGATTCAGTCGACCGCGTCTTCGACTGTCCCACTGCCAAAATCACTAGCTAGGTCGGTTGAGCGGAACCTTCAGATCGTTGTCTGATCTTTCCTTCATCAATCAAAACCTTGGTAACAACCGATTGGCCTTCTTTCCATCAATCCATTGCCCTCTTTCCATAAATCGATTGCCCTATCCTTCAATCGATTAAGTAGTCCTTCAAATGATTGGCCTTTGATTATCAGTCGATCAATTTCAGCATGTTGGTCGTCTGATTATCAGTTTTACAGTCTTGGCTTTGTTGTTTTGTCCAAGTCTTAGGCCTTGTATTATCCATTTCAAGTGCGACTTTTGGACAAATATACTGCACACTTAACACACAAATTAAACCCTCAAATTAATAAACATAAATCAAATGCTTGAGCATGAACATGAATTATATTCAATGTTTTGTGATTTTTTGAACATGAGTTAAACTTGTGTTTTTGTGATCATCAAAATCTACAGAGCACTACAATCTCCCCCTTTTTGATGATGACAAAACACTTTTAGATTTTTCACACAAAAAACATAAATCAAATGCTTGAGCATGAACATGAATTATATTCAGTATTAAGTGATTTTCTGAACATGAGTTAAACTTAGTGTTTTGTGATCATCAAAATCTACAGAGTACAACAATTATTTCTTGAATCATTGTGAGATTTTATTCTACATCGTCGACACTAACTTGTGCTTGTCGTCAGCTATACACAATTTTGTCATTGTTTAGTTGGGTTCTTGATGTAAACTCTAAGATCTTTATGTTTGTTCTTTAATATGCTAATCACTTATACCATTGCCCACACATGAAATGTAAATCCTACTGGGTGTTAGCGTGCTCACACCTATTTTTCCTAACATTTTTAGGTAGTGATGAGGAGACTAGGGATAATGAAGGGGAAGGGCAAGACTGAAGAGCACCCCAGATGTCATGCAGCTATGGAATAGAAGACTTAGAGTTAGAAATAGAGTCTGTAGTAGATTACTTTATTTGAGTCTATTATGCGTTTGAACATTGGGCCCTATGGTTGGCTCTAAAGTTTTATTCATGGATTAAGGAGTTGTTATTTGGAATTGCTATTGGCTTATTATTTAATGTTATCATCTCCTTCTCTATATATATTTGCTTTATTTATGATCTGAATACTACTGTACGTCTTGAAATTCTGCATCGGGGTATGACAATTTTATTGGTGTCAGAGCTTTAATTCTTTAAGGTTCTAGGCAAATAGGAAGTATGATGAAACTTGTCAAGACCACACATGTCAAATTTCCATACCTAGTGCTCAAGTAGATCCATGGAAGAAGACTCATATGTGTTGTAATTAGATCTCTAACTAGTGTTACCATTCTGAAGGTACTTATTTCTTGCCATGGCTACTGAACACGCACAAGCAAGAAACATGCAATTGACACTCCAAAACCTGACCCAGGCGATACTACAAGCCACTCAGGGTGGTGGAAACCGTGGGGTTGGTGAACTCCAAAGAAATTTTCGTAGCATGAACCCGGATAGTACTGATCCAGACACTGCTGAACATTGGATCAAGGAGATCAAAAAGGTATTCAGAGTTATGCAGTGCAACAACCAAGATAAGGTACTACTGACAACTTTTCAACTAGAAAAGGATGTCAGCGCATGGTGGAAATATGTAGAAGCCACATTACAAGGTCAGTAAGTGACCTGGGAGTAGTTTGTTGGAAATGAAAACTATTAGCCCCACATGAGGTTTGTGAATAAGTGATTGTCTAACTTCAACGAAAAATACTTTTTTGAAAGAGTCAAGTGTAACGACCCAGAATCCGCATTACCAGTAACAACCAGTAACCCCAGAATGCATTACCAGTAAACAACAGTAACCCGAATTCTGACCCGCTAACCACGAGACAAGCTCGGAAGGGTAGGAAGTGAAAGTCCGAGGAGACTATATGTAAGAAGATACACACCATGTAAAGCTGTAAAATTCCACTATATGAACATATCATTTACAACCTCAGAGTCTGAGCAAAGTACAGAGTACAGAAGTACAACAAAAAGGTACTACTCACTGCAGCTAGGGAGCACCAACACCGGAGTGGCTAGACTCGCCTGGAACGGGAGTCGACGAAGACCCACCTGAAAGGGAAGGGAGTGAGTCTCAAGAAAAGAGACCAGTAGGGAAAAGTAACCCACCGGCAACTAAACTAAAGTGCAGAAAGTAAAAACTGAAAGTAAGTACACGTCGCACCACAACACAAAACTGTAAACCACGCGGCTCAGTAACACACACTCACACACACAGCAAGTAGGACTCAGCTAGGGTCTGTGTCTCGGCGTCCCGTCACCACAGAGGCTCTCAACCCCAGCCACGTGTGCACACTACAGACGCTCTCTCTTGCGTCTGGTCCACGACCGATTTTTCCCCTACGCTTGACCCTAGCGGTAGAGAAGGGGCTCCACGGAGACCGGCTCAAAACCACCACAAGGAGTACGCACAGGACAGAGTCGCACTCGACGTCCTGGCTCACTAGCGGAGGATAACCACACACTAGTCGTCTAGACGGAGTCGCACCAACGCCTAGGTAACACAACAGAAACGGGTACACGGTAATGCAACGCGCGTACAACAGACGGAACACACTCAACGTTTGAAACCCCGTACAGTAAGTAAACACCTCGTGCCACAAACAACTACTCAAATGCACAGGCGGAGTCACACTCTAAGCCTGGCCCACTTGTGCTATTAGGGCGAACATCACATGTCAATCGCCTCTAATCACACAACTCAAGTCTGCTGGGAGACAGGAGATTAACGGCCACATCGATTGCCGCCAATATGAGGTAAACGGCACTCACCATGTCGTTTATCTGATTAAACGGCAATCGACCTTGTCGTTTAAATCACCCCTGAAGATCTCAACGTCAACAGATGTGGACGTTGATATCTTCAGTCCCCTAAACCCAGAACTGAACCGAATCAGTTCAAATGGGTAGCAAAACTCAACAGAATTCGACTGATGGAGGGAAACACTTCCTCTCATCAATCTAAACTACCAGCACAACGAAATTAAACAGTCTAGCGCCTAGATTGTCCAATTTACCTAAAATCCCGACATGATACAACCCAACCCTAAACCATGATTTGCACACCAATTCACTTAATTGGACATGCTGGTTTGATGAGGAAGGTTGTAGGAGTTAAGTCCCTACCTCAGAAAGCCTTAAGAATCCCCAAACAGCCACTAATCGCGCCGGATTCCCCGAAGACTCCGCGCGAATCACACCAAAATCTCGCGTTCCCGCCCGATCAAGCAACGCCACACGATCCAGGGGCTTCCCACGAGCTCAAATCACCACAGAAGCTGCGGAAATCAAGAAAAGCAAAGGTGGAGGGAAGGAGAGGAAAGGAGAAAGATGGGTTCTGCTCTCGGGCTGCCCTATTTCAACAGGACTGGTTAGTCGACGTCAACATCACTGGTCGCCTACTGAACCGCCTACAGACTGACGTCCAGATCCCAAGTCGTGAGTTCAGCATCAGACGTCCACATCGCTGGACGCTGACTCTGACTCAACGGCAAGCCCTGGCCGTCAACCCCAAGTCAACGACAATGGTCTTGTCGTCGACCACACAGAACCACTACAGACCCAATAAGGATCCACTAAAGACCCGAGACCTTACAGCCCTCCCCCTTAAGGATTTTGCCTCAAAATTCAAACAACATAAAGAAAGAAGACTCACCAAAGAGGTACGGAAACTGCTCGCGCATTTCGTCCTCCCGCTCCCATGTCGACTCACCACCGGAGTGCCGCTGCCATGCAACACGAACTAAAGGGATTGCCTTGTTCCTCAACCTCTGAACTCGGCGATCCTCAATGTGCAATGGAAACTCTGGTACAGTCAACACTGGAGTCACCTCAGACCACTCTGCACTCTCAGAACGTGAGACTCGTCAGAAAGGTACCTCCGAAGCATCGACACGTGGAACACGTCGTGCACTGCTGCCAACTCTGACGGAAGCTCAAGTCTGTACGCCAAACCTCCGACACGCTCAGAAATGGTGAAAGGCCCAATAAAGCGAGACTCAACTTCCACGCTTACCGAACCTCACCACTCCCTTCATAGGAGACACACGAACAAACACCTGGTCTCCTACCTGAAACTCGAGCGGTCGTCTGCGCTGATCTGCATAACTCTTCTGCCGACTCTGAGCTGACTGAAGCCTCTGTCTCACAAGCTGAACTACCTCAACTGACTGCTGAACCAACTCCGGCCCCATGACAACTCGCTCGCCAACCTCGAACCAGTCAAGAGGAGTGCGACACGGTCGTCCGTACAAAGCCTCATATGGTGCCAAACCGATACTGGAGTGATAGCTATTATTATATGCAAACTCGACCAATGGCAAGTGAGCTGTCCACGACCCCTGCCACTCCAGGCAACAAGCTCTAAGCATGTCCTCCAAAGTCTAGATAGTCCGCTCTGACTGAGGGTGGTAGGCGGAACTAAAAGCCAACTCTGTCCCCAAAGCTCTCTGGAAACTGCGCCAGAACCCAGAAGTGAAGCGAGGATCCCTGTCTGACACAATAGAGATCGGCACTCCATGCAAAGGAACAATCCGCTCTACATACAACGCGGCCAACCTACTCACACCCCAACTAGTCCTGACAGGCAAGAATCTGGCAGTCTTCGTCAATCTGTCCACAAGAACCCAAATGCTGTCAAAACCTCCAGCTGTCCTCGGCAAACCACAAACAAAGTCAGTCGTCACGTGGTCCCACTTCCACATCGGAATCTCTAACGGCTGCTCAAGTCCTCCTGGACGCTGATGTTCGGCCTTCACCTGCTGACAGACCAAACACCTAGCAACAAAAGCCACTATGTCTCTCTTCATCCCAGGCCACCAAAACTGACGTCTCAACCTGTGGTACATCTTGGTCGCCCCTGAATGAATAGAGTACCTGGAACCATGTGCCTCCTGCAACACAACTCTCCTGATAGACTCCTCAACAGGAACATAGAGTCTATCTCGGAACCTAACAGTCCCGTCCTCGCAAAGCTCAACCTCTGGGAGAAGCAACACACTGTGCAACTCGGGATCTGCCTGCTGAGCCTCAGCAACCTGTCTCACAACGGCGGGAGCTGCTAACAAACTGCCCAACACACACTGACGACGACTGGACGAAACTCTGAAAGACCCCTCTGTCGCAGACTGCCACAACTGCCACTCTCTAAGCATCAGATGACTCATCTGTGCTTTCCTACTCAAGGCATCTGCAACTACATTCGCCTTTCCAGGCTTATACTCAATACTGAAATCATAGTCTTTCAGATATTCCATCCATCGACGCTGCCTCATATTCAGATCCCTCTGAGAAAACACATATCTCAAACTCTGGTGGTCGGTACGGACTACAAAACTCACTCCGTACAGGTAAAGACGCCAAATCCGCAAAGCAAACACCACAGCTGCAAGCTCTAGGTCGTGGGTCGGGTAACTCTCCTCGTGGGGCTTAAGCTGGCGAGACGCATAAGCCACCACTCGGCCTTGCTGCATCAAGACCGCACCCAAACCAATACTTGAAGCATCTGTGCAAACCTCAAAACCCTCCTCACCTGAAGGTAAGGCAAGAACTGGCGCCGACGTAAGCAGTCGCTTCAACTCTATGAAGCTCTGCTCACACTGCTCCGACCACTCAAACAGAACTCCCTTTCTCGTCAACCGAGTCAAGGGTGCAGCAACCTGAGAAAAATCTCGAACAAATCTGCGGTAGTAACCTGCCAAACCCAGAAAGCTACGAATCTCAGACACAGATCTGGGACTCTCCCACTGCAAAACTGCCTCAACCTTCGCTGGATCCACAGAAACTCCCTCACCTGAGATCACGTGCCCCAAAAAGTGAACCTGTTGTAGCCAAAACTCACACTTACTAAGTTTGGCATACAACTGGTGCTCTCGCAAGGTCTGCAACACGATCCTCAGGTGCTCGGCGTGCTCCTCCTCCGAAGCGGAGTACACCAGAATGTCGTCAACAAACACTATGACAAACCGGTCCAAGAACTGGTGGAACACCCGGTGCATCAGATCCATGAAGGCTGCTGGAGCATTGGTGAGCCCAAACGGCATCACCAAAAACTCAAAGTGTCCATATCTGGTCTGAAAAGCAGTCCTCTCAATGTCAGAATCTCTAATCCGCAACTGATAGTAGCCGACCTCAAGTCAATCTTCGAGAAGACACGAGCAGACTGAAGCTGATCAAAGAGATCATCAATCCTAGGCAAAGGATACCTATTCTTGATGGTCACTTGATTTAGCTTCCTATAATCAATACACAACCTTAGGCTACCATCCTTCTTCTGGACAAACAAAACAGGTGACCCCCACGGAGAAAAGCTAGGACGAATATAGCCCTTCTCCAACAACTCCTCAAGCTGCCTCTTTAACTCCCTCAACTCCGCTGGTGCCATACGGTACGGTGCCTGCGCAAAAGGTAAAGTGCCAGGAACCAACTCTACAGTAAACTCAATCTCTCTTTCTGGTGGAAGACCAGGCAACTCTTCCGGAAAGACATCCGGAAACTCACACACTACGGGAATGTCTCCCACTCCCGAGGCAATCTGGTCAAGAGTCACTGCAAAAACTAGGAAACCCTGACAACCAGAAGCAAGTAACCTCCCTGCCCTCAAAGCAGAAACTAAAAAGCGAGAAGTAAGAGGTACGATACCCTGGAAGTAGAACGCCGCTGCCCCAGGTATCCGCAAGTGCACCCTCTTCTTTGGCAATCCATCACTGCACCATACCGCTCTAACCAGTCCATACCCAAAATCACATCATAGTCATGTAACTGCAAGGCAAACAGACGAGCTGACAACAACTGATCTTGCAACTGCACAGGTTCCTCCTTGAGACAGTAGGACGTAAGGACAAAGTCCCCTGTCGGCAACTCTACTGCTAACTCAACAGACTCTCCTGAACTCAACTCTCTAAGGGAGTCTAAAAAGTCCTCAGACACAAAAGAGTGAAAGGCACCGGAATCAAACAAAACTCTAGCTGCACAACCAAAAACTAAAACAGTACCTTCCACCAGGTGAGCTGCCTCCGCGTCTGCACGAGTCAAGTGGGTAACACGACCTCTACCTCTCGACCCACCAGAACCTCCGGTCTGCTGACGCTGCTGCACAGGTGCCTGCTGCTGCTGCTGCACTCGGGGCTGTGACTGGGTCTGCTGCTGCGGCACACGAGGTAACAAAGGACAATCTCGCGCCATATGACCCATCTGGTCACACTGGTAACACTGACCAGCAAAAGTACGTTGTACTTGCTGCGAAGGCTGACCTGTCGGTTGCTGAACACTCCCAACCGACTGCTGCCTCTGCTCTGCCTGCCTCCTATCACGCCGAAACTTCCTCCGAGATCCTGACTTCGCCGTCGTCCCAGTAGAAGTGGACGCATAGGAAGTCGCAGTCCTCGGGGTCGTCTGCACACTACCCTGCTGCTGGTGAGGCTGAGAAGGAACTACCTGCGTCTGAACCTCTGCACTCCGAGCACGAGTCCGCAAGGTGTCTGCCTCCAATGCTGCCGCTGTCTGATAGGCCGCATCCAAGTCTGTGACACGAGCAACTATCAGCGCCTGCCTGAGCTCTGGCCTCAAGCCTCTCACGAACTGTTGAGTCCTCGGACCCTCATCTCCCATAATCTGCGGAGCATAACGCCCTAACTCCACAAATCTAGCCCTGTACTACACCACAGTAAGGTCTCTCTGCTGCAGGTCCAGAAACTGGTACAACCTCTCCGTCCGAACGTAAGTAGGACAGAAGGCTCTCTCAAAAGAAACGACAAACTCCTGCCACGGAATCTGCCTAAGTGGGCGAGACTGAAAAGTAGTCTCCCACTCAGCGGACCACCAAGTCAATGCCTGCGCCTGCAACTGGTAACTGGCAAGCAGCACTCGCTCCTCTGGAACACACTCCATGGAACGAAAAGTCTGCTCCACAACATCTAACCATGCCCGCGCTGCATCTGGATCAGGCTGGCCCAAAAACTGAGGAGGCTGAAACTGCAAGAACTCCTCAACACCCTCCCAGTACCACCCTGGGGTACCGGCGCGTCACGGTGCTGAGCAACAAACTGAGCCATCCCTCAAGAAATCGAGTCATGTCTAATCCCTGGGCTACCTGAGGTGGAGGTGGCGGCGGCGGAACAATACCACTATGTGCGTCTGTGGCAAAGGCTGCGTCTGCTGAGGTGGCGGAGCATCTCCAACCTCCTGACGAGTCGCCTGCTCAGCTACTCTCTCTCTAGGACGTCGCCTAGGCGCCATAGAACTATACACAGAACAAAATACACACATAAATACACTAACTAACTCCGGGCTACATAGCTAGATAGATAGCTAGCTACAGCTGCAGCTGTACTCTTTATACTCTGAGTCTACATGATAAGTATTTTCTTATATATATCTCATCAGACCAGGCTTTGATACCAAACTGTAATGACCCAGAATCCGCATTACAGTAACAACCAGTAACCCGAATTCTGACTCGCTAACCCACGAGACAAGCTCGGAAGGGTAGGAAGTGAATGTCCGAGGAGACTATATGTAAGAAGATACACACCATGTAAAGCTGTAAAATTCCACTATTTGAACATATCATTTACAACCTCAGAGTCTGAGCAAAGTATAGAGTACAGAAGTACAACAAAAAGGTACTACTCACTGCAGCTAGGGAGCACCAACACCGGAGTGGCTAGACTCGCCTGGAACGGGAGTCGACGAAGACCCACCTGAAAGGGAAGGGAGTGAGTCTCAAGAAAAGAGACCCAGTAGGGAAAAGTAACCCCACCGGCAACTAAACTAAAGTGCAGAAAGTAAAAACTGAAAGTAAGTACACGTCGCACCACAACACAAAACTGTAAACCACGCGGCTCAGTAACACACACTCACACACACAGCAAGTAGGACTCAGCTAGGGTCTGTGGCTCAGCGTCCCGTCACCACAGAGGCTCTCAACCCCAGCCACGTGTGCACACTACAGACACTCTCTCGCGTCTGGTCCACGACCGGTTTTTCCCCTACGCTTGACCCTAGCGGTAGAAAAGGGGCTCCACGGAGACCGGCTCAAAACCACCACAAGGAGTACGCACAGGACAGAGTCACACTCGACGTCCTGGCTCACTAGCGGAGGATAACCACACACTAGTCATCTAGACGGAGTCGCACCCACGCCTAGGTAACACAATAGAAACGGGTACACGGTAACGCAACACGCATACAACAGACGGAACACACTCAACGTCTAAAATCCCGTACAGTAAGTAAACACCTCGTGCCACAAACAACTACTCAAATGCACAGGCGGAGTCACACTCTAAGCCTGGCCCACTTATGCTATTAGGGCGGACATCACATGTCAATCGCCTCTAATCACACAACTCAAGTCTGCTGGGAGACAGGAGATTAACGGCCACATCGATTGCTGCCAATATGAGGTAAACGACACTCACCATGTCGTTTATCCTGATTAAACGGCAATCGACCTTGTCGTTTAAATCACCCCTGAAGATCTCAACGTCAACAGATGTGGACGTTGATATCTTCAGTCCCCTAAACCCAGAACTGAACCGAATCAGTTCAAATGGGTAGCAAAACTCAACAGAAATTCGACTGATGGAGGGAAACACTTCCTCTCATCAATCTAAACTACCAGCACAACGAAATTAAACAGTCTAGTGCCTAGATTGTCCAATTTACCCAAAATCCCGGCATGATACAACCCAACCCTAAACCATGATTTGCACACCAATTCACTTAATTGGACATGCTGGTTTGATGAGGAAGGTTGTAGGAGTTAAGTTCCTACCTCAGAAAGCCTTAAGAATCCCCAAATAGCCACTAATCGCGCCGGATTCCCCGAAGACTCCGCGCGAATCACACCCAAAATCTCGCGTTCCCGCCCGATCAAGCAACGCCACACGATCCAGGGGCTTCCCACGAGCTCAAATCACCCAACAGAAGCTGCGGAAATGAGAAAAGCAAAGGTGGAGGGAAAGAGAGGAAAGGAGAAAGATGGGTTCTGCTCTCGGGCTGCCCTATTTCAACAGGACTGGTTAGTCGACATCAACATCACTGGTCGCCTACTGAACCGCCTACAGACTGGCGTCCAGATCCCAAGTCGTTGAGTTCAACATCAGACGTCCACATCGCTGGACGCTGACTCTGACTCAACGGCAAGCCCTGGCCGTCAACCCCAAGTCAATGACAATGGTCTTGTCGTCGACCACACAGAACCACTACAGACCCAATAAGGATCCACTAAAGACCCGAGACCCTATAGCAAGAGAGAAAGGTAGCTAAATTTGCAGCATTAAAATAGTGTGGGCTTACTGTGGCTGAATATGTGGCTCAGTTCTCTCGCTTGACCCGATATGCAACACATTTGGTCACGACCGAAAGAATGAAGGTCAAACGGTTCTTGAATGGCCTGAGGCCCCAGTATATCACCCAACTGGTGCCAATGGGCATCCAGACCTATGCTGACATGATAAAGAAAGCCCAATTACTAGAAAATGCTATGGAGACTGCAGAGAGAATTGAAGGAAAGATTGTAAGAAGAGAACAAATATCAGCTACAGGAAGATTCCAACCAACCATTGGGAAGAAAATGCCCAGTGGTGGTCTCATTGAACAACAAGATAAGAAGCCGAGGGAGACAGACAAGCAGTTGGTAGTATTTCCCTCTGAAAGATGCAAACACTGTGACAAGGTAGGCCATCGGTCTGAACAATGCTGGAGAGCCCAATGCAGATGTTTACGCTGTGGAAGTCAAGACCACAGGATCTCTGACTGCCCCATGATCAAGGAGCAGACCCCGCAGGATAAGCATCAGAATGGACAAAGAAGGCAAGGCCGCCTTCAAGCCATACTAGAACCAGAAACAGTTGCGGAAGGAGGAGTGGTAGAAGGTACTCTTCAAATACTTTCAAGACCTGCCTTTGTTTTATTTGATACTGGTGCCACACACTCGTTTATATCACAAGAGTTCACTAATACCCTATCCACTAAACTAGTACCATTAAGTTGTGAATTTCCAATCACAACACCCCTTGGGCAAGGAACGAAACTTATCCACTACTATCCCTCTGCTGTCGTGGACATCAAAGGAAACAAACTATCAGCTGACCTAGTATGCATGGCCATGGATCACTATGATGTGATTCTAGGAGCTGATTGGCTGACACAACATGGTGCTAGTGTGAATTGCAGGAAAAGTAGAGTAACCTTTAGTGAGTATCCAGGGCTGGTTTACTCAGGAACTAAAAACTATAAGCGTCTATCTCTTGTCTCTGCTCTTAGAGCCCATAGGATGATATGAAAGGGGTGTGTAGCATTTCTTGCTTCAGTGGTAGAAGAAAAGAAAGATGTAAAGATGGAGGATATCATTGTGGTTAAGGATTTCCCAGATGTGTTTCCAGAAGAGGTTCCTAGTATTCCCTCTGAAAGAGAAGTGAATTTCTCTATTTCATTGTTGCCAGGAGCTGCCCCAGTCTCTAGAGCCCCTTATAGAATGTCACCTGCCGAACTGAGAAAGTTGAAGGAACAACTAATGGAGTTGTTAAAGAAGAGTTTATCAGAACCAGTACCTCACCATAGGGAGCCCCCGTGCTATTTGTCAAGAAGAAGGATGGTTCAATGAGATTGTGTATTGATTACAGGCAGTTGAATCAACTCACAATAAAAACAAATATCCTCTACCAAGAATTGATGAACTACTTGATCAGATTTCTGGAGCTAAATATTTTTCTAAGATCAATCTTAGATCTGGCTACTACCAGTTGAGGATTTTGGAGGAAGATATTTACAAGATGGCCGTCAAGAGTAGGTATGGGCATTATGAATTTGTTGTTATATCTTTTGGACTAACAAATACCCCTATAGCTTTCATGCAACTAATGAATGATGTGTACTGGCTATATCTCGATAAATTTGTGGTGGTGTTTATTGATGGTATCTTGATCTATTCAAAGACTAAGGAAGAACATGAGAAGCACTTGAAGATAGTCTTACAGCTATTGAGGGATAACCAACTATATGCTAAGTTGAGCAAATGTGAGTTCTGGTTAGAGGAGTTGTCCTTTTTAGGACATGTGATCACTAAGGATGGAATTGCAGTGGATCCATCGAAGGTGAAGGCTGTGAAGAACTAGGAGGAACCTACTAATGTGACTGAAATAAGAAGCTTTCTAGGATTGGCAGGATACTATAGGAGATTCATCAAAGATTTCTCCAAAATCGATGTGCCTTTAACTAGACTAACTAGGAAGGAGAATCCATTTGTATGGACAGAAGAGTGTGAGAAGAGTTTCTACACTCTGAAGGAATGTCTGACTTCAACTCCTATCCTTGCCCTACCCACTGAAGGGGGAGGATTCTAGGTTTATACCGATGCGTTAGGCATCGGATTGGGATGTGTACTAATGCAGTCAAGTAAGGTGATAGCATATGCCTCTAGGCAATTGAAGATACATGAAGTTAATTACCTCGTCCATGATTTAGAGTTAGCAACAGTGGTGTTCGCTTTAAAAATCTGATCTTTATGGTGAACAATTCAAGATATGTTTAGACCATAAAAGTCTGAAGTATCTCTTTTCACAAAAAGAACTTAACATGAGACAATGGAGATGGTTGAAGTATTTAAAAAACTTCAACTTTTCCATACAATATCACCCAAGGAAAGCCAATTCTGTGGTGGATGCTTTAAGTAGAAAGCCTGTGGCGTCACTAGCCAACTTAAGGGTTGGGGAGTGGCGATTGCTAGAGCAGTTTACTAACTTGGACCTGAATATAAAGGAGGAAAATGATTGTGTGTTGATTGCCAACATCAGCATACAATCAGATCTTTTCACTGAGATCAGAGAACAGCAAGGCAACGATCCTTTCCTGGTGGAGATTAAGGAGAAGATAGATCAAAGGCTAGATTTCACCATAGCTAATGATGGCAGATTAGTATTCAAAGGTAGGGCATTTGTACCTGATAATGAAGAGCTGAAGAGGAAGCTGATGACTGAAGCCTATAGATTTAGGTATACAATCCATCCTGAAGCCACTAAGATGTATCAAGATGTAAAAAGAACTTAGGTGGTCGAACATGAAAAGAGAAGTAGCTAAATTTGTAGCACGATGCTTGACTTATCAGCAAGTTAAGGCAGAACATCTCCGACCAGCAGGTGTGTTACAACCCTTGGACATGCTTGAGTGGAAGTAGGAAAGTACATGAATAGACTTCATCATGGGATTACCCAAAACTAGAGGAGAACTAGATGCAATATGGGTAAGTGTGGACCGATTGACAAAGTCAGCTCACTTCTTGCCTATAAAGAGTAAGTGGTCTATAGATGTGCTAGCCGCTTTATATATTAAAGAGGTTGTCAGACTGCATGGAGTTCCCTCATCCATAGTGTTTGAACTAGATCCACAATTTACTTCACACTTCTAGAAAGGGTTACAATCTGCATTAGGAACTAAGTTAAACTTCAGTATTACTTTCCATCCACAGATTGATGGGCAGACTGAAAGGGCAAACAAAATTGTGGAAGATATGCTTCGAGATTACACCATTGATTTTGAAGGGTATTGGAGTGATCAACTATCCATAGTTGATTTTGCATACAACAATAGCTACCAAGCAAGCATCAAGATGGCATCATTTGAGACATTATATGGCCGGAGTTGCAAATCTCTTGTGTGCTAGGAAGAATCAAGAGAGAGGCAATGGTTGGGACATGAATTAATACCAGACACCACTTAGAAGATCTAGATTATTCATGAACGCCTCAAGACAACACAGTCAAGGCAGAAAAGCTATGCAGATAGAAGACGAAGGGAATTAGAATTCCAAGTTGGTGACCATGTGTTTGTTAAGGTCTCACCATCACGTGGAATCCAAAGATTTGGGGTGAAAGGAAAACTGAGCCCCAAATTTATTGGCCCATTTGAAATTCTTGCAAGAGCTGGAGAAGTAGCTTATAGAATAGTACTACCTCCATCACTGGCAAGTGTACACAATGTCTTTCATATCTCAATACTGAGGAGGTATGTCTATGATCCAGGGCATGTGATTCAACATGAAGATCTGGAACTAAGGAAGGATTTGACTTACGTTGACAAACCAATCAAGATCATGGATAAAAAAATACAACAATTGAGGAACCGAACCATACCTATGGTAAAGGTCCAATGGAGCTGACAAGGAGTAGAAGAAGCTACATGGGAATCTAAAGAAAGAATGAAGAAGAGTCACCCAGAACTATTTCCAAGTATTATGAAACTATTACTTGATTGATTATGAATTTGAGGACCAAATTATTTTAAGTGGGAGAGGGTGTAACAACCTGAATTTTCAAAATCTTAAATAAATTGGAATATATATATATATATTAATCAGTAAAGAGGTTTGAATAAAGGCACACCAAACGATAAGACAATGGATAAAATAGTCAACAATCGATATGGGGTGGTCAACAATTGATATTTAATTAGGTTTATAACATCAATCGATAGAAATATAATAACAATCGATATGCATAACAACAATCAATATTTAACTAGATTTATAACATAAATCAGTAGAATATAACAGTAATCGATATGCATAACAACAATCAATGTTTAATGACCAATCGATGTTGGTCAACAATAGATGTGTAAGGCAATTGATATATCTATTCGACTGCCAACTTCAACTGGTCAAGACACAACGTCATCAGTCAAAGTGAACTTTGTATATGACGAAGTTATACTTCGTATATGACGAAGTTAGCTTCGACTAACCATGACCAAACTGTGCATGATGAAGTGGACTTCATATATGACAAAATTATACTTCGTATATAATGAAGTTGGACATCATATATGACGAAGTTAGGTTCGACTGACCATGACCAAACCATGCATGATGAAGTGGACTTCATATATGATGAAGTTATACTTCGTATATGACGAAGTTGGACTTCGTATATGACGAAGTTAGCTACGATTGACCATGGCCAAACAGTGCATGACGAAGTTATACTTCATGTATGGCGAAGTTGGACTTTGGATATGACGAAGTTAGCTTCGAATGACCATGACGAAATCGTGCATAACGAAGTGGACTTCATATATGACAAAGTTATACTTCGTATATGACAAAGTTAAGATTTGACTGATCAAAAACTAAATCGTGCATGACTTCATATATGACAAAGTTATACTTCGTATATGACGAAGTTAAGGTTTGACAGATCAAGACCAAATCGTTCATGACTTTGTATATGATGAAGTAAACTTCGTATATGACGGGGTTAAGCTTCGACTGATCAAGACCAAATCATGTATGACTTCGTATATGATGAAGTTATCGGTTGTTGCCAAACTATAAAATGCGTGTTAGTTATATACCCGATGATAAAAAGGGGTAAGTTAAGGTAAATATGGAAAGTATGGACCATAAATCGTGATCGAATCCAACAGAGGATTATGAATCTGCTCCCTAGAACTAACCCAATGGTAATAGACTTGTTAAGGAAACAACTTCTAATGAAGTTCTGAACATGATTGGACACCTACCAGAAGTTAGGAAACTACAAAACTCGGAAGTTGCACCATCACGGTGCTATAAAACCGTCATAAGACCCCGTAGCCATCCCTAGATCTTTCATTCGTTGCTGGACGAATTCTAGAAGAAGGGAGCACTACTAAAAACTTACCTATAAAAGGTAAAAATTAATTGTGACTTTTATTTTAAACTTTAAAAGATTCTACCTTCTATTCATATTAAATATTCTCTATTAAAGACACAATATAAATTGGGTCTTATAAAATCTAATAAATAGAATATAGTAATGAGATTGTGACTTTTATTTACTAAATTAGAAATAATATCTAATCCTCCAAAATTTAATATTAAACAAATTTAAAAAAAAATACAAAACAAGTCTATTTTCTAACTACCCATAATTTGGATTAACTTTTTCCCTTTTTCCCACCCTAACAGCCCCCACCCCGCCTTTGATTTACCTTTTTCCATGGAGAAGCAACAATCGGCGTCGGCTCCACCAAGCACAATGAAGCAGCAACCAAGCCCTCTTGTGCCAGGCCGCTCCACCAAAGCAGCAGCGTAGGTACATAGGTTTTCCTTTTTGTTTTCCTTAAACTGCTCCCCCCTTCCCCCGTTCACATCTATCATGCCCTCGATTTTTAGCAGCGGAATAAACCAGGAGACGCAACGAACAAGCATGCATTCAGAAGCCATAAACAAATGTCTAATACCAGAAGGTCCCATATTCAATAATGAAAGCTCTATTCATCATAATAAATGAATAATACAATCTCTAATGTCAAAATAAGAACAACTCTCTACTTACTAGTCTTAGTTATCTCTTAAAGAAGATAAAATTACAATGATGACCAAACTCTCACTACTAAAATAAATAAAAACTCTCTAAAGTGTACTTCACGCTCGACGCACAAATCCCATTATTAAACATACTTCTCATCTTCACTACCTAAAATGTTAAGAAGCAGGTATGAGCAAACTAGCCCAGTAGGATTTACATCTCGATATGAGAGCAATGATAAATGATTAACATTTTACTTATGCATGCATGAGTATAAACTAGATGTTCTAACATGCATGATAAATCTAGTGAAATATAATTAGCAATGTGTTCAAGAGTTGTCTTCGATATATTATGTGTAAAGGTCGATCAAATAAAAGAGATTATCGCGCCAGAAGGTATATTGCATATACAGGGGAGTATTCACATTAGGAAGTAATAAACATGGGCAATAGTTCAAGAAGGTCAAGATAACTCATGTGTTAATGTCATTGAAGAGGGAGCAGTCAAGATTATAAAGAAAGTTCCTTCACGCAAGAAAGTCACTAGAGTATCTTTCAAGAGATCAAGATAGCAATGGGAAGCGTAAGCACGTAGGATAATTCACTAGCAAGCATTTTGAGTAACCCGTTTTGGGCACTCCACAAGAATGTACTTTTCATATCACGCAGGGTCTACTAGTGCCTCAAGCAAGTACGTCCCTTTACCACTTAGGTTAAGGACCAGCACGCAGTAGCAAGTAACAAGTGAAGACAAGTGTATCACATGTAACAAGTACGTGCCATGCCAAACACCAATCATGATTCTGCACCACACCAGGCAACACGACTTTGTTAGGGGATCAGCCTAACAATCAACTCCTGGGGTAACGAACATCTTTGGGAAATTGAGCAATCAACACCTTGGGGTAAACAAGACTTTGCCGGGGGCGAATCCGACAATCACACCCATAGGTAACAGGACGTTGCCAGAATCTCCAGGACCAGATACGGGCCCTCAGTCAGGTTCGTATTGAGCAACACTCGCATGTGTCTCAATGAGCTCATCAAATCATGGGTGACGAGAATGAATTTTGAGTCTATGACTCCAAAATCATTGATGTACTTCAAGAACGTATCACAATGGGGTAATGTGTGTCAATAAGAATGGTCTGGTCAAGAGAGTTCAAGACTATCATGTCAAGAACAAAGATTCAGGATCACGATTGTAAAGAGAGTGATCAGGCATAATTTTAGTTAATAATCCATTAATGTCTTGTCATTCAATTGGGACTAATGTCGAGGGAGGAAGATGAAAAAGAAAAGTGCACATTATCTCGTGGGAACTTCAATGGTACAACCAGCTCGGTCTCCATGAGAGAATCCACGCAGTATGGAGACTTTTGGAGGTCTTAACAAAAAGGTTCCAAGTTTGCCAGAATGGACTGTCCAACAGAGAGGTTCCAATTTGTCAAGAAGGGGTTGTCTAACTTGTGCAAGTGTACAAGTGTAAAGTGTATCGAAAACTTGTCAAATCAAGTGTGCTATAGAATAGCAAGGGAATTATGACAACATGGGAAGTAACTAATAAGACAAGTTTAAAATCAAGAAACTCCAAATAAAGCAAGACCATTATGTAACATGTAGAATAGATTAAAAGCTATGCATGGTTAAGTTAAGGTTCTCTACATGCAATAATCACCAAGCAAAATTTTCACTTAAGTTTAAGTTATCATTTTAACCATAAACTGAACATAAGATGATGAATCAGATTAATCATATGGTAACAGAGACATGATCATACCATTAAGAATATTAGAATAAGATTTCAAGTTATTAATATATTTACAAATGGGTTAAACAAATTTTATATTGTTGAAAGTATGAAAATCATGATTAATAAAACTTAATAGAATTTAATCAAGCTTAATCATGACTTAATTAGGCTTAAATGAACTTAATTAAGGTTAATTAGGGATTAACAAGACTTATCTACATTTAATTAGAACTTAATTAAACTTAATAAGACTTAATCAAGCTTAATTAAACTTAATTAGGACTTATTCAAGCTTAATCAAACTTAATAAAGTTTAATCAGACTTAGTTAGGTCATAATAACACTTAATCAAGCTTAATCAAACTTTAATAAACTTAATCTGGCTTAATCATAATTAAATAGTACTTAATCAGGCTTGATAGGGCTTAAAGAGTGCTTAATCAAACTTAATTAAAGTTAAATAGACTTAAACAATACTTAATCAAGCTTAATCTGACTTATTCAGGGTTAAACAACACTTAATGACACTTAAACATGTTGCCCAGCTAGCAAGCCCGGGGGGGGGGGGGGGGGTGGGGGGGGGGTGAATGGGATTCTTAAAATTTTGATCACTTTAAAACCTGTTCAGAAAAACAATCACACAACACACTTCGATAACTGTTAGTGTTAGTAAAAAGAGGATAGCAAACACAAGGCAATCAAACACACGACACACATAATTTATCTTGGTTCGGACCTCCTCTCCACAGGAGTCCTATGTCCAGTCTCTAAGCAACAACTCAGGATTTCACTACCCAAGGATACAGTCCCCCTCAAGGACACTTACACACCTAGCTGTAGCTGGTCTTCTCTTTACAACCCGAAGAGGAATTACAACACCCTGGATCCCACTAGGTCTTCCTTCTACACGAAGGGAAACAAACACCCTGGAACCCACCAGGTCTTCCTTCAACACGAAGGGAAAGAACACAGGAATGTATTCAAGGGATGATACGCCCCTAGATCAAGCTTAAGGACCAACGCTTGATCTGAAGCAACGACTGAGAGGGAGAATTCTACGATGAGGAACACTCTCAGTTTACAGAAGCTCTCAAGACTAACACAATGAATTCAGAAAGCTAAGAGCTAGACAATCAAAGGAGTGAGGCTTCGCTCTTTCAGATGCTCGCAGAAAAGCTTGTAAAAGATTGTCGTGAGTGTTTGGTTGTTTCTGGAGCTTCAGTCTTCTATATATGACTTCCATTTGAAATTTGAACGTTGAAGTGTCCGTTATCTCTAAGCTTGTGTTTACGTTAGACTGCATGTCACTGTAGAGCTTCTTGTTCAACAGTCTTTAGCTTTCCATGCACACAACAAGAGAGAGGATCTTCTTTGATGTCCGTTGTCTTCCATACTGTCCAACGTTGTATTGAGGTGCGCTGTCAGAGACCTGCACGCATTAAATGCTAAAACAATAGACAGCTAGGCTGTCTCTTGTTGTTAGTCAACGTTAGAATGATTTTATATAAAAATAGAAGTTCCATTCTATTCTTCTAAAAGGACGTTTACAGTATAAGCATGGAAATAGAAGATATCGTTTGCATGCAGTGTAGTGATATGATCAATCATAATAAATGCATGGATGTGAGATAAAAATGAGGGAAGACTTTGACTTTTCAAACTATCTGAGAATAGGTTTGAATATCAAGTCGTTATATACCATGAAATCGATGTAAAGATGAGTCGTTGTTCATGTGAATCATTATACGTTCATAAACAAGTCGATGTACACACAAATCGTTATGCATTAATAACCGAATCGTTGTAGAGACAAATCGTTATGATACTATCAACAAATCGTTGTTTCACTTATCGAGTCGATATAGTGAACAAATCGTTGTTTAATGTATCGAATCGTTACGGCGACCAAGTCGTTGTATAACTTAATGAATCATTACAGTGACTGAGTCGTTGTGTAACTTATAGAATCGTTATGAAACTTAACGAGTCGTTGTGAAACTGAAATCGTTGTGAGAGCAAATCGTTGTTCTCACTTATCAAATCGATGCGACGACCAAATCATTATGAACTAAGTCGTTGTAAGAGCAAATCATTGTTCTCAGTTATCAAATCGATGCGACGACCAAATCGTTTTGAACCAAGTCGTTGTGATCTCTTAGCGAATCGTTATGAGAGGCAAATGGTTGCGATCTCTTAGCAAATCGTTATGAGAGGCAAATTGTTGCGATCTCTTAGCGAATCGTTATGAGAGGCAAATCGTTGTGATCTCTTAGCGAATCGTTATGAGATAGACTTCAATAGAATAGCGATGACTTATGAAATCGTTATAGAACCAAAATCGAAGTGAATGAGGAAATCGTTATGATTCTAAGGAAATCATTATAACAACTAGAGAGTCGATGTGTACTTAGAAAATTATATGCTTTGAACTGTAAATGCTGGTATGAAGAATACTTACCTGTTTAGCTTGATTTTCTTTGATACATTTCCTGTGCTCAAGTCTTATAGAAGATATGTTAGAAATGCACATTGTCTTAGTTTTGTTAATCACCAAAATAGATATTTAATTCATTTAAATTACATGGGGAAAATCTGATCATCAATCTCCCCCTTTTTGGTGATGACAAAATATAGCAACAATAAAGATGTTCTGAAATAAATCTAAATAAATTGCGAAATAAAATATAAGAGATGTATTTCAGAAATATTATATTTCTCCCTCTTTTTGTCATTAAGCAAAAGGAATCATTTGGAGACAAAGAGGATAGATAAAAGAGAGATAAGAGCAAAGAACTTTTCTATTTATCTTGAGGGGTTACATGAAGGTAGAAAGCAGGAGATAGAAGGAAGGCATGCCGCTGAATAATGCGCAAAGCCTTGCCTTCCTGCTCTTCAAAATAGGACTGGAAAACCCCAAAAGCAATAGAGTAAGATGACCCCATGTCTGGAAGCATCCTCTTGATGTGAAGTTGGCGCTGATCTTCTAGAAAATTAGCATATTCATCTTTGCCAAGAGATTCTTTGAAGGAGAAGAAAGATCCAAAGCTGGCAAACCGAAGAAATTGGTTGATCTTGATAGGGTAGTGGATCTGATGCTGCAGAAGATCTTTCTTCAAGGCCAAAAACTCCTTGTACCGCTCGACCCACTGATCATAAGGCTCTTTAACCAGATTGATGGAATTCAGGTCCAAGAAGGCTTCAGCTGTGAGAGTAGGATTGCCGGCCTTAAACAAGGAACTGTTCAAGGCTTCCAACTGAAGGGCTGACTGGTTGTAGTGCTTTTCCCAGTCTGTGGGAGAAAGCCTTTCACATTCTGATAGCAGAGGGGCAAGAACTTCAGAGGAGATATGGCCTAGATGAAATTCTCTAAAGATGAATCTTTGGAAGGAGGGAAGACGACCCTGTTGAGCTGAGATCCTTCCCATGACACGAGCGAATCTCACAAAAATGACAGGACCGACTGAGGAGTCCATGACCAAGGAGTGCAACTTAGGAAGAAACACAGTGTTTGGAATTTGCAGGGTAGCAAAATCCACTTTGAAGGAGCAATTGACTGGATTTTCAGTTTTTAACGAAGCAACGGCACCCTGGAACTGACCCAACTGCACTTCAGGTAACTTGTGAAGATATAGATAATCATTGAATAACTAGAAGTACCTGATGAGCTTCACTTCCTTTTGAATAAAAGGTGCCCAGAGGGTTTTATGATGAATGACAAACCACTCAGAGAGAGTGAGTGGAGAGTCCCTGGGTGGAAATCGAGCTAACTTTTCAAGAATATATTTCCTGTAGAGAGCCGAGTGCCCTTTAGCCCACTGATCTTCAGATTTGCATTCAACCATTTTGAAGATTTTGGATTGATCAGCTTTTGAGAAGTGGTTGTAGGGAAGGACAACATTGAGGTGATCGGTTAGATTTAGAAAAGGAGCACCAAAAATGGTGGCAAGGATACACTTTTGGAGATATTCACGATAGAGTGGTTTCCTTCGATTTTCAATATTGAGAGAAAACCAAAGAGGAGGAAATTTAGGTTCGGTGGGAAGAGCAAGAGTAGTGGAGAGTTTCCTCTTTTTAGAAACAGGACTAGAAGAGTTAGTCCTGTGGACATGAGAGGCAACTTCCAGAACTGAATGGATGGTGGTGACTTCCAACTCATCCTCAAATTTATTTAGAAAGGGACCTTCAAGTTGAGCACCTTCAGGTATAAAGGTGACAAAGGAAGGAGGAGTAGGAGGATGGAGAAATGATTGATGGGTAGAAGAAGGTGTGATGGACAGTCCATCTAAAGAAGGACCAGAGGAAGAGGAGGCTCCAGCTGATGATGAGGCTGGAGGGTCTTCAGGAACAGGAGGAGGTGGTGGAAAGGATGTAGAGGTGGCAGGAGTAGGATAGGATTCAAAAGGAAATGGAGTTGGGGAAGAAAAAGTGCGAGGCAGGGGTTGTTTGAAGGTGATAGGTGGTGGAGGTGCTGTGGAAGAAGATGGTGGTGAAGGAGGGGTTGGAGTTGCAAGAGGGGAAGGATCAGGGGCATCTAGAGCGACAACTGGCTCTTCCACTCTTGGAATCTCACCCTCGGAGACCACTGGCCCTGTTGGCCCAGAAACATCCTCTATTGGCCTTGACAGCCTAGACTTCACAGCTTCAACTTGATCTTGCATTGCAGTTGCTGCCTTGTCAACACCCTGTGGCCCGAATGGCCCTGCTGGCTCATTTGAAATTTGCCCTGATGGCCTAACATCTTGTTGGCTGGCCTCAGAAGGCCCAGAACTTTGGACTGGTATTGCAGGAGAAGGAGCAGGAGGGGCATTTGACGACTGCGCCCTGACCAAATCTCCAAGTGCGATTATAGATTCCTTGATACTTATGAGCTCACTTCGCACCCATCTCACTGCATTTCTCACCATTCCCATTTCCTTAGCTGAAGTACTCTAGCTAATGAAGATTGACTGAATGTCTGATTGCACAGAGCACAGAATCTTTCCTTGCTCATCCAGTCTTTTGATAACAGACTTCATATTTATCTTCAGCTTCTTCTTCTTCTGATGTGGCCGCCAGGTAAGGAGAGGAGTTCCCTAAGCCACTTCTTTTCCCTTGACTTCTCTTGCCCTTTCAACAGGCTCCACAGAGTCATCACTGTCATCTGAGGCACTTTCCACAATGCCTTCTCTGAACTCATCAACATTGAGGACATTGGCTGTGTGCTCCCCCTGAGAAGCTGCTTGTTCTTCAACAACTTGCTCTTCTTGAATAGGAGTGGTTGCTCCTTGCATAGCTTCAATCACAATCTCTTGCTCCCTCTGAATGGGAGCATCCTCCATCACCACATCTGTAGTGTGGCTTGATGCCATAACTTCTTCTTCAAGAGCAACCTCTGGCACACTTTGAGTGCTTGGAATGGAGTCTAGCACTCTTCTGAGGACTAACCCTACCACAGTAGTTGGAGGGGAAATCACTTGCTTTTGCTCGATAGGTTCAAGGTGCTCAGGAGGAATATCCTCTATTCTGCTGCCTGTTGCTTCTTCTGCTGGTTCTGCTGCTGCTGATGCTTCTGCCCTGGTATCTATTTGCTCAATTTCCTCTTCCTGAACTGTTGTTGCTGCTACTGCTTGCTGGACCTCTTGGGCTTCGCCGATGATGGCTTCACCTCCAGCTACTGAGGTCTTTGTCCAAACCCCAACAATTAATGAAAAACCACTTTTCTTTAGGTTCCTGGACCGGATTGCTTGGCCCATCTTCTCAGACACATCTCCTACCGTATTGATGCCAAAGTGTTGAAATATCTTGGTTAGCAAATAGGCATAGGGTAGAGACACGTGCAACTTACTCTTCTTGTCCCACAACTGAGCACTTGCAAACTTCATTCTTTCCAATAATACTTCTGTAGTGTTGATACTCTGGTTCTAGATGGCCCAGAACATCAAGTCTGAGTCCGCCTTGGTGCATGAAGAGAAGGTGGCACTCCTTGGAACTACTATCTGACAAACTATGAAATGTAACAGACGATTGAAAGCATTTAACTGGTTAATATCTAACTTCCCATCCTTTAATCTGAACTCGGAACCAATAATTCCTAACCCTTTTACCTGAACATCAACAGTGTGAACTCCACTGTGACTGGAGGTAGTCACACCAAACAATGACTCCAATAAACTGTAGGTGATTCTAATCTGGGTTCCCTTGACTAGTGAAGTCAAGGACCCATCTTCCTCAGTCTTCAGACAGACATAAAAGGCCTTTACTAGGTCAGGATAACTTACTTCCGATAGAGTAGCAATCTTTGTCCATTTCAGTCTTTCTAATACCACGACAATGTTGTGCATGCCATTCTTTTCCAAATCTGCCACATCTACTGCCTTGCGACCGCATAACTTGGTCTTTACTGTCGCAAACCTCTCCTATTGCTCTGCTGTGAGATATGCAGCTCCATAGCCCCCGTCGGTGCCAGAAACTCCAGAAACGGCCTTGATTTTGAATGGGGAAGGTTCTGGATGATTGGAATAAATATTGGAGCAAAAGCCCCTAGGAAATTTCCAGCAGGAAGAGGTGAAAGCTTTGAAATCGCACGAGGTGGATGCTGGAGTCGTTAGGGTATCGTCTCAGGCAAGTCGAAAGAGATGAAGGCGGGAGGCGAATCGTTGCGACACAGATTTCGGGATATATAGAATAACAAAAAGAATGACTTTTGAGGTGCTGACGCCATAAGAGCAGAAAACGACAAACTAGCATGATTTTGAGATGAAAGAGGACTTTAAAATAAACAAACCGTCCCAAAAAAAAATGCAACATCCAATATTGACGAAATTTTGCTTGACTGCAGAGGAGAGAATATTTAATATTCTGAAGTAATTATTATTTCAGTTATTTGCAGATAAATCTCTCACAATTTACACATGTCTAATTCCCTTCTAAGAGATGTAAATCTCTCTTCAGGTAAGGCCTTTATGAAGATATCTGCTAACTGATTATTAGTATCAATGAAAGAAATATCTATGTTACCATTTGCTACGTGATCACGAATGAAATGATATCTAATCTCTATGTGTTTTGTCCTTGAGTGCTGCACTGGATTTTTGGTAAGATTTATTGCACTTGTGTTGTCGCACAATAGTGGAATTGTCTTGATGTTGAGTCCATAATCCTCAAGTTGTTGCTTAATCCATAGAAGTTGTGTACAGCAACTTCCAGCAGCCACGTACTCAGCTTCAGCTGTAGACAGTGCTACTGAATTTTGCTTCTTTGAGGACCATAATATCAGACATCCTGCAAGAAGTTGACAACAACCACTGGTGCTTTTTCTATCTATTTTGCATCCAGCGTAGTCAACATCAGAGTATCCTACTAAATTAATTTCACATGATTTTGAATACCACAGACCTAAGTCATAAGTTCTAGTCAAATATCTAAAAATTCTCTTGACAGAAATTAAATGAGACTCTCTAGGGTCTGCCTGATACCTAGCACACATGCAAACACTAAATAATATATCAAGTCTACTTGCTGTTAAATAAAGCAAAGAGCCTATCATACCTCTATAAAGCTTCTGATCTACTTTCTTACCATCTTTATCACTGTCTAATCTTGTTGATGTACTCATTGGTGTTGACACTGGCTTGGCATTTTCAAAACCGAATTTCTTTAGCAGCTTTTTTGTGTATTTGGCTTGACAAATATGTGAGCCTTATTTTCCTTGTTTGATTTGCAATCCGAGAAAGTAGTTAAGCTCCCACATCATGCTCATTTCAAATTCTCCCTGCATTAGCTTCTCAAAATACTTACAAAGAGATTCATCAGTAGATCCAAATATTATATCATCAACATATATTTGAACAAGTAACACATTTTTTAGTTTAGACCTAATGAATAGTGTGCTATCTACTTTTCCTCTAATAAAACCATGATCTAATAGAAATGCACTTAATCGTTCATACCATGCTCTAGGTGCTTGTTTTAAACCATATAGAGCTTTATGCAATTTAAATACATGATTCAGAAAATCCATGTCATCAAAACCAGGCAGTTGTTCCACATAAACTTCTTCTTTTATAAAACCATTTAAAAATGCTGATTTCACATCTATTTGAAAGAGTTTTAAGTTTAATGCAGATGCATAAGCAAGTAAAATTCTAATAGCCTCAAGTCTAGCTACTGGTGCATATTGATGATCAGTCTGTCCCAACGAAATGTTTAAATATATATGTATTTTGGTAATTAACAAAACCTTATCAAAGTTCTCTAAGTCTTAAGTACAGGAAATACTCCAAGGCCAAGGTCAATCAAGCCAATATTGGTAAGCATTATTTTTCTGAAGCATTAATTATTTCAAGATCATATTTCTCTAAGTCCACATCGACTTCTGTTGAAAGTCACAACGACTTCTTTAGTGCTATAACGATTTGAATTCATAACGATTTCTTAAGTGTCTGAACGACTTCTTTACTGTGACATCGTTTGATTACAAACAAATCGTTCTCACAACGATTCTATAAGTCATCGCAACGACTTCTTCAGAACTCATAACAACTTGCCCGTCGCAACGATTTCTTAAGTTATCATAACGATTTCTTTAGAATTCGCAACGACTTGCTCGCCGTAACGATTTCTTAAGTTATCATAACGATTTCTTTAGAATTCGCAATGACTTGCTCGCCATAACGACTTCTTAAGTTATCATAACGATTTCTTTAGAATTCGCAACGACATGTTCGCCGTAACGACTTCTTAAGTTATCATAACGATTTCTTTAGAATTCGCAATGACATGCTCGCCGTAACGACTACGTAAGTTATCATAACGATTTCTTTAGAATTCGCAACGACTTGCTCGCCGTAACGATTTCTTAAGTTATCATAACGATTTCTTTAGAACTATAACGATTTGCTTCGCGCAACGATTTCTTTAGAACTCATAACGATTTGCTTTGCGCAACGATTTCTTTAGAACTCATAACGATTTGCTTTGCGCAACGATTTCTTTAGAACTCATAACGATTTGCTTCGCGCAACGATTTCTTTGGAACTCATAACAATTTGCTTTACGCAACGATTTCTTTAGAACTCATAACGATTGCTTTGCGCAACGATTTCTTTAGAACTCATAACGATTTGCTTTGCGCAACGATTTCTTTAAAGCTCATAACGATTTGTTAAGTGTTCATAACGATTTCTTTGATGAACACATAAACTTGGTTTCTATAAACGATTTGCTCTCTATAATGACTTGTCAGTATTCATAACGATTTCATAAGTCATATAGACAACGACTTTATGGTTTATATCGACTTGACATTTATCTTATCTCTTAAAGCGTTGAATAGTCAAAGTCTTCTCTTATCTGTTCTGACTGTTGTGCATTTAATGAAGACAGAACGTATCTCTGCATGCATGCAGATGATATCCTTTTTCTATTGTGCATATTCTGTCAACATCTTTTAGAACAAGCTATTTGGCATTGCTATTTTGGTGAATACTCACATCAACGTTTACTGACAACAAGAGACAACCTAGCTGTCTACTGTTCTAGCATTTAATGTGTGCAGGGTCCTAAAGACATTCTGTCATACAACGTTGGACCATATAGATGCCAGAAGACCCTATCTCTTTGTGTGCTCAAATGGATAAAGGATTGTTGAAGGTCCCAAATGTCAAGCAGTCTAACGTCTACCAATCTAAGAGACAAAGTTACTTCAATGGCCGTATTTCAAAAGGAGATATAAATACAAGACAGAAGTAAAGAATGATATGCAACTGGAGTGGAGAACAAGCATCTTGTATCTTTTTAAGCATTCAAATTCTTCTGAAAGAATTCTAGAGCCAAGAATCTCATTCTTCATCTCCTTTAGCTCTTTGCTCTCTGTGCTGTAATAGAATTTCTAAGAGAGCCCGTGTAGTTCCGAGAGGGTGCCTTATTTAGATCTTTTGCTCTCAGTGCTTGTTGCTTCAGATCTTGGCTTGTAAAAGCTTGATCTAGGGGCTTGAATTTATTCTATTCTCTTTGTGGTGTTTCCCTTCGTGTGTGAAGGAAGACCTGGTGGGATCCAAGGTGCTGTTCTCTTCGGTTGTGAAGGAAGACCTGGTGAGGTATCCAGGGTGTGGTTATTCCCTTCTGGTGTGAAGGAAGACCAGCTGTGCTGGGTGTTGTAGTGTCCATAGGGGGATTGTACCCTAGTTAGTGAAAACCTGAGTTGTTGCTCAGGGACTGGACGTAGGACTCCTAAGGAAAGGAGGTCCGAACCAGGATAATTCCTTGCGTTGTGTGATTGATTCTTTGTGAGTTTGTTGTTCATACTAACCATTACTAACCAATATCGAAGATTGTTTTTGTGTATATTTTTACGTACAGGTGTCACCTAGATAAATTTTTAAGGACCCATTCACCCCCCCCCTCTGGGCTTGTCAACTGGGCAACAAGTGGTATCAAAGCGAGTCTCTTGACAAAGAAGAAAGATCCAATGATCTGAAGAGTAAAGATCCATGGCAGCCCAAGGTAACATTGAAGGTCAGTCTGTCAACCGACCCCTCTCTTCGATGGTGAAGATTATGCTTATTGGAAAACTAGAATGGAGTACTTTCTCCAAGGTCACGACTATCAGATATGGTCAATAGTAGAAGAAGGCGATCTCCTGGTCACAAATGAGAAAGCTCAGTGGACAGATGATGACAGGAAAAAGATCTCCTTGAACTGTAAGGCTAAGAGTATTCTGTGGTGTGCACTAAGCAAAAAGGAATTCAACAAAGTTTCAGCCTGCAAATCCGCAATGGAGATGTGGGAAAAGCTTAGAATTACCTATGAAGGCACAGACAAGGTGAAGGAGACAAGAATTGATATTCTTGTTACACAATATGAAAGATTTCAGATGCAATCAGGTGAATCCATAACCCACATGTTCAGTAGATTTACAGATATCACAAATGGGTTAGCCGGACTAGGAAAAACCTATGAATTGGAGACATGGTGAGGAAAATTCTTAGATCCTTACCATCCTCATGGACCCCAAAGGTCACAGCTATTGAAGAAGCTAATGATCTAAAAGGATGTCTTTGGAAAAACTCATTGGGTCCCTCATGGCCCATGAGATCAATATGGAAAGGCTAGGAGAGTCCTCTAGCAGAAAGAAGCATTCAAATGCTCTTAAAGCAGAAGAAGACAAGTCAGATGAGTCATCAGCTGAAGATGAGACCTCAAGTGGCTGTGAAGATGAAGAAGCCATGCTATCAAAAAGATTGCAACGCATTCTAGCAAAGAAGAAGAAGTTCCAATCTGGTAGAAGACACTTCAAGAGAAATAAAGACTTCAAGAAACCAGATGGAAAGGATCAAAAGAAATGAGCCCATATGCTATGAGTGCAAAAAGCCAGGACATATCAAAGCTGAATGTCCAAAGCTCAAGAAGCCTGAATTCAGGAAGAGAGAGAGCTCCAAGAAGTTCAGGAAATATAAGAAGAAAGCTATGGCAGCTGCATGGAGCAACAACAGCGACTCAGACAGTGAGTCAAGCTCAACCAGTGATGAGGAAGAAGCAACCTGGCTTTCATGGCAAATACCGAAGAAAAGGTAACCTCTGACTCATCCTTTGATTCTTGTAATGGTTCAGATTCCGATAGTTTAGAAGAAGCTTTCAACGAACTATACAGTAAATATAGAGAAGTAACCAAACTATTAAAAGTAAGCAAGAAAAACATAGTTTGTCTAGAAAATACAAACTCAGATCTAAAATCAGAAAATGAACAATTAGAAAGTCAAATAACTGAACTTAAAAGAAGAAATGAATTGTTATGTGAAGATCTAAAAGCTAAGAATGAACTAATAACTGAATTAGAAAAACAAGTAAGTTCAGATGAACTGAAAACTGAAATCAAGACACTAACAGAAGAAAATATACAGTTATCTAGCACATTAGAAAATTCACAAATGGTAAAAACTCCCTCATATTAAAAGGTGCCAGAAGATCATGTAAGAAGAAAAATGGATTAGGATATACACCCCCAGATAATGAAGAAACCATAGTTTATCCTAAAATATATCCAACACCAAAATTTGTACCCGAATAAGATATAGCATACAAAGCTAACTTCAAATATATGGAAAAAGTAACCAAATTATCCTGTTGTAGTCACTGCAACAAGTTAGGACATATCATAACAACATGCCCAACAAAACATAAGAAATGGATAATCAAAGGTAAAATCAATGATACTAACCAAACAGGACCCAAAAGAATTTGGGTACCTAAAACTTGATGATTTTATTTCAGGGTAACACTCGAGCATCCAAATGGTATTTGGACAGTGGGTGCTCAAGGCACATGTCAGGAAATCAGAAGCTATTCACCCATCTCCAAGCTGAAGAAGGAACAGTTACCTATGGAGACAATGGGAAAGGCACAGTAATTGGCAGTGGCTCTATGAGCAACAAAGGAAAAATAGTCATTGAAGATGCATTGCTTGTCAAAGGGCTGAAGCACAACCTCATCAGCATCAGCCAGCTTTGTGACAGAGGTCATCAGATTCAGTTTCAAGAGTCAAAGTGCAGCATACTAAAAGATGGAGCAGTAATCTTCGAAGCCAATCGGAGAAAAACCTGTATGCGCTTCATCTTGAAGAACTCAAGGATCAGGATGTTTGCCTGGCAGCAAATAAAAGCCAGTCAACTGAACTGTGGCACAGAAGACTGGGTCATTGCAGCATAGATGGGATGAGAAAATTGCTAAAGAAAAATCTTGTGGAAGGCCTGCCAAAGGTCAGTGCAAAAATGGAAGGTGTCTGTAGATCTTGTGCTAAGGAAAGCACACCAAGAGCTCCTTCAAGTCAAAAACGGTGGTAACCACCTCAAAACCCTTAGAGCTCCTTCATATGGATCTATTTGGGCCAATGAGAACTACCAGTCTTGGAGGAAAGAACTTTGGATTTGTCATAGTCGATGATTACTCAAGATTCACTTGGGTATCATTCCTAGAGCATAAAGATGACACTTTTGAAAACTTTGTTAGTTTCAGCAAGAAAGTCCAGAAGGATCAGAAGTTCAGCATTGTTTCTATCCGATCAGATCATGGTGGTGAATTTCATAATGAAAAATTTACTAAATTCTGTGATGATCAGGGGATTGAGCATAATTTCTCAACACCAAGGACACCACAACAAAATGGAATTGCTGAGAGAAAGAATAGAACTCTATTGGATATGGCAAGAACAATGCTATCAGAATATGATCTGCCAAGGTATTTTTGGGCTGAAGCAGTCAACACATCAAGCTACATTATCAACAGAGTAATGATGAGACCAATCCTAAAGAAGACTGCATATGAACTGTTCAAAGGAAAGAAACCAAAGATCAGCCACTTCAGGACATTTGGATGTCCTTGCTTCATCCACAACAATGGAAAAGGGACATTGGTAAGTTGGATGCCAAATCAGATGAAGACAGCTTCGTGGGGTACACCTCTAAACCCAAAGGCTATAGAGTATTTAATAAACGCACGTTATTAATTGAACAGTCTGTACATATTATTTTTGATGAAACTAACCCTTCCTTGAAAAGGAAGAAGATAGTGATAATGATAATGCAGATGAACTGTCCAAGAAGCTAAAGAATACATCAATTGAGGACAAGGATGATCCACCTCTGGAAGATATACAACAAAAGGAAATTACTCATAAAAATCTTCCAAAGGAGTGGAGATACAAGAAAGATCACCCACCTGAGAATATTATCAGTGATCCATCTATTGGGGTAAGAACAAGAGGTAACATGATACCCTGTGATTATTTAGCATTTGTTTCTCAAATAGAGCCGAGGACAGTCAATGAAGCTCTTGGTGATGAATCTTGGATCTTGGCCATGCAAGATGAACTAAATCAGTTCAAGAGAAACCAAGTATGGTCACTTGTTCCTAGACCATCAGACCATCCAGTTATTGGCACCAAATGGGTGTTCAGAATAAATTGGATGAGGCTGGTGTGATCTTAAGAAACAAGGCCAGACTGGTAGCTCAAGGCTACTCCCAAGAGGAAGGTATAGATTTCGATGAAACCTATGCACCTGTAGCTAGATTTGAGGCTATTAGAATATTACTTGCATATGCATCAGCATTAGACTTAAAACTATTTCAAATGGATGTCAAAGCTGCATTCTTAAATGGTTTTATAAAAGAGGAAGTTTATGTGGAACAACCCCCGGGTTTTGATGATACAGAATTTCCTAATCATGTTTTTAAACTTCATAAGGCATTATATGGTTTAAAGCAAGCACCTAGGGCCTGGTATGAAAGGCTTAGTTCTTTTCTTCTAAACCATGGTTTCAGTAGAGGTCAAGTAGATAGCACTTTATTTGTAAAATCAAAAGTTAAAAGCATGCTACTTGTACAGATTTATGTAGATGATATTATCTTTGGATCTACTGATGAATCCCTTTGCAAGTACTTTGAAAAGTTGATGCAGGGAGAATTTGAGATGAGCATGATGGGAGAGCTCAATTATTTCCTTGCATTGCAAATCAAGCAAGGAAAAGATGGCACCTACATCTACCAAGCAAAGTACACCAAAGAACTCTTGAAGAAATTTGGATTCGATAACACCAAGCCACTGTCAACACCCATGAGTACATCAACAAGGATGGACAGTGACAAAGATGGTAAGAAAGTAGATCAAAAGATCTACAGTGGTATGATAGGTTCATTGCTTTACTTAACAGCAAGTAGACCTGATATCTTATTTAGTGTATGCAAGTGTGCTAGGTATCAAGCAGATCCTAGAGAATCTCATTTAATCTCTGTAAAAAGAATATTTAGGTACATAGCTAGAACTCATGATCTAGGTCTATGGTATCCAAAATCCTGTAAAATTAGTTTAGTAGGATACTCTGATGTTGACTATGCTGGATGCAAAGTAGATAGAAAAAGCACCAGTGGTTGTTGTCAATTTCTTGCAGGGTGTTTGATATCCTGGTCATCAAAGAAACAAAATTCAGTGGCACTGTCTACAGCTGAAGCTGAGTACGTAGCTGCTGGAAGTTGCTGTACACAACTCCTATGGATAAAGCAACAACTTGAGGATTTTGGACTCAATATCAAATCAATTCCACTATTGTGTGACAACACTAGTGCCATCAATCTCACCAAAAATCCAGTCCAACATTCAAGGACCAAGCATATTGAGATCATATATCATTTTATTCGTGATCATGTAGCAAATGGTAATATTGAAATTTCATTTATTGACACAAATGGTCAGTTAGCAGATATTTTCATAAAAGCCTTACCCGAAGAGAGATTCACATCTCTCAGAAGGGAATTGGGCATGTGTAATTTATGAAAAGACTTCTGTTTAAAACTGGGACATAAATGTTCAGAGTTAAGTAAAATTTCTCTCCTTGGCTTTAAGCAAAAGAAATTTAAAATTGTTCCCTACTGGTCACTCTTCTTAATAAAGTCTGCTTTGGCTAGTCAAACTTATTTGTTGTTTTCTGCCACCTCTTGGCGCTTCGCTTTCCCGCAAAATTTTTTTTTTTACCCCAAAATCGATGTGAAAACGATTCATCTACCCCCTCTACACCATTTTCCCTCTTTCATTTGGTTGCCTGAGTCGATGCCCTAACGACTCCAACATCTCTCTCTGCTCATTTGAAGTTTCTCTCTTCTTCCTACGAAGAATTTCTTGAGGACCTTTCTCTCTTCTTTCATCTCAAGCTTCCAGAAAAACCTCCTCACCCAAAGTCCATGGCATCGTCCGTTATCTCCGGCAGTTTGGGTGGCTACAGCGCTGAGTTTCTATCGGCAGAGCAGCAGGAAAGGTTCACTTTCGTGAAGACAAGGTTTGTGGAAATAAGGCAGTAGATGTTGCTAATCTTGAGAAGAACGACATGCACAGTGTAGTAGCAGCAATGAGAAGGATGCGGTGGATGGGAATCTCCACCTTCTCTGAGGTAAGCTATCCAGACCTCGTGAAGGCTTTCTATGTGTGCTTGAGGACAGAGGCAGACGGGTCCCTGATTTCATCAGTGAAGGGAACTCAAATAAAGATAGATCATGAGTTGTTGCATTTGTTGTTTGGAGTAAAGACTTCTGGGCACAGTGGGGTTCACACCGTGGACGCCCAGGCTAAAGGACTTGGTATTGTAGGACCAAGGTTCAGACTAAGAGATGGGAAGTTAGATATTAATCAATTGAGTGCTCACAATCGCCTCCTTCATTTCATAGTTTGTCAGATTTTGGTTCCAAGAAGTGCAACTTTCTCAACTTGCACCAAGGCAGACTCGGATATGATGTTCTGGGCCATCCAGAACCAAGAAATCAACATGGCCGAAGTAATGATGGAAAGAATGAAGTTTTCCCATGATCAAATATGGGATACCAAGAGTAAGTTGAATATATCCCTGCCCTATGCTCACTTTCTCACCAAAGTCTTTCAGCACTTTGGAGTAGATGTTTCTGGTGCAGTTGTAGAGAAAATGGGCCAAGCAATTAGGTCCAGAAATCTAAGGAAAAGCGGTTTTTCAGTGGTCAGCGGAGTTTGGACAAAGACTTCAGTAGCTGAGGGTGAACCCATCCTAGGGGAAGCCCAAGAAGTCCAACTCGAAGAAGTGGCAGCAAAATCAGAGGGTCCATTAGCAGTTGCAGAACTAGCAGCAAGAGAGGCCGCAGCTCCTAGTACTTCATTGGAAGTTGCTGCCATCTCAGAAGTTGCAATGGAGACTCAGGTTGCTGAAGAAAATCCAGAAGTATCAGATTCTATCAGAAGATCAGAGGATCCTCTTCCCACCTCCTCTGTGGCTTCTGTACTCCGTCAAGTCTTAGACTCCATTCACTCCTCCCAAGTGGATCAAAACACCGGTGGGAGTTTGGTTGATCAGTTTGTGGCACTTGGCCACATTGAAGATTCTATATTGATTAATGCTCCTATTCAGGGGGAGCAAGGAAGATTTGTGGAGGATGCACCTATTCAGGGGAGCAAGATATTGAGAAGGAAGCAGCATCTCAAGGGCACTCTCTGAAGATGCTCCTGTGAATGAAGAGCAGTTTGAAGCTCCAATAGAGATCGGGGAGCAGGCAGAAAAAGGAAGCCCCAGCAGGAAACCTCTCACAAAAAGCAGAAGAAATCTTTAAAGAAGATGCACTTAAAGGCCATCTTGAAGCGATTGAATAATCAAGGTGCAGTCCTGGACTCAGTACATTCAGCTGTAAATACTGTCATTGAGTGCCAGACATCTTTGTCAAATGACATTTCTCAATCAAATGTTACTTTGAAGTGGTTCGATAAGGAGCTAAGCTCTATGAAGTTGATGTTGTCTGAGGTTTTGAAGGCAGTAGGGCCCAAAGATCCTACTCCTCAAGAGAATGTGCCTTCAGGGCCACGGGAGGTTGTTGCAGGGCCATCAGGGCAAGCCAGTGCTGATCTTGTGGAGCGGCCATCAAGGCCTTTAGTTCAAGTTCCCGAAGGGCCATCAGGGCCAAGTGTTGAAGTTCAGCCCTCTGAAAAGGTGCCTAGTGAAGATTCTGCTTTGTGTCAGGAGTCTGGACCGGAGAAGGAGTCAGTCAATCCAGTGGATCCGGTAGCTGAACAAGAAGACCAGGCTGTAGCTCCTGAGCCCCTTGCCTCTTCTTCCCTTACCACTCCAGCTGCTCCCTCTCCTCCATCATCCTCTACTACACCTCCAGCTCCAACCACCTTCAAGCGACCCCATTCAAGATCTGTTTCCTCTCCCCAACCTCTTTCCTCTCAACTTGCCTCATCTCCTGCTTCTTCCACTATTATTCCTCGTCCACCATCCTCTCCTCCTCAGTTTCCACTCGCATCCTCTTCAGCTGGACCTTCCTCTTCTGGTCCTTCAGAACCTTTTGTTCTTCCTACATTAACTCTTGACTCTATATTCAATCCACCTACATCTCCCTCTTTCATTACCATTATCCCTGAAGGTGCCCAACTCACCCAAATAGACATCCAGGATATTAAGGATGAATTTGAAGTAGCAATACTTCGTTCAGTCCTGGCTGTTGGGACCCACTCTCACAGGATAGGCTCTTCTAGTCCTGTCTCTAAGAAGAGGAGACTCACATCCTCTCATCCTGTCTCTTCTGAACCTTGCTATCCTCCCCTTTGGTTTTCCCTCTCTATCTCCAACAAGCAAAACTTATCTATGAAGACTATCTTCAAAAGGTAGTTTTTACCCATATTTTTGGCATTCCTTTCCAAAATCTTTCTGAACATCTCACCACCATCTTTCCTTATACCCATATCTCTAAGGCTCAACAGTCAAAAATCTTCTCCATGACTGAAGCCAAAACTGAAGAGCAGTGGGCTCGGAGCAACAAAGACCTGTACAGTCAATTCCGACGAGTTCAAGCTGCCCGATATCCGCCTAGGGAAACTCCTCTTCCCCTTTCTGAGTGGTTTCAAATCCATCTCAGAAATTTGTTTAGCCCTTTCATTCAGAAAGAAATCAAATTCATCCGGCAGTATCAGATGTACAGTACTACTGCTATGTACATCGCCTCCCAGAATCTCAGTTGGGTAGTTTCGTTCAGCCATCAGGGCCCTCAGTTCAAGCACAGCTCATACTGAGCCCCTTCAGGTCGATTTTGCCACCCTGGTTATTCCTGATGTAGTGTTCCTTCCACCTCTCCATGCTCTAATTATGGATTCTTCCATGGGAACACTTATCTTTGAGCGAGCTGCAAGGGTAATGGCTAGATTATTTGTGCAAGATGGCCGTGACTTATCTTTTCCAAGATTCGTATTCAGACAATATCTTCAGGGGCATATCAAGGCAGATGTTCTGGCACCCATTCTTTCTGAATGTGAGCGGTTGTCTCCTGAAGAGTGGATGCAGCTCTATCCCTTGTCTGCTCAGCAGCTAGGTGATTTAAATGCCTCTCAGGCCAGCTCCAACCAACCTCCCCTGTCACCTGGTGAATTTTTGGATGCCAACTCTCTTCACCTCATCCAGGATTCCTATCTGACCTGGGTCGAAAGATACAAAGTTTTCTTTGCCTTAAAGTAAGAGTTTCGGTCACTTAAGATTGACTATCCCCTCAAGATTGAAGCCTTTCTTCGTTTTGCCAGCTTTGGGTCCTTCTTAACTTACAAGTTATCCCTTGGTCGTGTTAAGTATGGGGACTTCATTTCAGATCAACGGAAGCTTCACATCAAAAGGATGGCTCCCACCATGGGACCCTCCTATCAAATTGATATTGGGGCCTTTCAAGCCTTCTTTGAAGAGCAGGAACGCCAGGCACTCCCTGTCATCAGGCGCTTTGGCTCCTTGTTATCCCCCGCTCATTACTTATCTGTAAATCCTCAGAACTAATCAATATATGTTGGCTGTCTGCCCTTCCATCTTTTCTCTTCTTTCTTTGTCGAAGATTATCTTTTTGCTTACTGACAAAAGGGGGAGAAAATTAGCATGTCTAAAATACATTTCGAAAATCTTCAGATTTAGAAATTAGCATGTTTGAAATACTTTCCGGAAATATTCATGCTTATTGATAATTTTTGTCATCACCAAAAAGGGGAGATTGATGATCAGTCTGTCCCCACGAAATGTTTAAATATATATGTATTTTGGTAATTAACAAAACCTTATCAAAGTTCTCTAAGTCTTAAGTACAGGAAATACTCCAAGGCTAAGGTCAATCAAGCCAATATTGGTAAGCATTATTTTTCTGAAGCATTAATTATTTCAAGATCATATTTCTCTAAGTCCACATCGACTTCTGTTGAAAGTCACAACGACTTCTTTAGTGCTATAACGATTTGAATTCATAACGATTTCTGAAGTGTCTGAACGACTTCTTTACTGTGACATCGTTTGATTACAAACAAATTGTTCTCACAATGATTCTATAAGTCATCGCAACGACTTCTTCAGAACTCGTAACAACTTGTCCGTCGCAACGATTTCTTAAGTTATCATAACGATTTCTTTAGAATTCGCAACGACTTGCTCGCCGTAACGATTTCTTAAGTTATCATAACGATTTCTTTAAAATTCGCAATGACTTGCTCGCCGTAACGACTTCTTAAGTTATCATAACGATTTCTTTAGAATTCGCAACGACTTGCTCGCCGTAACGATTTCTTAAGTTATCATAACGATTTCTTTAGAATTCGCAACGACTTACTCGCCGTAACGACTTTTTAAGTTATCATAACGATTTCTTTAGAATTCGCAACGACTTGCTCGCCGTAACGATTTTGTAAGTTATCATAACGATTTCTTTAGAATTCGCAACGACTTGCTCGCCGTAACGATTTCGTAAGTTATCATAACAATTTCTTTAGAACTCATAACGATTTACTTCGCGCAACGATTTCTTTAGAACTCATAACGATTTGCTTTGCGCAAAGATTTCTTTAGAACTCATAACGATTTGCTTTGCGCAACGATTTCTTTAGAACTCATAACGATTTGCTTTGCGCAACGATTTCTTTAGAACTCATAACGATTTGCTTCGCGCAATGATTTCTTTAGAACTCATAACGATTTGCTTTGCGCAACGATTTCTTTAGAACTCATAACGATTTTCTTTGCGCAACGATTTCTTTAGAACTCATAACGATTTGCTTTGCGCAACGATTTCTTTAAAACTCATTATGATTTGCTTTGCGCAACGATTTCTTTAAAGCTCATAACGATTTGTTAAGTGTTCATAATGATTTCTTTGATGAACACATAAACTTGGTTTCTATAAATGATTTGCTCTCTATAATGACTTGTCAGTATTCATAACGATTTCATAAGTCATATAGACAATGACTTTATGGTTTATATCGACTTGACATTTATCTTATCTCTTAAAGCGTTGAATAGTCAAAGTCTTCTCTTATCTGTCTGACTGTTGTGCATTTAATGAAGATAGAACGTATCTCTGCATGCATGCAGATGATATCCTTTTTCTATTGTGCATATTCTGTCAACATCTTTTAGAACAAACTATTTGGCATTGCTATTTTGGTGAATACTCACGTCAACATTTACTGACAAAAGAGACAACCTAGATGTCGACTATTCTAGCATTTAGTGTGTGCAGGGTCCTAAAGACATTTTGTCATACAACGTTGGACCATATAGATGCCAGAAGACCCTATCTCTTTGCATGCTCAAATGGATAAACGATTGTTGAAGCTCCCAAATGTCAAGCAGTTTAACGTCTACCAATCTAAGAGACAACAGTTACTTCAACGACTATATTTCAAAAGGAGATATAAATACAAGACAGAAGTAAAGAATGATATGAAACTGGAGTGGAGAACAAGCATCTTGTATCTTTTCAAGCATTCAAATTCTTCTGAAAGAAGTCTAGAGCCAAGAATCTCATTCCTCATCTCCTTTAGCTCTTTGCTCTCTGTGCTGTAATAGAATTTCTAAGAGAGCCCGTGTAGTTCTGAGAGTGTGCCTTATTTAGATCTTTTGCTCTCAGTGCTTGTTGCTTCAGATCTTGGCTTGTAAAAGCTTGATCTAGGGGCTTGAATTCATTCTATTCTCTTTGTGGTGTTTCCCTTCGTGTGTGAAGGAAGACCTGGTGGGATCCAGGGTGCTGTTCCCTTCGGTTGTGAAGGAAGACCTGGTGAGGTATCCAGGGTGTGGTTATTCCCTTCTGGTGTGAAGGAAGACCAGCTGTGCTGGGTGTTGTAGTGTCCATAGGGGGACTGTACACTAGTTAGTGAAAACCTGAGTTGTTGCTCAGGGACTGGACGTAGGACTCCTAAGGAAAGGAGGTCCGAACCAGGATAATTCCTTGCGTTGTGTGATTGATTCTTTGTGAGTTTGTTGTTCATACTAACCATTACTAACCAATATCGAAGATTGTTTTTGTGTATATTTTTACGTACATGTGTCACCTAGATAAATTTTTAAAGACCCATTCACCCCCCTCTGGGCTTGTCAACTGGGCAACACATATGTTTCATTGAAATCTATGTCTTCCTCTTGGGAATAGCCTTGAGCTACTAGTCTGACCTTGTTTCTTATGATCACACCAGCTTCATCCAATTTGTTCCTGAACACCCACTTGGTTCCAATCACTAGATGATCTGATGGTCTAGGAACAAGCGACCACACATGGTTTCTCTTGAACTAATTCAGTTCTTCTTGCATGGCTAAAATCCAAGATTCATCAGTAAGAGCTTCATTGACTGTCTTAGGCTCTATTTGTGAAACAAAAGCTAGATAGTCACAAGGAATTACATTACCTCTAGTTCTTACCCCAACTGACGGATCACCAATGATGTTGTCTAGAGGGTGATCTTTCTTATACCTCCATTCTTTTGGAAGATTATCATGAGATTTGTCCTTTTGTTGCGGGTCTTCCAAAGGTGGATTTTCCTTGTCCTCAATGGATGTATCCTTTAATTTCTTAGACAAATTTTCTGCATCATCAACATCACTATCTTCTTCCTCTTTCAAGGAAGGGTTAGTTTCATCAAAAATAATGTGCACTGATTGTTCAATTAACAAGGTACGCTTATTAAATACTCTATATCCTTTAGGTTTAGAGGCATACCCCATGAAGATAGCTTCATCTGATTTAGCATCTAACTTACCGAGGTCTCTCTTGCCGTTGTTGTGGATGAAACATGGACATCCAAATGTCCTGAAATGACTGATCTTCGGCTTCTTTTCTTTGTATAGCTCATATGAAGTCTTCTTTAGGATTGGCCTGATCATGACTCGGTTGATGATATAACATGATGTATTAACTGCTTTGGCCCAAAAATACCTTGGCAAATCATATTCTGACAGCATTGTCCTTGCCATGTTCAATAGAGTTATGTTCTTTCTTTCAGCAACTCCATTTTGTTGAGGCATCCTTGGTGTTGAAAAATTGTGCTCTATGCCTTAATCATCACAAAAGTTAGCAAATCTCTCATTCTAGAATTCTCCACCATGATCCGATCGAATGCTGATAATGCTATACTTCTTATCTTTCTGAACCTTTTTACTGAAGCTTACAAAACTTTCAAATGTATCATCTTTGTGCTCCAAGAAGGATACCCATGTGAATCTAGAGTAATCATCTACTATAACAAATCCATAATTCTTTCCTCCAAGACTGGTGGTCCTCATTGGCCCAAATAAATCCATATGAAGAAGTTCTAAGGGTTTAGAGGTTATTACCACAGTCTTTGACTTGAAGGATGACTTGGTGTGCTTTCCTTTTGCACAAGGCCCACAAACATTATCCACTCTTGTGCTGATTTTAGGTAGACCTTCCACCAAGTTTCTCTTGATCAGCTTTCTCATGCCATCCAGACTGCAATGGCCCAATCTTCTGTGCCACAGATCAGTTGACTGCTCTTTGCTTACGGCCAGATAGATATCCTGATATTTTAGTTCTTCTAGGTAAAGTACGTACAGGTTCTTTTCTCTGTTGGCTTCAAAGATGACTGCACCATCCTTCATAATGCTGCACTTTGACTCTTGAAATCTGATTTGATGTCCTTTGTCACACAGCTGGCTGATACTGATGAGGTTGTGCTTCAGTCCTTTGACGCATAATACATCTTCAATAACTGCTTTCCCTTTGCTGCTCACTGATCCACTGCCTATCACAGTCCCTTTTCCATTATCTCTATAGGTGACTGTGCCTTCCTCAGCTTCTAAATGGGAAAATAGCTTCTTGTTCCCTGACATGTGCCTTGAGCAACCGCTGTCTAAATACCATTTGGATGCTCGAAGGTTTCCCTACATTAAAAACATTAAGCTTTAGGTACCCAAGTTCTTTTGGGTCCTGGTTGGTTAGTGTCATCAATTTTCTTTTAATTATCCATATTTTATGTTTAGTTGGACATGATACTTTAATATGTCCTAACTTGTTGCAATGACCACAGCAAGATATCTCCGTTGCCTTTTCAGTCGGAAATGTATTTGAAGTTTACCTTGTATGTTGTGTCTTGTTCAGTACAAATTTAGGTGTAGGATATATTTTAGGATAACACTTTAGTTTCTTCATTATCGGGGGGAGTATAACTAATCCATGTTTTTTTTTACCTGACCGTCTAGCACCTTCAATTTAATATGGTTTTGCCATTAGTAAATTTTTCTAGTGTGCTTGACATTTTTCATTTTCTGTGGTTAACGTGGTTGACTTCTTGTTTTAAATTATTTACATTCTTGATGTTCTAAATTTGCTAATTGTTCATTTTTATTTTCAAGTCCTTTCTGAACTCAGATTTCTTGAGCTTCGACACTCTGCCTTGATGTGTCCAGGCTTCTTGCATTCACACAAATGGTCATTTTCTTTGTATATTTGACTTCAGACCTTTTGAAGTCTTACCTTTCTTGAGTATCTTCTTCTGGATGATACTCCTTTTTCTTGGCTAATATTCATTGTAGTCTTCTGGACAGCATTGCTTCTTCATCTTGGCTGCTGTTCATGCTTTCTTGGCTGTATGAGCCTTCTTCTGATTCGTCTTCTTCTGCTTTGAGTGCGTTGGAATGCTTCTTTCTGCTAGAAGATTCTCCCATCTTTCCACTTGATCTCATGAGCCATGAGTGACCCAATGATTTTCTCTATGACATTCTCTTCAAGTCATTTGCCTCTTCTATTGCTGTCACTTTTTGAGTCCAAGAGGATGGTAGGGATCTAAGGATTTTCCTTACCATGTCTCTTAGCTCATAGCTTTTTCCTAATCCAGCTAACTCATTGGTGATGTCTGTATATTTTGCTGAACATCTGTGTAATGGTTTCTCCCGACTGCATCTGGAACCTCTTGTACTGTGTCACCAGAATATCTATTCTGGTTTCTTTTACTTTGTCAGTACTTTCGTATGTGATTATTAGTTTCTCCCATATCTCCATCGCTGATTTGCAGGCTGAAACCTCCTATAAATTCTTTCTTGCTAAGTGCACACATAATATGCTCTTAGCTTATAGTTGAGAGAAATCTTCTTTCTATCATCTTCTGTCCATGGTCTCGTGTTTAGAACGACTAGATCGCCTTCTCTAATATGGACCATATTGGAAAATCGAATCTTGTAGGAAGTACTCCATCCTTGTTTTCACAGTTGTATAATTTTCACCATCGAACAGTGGTGGCCTATTACTAACTGACCTTCGAAGTGACTTTGGGCTGCCATTTGATCTTTTCTCTTTAGATCGTTGGATCTCTCTTTATTGAAGAGACTCGCTTAATACCAATTGTTGCCCAGCTAGCAGCCAGAGGGGGTGAATGGGATTCTTAAAATTTTGATCACTTTAAAACCTGTTCAGAAAAACAATCACACAACACACTTCGATGATTGTTAGTGTGACGGACCGGGGTATTTATGCCCATTAAGGCTCCATATCCAGATCTGCCTCCCGCGAACGACCGAAGTCTCGCAAGGGATAGCTCACACAAACGTCTAGTAAGAATATAAAAGGCAAACCACAACAGTATAAGACACAAGAAAGTACATGTGCTTATACATGCATATAACAATTTACAACTGTCCCATTACATATTTCATGTCCAATTAAAAGTACAACTACCTGGGGCATACCCCGAGGGAGCACAAGCTCACACAACATAACTACTACACAACTGCTGGTGGTACAAGTCTGTCACAAGCCGCTGCAAGCCAAACACACGCAAGCCCTGAAAAGAACTGTAGGGGAGTGAGCCTCAACAAGTCACAGGCTCAGTAGGGCTACCCAAAACAACACCAACCACGGACACCTCAACCCCAATGGGTCTCACTGGCAGCACCAATAGCCAAACCATTTCATGCTCACATCATAACAATAAATAACAATTAAACATAATCATGATAATAAACACAAAGTCCTCGGAAGGAAAGTGGGACTACAGAACTAATATATTTATTAGTCAGCCCAACTACAAAAGTGCCTAAACCACAGTCTCACCGGCACACTACTACAACAACTGTTGCCTAAGCTATAAGCCACAGGCATCTCTGCCTAGGCTGCAAGCTTCACAGGCGAACCTCAATCACGAGGGTACTAGGAGAGCCACCAAGTGCTAGTCCATTAAACCCCAAACCACACTACGTCGAGTGTCACACATAAATGGTAGGACTGGCTACAGCTAGCTAGTCCATCACACACTAAAACCATAATCGGACCATGCCCAAGAAGGGTAAAACTCAACAAGTGGAAGGTCTCACACGGCCTCCACGGAGCACAGCTCTATTAAACCACAATAGCCTAGGCCACAAGCCTCATCGGCAAATTACCCACAAAGGTAACATGATTAATAATCACAAACTAATACACAATAAATTATGAACAAAGATCTATTTAAAACAGATAAGATACAACAACTGGCAGGTCAAACCACAAGACCTCCACAACACATGAGAGTCTAAAAAGGTTGGTACACAATGTACCACACAAAACTACAAAGTAACCATGAAGGGAACAAGTACCTGCTATTCTGAGGTACCACAACACAAACACCCGAACAAAGGGTACAAGTAGGTGATAAACACCACACTGAACCACAATTATATATACCTTTATTTAGGCACAAATTACAAGTGAAACCTTAATTGACGAGTCACACAAACCACAACTACAACCACAATTGTGCCAACACCAGGGCACACCTCGAACTGGTCAAACCTCGACCACGAATTACAAACTCACGAACCACAACAAATAGCAAAGCACGAGTCGGAAAGGAACGACGCCACCACACGGGAACAGACTACTGGCTGATCAGGCCAGTATCCAACCCGGGTAACACAACACAAGAACAACCTCTCAGCCTCGCAGTCACGGACGAAAGGTCCAACTGCCGCTCCACAAGAAAGAAGTCAAACAACTGTGGAGACCAACCAACACCACACCTGCAGACACACAACTGCAGGTCCATGCCTGGCACCTCTAGGGTCTTTGGCCGGAGCACCCTAAAGTGAGGCACTGGAAAACAGGACTAGCTGGGGACCAGTGACGTCTACTGGTGTCCGTACCCCCAACTACGAGCGCGCTACAAGCGACACAAGAACAAACTCTGGGAAGTTGCTGCCCCACTGCCGTCTTTCCCTCAGTCGGACGTACAACTCAAACTCAGGAGTGAGGGTGTCCAGGAAGACGACACAGACCTCAACGGTACAACACAAGTACCGGGACAAAACCCCGAGCACAACAAACACAAGTGCCTGGCTCACAAAGAACTTGGGGTACCCGACTAGAGAGGCATTCCGGAATAGGCGCCGGACCACCACAATCGACTAGCACAAACCACAACACTTATACATTTATCACAAACCACGATACACGTGTGAGGAATAGCTTGTTCTGGTCACTCGCGGTCTACAAGCTAGCCTACACAACACATATATGAACCTTATTAAAAATAATGCCACGACCTGACATTGGTCATATAGTGACCTTTACTGCCATACTAGGCATAATACATTAACACTCATACTTTATTACTTATCCATTTAGGATAACTTGCAAAAGATCTTAAAGTATCAAGGCTAGGTTCCCATGTGAACCTCATCGCCACAAAACTACGGACCAATCATAATCATTAAGATATAATAAACACAATAACATACAATATGCCATGCACACGCAAACCATACGCATGGCATCCAAACCATGTAGATCTCACGTGTACGACACACCCTGGTTGGTGTACCATATGTCATCCACGTAAACCACATGTCCAACACATGGACAACGCATTTCAAGAGTGCCACGAGTGCCAACACACCACACATACTACGTAAACACCAAACCGATTACGTACATCACATATTAACCACATAAAAGATGCCTACTTCAAAAACTATACGCTCCATGAGCGTAACATATGCAACGGCTCTCACCTATCATTGCCATGCACACACAACCACATAAATATTTATAACAAGAAAAGCAACGTGAAAGCAACGTAAAACACACTGCGCTGCTGCATGCACAGGTTGGCGGCAACATCGATCGCCGTCCATCAAATATAAACGTCAATCTATCCTGCCGTTAAAACCAAATAAACTTAATATTAACGGCTAGACATCTTGCCTTAATCTCCAACTGAAGAACTCGACGTCAATCGATGTTGACGCTAAGATCTTCAGCTCCCAGCATACAAAACGCACAGACCGGCCCAAGGCCAATCTTACAGACAACTTAGCCTAATAATAACAGGAAAACAAGGGGTAACACTTCCTTTACATCTGAATACTATAATTAAATTGAAGAAACAAGATCCAACGCTTGGATCAATCAAACCACCCGATTTCCCAACATCAAAGACCATTTTCCCAACAACCCAATTGACATCCGTTTTATGCAAAGAAAGCATGACAAATCAACCAGGGAATATCAACGGGTCCAGTCCCTACCTCAAAAACGCAATTAAACCCTCGAAGAACCTTGAATCACGCTGAAACCCGAGGAACGTCCCACGAACACCGCGCTCTAATTCGCCATTCCCCGCCCGATCTGCTGCTACCATGCGCACCCCAGCCTTCCCACGAGCTCCCGCCGACCATTAGAACTCGCGAAGAAGCTCAAGGGTGAAGGTGGGTGAAGTGGAGAGGAGAAAGTGGGGGAAAGAACAGGGCTCGGGTCTGCCCTAAAAATACAGACGCCACAGGTTAACGTCAACCTCTGCGCCGCTAACCAAACCGCCCCAACTCGGCGTCCACATCTTTGGCCGCAAGTTCAACAATTGACGTCTACATCGATGGACGCCAAGAACATGTTAACGGCAACACCATTGCCGCCAACACACAGTCGACGTCACACACCTGGACGCCAACCACTTGCTGATGTCCAGCACACTGAACACCAACACAGATCCATAACCAACCCTGGTAAGGATCCAATAGAAACACACAACACAGTCGCACTGGTCACAGCTTGACCATCCCACATGCTAAACAAAGGATCCAGAAAGATCCAAAAAACGCGCGACGTTACATTATTATCACCTAAAAAGAAATGTCGTCCTCGACATATAAAACAAATCACAACAAACCAGATTATCACTTTACAAGAAATAAAATCGTACACTAAACAAGTAGGATACTTTTCTATTACATCTGCCTTTCAAATCATCTGTCCATTTCCATCCTTGCTTTCTCCTTTCTTTTCTTTCAATTCATTTCACAATTACTTTGTTCTGTCATTCCATTGCCTTTTCTTACTTTTTAGTTGTAGATGATTCTACCTTGCCAATGGCGCTTTATCTCCTTGGACTGAACCTGCTTTCACAATTTTCCAGCTGTGTTTGCAACATTTCTTTCGAAGCTACTTTATCTTTCTCAAATATCTTATACTGTAATATCTTTTCATGCCACAATTTTCTTTTTCCATTTATCACTATTTGCTGTTATCCTGCCTCATCTGCATTTACATTCACAACTAATACCTCTTCAAAGAAAACCAATCACCATCTTTGAATTTTCTGTCCTTTCATATTATTCTGTTCATACCGCTTTAAGTCAATCTCTGATTGAAAACCATAATAAACTCTGTTCCGTTATTCCGCTGCGCAAAACTTTACATTTTCTCTTTATTCAAGCAATCCTTAAACAATCTATGAATATTAAATCTTTCTTTGCTTCCGCTTCCGCTGCGCTACTCTGATCACACTGAACACTTTTGTAAAATATTCCACAATTTCTGCTCACAGTATTATTTTCAATTATTTCCATCTGGCTTTAACCGAATTCACTTCTAACTTTAACTGCTTCTCAAATCATCTTATTCAATTAATCTGAGCTGAAGGTATTACTGCAATTTCTGATCTGCTAAAGCGCTAAAAACATGTTGTATTCTTCATATACTTTTCTTGCTTTACCAACATTCTCTGGCTAATCTCATAATTTTGTTTCATAACCTTTCCAAATATTCTTTAATTAATCTGTTCCTGCTTCGGCATGAAACTCTGGAATATCTTAATAATAATTGATTTCTACATCAATTGAATCAATTCTTTGTACCAATATGCAAACTCTATCTGACATTTTCTGACTCATCTAATCTTATTCACTTTATCATTTGCCAAATTCTTCCTTCCTGTAATTCATATCTTTTCTTTATCTAAACTGCCAATCATCAACTAAATATCTCTTTTGTGCAATTCTCACAAATTCTTATTGCAGAATAATCCTTCTTTCTCTCTTTCTTTATTCAACTAATAATTTCTATACTTATTTATACAAATCTTCATATCACACTTCCTGTTACCATCATTATTCATAACAACACTTTTCTCAAATCCCCATCTCAGGTACGCTTAATCATCACTATTCTTTTATGTACCAGCACCTCTTTTTAGCTAATCTCCCTTCTTAATGCCCTTCTTATCAATCAAACTTTCATAACACTAATTACATTCTAATCCACACTATTTCTTGATATCATCTGATCAGATTTCTAATGCCACAATATCTTTGCTGAGGTTCCCAACTATACTTTACACATTTAATCATTTTCGGACACATCCTGAGCTGTTCCTCATCACCTCGTTACCATATACCTGCCTCTGCCAGCTTTCTATCTCATTATAACTTACTTACTGAATTCCATATCCAAATTTGTTAATCTCTTCAATTCCTTTAACTGCGAATCTTTAACAGCCAAACTGATCCATCACAGAAATACTCTATCCTTATCTTTGCTAACTCTGTACTTTATTAACATATAACAGGTATATCCCTCTCAGAGCACTACTTTACATTTCTCCTCTAATCTCTGCAACTAAAAACTTTTAAATACTATACTTTAACTGCTTTAACTGCACTAGTGCCAGAATGCTACCACACAACTTATACCACTATTCACGTTGTGGCACAACAACTGCTCACAACTGCTAATTTAACAAACAGAAACACACGGTTTACGTGCCAAAAGTTCACGTAAAAACTACTTTATATCACACAAAACCGCAGACTTACTACCAGCAGTGGACATTAATTCATGTATTGGGACATTATAACTTCAATGTCTTTTCATATTCTAACTGGACATTGCTCTTATACCAACTGTGACAGACCGGGGTATTTATGCCCATTAAGGCTCCATATCCAGATCCGCCTCCCGCGAACAGACCGAAGTCTCGCAAGGGATAGCTCACACAAACGTCCAGTAAGAATATAAAAGGCAAACCACAACAGTATAAGACACAAGAAAGTACATGTGCTTATACCTGTATATAACAATTTACAACTGTCCCATTACATTATTTCATGTCCAATTAAAAAGTACAACTACCTGGGGCATACCCCGAGGGAGCACAAGCTCACACAACACTAACTACTACACAACTGCTGGTGGTACAAGTCTGACACACGCTGCTGCAAGCCAAGACTCGGCAAGCCCTGAAAAGAACTATAGGGGAGTGAGCCTCAACAAGTCACAGGCTCAGTAGGGGCTACCCAAACAACACCATAACCACGGACACCCTCAACCCCAATGGGTCTCACTGGCAGCACCAATAGCCAAACCATTTCATGCTCACATCATAACAATAAATAACAATTAAACATAATCATGATAATAAACACAAAGTCCTCGGAAGGAAAGTGGGACTACAGAACTAATATAATATTATTAGTCAGCCCAACTACAAAAGTGTCTAAACCACAGTCTCACCGGCACACTACTACAACAACTGGTTGCCTAAGCTATAAGCCACACAGGTAAGTCTCTGCCTAGGCTGCAAGCTTCACAGGCGAACCTCAATCACGAGGGTACTAGGAGAGCCAACCAAGGGCTAGTCCATTAAACCCCAAACCACACTACGTCGAGTGTCACACATAAATGGTAGGACTGGCTACAGCTAGCTAGTCCATCACACACTAAAACCATAATCGGAACCATGCCCAGGAAGGGTAAAACTCAACAAGTGGAAGGTCTCACACGGCCTCCACGGAGCACAGCTCTATTAAACCACAATAGGTCTAGGCCACAAGCCTCATCGGCAAATTACCCACAAAGGTAACATGATTAATAATCACAAACTAATACACAATAAATTATGAACAAAGATCTATTTAAAACGATAAGATACAACACTGGCAGGTCAAACCACAAGACCTCCACAACACACGAGAGTCTAAAAAGGTTGGTACACAATGTACCACCACAAACTACAAAGTCCCCATGAAGGGAACAAGTACCTGCTATTCTGAGGTACCACAACACAAACACCCGAACAAAGGGTACAAGTAGGTGATAAACACCACACTGAACCACAATTATATTATACTTTATTTAGGCACAAAATTACAATGAAACCTTAATTGACGAGTCACACAAACCACAACTACAACCACAACTGTGCCAACACCAGGGCACACCTCGAACTGGTCAAACCTCGACCACGAATTACAAACTCACGAACCACAACAAATAGCAAAGCACGAGTCGGAAAGGAACGACGCCACCACACGGGAACGGACTACTGGCTGATCAGGCCAGTATCCAACCCGGACAACACAACACAAGAACAATCTCTCAGCCTCGTAGTCACGGACGAAAGGTCCAATTGCCGCTCCACAAGAAAGAAGTCAAACAACTGTGGAGACCAACCAACACCACACCTGCAGACACACAACTGCAGGTCCATGCCTGGCACCTCTAGGGTCTCTGGCCGGAGCACCCTAAAGTGAGGCACTGGAAAACAGGACTAGCTGGGGACCAGTGACGTCTACTGGTGTCCGTACCCCCAACTACGAGCGCGCTACAAGCGACACAAGAACAAACTCTGGAAGTCGCTGCCCCACTGCCGTCTTTCCCTCAGCCGGACGTACAACTCAAACTCAGGAGTGAGGGTGTCCAGGAAGACGACACAGACCTCAACGGTACAACACAAGTACTGGGACAAAACCCCGAGCACAACAAACACAAGTGCCTGGCTCACAAAGAACCTGGGGTACCCGACTAGAGAGACATTCCGGAATAGGCGCCGGACCACCACACTCGACTAGCACAAACCACAACACTTATACATTTATCACAAACCACGATACACGTGTGAGGAATAGCTTGTCCTGGTCACTCGCGACCTACAAGCTAGCCTACACAAACACATATATGAACCTTATTAAAAATAATGCCACGACCTGACATTGGTCACATAGTGACCTTTACTACCATACTAGGCATAATACATTAACACTCATACTTTATTACTTATCCATTTAGGATAACTTGCAAAAGATCTTAAAGTATCAAGGCTAGGTTCCCATGTGAACCTCATCGCCACAAAACTACGGACCAATCATAATCATTAAGATATAATAAACATAATAACATACAATATGCCATGCACACGCAAACCATACGCATGGCATCCAAACCATGTAGATCTCACGTGTACGACCACACCCTGGTTGGTGTGCCATATTCATCCACGTAAACCACATGTCCAACACATGGACAACGCATTTCAAGAGTGCCACGAGTGCCAACACACCACACATACTACGTAAACACCAAACCGATTACGTACATCACATATTAACCACATAAAAGATGCCTACTTCAAGAACTATACACTCCATGAGCGTAACATGTGCAACGGCTCTCACTTGTCATTGCCATGCACACACAACCACATAAATATTTATAACAAGAAAAGCAACGTGAAAGCAACGTAAAACACACTGCGCTGCTGCATGCACAGGTTGGCGGAAACATCAATCGCCGTTCATCAAATATAAACGGCAATCTATCCTGCTGTTAAAACCAAATAAACTTAATATTAACGGCTAGACATCTTGCCGTTAAATCTCCAACTGAAGAACTCGACGTCAATCGATGTTGACACAATGATCTTCAGCTCCCAGTGTACAAAACGCACAGACCGGCCCAAGGCCAATCTTACAGACAACTTAGCCTAATAATTAACAGGAAAACAAGGGGTAACACTTCCCTTTACATCTGAATACTATAATTAAACCGAAGAAACAAGATCCAACGCTTGGATCAATCAAACCTCCCAATTTCCCAGCATAAAAGACCATTTTCCCAACAACCCAATTAACATCCGTTTTATGCAAAGAAAGCATAACAAATCAACCAGGGAAAATCAACGGGTCCAGTCCCTACCTCAAAAATGCAATTAAACCCTCGAAGAACCTTGAATCACGCCGAAACCTGAGGAACGTCCCACGAACACCGCGCTCTAATTCGCCATTCCCCGCACGATCTGCTGCTACCACGCGCACCCCAGCCTTCCCATGAGCTCCCGCCGACCATCAGAACTCGCGAAGAAGCTCAAGGGTGAAGGTGGGCAAAGTGGAGAGGAGAAAGAACAGGGCTCGGGTCTGCCCTAAAAACACAGATGCCACAGGTTAACGTCAACTTCTGCGCCGCTAACCAAACCGCCCCAACTCGGCGTCCACATCTTTGGCCGCCAAGTTCAACAATTGACGTCTACATCGATGGATGCCAAGAACATGTTAACGGCAACACCATTGCCACCAACACACAGTCGACGTCACACACCTGGACGCCAACTCACTGCTGATGTCCAGCACACTGAACACCAACACAGATCCATAACCAACCCTGGTAAGGATCCAACAAGAAACACACAACACAAGTCGCACTGGTCACAGCTTGACCATCCCACATGCTAAACAAATGATCCACAAAGATCCGAAAAACGCGCGACGTTACAGTTAGTGTTAGTAAAAAGAGGATAGCAAACACAAGGCAATCAAACACACGACACACAGAATTTATCCTGGTTCGGACCTCCTCTCCACAGGAGTCCTACATCCAGTCCCTGAGCAACAACTTATGATTTCACTACCCAAGGGTACAGTCCCCCTCAAGGACACTTACACACCCAGCCGCAGCTGGTCTTCTCTTCACAACCCGAAGAGAAATTACAACACCCTGGATCCCACCAGGTCTTCCTTCTACACAAAGGGAAACAAACACCCTGGAACCCACCAAGTCTTCCTTCAATACGAAGGGAAAGAACACATGAATGTATTCAAGGGATGATACGCCCCTAGATCAAGCTTAAGGACCAACGCTCGATCTAAAGCAACGACTGAGAGGGAGAGTTCTACGATGAGGAACACTCTCAGTTTACAGAAGCTCTCAAGAGTAACACAATGAATGCAGAGAGCTAAGAGCTAGACAATCAAAGGAGTGGGGCTTCGCTCTTTCAGATGCTCACAGAAAAGCTTGTAAAAGATTATCGTGAGTGTTGTTTGTTTCTGGAGCTTCAGTCTTCTATATATGACTTCCATTTGAAATTTGAACATTGAAGTGTTCGTTATTTCTATGCTTTTGTTGACGTTAGACTGCATGTCACTGTAGAGCTTTTTGTTCAACAGTCTTTAGCTTTCCATGCATGTAATAAGAGAGAGGATCTTCTTTGATGTCTGTTGTCTTCCATATTGTCCAACATTGTATTGAGGTGCACTGTCAAAGACCTGCACGCATTAAATGCTACAACAATAGACAACTAGGATGTCTCTTGTTGTCAGTCAACGTTAGAATGATTTTATATAAAAATAGAAGTTCCATTTTGTTCTTCTAAAAGGATGTTTATAGTATAAGCATGGAAATAGAAGATATCGTTTACATGCAGTGCAGTGATATGATCAGTCATAATAAATGCATGGATGTGAGATAAAAGCGAGGGAAGACTTTGACTTTTCAACTATCTGAGAATAGGTTTGAATATCAAGTCGTTATACACTATGAAATCAATATGATCATGACTTATGAATCGATGTAAAGATGAGTCGTTGTTCATGTGAATCGTTATACATTCATAAACAAGTCGATGTACACACAAATCGTTATGCATTAATAACCGAATCGTTGTAGAGACAAATCGTTATAATACTATCAACAAATCGTTGTTTCACTTATCGAGTCAATATAGTGAACAAATAGTTGTTTAATGTATCGAATCGTTACGGAGACCAAGTCATTGTGTAACTTAATGAATCGTTACAGTGACTGAGTCGTTGTGTAACTTATCGAATCGTTATGAAACTTAACGAGTTGTTGTGAAACTGAAATCGTTGTGAGAGCAAATCGTTGTTCTCACTTATCAAATCGATGCAATGACCAAATCATTATGAACCAAGTCGTTGTGAGAGCAAATCGTTGTTATCACTTATCAAATCAATGTGACGACCAAATCGTTATGAACCAAGTCGTTGTGAGAGTAAATCGTTGTTCTCAGTTATCAAATCGATGCGACGACCAAATCGTTATGAACCAAGTCATTGTGATCTCTTAGCGAGTCGTTATGAGAGGCAAATCGTCGCAATCTCTTAGCGAATCGTTATGAGAGGCAAATTGTTGCGATCTCTTAGCGAATCATTATGAGAGGCAAATCGTTGCGATCTCTTAGGGAATCGTTATGAGATAGACTTCAATAGAATAGCGATGACTTATGAAATAATTATAGAACCAAAATCGATGTGAATGAGGAAATCGTTATGATTCAAAGGAAATCATTATAACAACTAGGGAGTCGATGTGTGCTTAGAAAATTATATGCTTTGAACTGTAAATGCTGGTATGAAGAATACTTACCCGTTTAGCTTGATTTTCTTTGATAGATTTCCTGTGCTCAAATCTTATAGAAGATATGTTAGAAATGCACATTGTCTTAGTTTTGTTAATTACCAAAATAGATATTTAATTCATTTAAATTACATGGGGAAAATATGATCATCAAAACATAGCTTAATCTGGTTTAATAAGACTTAATTAGGCTTAATCAAACTAAATCAAACTTAATCAGAGTTATTCAGGGTTTCAAAACACTATTGGTTGGTCTAATTCAAACAATAGATAGAAGTAAGGGGCTTTTGTCCAAAAAGACGAGAAAGAATAAAAAATTTGAGGGTAAAATAGTGCGGTGTAGTGGGCCGACGCAATTGGAACAACCAATTAGTCGCTAGAAGGGGGCCTACGGCTTATTGCACCAGGAAGGCGATGCACAGCAAAGGGGGCGCTGTGCACCAAACATAGAACATATTTTTTCTGAAAATGCATTTTGTTTCTTGCCTTCGAAAAAAATATTTCTAATTAGATTTTGGAGAAACTGTTAACATGAAACTTGTTCCAAATAAGTTGTATAGAAGGTCCCTATATATTTTATTTGAATAAATTTGACTTAAAGATGCGTGAATTTTAGTTTTATGACAAAAAAACCCTAATTCGCAGTATGCTTGGAAAACACTTAATACTATCAAACCAATGCATAAAATTGGGGCAAATAGAGGGGAATCCTTCCTAACATGTTGAAGAATCTTCAGTCAAAGTTTCATAAATTTTAGATAAGGGGTTTAAGAGATACAATATCAAAAACATGTAACTCGTATGAACATGAAAACTGAAACTTTAAGGTTTTAATTCGATGTGTATGCATGATATAAATTGAGGAAAACTTATCTAACATGTTTGGGACATATAGAGGTATCTATGAACAAGTTTAATTAGAGTTTGGCATGAGATTACCTATCTTTTAAATGTCTCTTGCAAAGGGGATGAAGAACCATGTTTTTTTTATGAAGAACGCCCAAATATTTGCTCTAGAGCTCCTCTTCTTGCTCCTAACCAATCCACCCACGTCTAGCAAGGTTGGGAGAAGGTAGGGGGCGGCCATGGAGGGTTTATGGTGTATTTATAAGTATAGGGTTGTGTAAAAATGAGTTTAAGTTTCCTAATCTTGAGGGTAGGAGTCCTACCATGATTAGAGCTCTTTTATATGGCTATTTCATTCTAATCCCACCCCAATTAAGAGGGTAAGTGGAAGCAAATTCGTGCTCCCCAATTGGGCTAAGGTTTAAACTTGTTCCATGGCCCATTTGAGACACTTTTATGCTTAATTAACCCACTTTAAGGGTGGTTATTGGGTTATCATGAATTTTAAATATTATTTTATTATATGTGGCTTCCTATTGAGCCCAATAAACATGATTGGACATTAAACATCTATTTTTCATGAGTTAGTTACCTATGATAATGAGTTTCTGACATTATCAGATTTTATCACCTTAAGTCGGAGTTTACGATTTTACTAGCCCAAACAAATTTTTTTGACTCTAACTTTCTTATTATTATTTGTATCCCATTATTTAATTTGTCATCCTACAATTTCGTGTGTTTTCGAGTTTGTTTGCACATGCGATAATGGCTTTTATCATTGTCAGGTTTATTCATCTTAAGACTTTGTTTAGTGTTGGCCAACCCAATTATTTATGTTTTGACCCACATTCTTTATCACTCCTTATTGTTTATTATCTGAACATAAATTTTCATTTAATTCCATAGAAATATCCCACATGTGATAATGACTTTTCTCATTTATTTATATTTTAAAAATCAGGTTGTTACATCCTCCCCCACTTAAAAGAATTTGGTCAACAAATTCATAGAACAAGATTTATCACTTAGTTCATACTTAAATTTCTTCTTCCTAACTTGTGCCAAGTCTCCCTCACTTAAGACTATATGAGTACAACAAATTTTCCATAGCAGGTTACTTGTGTTGGTATGAATATATTGATTCATCTTAGTTACAACTTGATCAATTGATACTAACAAGGAAAATCTACCAAGATGACATGATGTTTAAGATATGAAGTCTGTGCAAGATCTACCTCATGTTGCTTTGCCCCTTCTATTCTTCCTAGAGGGTTCCTTTCCTTTTATTACTTGTAGCTGGCCTTGACGTTGAGGTGTCCTTTTCTCCAAGTGAGGGCAAGCACTGATCTGGTGGTCCTTACTTTCGCATCGCAGACAAGCCCCCATCTTTCTCCAGCACTCCTCAGCCTTATGTCCCATTCGACTGCAGTGCCAACACTTCTCCTTGAATGGTTGGATTGTGTTCTGTGGTTGATCTCATCTCTTAGGCTTCTTATTCTTTATGTGACACTTGTCTTTATTTAACCTTTTCTTAGGGCTTTTGGGTTGATAATCCTTGAAGTTAATGGGCTGTCCTTCCATTGGGGTGGACTTCCCATCATCTTCCTTGGTCATCTCTATGGCGTCATCTACTAATTGAGCTCGTTTCACCATCTCGTTGTAAACTTGAATGTCCATTGATGCCAATAGGGGAATAAATGCTGGATTTAATCCATTTAGGAATATTTTTTCCTTCATCTTCTCTGACTCAACTAGGTGTGGTGCATAACGGGACAACCTAGCAAATTGGGCTTCATATTCCACCACTAATGATCCTTCTTGTTTAAGAGCAGTGAATTCACAGCTTTCTTCTCACGAACCCTTTTAGAGAAATATTTATTGTTAAATCCAGCCCAAGTAGTAGGAGTATCAGGCAATGTAGCTTCGGTGGCCTCCCACCAGACCCTTGCATCACGTTCTAGTTGAAAAGTGGCAAGTAAGACCCTCTCTTGGTTCGTGCACTGCATTACATTGAACATCTGTTCCATCTCTTGAATCCTATTTTCAGCCTCCTCGAGGTCAGGAGATCCATCAAACTTGGGAGGATCCATCCCTCGAAAATTCCTATGTAACTCTCCTACCCTAACACGAGCTCCACCCTGTGCGACTTGTTGCAAAGCTTGTGCCAACTCCTGTACTGTGTTATGCATATCATGCCATTAGCCATGCCTGGCTACCATCTCCAAGAATGTTTAGGATCCTGAGAGAAGATTAATAGTTAGTTATAGTCTAAGTTATTCTTTGTGAATATGAATTTATTAACTTTCGAACTATTCTAACCACGGGCTCTACCCATCTCACTAGGTACTAACAAGAGACCTAGCTTAGTGCTAGACACAAATAGCGTAGGAATCTAGATCCTCACAACATGATCCTTTAATGTAGGGTCATAACATAGCCTCTAATGTATCCAACGACTTTAGAAATCCTAAGCTCTGATACCACTCTGTCAAGCCCCCGATTTTTAGTAGTGGAATAAACCGGGAGACGCAACGAACAAGCATGCATTCAGAAGCCATAGACAAATGACTAATACCAGTAGGGCCCATATTTAATAATCAAAGCTCTATTCATTATAATAAATGAATAATACAATCTCTAATGTCAAAATAAGAACAACTCTCTACTTACTAGTCTTAGCTATCTCTCAAAGAAAGATAAAATTACAATGATGACCAAAGTCTCACTACTAAAATAAATAAAAACTCTCTAAAGTATACTTCACGCACGACGCACAAATCCCATCATTAAACATACTCCTCATCTTCACTACCTGAAATGTTAAGAAGCAGGTATGAACAAACTAGCCCAGTAAGATTTACATCTCGATGTGCGGACAATGATATAAGTGATTAACATTTTACTCAGGCAGGCATGAGTATAAACAAGATGTTCTAACATGCATGATAAATCTAGTGAAAATATAATTAGCAATGTGTTCAAGAGATGCCTAATGAATTCGAGATATTATGTGGGAAGGTCGATCAAGTAAAAGAGATTATCACGCTAGAAGGTATATTGCATATACAAGGGAGTATTCACATTTGGAAGTAATAAACATGGGTAATAGTTCAAGAAGGTCAGGATAACTCATGTGTTAATGTCACTAAAGAGGGAACAGTCAGGATTATACAGGAAAGTTCTTTCACGCAAGAAAGTCACTAGAGTATCTTTCAAGAGATCAAGATAGCAATGGGAAGTGCAAGCACATGGGATAATTCACTTGCAAGCATTTTAAGTAACCCGTTTTGGGCACTCCATAAGAATGCACTTTTCATATCACGCAGGGTCTACTAGTGCCTCAAGCAAGTACATCCCTTCACCACTAAGGTTAAGGACCAGCACACAGTAGCAAGTAATAAGTCAACTCAAGTGTATCACATGTAACAAGTACGTGCCATGCCAAGCACCAATCATGATTCCGCACCACGCCAAGCAACACGACTTTATTAGGGGATCAGCCTAACAATCAACTCTTGGGGTAACGAACAACTTTGGGAAACTGAGCAATCAACACCTTGGGGTAAACAAGACTTTGTCGGGGGCGAATCCGACAATCACACCCATAGATAACAAGACTTTGCCAGAGTCTCCAGGACCAGATACAGACCCTCAGTTAGGTTCGTATTGCGCAACACTCGCATGTGTCCCAATGAGCCCATCAACTCATGGGTGACGAGAACGAATTTTGAGTCTATGACTCTAAAATCATTGATGTACTTCAAGAATGTATCACAAGAAGGTAATGTGTGTCAATAAAGATGGACTGGTCAAGAGAGTTCAAGACTATCATGTCAAGGACAAAGATTCAGGATCATGATTGTAAAGAGAATGATCATGCATAATTTTACTTTAATAATCCATTAATGTCTTGTCATTCAATTTGGACTAATGTCGGGGGAGGAACATGAGAAAGAAAAGTGCACACTATCTTCTGGGAACTTCAATGGTACAACCAGCTCAGTCTCCATAAGAGAATCCATAGAGTACGGAGACTTACGGAGATATTAACAAAAAGGTTCCTAGTCTACCAGAATGGAATGTCCAACAGAGAGGTTCCAATTTGTCAAGAAGGGGTTGTCTAACTTGTGCAAGTGTACAAGTGTAAAGTGTATCGAAAACTTGCCAAATCAAGTGTGCTATAGAATAGCAAGGGAAATATGACAAACATGGGAATTAACTAATAAGACAAGTTTAAAATCAAGAAACTCCAAATAAATCAAGACCATTATGTAACATGTATAATAGATTAAAATCTATGCATGGTTAAGGTAAGGTTCTCTACATGCCATTATCACCAAGCAATTTTTTCATTCAAGTTTAAGTTGTCATTTTAACCATAAACTGAACATAAGATTTTGAATCAGATCAATCATATGGTAACAGAGACATGATCATACCATTAAGAATATTAGAATAAGATTTCAAGTTATTAATGTCTTTACAAATGGGTTAAACAAATTTTGTATTGTTGGAAGTATGAAAATCATGCTTAATAAAACTTAATAGAACTTAATCAAGCTAAATCAGGCTTAATTGAACTTAATCAAGGTTAATTAAGCATTAACAAAAGTTAATTAAATTTAATTAGAACTTAATCAAACTTAATAAGACTTAATCAAGCTTAATTAAACTTAATTAGGACTTATTCAAGCTTAATCAAACTTAATAAAGTTTAATCGGACTTAGTTAGGTCATAATAACACTTAATCAAGCTTAATCAAACTTTATTAGACTTAATCTAGCTTAATCATACTTAAATAGTACTTAATCAGGCTTAATAGGACTTAAAGAGGGCTTAATCAGACTTAATCAAAGTTAAATAAGCTTAAACAATACTTAATATGACTTAATTTAATTTATTAAGGGTTAAACAATACTTAATCAAACTTAATCACACTTAAATAGGGCTTAATCAGGTTTAATAAGACTTAATTAGGCCTAATCAAACTAAATCAAACTTAATCAAATTTATTCAGAGTTTGAAAACGCTACTGGTTGGTCTAATTCAAACAATAGATAGAAGAAAGGGGCTTTTGTCCAAAAAGACGAGAGAGAATAAAAAATTGGAGGGTAAAACAGTGCGGTGCAGTGTGCCGAAGCAATTCGAATAGCCAATGAGTCGCTGGAAGGGGGCCTACGGCTTATTGCACCAGGAAGGCGATGCACAGCAAAGTGGGCGCTCTGTGCCAAACATAGAACATTTTTTTTTTCTTCTGAAAATGCATTTTGTTTCTTAGGTTCGAAAAATACATTTCTAATCAGATTTTGGAGAAACTCTTAACGTGAAACTTGTTCCAAATAAGTTGTATAGAAGATCCCTATATATTTTATTTGAATAAATTTGACCTAGGGATGCGTGAATTTTAGTTTTATGACCTAAAAGCTCTAATTCGCAATATGCTTGGAAAATGTTTAATACTATCAAATCAATGCATAAAAAATGGGGATAATAGAGGGAAATTCTTCTTAACATGTTGAAGTATCTTCAGTTAAAGTTTCATGAATTTTAGATAAAGGGTTTAAGAGATACAATACCAAGAACATGTAACTCGTATGAACAAAAAACTAAAACTTTGAAACTTTAATTCGACATGTATGCATGATATAAATTGGGGAAAACTTATCTAACATGCTCGGGACATATAGAGGTATCTAGGAACAAGTTTAATTACAGTTGGCCCGAGATTACCTACCTTTTGAATGTCTCTTGCAAAGGGGATGGAGAACCACGTTTTTTTATGAAGAACGCCCAAATCTTTGCTCTAGAGCTCATCTTCTTGCTCCTAACCAATCCACCCACATCTAGCAAGGTTGGGAGAAGGTTTATGATGTATTTATAAGTATAGGGTTGTGTAAAAATGAGTTTAAGTTTCTAATGTGACGGCCCTCGTTACACCGGTACGGTTATACCAACCCACGTCGGTATAGCGAGAGTCCTCACAGTGGGACATTTACCCAACGATACAAACAGCTGAGATACACGCGAATATATATAACAGAGTAGCGGAAGTAAAAGAGAACTATCTCCATTCATTCATCATCCACATTAAACATACATGCAGTTTACAATTTGCAAAAAGGAACTAAAATTCACATGATTTAAATTGCTGAAATAGAGATACAAAATGTCCACATATTACATTCTTTTAATGATAGTTCTAATACAATGTCCAAGTACATACTAAGAAGTACACACAATCACAAGGATCTCAAAAGCTGGCTAGTCTCCACGCTCGGAGTCCGTCTCTGCTGCCTCCTCCGAGGGTACGGTGTCACCAACTATACCTGTACGCCGAAGCAAGGAGTGAGTCCAGGGACTCAGCAAGTAACACTATGCATGATATACACGTACAAGTCCTAGTGGTTTCTACACACACATTACATTAGCAACACATAGCATGCTAGTCCATTTAAGTTTTCAACCTATCATGAAGGTTCTACAATTTTATACATAACGCATGCTTTCAGATTTCAAAATATAACATTCACCTATCACATGGTCTCTAATCCATTCACTTATGAACTTTAACCTTATAAAGAACCAAACATGAGAGTTATCAACATGGACAATTTACATACATGAACGGGGAACATAGTTAGCATGGATTCCACATGTTCTTAAGTACCTACATAACTTTTTCACATGCTTTAGGTTGCTGATTTCACATGGTTCAAAGACTATAAACCTACACATGAAAGCTACAATGTGGCTTAGAACATAACATATGAACAATCCATCATGCCACTTTGCACACATACTCATTAATTGTTCCTAATCATGGATTCTAAACACTTTGCACACATAAACATGGATTGATAACATGCATTTGCTGAATTCATACGGTTTCAGATTTAGCCTCACATGATTTCAATACACATTTACACATCTAAAATTTCACATTTTCTTTTTACACAATTTCCTCTTTTCACATGGTTACACTTTACACATACACATTCACATGTCACTTACACATTTACACATGGTCACATACACTTTACACATTACACTTTACACATATTTTAGGTGCCGTGACACATAGTCCAAACCACCAAAGAAGGACACATTCACATCACATAACACATAGACACCATCTAGGCAATTCAATGGTGACTCTTGGACTGCGCAGACCGGGAGAACAAGTCTCCACCCTAACCAGTGGTACTTGTCCACCTCCAGGATTTCCCCCTAATGCCCTTAGGGTCACTTAACACAATGAACTTTCTCAGGGGGACTTTTCCCTGATACGGCTCCACTGCCTTCTCGGAAGCAGTATCACATTGGCACAGTTTACACTTTTACACATTTACCGTTTTACACATGGTTTTACACTTGACACTCTTCATTTCATTCACACTTTCTTACTCACATGAACACCTCTGTTTTCCTAACATGGTACTACAGAGTTTTCAGATTCAACACATAGTAAACACACCAATCATGCTGGGTTTAGACAAAATCTAATCACGTTTCGATCATATGTACGAATTATTCATAATTCACATGAAAACACATAACTTTTTATTTACTGTTCCAATTAACCTGAAATTTTAACCACATGCTGTTTTCGGGTTCAAAATCATACCCTCAATTTTTCAGATTTTTCTGAGCTAAATAGGATTTACAGAAAATCAAACACCTAATTAGCACATTATTCACAATTTACGTTAACATGGAATTTACACATCATGCAATTTACCACTTGCTGTTTAGCCATAAGCTACCAACATTTGCATGAAATTAGAGTACAACATTTCCCTAATTCATACATCTATGGATTTAACACTACGAATCATTTTTGCATACTTCTATTCTATCGAACCGAAACTATTAACAAATTGCACAATCATGGATAAGTTTCCTAAATTTGCAAACACACATGCTGACCCACAATCTTCATGATTAAACCGAAATCAAGGCATTCACATTAATCTAAATCCTGAATCATGGGTTTTGCAAAATGGTCTACAAGTCATGCTCACATGTTTACAAGATATTATTATCCCACATTTGCCAACACAACTCACATACATCCACAACCAAATGCACAATATACATAGCTTATAGGGATACCATATATCCTCATCACGAAAATCATAACGAAATTAACGTATAAGAGGGACAGAACAGCTCACTGTTCTGTCCTGAAGAACTAGACGGCGGTCTCTGGCCGCTGACTCAGAGTCAGCGGCATGGTCGATGGACGCCAAGCTCATCACAGGCGTCCAGGGACCTTGCCGTTTACTCAGGTCTGTGCAGAAACACAGACCCGAGCTCTGAAATTTGGGTGAAATGGAGGGTCTAGGACTCGAGGGAAATTCCATAAAAATCATAAAAACCTCCTAGACTCATACGGGGATACCATAGATAGGTCACTTGCCTCTCTAAAAATCCTCCAAGAGTTTTATGGCTCGAAGAAGACCTCCTTGGGCAGTTCCAAGAAGTTGCAGAAGCACCTCCAAGATCGCCTTCCTCCGAGCTCCTGGTTGATCTCCACGCCGAGGGGATGATGGGGAAGCCTTCCCCTATGCTTCAACTTCCTCCTTGATGCAGAAGATCTCCAAATCCAGCTTCAAGGGGTCGGATTTTTGGGTTCAAAAAGGGGTTTTTCTCACAGAATGCTCTAGGGTTTTTCTCTCTTCTTCTCTCCTCTTGCAAGGGTGAAAGTGAGAAGTGGGGAGAGGCCATTTCGGGTTCAGCATGTAGGAGAGGCCCTCACCCACTCACCATGCCGATTAGACAGCCTAGAGCCGTTGGGGGACATCCCCCAATGGTTGCCATGCCTTGTTTCAGAAGATAGCAGCTCTGCTGCGCATGCAGGCCAGAGAAGTTGGCGTCCAGATCGCTGGACGCCGGAGTTAGTGTTGGCGTCCAGGGTTGGACGCTAACACCACCTCAACGGCCTGGGGATTGACGCCAAAAGGTCCTGCGGCCAGAACCCTAATTTATGCAGAAAACCATGCATACCAAGCTTCTATACATGCAATATGTACATGGTATTATATTCACACTATCATCATGCAATACATACATTATTTACGTTTAATATAAACACATGTACACGTATTTATACTATTTTAATATCCACGTAAATACGTACATACATACTCAACACAATATACACACATAAATACGAAAAAATACGACGGAAATTCGAGGGTCTTACACCCTCTCCCCCTTAAAGAAACTTCGTCCTCGAAGTTAGAACGACACTACTCAAACAAAAGGGGATACTTCTTCTTCATCGCATCCTCAAGCTCCCACGTAGCCTCCTCACGCGAGAAGTTCCGCCATAGAACTTTCACCGACGCGATACTCTTGTTCCGGAGATGCTGAACCTTCCGGTCAAGAATGGCTACTGGCTGCTCGACATACGAAAGATCTGGCTGGATCTCCACTGGCTCATGACTAATCACATGAGACGGATCTCGGACATACTTCCTGAGCATAGATACGTGGAATACCGGGTGAACGCTAGCCAAAGCTGGGGGTAAAGCTAGCTCGTACGCCACGTTGCCCAAACGTCTGAGAATCTCATATGGGCCAATGAACCTAGGGCTTAGCTTGCTATGCCTGCCAAATCTGACAACTCCACGAGTAGGCGATATCTTCAAGAAGACATGATCGCCAACCTCGAACTCCAAATCCTTTCTCCTGTTGTCGGCATAACTCTTCTGCCTATCCTGTGCCGCAACAAGCCTTTTCCTGATAAGCTGAATCTTATCCGAAGTTTCCTGAACCAACTCCGGTCCGATCAACTGCCTATCACCAGTCTCCTCCCAACATAAAGGAGATCTGCAGGGCCTACCATACAACGCCTCGAATGGAGCCATTCCAATACTAGCATGAAAGCTGTTGTTGTATGCGAACTCCACAAGAGGTAAATGACGCTCCCAATCATCCTTCCAATCCAGAACACACGCTCTCAACATATCCTCGAGCGTCTGGATAGTCCTCTCGGACTGTCCGTCGGTCTGGGGATGAAACGCCGAACTGAGCTTAAGCTCCGAACCTAACGCATCCTGAAGACCCTTCCACAATCTCGAAGTAAATCTCGGATCTCGATCCGAAATGATCGACTTCGGCACACCATGCAATCTAACGATACCGCTAACATACAATCTAGCTAAGCTCTCTACTGACTGCTTCTTCTTCATAGGTAAGAAATGAGCAGTCTTCGAGAATCTATCTACAACTACCCAAATCGAGTCATTGCCCCTTCTAGATCGAGGCAAACCCGATACGAAATCCATAGTGACAGCTTCCCACTTCCATACGGGGATATCCATCCTCTGCATAAGGCCGGATGGTCGCTGCCGCTCGGCTTTCACCTGCTGACATACTAGACATCTAGACACATAATCCGCAACATCCTTCTTCATGCCGGACCACCAAAATGATCTCTTCAGGTCTTGATACATCTTAGTGTTACCCGGATGAATAGAGAATCGCGATCTATGAGCCTCCGCTAACACATGCTCACGGACATCTACTACATCGGGGACACAAACGCGGTGCTGAAATCTAATCACACCGTCCTCATCACGAGCAATGCCCGCCTTACCCACTAACTCTAACAATCTAGGATCGGCTTTCTGCTGCTCAATCACCTCATCCAAGACTGAGGATCTAAGGGATAGCTGAGCTACAAAAGCCTGACACAACGATGGCTCTAACTCGGTCATAGAGCACGCTGCATCCTCCAACATCTTCCAATCCTGCTGGAGCGAAGACCTCTTCCTACTAAGAGCATCCGCTACGACGTTCGCCTTTCCAGGATGATACTGAAGGTCGAAGTCATAGTCCTTCAAGAACTCAATCCATCTTCTCTGCCTCAGGTTTAATTCCTTTTGGGAGAAAAGATACCTCAAGCTCTTGTGGTCGGTAAACACCTCAAATCTGACACCATAAAGATAGTGCCTCCAGATCTTTAGTGCATGAACCACAGCTGCTAGCTCTAAATCATGAGTCGGATAGTTCCTCTCATGCTCCTTCAACTGACGAGAAGCATAAGCTACTACCCTCTCTTGCTGCATGAGCACACAGCCTAAACCAATCCGAGATGCATCCGTATAAATGGCAAAGCCTTCTAGACCACTGGGCAATACCAATACCGGAGCAGAAGTAAGCTTAGCCTTCAATAGCTGAAAGCTGCGCTCACATGCCTCAGACCATACAAACTTCTCACCCTTTCTGGTCAGCTTTGTCATAGGGGCGGCGATGGATGAGAAACCCTCAATGAATCGCCGATAGTAACCAGCTAACCCAAGGAAACTACGAATCTCCGAAGGAGTCTTGGGAACATCCCAATCCATAACTGCCTGGATCTTTGCTGGATCAACAGCTACACCAGCGCCGGAGATAACATGCCCGAGAAAGTGAACCTCGCGCAACCAGAACTCGCACTTGCTGTACTTTGCATACAGTTTGTGCTCACGGAGAACCTCTAAGACTAACCTCAAATGCTGACGATGTGTGGTCTCATCCGGAGAATAGACCAACACGTCATCAATAAACACAACAACAAAGCTATCTAAATACGGACTAAACACCCGGTTCATGAGATCCATGAACGCTGCAGGGGCGTTGGTCAATCCGAAAGGAAGAACCAAAAACTCATAATGTCCATAACGGGTTCTAAATGCCGTCTTGGACACATCCTCACTCCTAATCCTCAACTGATGATAACCAGATCGCAAGTCAATCTTGGAAAAGACTGATGCCTCTCGCAACTGGTCAAACAGATCATCAATCCGAGGTAAGGGATACCTGTTCTTCACGTCACCTGGTTTAGCTTCCTATAATCGATGCACAACCGAAGTGACCCGTCTTTCTTCTTGACGAATAATACAGGTGCGCCCCAAGGGGAAACACTGGGGCGAATAAATCCCTTATCGAGCAATTCCTGCAATTGCTTCCTCAACTCGGCTAATTCTGCAGGGGCCATCCGATATGGGGCCTTCGAGATAGGAGAGGTGCCTGGAAGCAACTCTATAGTGAACTCTATCTCCCTATCCGGTGGCAATCCAGACAAGTCATCGGGAAAGACATCTGGAAAGTCCTGCACCACATCGATCTCTGCAAGAGTCAGTGACGAACCAGCATCGGGTACTAGCATAACGCTGGCAAGAAATGCGTCACAACCCTTGTTCACCATACGCATCGCCTTCATGGCAGAGATGACTAACTTTCCCGCTAAGTTCTTTGGCAAGGGATGAGAGAACTCGTCCTCGCCAGGAATGCGGAACACAATCTTCTTTCTACGACAATCCACTAACGCATAGTGCTCCTCTAGCCAATCCAGACCAAGAATACAATCATAGTCCTTCATCTTTAGCAAGAAGAAACACCCATCTAGGAATCTATCCTCAATGCACACAGGTAACGACGGAATGCACTTCCTAGTCGATACCGTACCCGCAGGGGTGTGCACAGACAAAGGGACCTCTAACTCCTCAGACTCTATGCCTGACTCTAGGGCTAACTGCCTAGCGAACCGCTCGGAAATGAACGAGTGAGTAGCACCCGTATCAAACAAAACCCGAGCGTGCACACCGAAAAGTAAAACTGTACCTTCGGTGACATGCTCCGCCTGCTCGGCGTCCTCACGAGCTAACGCAAACACTCGAGCTGGGGCTCGAGGCCTTCCTGGTCGTCCTGTAGCTGGCGCGGCTGCCGCTACTGCTGGTACTGGCGCTCCTCGCTGAGCTTCCTGCTGAAGTCTTGGGCAATCCTTGATCTTGTGGTCGCTGCTCCCACACTTTAGGCATCTACCCGCTATTAACCAACACTCCGAACCTCCATGGGTCTTCCCACAATGGGGACACTCCTTCTTCGCACCGGGGGAACGTACAGAGGGTACCTGATAGTTGCTGACTGCCACTTGTTTCTGCGGTGTCTGGTACACCGTCTTCCTCTTGTCTTGCCGCTGGAAAGTCGCTGCCGGCCTCTTCTGCGAAGCCTTCTTCTCCTCTAGATACTGCTCCATTTCTCCCTCCTGTCTGCAGGCTGCGCTGAGGGCCTCGTCTAGCGTGCGGTGGTCGAACGCCACGAGCCTCGTCCTCAGGGATGGTTTGAGACCCATCACGAACTTCTTGGTCTTCCTGCGCTCATCCTCTACTATGTGCGGTGCATATTTAGAGAGTTCAGAAAACCTTGCCTCGTATTCTAAGACGGTCATCGATCCTTGCGTCAGGGAAAGGAATTCTTGCTCCATCTTGTCCTGGATGTGCTCTGGGACGAACTTGGCTCGGAAGAGCCTCACGAACGCGTCCCACGCCACATCTACTGCTCCGTCCTCAAAGCGCGTACGCAGTAGGGAGGACCACCATACATCAGCTCTCTCCTGCAACACACCTTCATAAGCTCTAACTAACAAATAACAACCAACATTCAAGCATAAACTAAAGCATACCTGTAGCATGTAGGTGGCTAAGGTCACCTTGTCCTCGTCAGGACACCTGATAGCTCGGAAGATTTTCTCGATCTCCCTCATCCAGCTTTCTGCCAAAAGCGGATCACTCTCCCCCTTAAAAGAGGGTGGGGTCATCCTCTTGAATCGCTCCATGATGGAAGGTCCACCATGGTCCTGAGCTGGGGCCTGAGCCTGCTACATTAAACAACAAGCAATATACAATAAACACAATATCATACAATTCAAATAGCAGACTACTTAGTTGTTTTATTATTTTACCTGGGCCTCCAACTGGGCCTGGAGTGCTGCCTGAGTGTGTGCCTGGGTCTGCATGGCTTGCACCAGACCTTGCATGAACACTCCATAATCCACTGGCGGTGGTGGGGGAAGCACAGGACCCTGTGGGGCCGGGGCCTGCTGCTCCGCCCGCTCCTCACGCCTCTGCTCGTCGTCGCGAGCTGGCGCACCTCCACGTCGTCCACGGGAAGCCATGGCTGTAATAAAATTTCAGCCACCATTAGAGCTAGGTTACTAAGTTTTCTAACCATTTTCTTATCTATTTTTCACTTCTTATTAGTGTTTTCTACACATGTGGACATACTTAGCATGCAATGGGGATGATGACTTAGTTATATTCATGTGTAATCTCAACCGGTCGCTCTGATACCAATCTCTGTGACGGCCCTCGTTACACCGGTACGGTTATACCAACCCACGTCGGTATAGCGAGAGTCCTCACAGTGGGACATTTACCCAACGATACAAACAGCTGAGATACACGCGAATATATATAACAGAGTAGCGGAAGTAAAAGAGAACTATCTCCATTCATTCATCATCCACATTAAACATACATGCAGTTTACAATTTGCAAAAAGGAACTAAAATTCACATGATTTAAATTGCTGAAATAGAGATACAAAATGTCCACATATTACATTCTTTTAATGATAGTTCTAATACAATGTCCAAGTACATACTAAGAAGTACACACAATCACAAGGATCTCAAAAGCTGGCTAGTCTCCACGCTCGGAGTCCGTCTCTGCTGCCTCCTCCGAGGGTACGGTGTCACCAACTATACCTGTACGCCGAAGCAAGGAGTGAGTCCAGGGACTCAGCAAGTAACACTATGCATGATATACACGTACAAGTCCTAGTGGTTTCTACACACACATTACATTACAACACATAGCATGCTAGTCCATTTAAGTTTTCAACCTATCATGAAGGTTCTACAATTTTATACATAACGCATGCTTTCAGACTTCAAAAATATAACATTCACCTATCACATGGTCTCTAATCCATTCACTTGTGAACTTTAACCTTATAAAGAACCAAACATGAGAGTTATCAACATGGACAATTTACATACATGAACGGGGAACATAGTTAGCATGGATTCCACATGTTCTTAAGTACCTACATAACTTTTTCACATGCTTTAGGTTGCTGATTTCGCATGGTTCAAAGACTATAAACCTACACATGAAAGCTACAATGTGGCTTAGAACATAACATATGAACAATCCATCATGCCACTTTGCACACATACTCATTAATTGTTCCTAATCATGGATTCTAACACTTTGCACACATAAACATGGGATTGATAACATGCATTTGCTGAATTCATACGGTTTCAGATTTAGCCTCACATGATTTCAATACACATTCACACATCTAAAATTTCACATTTTCTTTTTACACAATTTCCTCTTTTCACATGGTTACACTTTGCACATACACATTCACATGTCACTTACACATTTACACATGGTCATATACACTTTACACATTACACTTTACACATATTTTAGGTGCCGTGACACATAGTCCAAACCACCAAAGAAGGACACATTCACATCACATAACACATAGACACCATCTAGGCAATTCAATGGTGACTCTTGGACTGCGCAGACCGGGAGAACAAGTCTCCACCCTAACCAGTGGTACTTGTCCACCTCCAGGATTTCCCCCTAATGCCCTTAGGGTCACTTAACACAATGAACTTTCTCAGGGGGACTTTTCCCTGATACGGCTCCACTGCCTTCTCGGAAGCAGTATCACATTGGCACAGTTTACACTTTTACACATTTACCGTTTTACACATGGTTTTACACTTGACACTCTTCATTTCATTCACACTTTCTTACTCACATGAACACCTCTGTTTTCCTAACATGGTACTACAGAGTTTTCAGAATTCAACACATAGTAAACACACCAATCATGCTGGGTTAGACAAAATCTAATCACGTTTCGATCATATGTACGAATTATTCATAATTCACATGAAAACACATAACTTTTTATTTACTGTTCCAATTAACCTGAAATTTTAACCACATGCTGTTTTCGGGTTCAAAATCATACCCTCAATTTTTCAGATTTTTCTGAGCTAAATAGGATTTACAGAAAATCAAACACCTAATTAGCACATTATTCACAATTTACGTTAACATGGAATTTACACATCATGCAATTTACCACTTGCTGTTTAGCCATAAGCTACCAACATTTGCATGAAATTAGAGTACAACATTTCCCTAATTCATACATCTATGGATTTAACACTACGAATCATTTTTGCATACTTCTATTCTATCGAACCGAAACTATTAACAAATTGCACAATCATGGATAAGTTTCCTAAATTTGCAAACACACATGCTGACCCACAATCTTCATGATTAAACCGAAATCAAGGCATTACATTAATCTAATCCTGAATCATGGGTTTTGCAAAATGGTTACAAGTCATGCTCACATGTTTACAAGATATTATTATCCCACATTTGCCAACACAACTCACATACATCCACAACCAAATGCACAATATACATAGCTTATAGGGATACCATATATCCTCATCACGAAAATCATAACGAAATTAACGTATAAGAGGGACAGAACAGCTCACTGTTCTGTCCTGAAGAACTAGACGGCGGTCTCTGGCCGCTGACTCAGAGTCAGCGGCATGGTCGATGGACGCCAAGCTCATCACAGGCGTCCAGGGACCTTGCCGTTTACTCAGGTCTGTGCAGAAACACAGACCCGAGCTCTGAAATTTGGGTGAAATGGAGGGTCTAGGACTCGAGGGAAATTCCATAAAAATCATAAAAACCTCCTAGACTCATACGGGGATACCATAGATAGGTCACTTGCCTCTCTAAAAATCCTCCAAGAGTTTTATGGCTCAAAGAAGACCTCCTTGGGCAGTTCCAAGAAGTTGCAGAAGCACCTCCAAGATCGCCTTCCTCCGAGCTCTTGGTTGATCTCCACGCCGAGGGGATGATGGGGAAGCCTTCCCCTATGCTTCAACTTCCTCCTTGATGCAGAAGATCTCCAAATCCAGCTTCAAGGGGTCGGATTTTTGGGTTCAAAAAGGGGTTTTTTCTCACAGAATGCTCTAGGGTTTTTCTCTCTTCTTCTCTCCTCTTGCAAGGGTGAAAGTGAGAAGTGGGGAGAGGCCATTTCGGGTTCAGCATGTAGGAGAGGCCCTCACCCACTCACCATGCCGATTAGACAGCCTGAGAGCCGTTGGGGGACATCCCCCCAATGGTTGCCATGCCTTGTTTCAGAAGATAGCAGCTCTGCTGCGCATGCAGGCCAGAGAAGTTGGCGTCCAGATCGCTGGACGCCGGAGTTAGTGTTGGCGTCCAGGGTTGGACGCTAACACCACCTCAACGGCCTGGGGATTGACGCCAAAAGGTCCTGCGGCCAGAACCCTAATTTATGCAGAAAACCATGCATACCAAGCTTCTATACATGCAATATGTACATGGTATTATATTCACACTATCATCATGCAATACATACATTATTTACGTTTAATATAAACACATGTACACGTATTTATACTATTTTAATATCCACGTAAATACGTACATACATACTCAACACAATATACACACATAAATACGAAAAAAATACGACGGAAATTCGAGGGTCTTACACCTAATCTTGAGGGTAGGAGTCCTACTATGATTAGAGCTCTTTTATATGACTATTTCCTTCTAGTTCCACCCTAATTAAGAGGGCAAGTGGAAGCAAATTTGTGCTCCCCAATTGGACTAGTGTTTAAACTTGTACCATGACCTATTTGACACACTTTTATGCTTAATTAACCCCCTTTAAGGGTGGTTATTAAGTTAGGAATGAGGGTTATGAATGATGGAGGAGTGGGTGGATGGAGAGTGGAGAAAGTAGTAGGAGGAGGTAGTGTAGATGGTCCTGAAGATGATGGACCGGCAGATGAGGGTCTAGCTGAAGAAGATGATGCGAGAGGTTCCTCAAAAGTGGGAGGAGGAGGTTCCTCAAAAATAGAAGTAGATGAGATAGGTGAGGAAGAAGCGGTAGCAGGAAATGGTGTAAGTGAAGAGATGTGTTTTGGAATGGACGTTGTTTGAAGGTTTCAGGTGCTAGAGGGGCAGTGGAAGAGGAAGGAGGAGAAGGAGGAGCTGGCGTCTTAAGAGGAGAAGAAATAGGAGGCTCTGGGGGCACAACAGCAGCTTCTATTGGATCTTTAATCCTGACTTGCTCTGCCTGCACTGGCCCTGATGACCCACTACCAACATCTTCAACCACTAGCCCTGATGGCCCTGAATCTTTAACAGATGGCCCTAGTGGCCCTGACTCCTCAATTGTTGGCCCTGGTGGCTGGATAACTTCTTCATCAGTTGGTCCTGATGGCCCTGATTCCTTAACACCAACTGGCCCTGATGGCCCACCTGCAGGTTCTTCTACTACTGGATGAGTGAGAGCAGGAGGGGTAGGAGTGGACAATTGCACCCTCACAAGATCTGAAAGTTCTGTTACAGATTGCTTCAGGCTACCCAACTCACTTCTCATTCCCCGAAGCACAGCTTTCACCATTGCAATCTCCTTGGCTCCAGTGCTCTGACTAACAAATATAGAGGATATGTCAGATTGTACAGAGCATAAGATCTCCCCTTGTGCATTTAATCTTTCAATTACTGGCTTCAGTTGCATACGAATTTTCTTCTTCTTGGATCTGTGGTGTGCCTTTCTGGTAAGCATTGGAATCTTTGTGGCCACACCCTTGCCTTTATCTCCAGTGCCAACAACTAGCTCCATATTAACATCATCAATACCATCAGAGGTGCTTTCCACGACACCTTCTTAGAATGGATCAGCAGGGGCACTAGCTGTGGGCTCCCCATGAATTTCAGCTTCCTTTTGAATCACAGTCTCCCCTTGAAATGGAGTATCCTCCATCTGAATATCTTCTATGTGGCCTGGTGCCACATCTTCTGAACTGGCTACTGCTACACTGGCTTCTTTCATAGGACTTTCTTTTGTGTGGCCTTGTAACGGCCCTGGATATCTATACCTAATAAGGGTCCACATCTAGATACGTCTCCCGCGATCGGACCAAAGTCTCGCATGGGATATCAGTAACACGTGTCCAGTATGAATATAAAAGACTACAATTATAGTATATAACACAGGAAAGTACAAGTGTATATAACTGTAAACCACAATGTACAATCATCCACAATTACAATATTACATGTCCAATTTAAAGAGTACAACTACTTTGGGCATACCCCAAGGGAGCACAAGCTCAAACGACTAAACTACTCTACTACTGGTGGTACAAGTCTACACTACTCCTGCATAAACCATGCTAACATCGGCCAACACCTGAAACAAACTGTAAGGGAGTGAGCCTCAACAAGTCACTGGCTCAGTAGGGACCTCCCACAAAGAAACACAACTACACAAGAGACCTCAACCCCAAAGGGTCTCACTGCCAACACCAGCAACTAGAACATAACATGCACACACAAGCATGTAAAACTACAACTAATCATAAACACACCGGCTAAACCCCGGTCCTTGAAAAGTAAAGGGAAACACAAGACTAGCTTAACACCGCTAGTCCACCCTTCAACTAAAACACCTCGACCACAAGCCTCACCGGCAAACACACTGCCTAGGCTATGGTCTCACAGGCTCACCACACACACGAAGCATCGGGATTGGTGACAACCAGCCAACACCCGTAAACCATATCGTAATCGGAAACCAATCTATTTAACACGAGGAGAGTCACACCACAAGACCTCTACAGTACGCACGGTCTCACCTCAACACCAGTTGAGGTCGGACTCATGTACCACAACACAACTCTACCCACGAGGGGTACTTGTACCTGCTACCACGAGGTACAACACTAAACCACAGAACCGTGCCACCTCCAGGGCACACCACAATAGTTGACGGTTTCACGGTTATAACCTTAACCAGCGGTTCACACACAAATCACAACCAGTGGTCAAACATGAGTCGATAGGGAGACGATGCCACCACATGGGGACAGACTACTGGTTCATGACGTCAGTATCCAACTCGGACAACAAAGCACAAGAACTACCTCTTAGTCTCACAGTCACGGACAGAAGGTCCAACTGCTGCTCCACAACAACAAGCCAAGAACAGTGGAGACCAACTAACCACCATAACCTGCAGGTCACACACTCCGTAGGCCCAAGCCTGACACCTTTAGAGACTCCGGCCGAGAACTATAAAGTGAGTCACTGGAAATAGGACTAGTTGGGGACCAGTACATCTACTGGTGTCCGTACCCCTACCACGAGCGCGCTACAAGCGACTGCACACCCACAAACACAAGTCGCTGACCACAGTCATCTTTCTCTCAGTCGGACGTACAACTCAAACTCTGGAGTGAGGGTGTCCAGGAAGACGACTCAGACCTCTGAGGTACACACGTACGGGACACGCCCTAAGCACCCGGTGCTAGGGTACCTGACTGAAGAGGTATTCCGGATTAGGCGCTGGACCACCAGACTCAGTAAGCACACAAAGCACGGTATATATACTTTTACGACCTTTATGTACAACCCACGGTACGCAAGTGTAAGGAATGGCTTATCATCGGTCACCCTGTGACTCTTAAGCCATTCTACACACAACCATTCATTAATCATGACTAAACAATATAACTGGGTCATCACATGACCACCAAGACCACACCATAGGCTTATACTTATTAATCATTAAACACTTACCTTCTTACATAGGCATGCTTAATCACGACACATAAGTATACTAACATCGGAACATAAACTCGCCTGTCATTGGTCACCCCGTGACCTCCATGGCAACTCACACTACATATCACATTAATTATTACCAAAGACCCGGGCTAGGTCTACACCAGACCTTCATTGCCCATACCCAACACAGAACGACCACAGAAGCTAAAACATGTCGAAGATAGTCGACGCCTTACAAAATGCGTCGACCAGTTTGGACGCCATACCAAACCTTTTCGCAACAGGGCCAAGCGCCGCGACCATGTCGCGTCGGCCCTTTTAGACGCTATTCCAAAGGTTGTCGCAACAGGCCTTAGTGACGCAACCAAGTCGTGTCGGCCCGACACGACGCCACTAGACCCAAGCCGGTCAAACCTTCGGTCAACCCATAGTCGCGTCCGACCTTGTCGCCACGTTTAATGCTAACGCGACAGACCACAAGGTCGCGACCAGACGAACGACTTAACAGGCACATCGGAAAGCAGAACGCGTCAATGCGATGCGACACATTCAATGAATCGCGGCGGGGACACCAACGCGACTCCAGTTCATCTGTGCGCTCAACTCGCAGACCGAACCCACTCTTCCCCACGGGAAAACCCACAACAATACATATCATTCAATCCATTAAAACCGTAAACAGGTTAAACCTAACAAGGCAAACCACCCATACATGATCCATCCCTTAATCCTCAATCCATTCATGCTTTAAAACCATAAAACCAAGGTAGGAAGTCTCCCTACCGGCAGAAGACGTCGAAGCATGCCAAAACCTCCTCGCCGATGGCACGCCCACGCTCCGAGCATCGTCCTCGCGTGGTTCCCGCACCGCATGTACCACCAGAAGCCGAAATCATCGGAAATCCTCGTCGGAGAAGCTTCACAGCATCTCCCCTGCGCTAGACAGAGCCTCCTCTGCTCTGTCTGGCCGAAACGAAGCTTTTAACACTCTGATCGAAATCGCGTCCAGGGCAGACACCGCATTTAAACCCTTTGAAAGCGTCCCCCCGTCTGACGCCAAACGAACACCCGTGCCACCTGTCACAGAGGCGGTTCTTGGAATCGTTTCCAGCAAGGCCGACGCATTCATAATCGCGTCTCCTTCCTCCGCTGCGATTCCAGACAGTGAACCAGCAGTGCAAATGGGCTGGCATAACCGGCCCACACTACTCACCTTGTGCACAAAAACCACACAAACAGCCCACTGACCTTCTCTTGGTCAAGAGCACCACACGTACACTCGATAAACCCGGATCCGAATGACTGTACTGTAACATTACTAACACCTAAAAAGAAATGTCATCCTCGACATTCAGGGCGAAACCACAGCAAGTCAAACTAACACCTAAAAAGAAACAAAGTCAGACATAGAACTAGTAGGATACATTCTTTGCTGCTCTTGCCTTTCAAATCACTGCATACAGACTACCTTGATCTGCTCATTGTTACACCTCTCCTGTTTTACCGTTCTCTTCCATATTTGCTCTGCTCTTTCTTTCTCTTTATTTCATTTCATACTTGCTCTGCCCAATTGGTATGATCCATTCTTCTTTTACTTTCTGGCTGCAAACAATTCCACCTCGCTGTTGGCGCTTTATCTCCTTCGACTCCGCCTGCTTCCACACTCTCCTGATTGTGCTTGCAACATCCTTTTCTGGGCCGCTTTACTTCCTCAAATTGCTTACTAAACACTATTCTGTTGTAATGCTTTACCATGTCTTAACCTCTTTCAATTCTCAAATTTTCGGTGCTATTTCTTTTTATTTATCATTGCCTGCTGTTATCCTGCCTCATCTGATTTATATTCTTATCTGCCATTTAAAATCATCTTATTTTCCTTGCCCTCTGCAGTGCTATATCTTCTTTATTCATGACTGTCAACTGTTCAATGCTTTATCTTTCTTTATTCTGCCTTTATACATTTAACTGCTAACTTTTCAAGGGAAAAATCACTGTCATTTCTGACTTTCCTGCCTTTTCATGTTGTTCTGCTTCACATTTCTTTAACTCATTTTTCTTAAATTTCACGGTCTCTTGCCCATTTGTGCCAAAATCTTGCAATTCCCCTTTCAAACAAATGAACCTATGGGGTATAGCCCCACCACGCTTCCGCTGCGCTACTCTGATTATGCTGACCACTCAGCACAATTTTTCATAAATTCTATTTCTGATATTATTTTTATTTACTTTCCACTTTCACTATTACTCAAATCCCAACTGGGTTCAATTCTCATTTCATATATTTCTTTATTTATTCTGCTCCATCAACTGCCACTGGCCTGAAACACTGGAGTTTCCTGATCTACTTTTTTTTCTTCTCTATCTCATATATAGGTGCTTCATCTTTAAATTCTGCATTCTGCCTCCATTCTTTTCATTCATGTTCTGCCCCAGCCAAACTCTGACATATCTCTTTCAAATTCCATAATCTGTGCTGCCTGATTCTGTAACCAAACATAACTTCTATTCATTACTAATTCTGCAGTCTTCAATATAGTCTTCCATAGAACCTCCATAAATTATCGTCTGCCACGCATACATCTTTCCTTTTAAATTCTCAGAAGAACTTTACTGTGCATTGTTCCCTGCTTACTCTTTCTTTGCTCAGCTATTCACCTCGGCACCTTCTTATGCAAATCTTTATTAACATAATTTCTTTATACCAACACTATTCATAGCAACTCTTTATTCCTGAACTCATGGATGCAACCAATGCTAATCACACACTGATGTGATATGGCTACCACAACTATTGCTCCTCTGCTATCATTTTCTCATCTAGGGCTGATCCGCTTTATATATTTGTCACAAATCTTCCTTTGCATCTTAATCACATTGTTCACCAAACTATTCCATCATATTATCTGGCGCAAATCTCAACACAAAGATCACCTCTGCTGAGGTTCTCAATCACTTATACACTTAATTATCTTTAATTATACATTACTCTATTCCTCTGTAATTCCATCATAGCTTACTTTATCTCTGTCTTTGCCCATTTCTATTTTTCACTAAACCATTCTTATCAAAATTCATATCTGAAATCACTAATCTTCCTAGCTTCATACTGCAAATTCTTTAAGTAACCAAACTGCCTTTGCCCTTGACACGCTGAGTATCCACTCAATTTATATCTCTAATCTTCCCATTTTTCTGCCATTTCCAACATCCACTAGGTTTACACATAACCTTTTCATAATCTTTTCACTCTTCACAGACCGCATTTCTTACTAATCATCTCGGTTCCTGCTGCTATCAATAGCTGCCTAACCAACACACAATTCACATAACAACAACTTACGTGAAAACCATTTTAAATCACGTAAAACCGCAGACTTACTACCAACAGTGGACATTAATCCATGTATTGGGACATTGTACCTTCAATGTCTTTTCATATTCTAACTGGACCATTGCTCTGATACCAACTGTAACGGCCCTGGATATCTATACCGAATAAGGGTCCACATCCAGATCCATCTCCCGCGATCGGATCGAAGTCTTGCAAGGGATATCACTAACACATGTCCAGTATGAATATAAAAGACTACAATTACAGTATATAACACAGGAAAGTACAAGTGTATATAATTGTAAACCACAATATACAATCATCCATAATTACAATATTACATGTCCAATTTAAAGAGTACAACATACCCCGAGGGAGCACAAGCTCAAACGACTCAACTACTCTACTGCTGGTGGTACAAGTCTACACTACTCCTGCATAAACCATGCTAATGTTGGCCAACACCTAAAACAAACTGTAAGGGAGTGAGCCTCAACAAGTCACTGGCTCAGTAGGGACCTCCCACAAAGAAACACAACTACACAAGAGACCTCAACCCCAAAGGGTCTCACTGGCAACACCGGCAACCGAAACATAACATGCACACACAAGCATGTTAAACTACAACTAATCATAAACACACCGACTAAACCCTAGTCCTTGAAAAGTAAAGGGAAACACAAGACTAGCTTAACACCGCTAGTCCACCCTTCAACTAAAACACCACGACCACAAGCCTCACCGGCAAACACACTCCCTAGGCTATGGTCTCACAGGCTCACCACACACACGAAGCATCGGGATTGGCGACAACCAGCCAACACCCGTAAACCACATCGTAATCGGAAACCAATCTATTTAACACGAGGAGAGTCACACTACAAGACCTCCATAGTACGCACGGTCTCACCTCAACACCAGCTGAGGTCGGATTCACGTACCACAACACAACTCTACCCCCGAGGGGTACTTGTACCTGCTACCATGAGGTACAACACTAAACCACAGAACCGTGCCACCTCCAGGGCACACCACAATGGTTGACAGTTTCACGGTTATAACCTTAACCAGCGATTCACACACAAATCACTACCAGTGGTCAAACACGAGTCGGTACCGAGACGACGCCACCATACAGGAACAAACTACTGGTTTATGACACCAGTATCCAACCCGGACAACAAAGCTCAAGAATTACCTCTTAGTCTCGCAGTCACGGATGGAAGGTCCAACTGCTGCTCCACAACAACAAGCCAAGAACAGTGGAGACCAACTAACCACCACAACCTGCAGGTCACACACCCCGCAGGCCCAAGCCTGACACCTTTAGGGACTCCAGCCGAGAACCCTAAAGTGAGGCACTGGAAATAGGACTAGCTGGGGACCAGTACGTCTACTGGTGTCCGTACCCCCAACCACGAGTGCGCTACAAGCGACTGCACACCCACAAACACAAGTCGCTGCCCACAGTCGTCTTTCCCTCAGCCAGATGTACAACTCAAACTCTGGAGTGAGGGTGTCTAGGAAGACAACTCAGACCTCTGAGGTACACACGTACCGGGACACGCCCTAAGCACCCGGTGCTAGAGTACCCAACTGAAGAGGTATTTCGGATTAGGCACTAGACCACCACACTCGGTAAGCACACAAAGCACGATATATATACTTATACGACCTTTATGTACAACCCACGGTACACAAGTGTAAGGAATGGCTTATCATCGGTCACCCTGTGACTCTTAAGCCATTCTGCACACAACCATTCATTAATCATGACTAAACAATATAACTGGGTCATCACATGACCACCAAGACCACACCATAGGCTTATACTTATTAATCATTAAACACTTACCTTATTACATAGGCATGCTTAATCACGACACATAAGCATACTAAAATCAGAACATAAACTCGCCTGTCATTGGTCACCCTATGACCTCCATGGCAACTCACACTACATATCACATTAATTATTACCACAGACCCGGGCTAGGTCTACATCAGACCTTGATTGCCCAATACCCAACACAGAATGACCATAAAAGCTAAAACGCATCAAAGATAGTCGACGCCTTACAAAACGCGTCGACTAGTTTGGACGCCATACCAAACCTTGTCGTGACAGGGCCAAGCGCCACGACCATGTCGCGTTGGCCCTTTCAAATGTTATTCCAAAGGCTCTCGCGATAGGCCTTAGTGACGCGACCAAGTCGCATCGGCCCGACACGACGCCACTAGACCCAAGCCGGTTAAACCTTCGGTCAACCCATAGTCGCATCCGACCTAGTCGCCACGTTTAACGCTAACGCATCAAACCACAAGGTCGCGACTAGAGGACCGACTTAACAGACGCATCGGAAAGCAGAACGTGTCAACGCGATGTGACGCGTTCAATGAATCGCGGTGGGGACACCCGACGTGACTCCAATTCGTCCGTGAGCTCAACTCACAGACCGAACCCACTCTTCCCCATGGGAAAACCCACAACAATACATATCATTCAATCCATTAAAACCGTAAACAAATTAAACCTAACAAGGCAAACCACCCATACATGATCCATCCCTTAATCCCCAATCCATTCATGCTTTAAAACCATAAAACCAAGGTAGGAGGTCTCCCTACCGGCAGAAGATGTCGAAGCACGCCAAAACCTCCTCGCCGATGGCACGCCCACGCTCCGAGCATCGTCCTCGCGTGGTTCCCGAGCCACATGGACCACCAGAAGCTGAAATCACCGGAAATCCTCATCGGAGAAGCTTCACAGCATCTCCCCTACGCCGGACGAAGCCTCCTCTGCTCTGTCTGGATGAAATGAAGCTTTTAACACTCTGATCGAAATTGCGTCTAGGGCAGACGTTGCATTTAAACCCTTTAGATGCGTCCCCCCTGTCTGATGCTAAACGAAAACTTGTGCCACCTGTCACAGAGGCGGTTCCTGGAATCGAGTCCAGCAAGGCCGACGCGTTCATAATCGCATCACCTTCCTCCGCCGTGATTCCAGAAAGTGAACCAGCATTGCAAATGGGCTAGCATAACTGGCCCACACTGCTCACCCTGTGCACAGAAACCACACAAACAGGCCACTGACCTTCTCTTGGTCAAGAGCACCACACGTAGACCCGATAAACCTGGATCCGTATGACCGTACTGTTACAGGCTTGGTGCCACATCTTCAAAAACAACAGCTTCCTAGCTAACTTCCATACCAGTAACTTTAGCATGAATAATTGGAGTGATTTCTACATGAATTTCTTCCTGCCCCCCCTGAATATTAACAACAGTCTCCAAAACTTCGTCAATGACAGATGCAATGACTGTTGAGGGGGATTCAACTCGAGATGACTGCCCAATGGGCTCTATATGCTCAGGAGCAATTTGTTCTAATCTTCTTGCACTTGCCACTGGTTCTTCTATTCTGACTGCTTCTTCCTCTTCTTGGACCACAAGAATTTCTGGGACCTCTCCAATAATTACCTCTCCTTCTGCCATAGAGGTCTTGGTCCAAACACTTCCTGCTAGAGAAAAACCACTTTTTTTTTTAAATTTCTTGACCTGATAGGCTGGCCCATCTTCTCCATCACTTCTCCCTTCAAATCAATACCATAATGATTGAATATCCTTGTCAGCAAATGTGCATAAGGGAGTGAGACATTTAGCTTATTCTTTCTGTCCCATATCATATCTGCAGCAAATCTCATTCTTTCAACGATCACTTGAGCCATATTAATATCTTGATTCTGGATTGCCCAAAACATCATATCTGAGTCGGCTTTAGGGCAAGTTAAGAAAGTGGCACTCCTTGGTACTAGAATCTGGCATACAATAAAGTGGAGGATCCTGTTGAATGCATTCAGCTGATTGATATCTATCTTTCCATCTTTTAATTTGTACTCTGTTCCGATGATACCTAAACCCTTGGCATGAATATTCACACTGTCTACTCCACTACGATCGACTGTAGATACACCAAACAGACTCTCCAGAAGATCATAGGTGATATGGATAGGTGTACCTTCAACTGTGGAGGTAAGGGACCCGTCTTCATCTATCTTCAGAGATGTGTAGAACGCCTTGACTAGGTTCGGATAGCTTGGCTCAGAAATTGTGACTAGCCATGACCACTTCATCCTTTGAACAACTTCCACAACACTGTGCATCCCATTCTTCTCTAGATGTGCAATATCTACAGCCTTGTTACCACACACTTTAATCTTGACTGGTGCAAACCTTTCCTACTACTCTGCTGTGAGGAAGGCGACGTTGTATCCACCTATGGTGCCGGAACTCCTAGAAGCAGCCATGGATTTGAACAAGAAAAGTTTCTGGATGATCATGGGGAGGAATGGAACAGAAGCCCTCAAGAAATCTTGGCGGGAACAGAGAGATCCTTCGAAATCACACAGTGAGGAATCTAGAATCGATAGGGTTTTATCGCTCCAGACAAGTCGAAAGAGAAGAGAGAGAGAGATGAAATCGATATGGCATGGATTTCGGGCTTTAACAACAAGACATAAAGGCGCTTTTGAAATGACAGAGCAATAAATGCAGATAACGACAAAAGAGATAATAAAGAACTCATTTCAAAACGTCATAGCAATTTATGACGCAAGCAATAGAGGATTTGCTTAAATCCAATGAGAAGGATAAATATTATTCTGAAAAATTATTATTCCAGTTACATACAGTCATATCTTTTACACATTACACATACCTAGCTCCCTTCTAAGAGACGTAAATCTCTCTTCAGGTAAGACTTTTGTAAAGATATCTGCTAACTGATTTAACGTATCTATAAAATAAATATTTATATTTCTATTAGCTACATGATCTCTAATGAAATGATATCTAACCTCTATATGTTCGTCCTAGAATGCTAAACTGGATTCTTGGTGAGATTTATCGCACTAGTGTTGTCGCACAGCAATGGGATGATCTTGATGTGCAATCCATAGTCCTTAAGCTGTTGTTTTATCCATAAGAGTTGAGTGCAACAGTTCCCAGCAACTACGTACTTAGCTTCAGCTGTTGATAGTGCTACTGAATTTTACTTCTTTGAAGACCATGAAATCAAGCATCCTGTAAGAAATTGACAACTGCCACTGGTGCTTTTTCTATCTACCTTGCATCCAGCATAGTCAGCATCAGAATATCCAACTAAACTAATTTCACATGATTTTGGATACCATAGATCTAGATCATGAGTTTTAGATAAGTATCTATAAATCCTTTTAACATATATTAAATGGGATTCCTTAGGATCAGCCTGATACCTTGCACTCATACATACACTAAATAGAATATCAGGTCTGCTAGCTGTCAAGTAAAGTAATGATCCTATCATACCTCTATAAAGTTTTGATCAACTTTCTTACCTTCTTTCTCACTATCTAATCTGGTGGATGTGCTCATTGGAGTGGACAGTGGTTTAGCATTGTCGAACCCAAATTTCTTCAATAATTCTTTGGTATGTTTTGCTTGATAGATATGTGTACCTTCTTTGCCTTGCTTGATTTGTAATCCTAGAAAGTAGTTGAGCTCGCCCATCATGCTCATCTCGAATTCTCCCTGCATGAGCTTCTCAAAATACTTGCACAAGGATTCATCAGTAGAACTGAATATAATATCATCTACATAGATTTGCACAAGTAATATATTTTTAACTTTAGATTTAATAAACAATGTGCTATCTACCTGACCTTTGATAAAACCATGGTTTAAGAAGAATGCACTAAGCCTTTTATACCATGCTCTAGGTGCTTGCTTTAAACCATATAATGCTTTATGTAATTTAAAAACATGATTTGGAAAATCCACATCATCAAAACCAGGCGGTTGTTCTGTGTAGACTTCCTCCTTTATATATCCATTTAGAAATGTAGATTTTACATCCATTTGAAAAACTTTAAATCCAATGCAGATGCATAAGCAAGTAAATTCGAATAGCCTCTAGTCTAGCCACTGATGCATAGGTTTCATCGAAATCTATGCCTTCCTCTTGGGAATAGCCTTGAGCAACCAGTCTAGCCTTGTTTCTAGTGATAACACCAGCTTCATCTAATTTGTTCATGAACACCCATTTGGTGCCAATCACAGGATGATCTGATGGTCTCGGAACAAGGGACCACACTTGGTTTCTCTTGAACTGATTAAGTTCATCTTGCATGGCTAAAATCCAAGATTCATCAGACAGTGCTTCATTGACTGTCTTCGGCTCAATCTGGGATACAAATGCTAAGTAATCGCAAGGAATAACATTACCTCTTGTTCTTACCCCAACTGATGGATCTCCAATGATATTATCTTTTGGATGATCCTTCTTGTATCTCCATTTCTTTGGAAAATCATTATGAGTTATTTCTTTCTGTTGTAGTTCTTCCAAGGGTGGATCTTCATGATCTTCGATGGTTGCTTCCTTCAGTTTCTTGGAGAGATTTTCTGCATTTTCATCATCACTATCTACTTCCTTTCTCAAGGAAGGGTTAGATTCATAAAAAATAACATGAACAGTTCGTTCAACTAATAAACTTTGTTTATTAAAAACTCTATAACCTTTAGGTTTGGAAGCATACCCCATAAGGATTCCTTCATCAGATTTAAAATATAACTTACCTATGTCTCTCTTACCATTATTATGAATATAGCATGGACATCCAAATGTTCTGAAGTGGCTGATCTTGGGCTTTCTTTGTTTGTACGGCTCATACGTTGTCTTCTACAGGATTGGCCTTATCATAACTCTATTAATGATATAACAAGCTATGTTGATAGCTTCTGCTCAGAAGTATCTTGGAAGATTCTATTCTGATAGCATAGTTCTGGCCATATCCAACAAGGTTCTATTCTTCTTTTCAGCTACTCCATTCTGCTGAGGTGTCCTTGGTGCTGAGAAGTTGTGTTATATTCCTTGATCATCACAAAATTCTACAAATTTATTATTTTGGAATTCTCCTCCATGATCTGAGCAAATGCTTATTATGCTGAACTTCTTATCCTTCTGAACTAACTTACTGAACTTCACAAAGCTTTCGAATGTGTCATCTTTGTGTTCCAAGAATGATACCCATGTAAATCTTGAGTAATCATCTACTATTACAAATCCAAAGTTCTTTCCTCCTTGGCTTTTAGTTCTCATAGGTACAAACAAATCCATATGAAGCAATTCCAGTGGTTTGGAGGTAGTTACCACTGTCTTTAATTTGAAAGAGGATTTTGCATGCTTCCCTTTTGCACATGGTTCACAAACACCTTCTATTCTTGAATTTATCTTGGGCAAACCTTCCACTAGATTACGCTTGATAAGCTTTCTAATTCCATCCAAGCTGTAGTGACCTAACCTTCTGTGCCATAATTCTGCATTTTGATCTTTATTTGCTATTAGACAACCATCTTGATCCTTTAATTCTTCTAGGTGTAGGACATACAAGTTCTTTTCTCTGCTGGCTTCGAAAACAGTTGCACCATCCTTCATAATTAGGCATTTAGACTCCCGAGACATGATTTGGTGATCCTTGTCACACATCTGGTTGATATTTATGAGATTGTGCTTGAGTCCTTTGACACATAAAACATCTTCTACGAGGGTTTTGTCTAGACTTCCAATAGATCCACAACCGATCACTGAACCTTTTCCATTATCGCCATAGGTCACTGTTCCTTCTTCATCTTTGATGTATGAAAACAATCTTTTGTTTCCAGTCATGTGCCTTGAACATCCGCTATCAAGGTACCACTTTGATGCTCTAAGAGTTACCTACAATAAATCACTAAGATTTAGGTACCCAAGTTCTTTTGGGTCCTTCCTGGTTAGTTTCCTCACTTTTTCTTTTAGGAATCCACTTTAAGTGTTTAGTTGTACAAGTTATTTTAGTGTGTCCTAATTTATTACAGTGACTACAACATGATATATTATTCACTATTTTAATTGATTTGTATTTAATGTTAGATTTATAGTCAATATTTTGTTCGGCTATAAATTTTGGCGTTGGATAGATTTTAGGATGAATAATTGTTTCTTCATTGTCAGGTGGAGTGTATCCTAAACCATACTTTTTCCTACCTGATCTTCTTGCTCCTTTTAATATTAGAGATGATTTTCCATTTGTGAATTTTTCAATTGTGTTAGTTAGGTATTCATTATCTTTTGTTAGTGTGTCAACTTCCTTTTTAAGTTTACTTAAAGTTTCCTGGTTTTCCAGATTTGTTATTTGTTCATTTTTAATTTTTAGATCTTCACATAACAGTTCATTTCTTCTTTTTAATTCAGAGATTTGTTTTTCTAGTTGCTCAATTTCAGATTTTAAATCTGAGTTGGTGATTTCTAAGCATGCATGATTTTTCTTGGTAGTTTTTAATAGCTTGCATACATTTTTATACTTACTGTATAATTCATTGAATGCATCTTCTAGACTATCTGAATCAGACTCATTGCATGTAGTAAAAGATGAATCAGAGGTTACCTTTTCATCAGTGTTTGCCATAAAAGTCAGGTTGGCTTTTTCTTCTTCATCATCGTTGGAGCTTGACTCACTGTCTGAGTCACTCTCGTTGTTCCATGCAGACACCATGGCTTTCTTTTTGTATCTTTTGAACTTCTTTGAGTTGTCTTTCTTCTTGAACTCAGCCTTCTTCAGCTTTGGACACTCAGTCTTGATGTGTCCAGGCTTCTTGCATTCGTAGCATATGGGTTCCGACTTCTTAACATCCTTAACTTCAGGCTTCTTAAAGTCTCTCCCTTTCTTGAAGTACCTTCTTTGACTGATATTTTTTCTTGGCCAGAATACGCTGCAGTCTTCTAGAGAGAAAAGCTTCCTCATCTTCGCTATTCTCATCACTTCTTTCATTTTCTGATTCTTCTTCGGAGCTGCCTTCTGTAGCCTTGAGTGCGTTGCTATGCTTCTTCCTGCTGGAGGATTCTCCAAGCCTCTCCATGTTTATCTCATGGGCCATTAGTGATCCAATGAGTTTTTCGAGTGACATTCTTTTTAGGTCATTGGCTTCTTCTATGGTTGTAACCTTTGGAGTCCATGAGGCTGGTAGGGATCTTAGTATCTTTCTCACCATGTCTCCGAGATCGTAGGTTTTTCCAAGCCCAGCCAGACCATTGGTGATGTCTGTGAATCTACTGTACATTTGTGTAATGGACTCTCCTGATTGCATTTGGAATCTTTCTTATTGAGCTACCAAGATGTCTATTCTTGTTTCTCTTACTTTGTCAGTTCTTTCATATGTAATTCTGAGCTTTTCCCACATCTCCATAGCTGACTTGCATGCTGAGATTCTGTTGAATTCTTTCTTGCTTAGCGCACAACATAGTATACTTTTGGCTTTGCTATTAAGGGATATTTTCTTTTTGTCTTCGTATGTCCAATTTTCTCTATTGTTGAGTACTACTAAGTCTCCTTCTTCAATAATAGACCAAAGTTGGAAATCGAGACCTTGCAGAAAGAACTCTATTCGAGTCTTCCAGTAATTGTAGTCTTCACCATCAAATAGAGGAGGTCTGTTGACGGATTGACCTTCTACATACCCTTAACCTGCCATTTATCTTTGCTCTTCTGACCGTGAGATCTTCTTTCTTGAAGAGACTTGGCTCTAATACCACTTGTTGCCCAGATAGCAAGCCCAGAGGGGGGGGGGGTGAATGGATTGCTAAAATTCTTTCTAGATTAAAACCTGTCAATAAAAATGCTTAACAGAAAAACACTAGGATTTATAGTTAGTGTTAGTGAGAATGAAGAGAAATAACCAAACACACAAACAACAGAAGATTTTTATCCTGGTTCGGACCTCCTATCCCAAGGAGTCTTACGTCCAGTCCCCAAGCAACAACTTGGGATTTCACTAACCAAGGGTACTTTCCCCCTTAAGGACTTTTACACATCCAGCAGTAGTTGGCCTTCTCTTCTACCCTGAAGAGGTACAAACCAACACCTGATGCAACAGGTCTTCCTTCTTCAATGAAGGGAATAACAACCACCTGTTTCCTACAGGTCTTCTCTTCACAACCGAAGAGGAACACACACAGAGAATGTGAGTAAAAGGCGAATGGCCCCTAGACCAAGCTTATAAGAAATTTCTTGATCTGAGGCTGAATCTGAGAGACAAAGATTTGCAACAAGAAAATCTCTCAGAACTACACTTTCTCTCCAAAGACTAAGCAAATGAAAAACGGAGAGCTGAGAGCTAAAAATTGGTTCACTGGAAGGAGTGAGCTCTTCTTGCTGATGCTCGCAAGTGCTTGATCGTTTTGAGTGTATCTCTTGTATATCTTCATGGAGTCATCAGTCTTCTATATATCTTCACTTGAGAATATAGCCATTGAAGTGTCCATTGTCTCTTTGTTTGAAGCACGTTAGACTGTATGGTCCGAGGTGTGAACAGGTAAGCCTGCATTCATTAATACTCTAGGAGACACATACGCAAAGAGAGGATTCATCCAGATATCGTTTACTTCAGGTTATCCAACGTTGTAAGATATGGTACTGGCAAAAGACCTGCACACAATAAATACCAACACGTAGATAGCTAGACTGTCTCTTTGATGTCAGTCAACGTTAAAATTCATGCTATAAGAATGTACACCAAAATAGACATGCCATTTTGTCACCCTAAAAAGCGTTCGCTATAGAAATATAGGTGTAGAATGCACACGGATATGTGGCATGCAAAGATGTGTACAATCACAATAAATGTTACGTGGTGCAAGATACAAATATATACGCGGGAAGACTTGAACTCCACAGTCTTTTGAAAATATGTTTGAACATTATAAGGAATAGTTATTTTCAAATTTATCTGAGAAGATGATAACAAAAATGTATGACAATTCATTCAAACCAAAATCGTTGTGAAGAGAGTTGATGTATTCATGAAATCGATGTTATATACCATGCATAAATGAAATCCATGGTGAAATGAAATCGATGTGATAATCATAATTCATGTATAGATGAAATTTATGTTGTACTTGTGAAATCGTTTGTATTGGGAAATCGTTGTTCAAGTATAAGCAAATCATTCGTCAAGCAAATCGTTGTTCAAGTATAAGCAAATCATTTTTCAAACAAATCGTTGTTCAAGTATCATAAAATCGTTCTTCAAACAAATCGTTGTTCAAGTATGAGCAAATCGTTCTTCAAGCAAATCGTTGTTCAAGTATGAGCAAATCGTTCTTCAAGCAAATCGTTGTTCAAGTATGAGCAAATCGTTCTTCAAGCAATCGTTGTTCAAGTATAAGCAAATCGTTGTTTAAGTATAAGCAAATCGTTGTTTAGGTAGATCAAATCGATTGTTATTTGAGTAAAGGCGAATCGTTGTTTAAGTGATAGCGAATCATTACAACGATCTTACCGAATTGTTATAGTGATCAAATCATTGTTTGACTTATCGAATCGTTGCAGCGATCAAACCGTTGTATAACTTACCAAATCGTTATAGTGATCAAATCGTTGTTTGACTTATCGAATCATTGCAGCGATCAAATCGTTGTATAACTTACCAAATCGTTATAGTGATCAAATCGTTGTTTGACTTATCGAATCTTTACAACGATCAAATCATTGTATAACTTACCGAATCGTTATAGTGATCAAATCGTTGTTTTAACTTATCTATGAAATCGATAAAGAGACCGATCGTTATTTCACTTATAAAACCAATGTTCTATCAAGGAATCAATGTGTACTAAGAATGAATACTTTGAACTGTAAATAACAGTGTGTGAGAGTAACTTACAGATTTTGCTTGACTTATTTCCTGTGGATGAACTTCAGAAAAGATTGTTAGAAAATATTTATTAAGGTTTTGTTAATCACAAAAAAAATGAATATAATAAATAAAATTATATGGGGATGGACTGATATGGGGATGGACTGATCATCATAGGAGTCCTTGGTGATGAAAATCTATGGGAAATTCCTTGTTCCCTGCAAAGTTTTTCAAAGTCAGCATTTTCAAACTCACCTCCATGATCAGACATGTTAGAAATTATTTTAAACATTCCTTCCTGATGAATTTTCTTGTAAAAATCATGAAATTCTATGAAGGCATCACTCTTGTGAGCAAGGAAGAAAACTTCAGTAAATCTAGAAAAAGTCATCAACAAGAACATATCCAAACCTTTTTCCATTTAGACTGTTTGTTCTTGTGGGTTCAAACAAATCCATATGAATAAGCTCAAAAGGTCTAAGATTGACTTTCATATCTACTTTTAAAAGATTTTCTTGTTTGCTTACCTTGTATGCATGCTTCACAGATTTTAAAGTTTTGTTTGAAGGAAATTTCAGGTAAGTCTTTCACCATGTTGAATTTTACCAACTTATGTAACATGTTGTAGCTAGCATGACCTAGTCTACGATGCCATAAACATGCAAGATCATTTTATTGGCGGTAAGACATAAATTGGTGTTTTTGGGTTCATCCAGGTCAACCATGTAAACATTATTAATTCTTTTTCCAGAAAACTTTACACAGTTTGAATTTGGTTCAAAAATTGTACAACCAAGGGAGTCAAAAATTACCTTGTGACCCTTGTCACAGAGTTGACTTATGCTCAAAAGGTTGTACTCTAATCCTTCCACCAAAAGTACATCATCAATTGAATTTGAAGAATTTCTGCCTACCTTACCTGAACTGACAATCTTACCTTTGTTATTGCCACTGAATGTTACATAATCAGCTTTCCTTTCGGACAAAAGATAGAATTTGTCTTTGTCTCCTATCATATGTCTTGAACAGCCACTATCAAGGTACCACTTGTTGTTCTTAGCTGTAAGACATACTCACAAAATAATCAAAGAAAAATCTTTGGAACACAAGTACATTTGGGTCCCTTCACATCACCTAGTTCAAGCACATAAGAAAATAAATTTTTCAGAATCCAAGCTTGCCGCTTCACAGTGGGTTTGATGATGTTCTTGATTTCATGTTGTTTTTTATTTTATTCTGTTATTTTTAGGAATTTTTAAAACATTATTTCTCTTCATTTTCATGGATTTTCTTTCATAGTTCCCACCAATGTTTCTTTGATGAAACTAAAGATTATTCTGACTGCTAAACCTTTTAGCATATTCAGACTGACCAAATTTAGCAAAACCATAGGAATGTGTCGACACTCTGTAGGGATAGTGTCGACCTGCATGACTCCACCTAGACATGTTTTGTGATTTTGTATAAGTAGGTGTTGACCTACCATGTGTCCATCTACTTTGTGGCATGATATGTGAAGGTGTTGGCCTATCATGAGTCCACCTGAACATATTCTATGGTCTAGTGTATGAATGTGTCGACCTATTATAAGAATAGTGTCGATCTACCCAATCAGGTGACTTCCAATTTTTGTTCCCTTGTGGCATTGGTTTGATTCCAGCACCTGTTTTATTCTTTTTATTTGACTTTCCAATCTCAAAATTTTTTACTGTTTCTTTCTTCTCATTTCTTTGAATGCTTTTCTCATTAACTTGTTTTCTTGATGTGGAAGTTTCTGAATTTTTTGAAGAAATGAATGTGATGGTTTTCAAGCCTATTTCTTTCTTCTTTGAAGGATCAAAGCCTAACCCTTCTTTGTTAAAATTTACTTTTGTTCCAAGCAAAACTTCCAGATTATTCTTACCACTCACAAATTTCTCTAAGGCTTGTTGTCTTCTAGTCACTTCTTTTTGAAGAATTTGAAGTTCCTCCTTCATCTTAGTGTTCATACTTTTTAGTGCATCATTTTTTTCAGCAGCAAGAGCTATCTCTTTGACATTTTCAGTATTTATGTTTTCCAATTCACTAACAGTTTCTTTTAGAACAGTAATTTCTTGAACCAATTCTTTTTCTTTCTCTTCCACTAAGGTATCATGAGCAATATGATTTATTTTATTTTTAGCACTTTATTTCCTTTTTTAATCGCATCATATTGATCTAGCAGTTCAAAGTACACATGCTCTCAATCACTGAAGGAGAAATCTTTAAATGGAGAGTTTACCTCTTCTTCATCTCTGTCTTCTCCTTTTGCCATCAGATAGATTTTTTTGTTGTGATTTCTCAGCCTCTGAACTCTCGTCATCATCATTGTCTTCTTCCTCACTCCATGTCCCAACCATAGCTTTTTATTTACTTTTCGTCCATTTGGGTTGTGCTTTCTTCAGAGCTTCAGGACATTCATATTTCACATATCTTGGTTTCTTACAATTGTAACAAACCACTCTGTCAGATCTCTTATTCATATGCTGTTTGGGCTTTGTGGAGTTACTTACCTGTGATTTTTTTTTCAGAAATCCCTTACCCTCTTTCCTCAGAAATTTTTTGAATTTTCTCGTAATAAGGGCAAACTCACCTGAAGCATCTTCAGAAGTAGATGACTCACTTTCTTCAGTAACTTCTTTAATATTGGGACTCGCCTTGAGAGCAAGTGGCTTCTTCTTCTTAACATCTTCTTCAGCTCTCTTCAATCCCAACTCATAAGTCATCAATGAACCATTAATTCATCAACAGAAGTGGTAGACAAATTTCTAGATTCTTCAATTACTGCAGCTTTAGGATGCCAATATGAGTTAAAGACTAGTTCTTTCTCTGTATAAGTCTTCCCTAGATTCTTTAGACCATTTGTTAACAGAGTTAATCTTCCATACATTTCAGAGATTGTTTCATCATGCTTCATTTTGAAGGCTTGATATTTGAAAACTAGCATGTTTGCTTTTATTTCTTTTACCTTTGACGTACCTTCATAAATCACCATCAGGTGATTCCAGATTTCTTTTGCACTTGTACATGATGATACCCTTCAAAACTCTGTAGGATGGAGTGAACACTGCATGATATTCATCGCACTCCAGTTAGCTTTTGACTTCTTTATCTCTTCTTGAGTCCACTTCTCTTCATCTTCAGACAACTCATAAGGTCCATTGCTACCACTCTCCAAATGTGATGATCTTGTGCTCGCAAAAATACCTGCATACGAGTTTTCTAGTATGCATAGTTAGTACCATCAAAGTAGGGGGGTCTATTCACAGAAGACCTTCAGCAGTATAACCTCTAGACTCCATATCACACAGATCTCTTCTGGTTGTAAAACCACATAAATTGGAGAGCCTAGCTTTGATACCACGTGTTGTGTGTGTGGAAGGAATATCTAGAGGGGGGGGTGAATAGATATTGACCAATTAAAATTAAAACCTCGAGATTAGGATTAGATCAGAAGAAACAACTTAACCAATGCACATCAAACCACACAATGCAAGCAATATTTTTAAGGTGGTTCGGCTCCAGTGTGGAGACCTATGTCCACCCCTCACTAAACCAGTGAGGCTTCACTATCAACTCAAATGTGTGAGACTCTCACACAACTGCTGATTCACAACTTCTAACAAACTGTTGATTCACAACTTCAAGATTGTTCCAGATCTTACAATCCTTACACACACAATGTAGGATCAAACCATCTACACCAATTGGAGAAAACAGCCAAACAGATTGATATCAAGAAGAAATTGGTAAAATTAAACTTGAGAGAGGTCTGAAGAAGTGCAGAAATAAGCAAACGCTCTGTGCTAAAGTTAGTGCTAGTTATAGGTGCCCTACAAGCCAATTCACGTGAGTGACGGCACTTGTAATTATGTACATATCTCTTGGTAATATTATAATGGTATTTTCTCACTGTATATTCCATGCATTTGTATACTGTGATGTCCATAGGTCTGTGCAATGGGAATTGGATCATGATGAGATCATGATAATGAGGCCGATTCTCTTTAAACACAGATCCTAAATATTCCTAGTCGTAGGTCACTCAAGACGGACATTGAGATGACCGGAAAGACTGGTGTGCCATATACCTATCCATATGATGGAAGCAGCTGTTCTCATAGCTGCTTGTGTGGAGACACTAGGATATAGTGCAGGTGCTTATTAGAGATGAGTTCACTGAATGATCCGTTCTCGGAATGCTATATAGTTAATGATACCTGATTTCAGCTAGCAATTCCGTAGCCTCAGTTGTGTAACTGGTCCTTAGACTTGAGACACTAAAGATATCTTGTTTGAGTACTCCATTCTTTGATACTGGATTTATAGGTCTGGATGTTCCAGGTCTAGTATAGCCAGTCATTGGGAATGGTAGCCAACCTTACGAAGGCAATTATGTGTCAATAAAGGATCATCCACTCTCGATATCGTGAGAGGAATATCCCATATTGTCTTACTCAGACAAATCCCTGGCCAGGGTCAATTGGATTTAGTGAGAAGGAGTTCTCCGGAGAATCCGATAAGAGTTTGACTTTAACAGATTCCGTATAGGCCTGACAACACCATGCCTAATATACGGTCTCTGGGATAATAGACGGATGAGGACTAAGATACACGGTAACTGTGGGCAGACAGGTCCAATGGATTTGATCACTCGTATCGTCTGGGGATTATGGCATAGTGGCCTAGTATGTTCATAATCGATGAGTTGAGTGAATTATTATGGAGATAATAATTCACTAAGTCAGAAGGAGTTCTGACGAGTACAACTCACGGCCAGTTCGATATTGGGCCTAGAGGGTCACACATAAGGTGGATAACGCGATGAATAGAGGATTGGATAAAAGTTATCTAATAAGCCTTATTTAACCCATTATGGACCTATTGGGTAAGACCCAATAAATCTTGACAAGGATATATTAAGGGAGCATACCAGGATCATGCCACCTCACCCCCTTCTAGAAGGAGGACACCTCATCATTACCCATGATGACATGATGAGGTGTCCCTGCGAGGTGTCCCTTGTCATGATTACATGATGAGGTGTCCCTGCGAGGTGTCCCTCTTGTCATCATGACATGATGAGGTGTCCCTGTGAGGTGTCCCTCTTGTCATGATGATATGATGAGGTGTCCCTGTGAGGTGTCCCTCTTGTCATCATGACATGGCGAGGTGTCTCTTGTCATGATTACATGGTGAGGTGTCCGTCTTGTCATCATGACATGATGAGGTGTCCCTGCGAGGTGTCCCTCTTGTCATCATGACATGGCGAGGTGTCCCTGTGAGGTGTCCCTTGTCATCATGACTTGATGAGGTGTCCTTTTTTGGCTCTCTATAAATAGAAGAGGTTCTCTTTGAAATTCATAGGCTAGAACTTGAGAAGAGAAACCACCCACTTCATCCCCCCTTCCCGTCTCTCCCTCCTGTGCTCTCCCTAGGCAAGTGGAGGACTTGGAGGGCCGAGCCCTCTTGTTGTTGCTCCTACTTGCTGCTATTGGCCGCTGTGTGGAGTTGCACGACTAGGAGGAGTGGCACCACCGGTGTAGGAGGGGTCATCGTCATCGCCGATCATCCACTGTGTGGATACCGCTAGAGGGAGTCTCGCGAGAGCTCCTTCAAACAAGGACTAGTTCTGCGCTTTAGGGGATATACGATCTCCCCTAGGTGAGATTGTCTCACGCCTTATTTGTATGTATGTTTACATACACCGTACATCATAGCCCGATCAAGTACATAGACGGAAATCGATTTTTGTTTTACTTCCGCTGCGCATGTGATGCCCCAAGTCGATTTCCAACAGTGGTATCAGAGCCAAGGTTAGGCTATGATGTTCGGGTTTTGATATTTTGATCAATTCAGATCGATTAAGAGTTAATCCATGTATTAGATTAAGAGTTAATCTAATAGTAATATTAGTTAAAGTGTTTAATTAATTTCTAGTAGCTTATATATATGCATGTGATGTGTATATTGTGGGCGGATGATCATGGACCTATGTGTGGATGGTGATTCATTGGGGTCTGCGAGCCCCCTTCTCTTCTCATTAAAATCGTTGTGTATTTCTGCCTCTCCCAATGGTGTAATTCCCCTTGATATGATCAAGGTTTCTTAATTGATTAAATGTACATTTTTGGGCTTGCGTGCCTATAGTTATTTGTAATTATTTGAAATCACTCTCGGAGGGGCGGCAGAAGTGTAGAATTACCAACGAAGCTAATGACGATGAGGAGGATGAACACCATGCATGGGATGCGTTGGGTACACACATAGGGTTTTGTGATCAAGTCTTTTGGCTCAGGCTTGATCATGCTAGAATTTAGTCCATGATCATCCGGTGTGGTTATTTATATATATGATTTATATTCTTTTCCGCACCTACTAAGTACATATTTGCATGCGATGTAAGTATATGCTAAATATATGTGTGGGACGTGTATTATTTAGCTATGAGACCACTCAAATAAAATAAAAACCCCTCTACTTTTAATATATTAAGTCGGCAAGCGTGTATCAATAAGATTGACTCACGTGGCCTTCCATCATTATAGGGCAGACATCTTTTTCTCGATATAGAATGGGTTGGCGGAGTCACTCCGGGCTCACCTATATTGGGATTTGATATCTACCCTACGACATGGAGATGTTACTGGTGACTTGAGGACATGGTATGCTTGGCCGAGTCCCTCGGGAGCATATCACCAAATCAAACTCATCTTGTAATGATGGTGTTGACTTAACCAAACATCATGGTTGGCAGAGTCCCTCTGGGCCATGGTGATTTGGAGGCCAAATTATGACAGGAATCACAAGAGTTGTGATTGACAAGAGTTGCCTACCATTTGGGCTTGGTATGATTGGTCGAGTCCCTCGAGGTCATGTCAAGATGCCAAATTGGATCCCGATCCCCACTAGGAGTTTTCCGGAAACTTCCAATTCACATGCTAGAGGGTGTCATGTGTCTTGCGAGAAAATAGTGGGATAAAATTGAGATAAAAATCCATGTCTTAATTTTCTACAAATCCAAAAGTCTGCATGTTATTTATTTCCGCTACATCTTTATTTTTCAGAAAAATGTCGCTTGCAAACCCACTCCGTAGCATATTAGATGCCAATCGTCTCACTGGTCCTAACTACGCTGATTGGCTTTGGAACCTGAGAATTGTTCTTACGGCGGAGAAAATTGCGTATGTCCTCGATGAGATCGTGGCCGAGCTAGTGGAAGGGACTAGTGAGGAAGTTATTTCTCACTATAAGAAGTATAAGGAGGACTCGATTCTTGCTCAATTTATATGTTAGCCTCTATGACCCCGAGCTGCAAAGACAGCATGAAAGATGGAAGCTCAATCCATCATGCTGCATCTTCGCACCTTGTTTGAGGAGCAAGGACGGACTCAAAGATATGAGATATCAAAGAGCCTGTTCAGGATGAGGATGACAGAAGGGCATCGGTTCAGAACCATGTCCTAAAGATGATTGAGTGGATCGAGAAGCGCACAGGTCTAGGACTTCTCCTCGAGGATGACCTGTGTGGATCTAATACTTCAATCCCTTCCAGATTCCTTTTCACAGTTCATTATGAATTTCAATATGAACAAAATAGTGGCAACCCTACCTGAGCTCCTTAATATGTTGAGGGAAGCTGAGGGTTCCATTAAGAAGGAGAAGCCAGTTCTCCATGTTGATGAAATCAACAAGAAGAGGAAGGCACGGAAGACCCTTAAGAAGGGCAAAAGCAAAGGCAATAAAGCGGGCAAGGCAAAGGTTGCCAAGAAAGACCCGACCAAGGATAAAGGAAAGTGCTTCCACTGTGGCAAGGATGGGCATTGGAAGAGGAACTGCAAGGAATACCTTGCAGAAAAGGCAAAGCAGAAGCTTGGAGAAGCTTCAGGTATATTCATGATTGATCTCCATTTGTCAGAAAATTATGATAATGCATGGGTATTAGATACCGCATGTGCATCTCATATTTGCAATTCATTGTAGGTTCTGACAAAGTGTAGGAGACTGGCAAAGGGTGAGGTTGACTTAAGAATGGGGAATGGTGCAAAAGTTGCTACTGTTGCTATCGGCAAAGTCAACCTATTACTACCTCGTGGAGCCACACTTGTGTTGGATAAATGTTACTTTGTTCCTTCTATCATCAAAAACATCATTTCCATTTCATATTTGACTAAAAATGGATATAAGTTGTTTTTGAGAACAATGGTTGTTCACTGATTTTGGATGATGAGATCATTAGCAAAGGATCATTGTTCAATGGTTTGTTTACATTAGATGTTGCTTCACATATCATGAATGTTAGTACATCTAAAAGAAAGAGAGATGAGGTGAACGAGGCTTACCTATGGCATTGTAGGCTAGGTCATATCCATGAGGGTAGAATTCAAAGGTTGTTAAAGGATGAATATTTAGACCCATTTAATTATGAATCATATGCAACCTGTGAATCTTTCCTTCAAGGAAAGTTGACCAACTCTTCATTTAGTGGAATTGGAGAGAGAGCTTCTGAGTTACTAGAACTCATACATACTGATGTATGTGGACCTATGTCCATACAAGCCAGAGGAGGATATTCTTACTTCATTACATTCACTGATGACTTTTCAAGGTATGGACATGTGTACTTATTGAAGTACAAGTCTGAGGCCTTTGAAAAATTCAAAGAATATAAGAATGAAGTAGAAAATCAGACTAGAAAGAGTATTAAGATTCTTCGTTCAGATCGACGAGGAGAATACTTGGGTACAGAGTTCACCCAATTTCTAAAGGACCATGGGATTCTATCTCAATGGAGTCCTCCTCATACACCTCAGCTCAATGGTGTATCGGAAAGGAGGAATCGCACACTGTTGGATATGGTGAGATCCATGATGAGTTTTGCCAACCTACCCATGTCATTCTGGAGATATGCCCTACAAACCGCAGCTTACCTTCTGAACAGAGTTCCAACTAAGATGGTAGTGTCTACTCCATATGAGATATGGAAAGGGAAGAAGCCCGATCTTAAAGTTATTAAATTTGGGGCTGCCCTACCCACGTTAAGACACAATCCTGATAAATTGGAATCAAGGTCAGAACGGTGCATATTCGTGGGATACCCCAGAAACTTGTGGGTATTATTTCTATCACCCCCGAGGACCAAAAGGTCTTTGTTGCCAAGAGAGTGTGTTTCTTGAGAAGGAACACATTCTTGGTGGAAACAGTGGGAGTGTGATAGAATTGAGTGAGGTTGGGGAACCTGGCTCAAGCACCATTCTGCAAGAAGAGTCTGTTCAAGTACCTATCACACAAATTCCAAATTGCATAGGTCAAGTAGAGTTCCTATCCCTCCTGAAAGATATGTGGGACATATCAAGGGACAAGACTCCGAGGATATTGATCCTCAAACCTACGAGGAGGCTATTATGAGCATAGACTCCAGAAATGGCAAGAGGCCATGAATTCTGAGATGGATTCCATGTACTCCAACCAGTTTGGAACCTAGTTGATGCACCTGAGGGTATTGTACCCATTGGGTGCAAATGAATCTTCAAGAAGAAGATTGGAGTATATGGAAAGGTAGAGGCCTTTAAGGCAAGGCTTGTGGCAAAAGGATATCGTCAAAGGCAAGGTATTGACTATGACGAAACCTTTTCGCCCGTCGCCATGCTAAAATCTATCAGAATTTTATTGGCTATTGCAGCATACCATGATTATGAGATTTGGCAGATGGATGTAAAACCGCATTCCTCAATGGCAACCTCGAGGCAAGAGGTGTATATGATACAGCCTGATGGATTCGTTTCCGAGAAAAATCCAGATAAGGTGTGCAAGTTGCTTAAGTCTATTTATGGACTAAAGCAAGCTTCCCGAAGTTGGAACATAAGATTTGATGAGGTAATCAGATCTTATGACTTCGTTAAGAACGAAGATGAGCCTTGTGTATATAGGAAGGTAAGTGGGAGTGTTATCATTTTTTGGTGTTGTATGTGGATGACATTCTCATCATTGGAAATGATATTGGAATGCTATCCACAGTTAAGACTTGGTTATCAAAGAACTTCTCCATGAAGACTTAGGGGAAGCATCCTACATTTTGGGGATCCGGATCTATAGAGATAGATCTAAGAGGATGCTTGGCTTGTCCCAGTCCATGTACATAGACACCATAGTCAAAAGATTTGGCATGGAAAATTCCAAAAGAGGTCTCATACCACTGAGACATGGAATTTCTCTTTCTAAGAGTATGTCTCCAAAGACTCTAGAAGAAAGGGCATACATGGATAGAATACCCTATGCGTCTGCTATAGGATCTATCATGTATGCAATGTTATGTACTAGACCTGATATAGCGCATGCTCAAGTGTTACGAGCAGGTATCAGGCAGATCCAGGTTTGGAACACTGGAAGGCAGTAAAGTGTATCCTTAAGTACTTGAGAAGGACTAAGGATCTTTTACTAGTATATGGAGGAGGTAGCCTCAAGGTTGAAGGCTACACAGACTCAAGTTTCCAGTCTGACATCGATGATAGTAAGTCTAACTCTGGCTATGTTTTTACCCTGAATGGAGCAGCAGTAAGCTAGAAGAGTTCCAAGCAAGAGACTACTGCTGACTCGACTACTGAGGCGGAGTACATTGCTGCTTCAGAAGCAGCAAAGGAAGCTGTCTGGATGAAAAAGTTCATCACAGATTTAGGAGTGGTGTTTGGCCTTGAAGAGCCAATTTCATTGTTATGCGACAACAATGGGGCGATTGCTCAAGCAAAGGAACCTAGGTCTCATCAGAAGTCTAAGCACGTTTTAAGGAGGTTCCACTTGATCAGAGAGATTGTGGCCCATGGCGATGTAGAAGTAAAGAGAATTTCATCCGATGATAACATTGCAGATCCACTGACAAAGCCACTAACTCAAATTGTTTTTGAGCGACACCGAGGTCTGATGGGAATCAGACATGTAGGTGATTGGTTTTAGGTCAAGTGGGAGATTGCTAGTTATAGGTGCCCTACAAGCCAATTCACTTGAGTGACGGCACTTGTAATTATGTACAATATCTTTTGATAATATTATAATGGTATTTTCTCACTGTATATTCCATGCGTTTGTATACTGTGATGTCCATGGGTCTGTGCAATGGGAATTGGATCATGATGAGATCATGATAATGAGGCCGATTCTCTTTAAACACAGATCCTAAATATTCCTAGTCGTAGGTTACTCAAGAAGGACATTGAGATGACCGGAAAGACTGGTGTGCCATATACCTGTCTATATGATGGAAGCAGCTGTTTCTCATAGCTGCTTGTGTGGAGACACTAGGGATATAGTGCAGGTGCTTATTAGAGATGAGTTCACTGAATGATCCGTTCTCGGAATGCTATATGGTTAATGATACCTGATTGTCAGCTAGCAATTCCGTAGTCTCAGTTGTGTAACTGGTCCTTAGACTTGAGACACTAAAGATATCTTGTTTGAGTACTCCATTCTTTGATACTGGATTTATAGGTCTGGATGTTCCAGGTCTAGTATAGCCAGTCATTGGGAATAGTAGCCAACCTTACGAAGGCAATTATGTGTCAATAAAGGATCATCCACTCTCAGTATCGTGAGAGGAATATCCCATATTGTCTTACTCAGACAAATCCCTGGCCAGGGTCAATTGGATTTAGTGAGAAGGAGTTCTCTGGGAGAATCCGATAAGAGTTTGACTTTAACAGATTCCGTATAGGCCTGACAACACCATGCCTAATATACGGTCTCTGGGATAATAGACGGATGAGGGACTAAAGATACACGGTAACTGTGGGCAGACAGGTCCAATGGATTTGATCACTCGTATCGTCTGAGGATTATGGCATAGTGGCCTAGTATGTTCATAATCGATGAGTTGAGTGAATTATTATGGAGATAATAATTCACTAAGTCAGAAGGAGTTCTGACGAGTACAACTCACGGCCAGTTCGATATTGGGCCTGGGTCACACACATAAGGGGATAACTCGATGATAGAGGATTGGATAAAAGTTATCTAATAAGCCTTATTTAACCCATTATGGACCTATTGGGTAGACCCAATAAATCTTGACAAGGATCCATTAAGGGAGCATACCAGGATCATGCCACCTCCCCCCTCTAGAAGGAGGACACCTCATCATTACCCATGATGACATGATGAGGTGTCCCTGTGGTGTCCCTTGTCATGATTACATGATGAATGTCCCTGCGAGGTGTCCCTCTTGTCATCATGACATGATGTGGTGTCCCTGTGAGGTGTCCCCTTGTGTCATCATGATATGATGAGGTGGTCTCTGTGAGGTGTCCCCTCTGTCATCATGACATGGCGAGGTGTCCTGCAAGGTGTCTCTTGTCATTATTACATGGTGAGGTGTCCCTCTTGTCATCATGACATGATGAGGTGTCCCTGCGAGGTGTCCCTCTTGTCATCATGACATGGCGAGGTGTCCCTGTGAGGTGTCCCTTGTCATCATGACTTGATGAGGTGTCCCTGATGAGGTGTCCTTTTTGGCTCTCTATAATAGAAGGGGTTCTCTTTGAAATTCATAGCTAGAGCTTGAGAAGAGAAACCACCCATTTCATCCCCCCTTCCCGTCTCTCCCTCCTGTGCTCTCCCTAGGCAAGTGGAGGACTTGGAGGGCCGAGCCCTCTTGTTGTTGCTTCTACTTGCTGCTATTGGCCGCTGTGTGGCGTTGCACGACTAGGAGGAGTGGCACCACCGGTGTAGGAGGGGTCATCGTCATCGCCGATCATCCACTGTATGGATACCGCTAGAGGGTGTCTCGCGAGAGCTCCTTCAAACAAGGACTAGTTCTGCGCTTCAGGGGATATACGATCTCCCCTATGTGAGATTGTCTCACGCCTTATTTGTTTGTATGTTTACATGCACCGTACATCATAGCCCGATCAAGTACATAGATGGAAATCAATTTTTGTTTTACTTCCGCTGCGCATGTGATGCCCCAAGTCGATTTCCAACAGTTGGATTTGGTCAGAAGACTCCTTGAACTCCCAATTGCATCTTCTTCATGATTGAGCTCATCGAATTCCTCTTCTGGTCACAGCACAAGGATCAACTGTCTCTGAATTGGAGATGAAATCTGATGCTCTACTTCAGTTGATCAATAACAGGTCTTCATATGGAAGAAGAGATGATCCAGCATGCTCTTCTCATGATCAGTTGACTACACAGAAGTCTGCTACTATCTCTGACCTCAAGCTCTTTCTCTCTCTGTACTTTTCACGCTCTCAGATCATTGTACTTTTTCCCTCTGTGCGCGATGCCCAGCTGTAGAGAACGACGCATGCTTTTGATGTGTATTACAGAAACTTTTTAGTGGGCCCCTCAATATAATTTAAAAACTTGGGAGATGCTTTTGCCGCCAAAAGAGTATCTTCCAGAACCATGTGAGGTGTACCCGAAGTCCCAATCATTGGGCCTCGGGTCATGTGCCCATAATGTATGTGCTGGCAGATACTTTATGTCTCTGTAGAACAAGTGTCATAGAGTCGACGCAACCTGAACATAGTGTCAACGCATATCCATATGACTTAACTTAGATCATTGAAAAATCTTCAGTAGAGTCGACTCTATGCCCTCCAGAGTCGACCTCAACCATGTGACTATGATTCTGACTGTCTATGATGTAGAGTTGACCTTGCAGCAACATAGTGTCGACCTCATTTGATAGAGTCGACCTTACCTTCCTTTAGAGTCGACCTGACAGACTGATGGAGTCGACCTCATCCTCACATGGAGTCGACCTCAGCCAACACTTCTCTTCAAATGCTCACAAGAAACTTTGACTAGTGTCAACCTGATCCTCATCTGGAGTTGACCTTATCTGATTCCTCCCCTTCATGCTTGCCAGAAAGCAACTAGAGTTGACCTATTCTTCGAGTAGTGTCGACCTCAGATACTCTGAACATCAGCGCTACTGAAACTCATTGGTGTTGACCTAACCTTTGAATAGAGTCGTCCTTATGTACATTTCTGACTTCGTTAACTCTTCCATTGATACAAATGTGTTGACTTATGATGTAACCAGTGTCAACACCTGAAACATGACTTTTTCTTAATAAATGTTCCTATGATACAAGTAAGTTGTGTTAGACATTTATGACATTTTACTTGATTTATGACATCATCAAAACCAGGGACACAACAACTATCGCCACATCTAGCATTTGTACACAATGTTTCATGTTTCCTATGGCTCAAGGATTATGTGTACGATCCTACGCACATCATTCGCCATGAGGACTTAGTACTACATAAGGATATGACCTACGAAGAAAAGCCGATCAAGATACTGGATTGGGAAGTGCAACAACTCAAGAACCGGCCTATTCATGTGGTGAAAGTTCTATGGAAAAATTGTGGAGTAGAGGAAGCCACATGGGAACCCGATGGAACAATGAGGCGAAACTACCCTGACATATTCGGTAAGGCATTCTCCCTGTTACGATCATATAAATTTGGGGACCAAATTCTTTTAAGAAGGGTAAGATGTAGCAACCCGCTACTTTCTAAATAAATAAATAAATAGAGATATTAAAAGAAAAGGATCTAATTAAAACCCAATAAATAAAAAGAAGTAATGGGCTTTGTTAAATAGTTCATATAAAATTTATTGGGCCAAAATAGGAGTTTAGAAATATGGGATAAGAGAAAATACCCTAAAATTTGTAACCCTATTGTTTCCTAAATTAAAAAGGGGCAATGGAATCATTAATATACTAATATATATCTAAATTGGACTCCTACCCTACCCTGATTAGCTAGGTACGAAATTTGAACCCAACCTAACCCAATTTGGAGGTGTAATGCTAGTTTTATGGATGTTAGAGTTGTATTAGAAATAAACATGTTAGATGCTTAAATACACCCCAACCCCTTCGGTCGACCCTATTGAATTGTTGGGACTTCTTGGACATGGAGATAGGCTATTGGAGGAGGAAACCGTGGGGAGAAGGCTTGCTAGAAGATTTACAAGCTTGTTCTTCAAGTTTTAGTGCGACGACCCTCTTTATACCGGTACGGTTATACCAACCCACGTCGGTATAGCGAGCGTCATCACAGTGGGACATTTACCCAATAATGACATTCAGCTGAGTTTACACGTGAATATAAGAACAGAGTAGCGAAGTAAAGAACCACTGTCTTCATTCATTCATCATCCACAATTAACATACATGATTTGATAACATTTAGAGAACTCAAAGTCCACAGAATTTAAATTGCTGAAAATCAAACTCATAGATGTCCCACTTATACATTCTTCCATGATAAAGATATACAATGTTCAATTTACATACTATGAAGTCACAAAATGTCACAAGTACTCCAGCAACACTCTAATCTCCGCGCTCGGAGTCGGTCCTCCAACGTCTCCTCCACTAGTGTCTCGTCACCAACTACACCTGTACGCCGAAGCAAGTAGTGATCTAAAGACTCCGCAAGTATCTACACATACCGCACATGCACATATCATGTAGGTTTTACATACACATTCATAACACACAACATGTAGCATGCTTGACATTTAATTTTTCACCTATCATGGTGAATCTACAATTTAAACACATGGACTATGCTTTCAGATTTCCTAACATAGAATCACCTATCACATGCTTTCTATTCATTCCTCACATAGAAATTCTACCTTTAAACCAACTAAGACATGAAAACCATTACTTCATTTCCGAACATGCATGAAAGGAAACATACCTAACATGGAATCTACACATTCCTACACATATACTTAACCATTTTACATGCTTAAACTTGCTGGTTTTACATGCTTTAGCAACCATAATCTAACACATGAGAGTTACACACACGATTTAAATCACAACATGTGAACAATCAAGCATGGAAGTTGTTTATATATGCTTAACAATTATCCCTAGCATGGATTCTAGGCATTTTGCATACATAACATGATCATAACATAGTAAAGCTACTATTTAAGCATGATTCAGATTGTCATAACATGGATTACAACTCACATCCTCACATTTGGTTTCACATTTTACACAATTTTGAATTCGCATAATTCACACTTTACACATGTACTTTTACACATTGTTCACATTCACATTTTTCACATGAACACAACACATTTACACATTCACATTTACACATTCACATTTAGTGCCGTGACATATAGTCCAAACCACCAAAGAAGGACACACACACATCACATCACATCACATAGACGCCATCTAGGCAATACAATGGCGACTCTTGGACTGCGCAGACCTGAGAACAAGTCTCCACCCTAACCAGTGGTACTTGTCCACCTCCAGGATTTCCCCCTGATGCCCTTATGGTCACTACACATTGAACCTTCTTAGGGGGACTTTTCCCTGATACGTTTCCACTGCCCTCTGCGAAGCATGTCACATTTGGCACAAGTTACACATTACACATTTTTTACCGATTTTAACACATAGGTTTACACATGTCACTCTCATTTCATTCACTTTCTCACTCACATGCACACTTCTCTATTTTTCCTAACATGGCACTACAATTACAGAAATTTAGCACTCAGGAAAATTCACTAATCAGGTTGCTATATACAAAATCAAATCATTTTACAAATGCATGCATTAGTTTCACATTTTACATGGAAAATCCATATTGCTCATATACTGGTCCAAATGACCTGAAATTTTAACCACTAGTTGATTTCGAGTTTAGGATCCCACATGCAAATTTTCAGATTTTTCTAACCTAAAACGTAATTACAGAATGGTGAGAACATACACATGAACACTCTTCCCACATGCTTGCAAATATGTAAATAAGCTCTACCATCCACGAATAAGAGTACATTCACATTCCCTCCATCACATTAGCTAGTAACCAAGCATATAAGAGATTACATTATATCCCGCATCGTGAAACATATCGAAATTAATCATATAGGCTATTCTGCTTAGATGAACTTAGCGGCAAGCTATGGCCGTTAATGTATGTTAGCGCATAATCGATGTACGCTAAGCAGGATCTTAGCGGCAAGGATATTGCCGTTAAGATCAGGTCTGTGCAAAACACAGACCCGAGCTCCAAAGATGGGTGAATTTGGGGTCTAGGACACGAGGAAAATACATAAAAATGGTAAAACCATCCTAGACACATACAGGGACGTTATGGTAGGGTACTTGCCTCTGAAAAAATACTCCAAAGGGATCAAAGGGGCGGTGAAGCTCTCCTTGGGCAGTCCCAAGACTCCAATGACACCTTCCTCCGGGTTCTTGACTGATTTAGACACCAGAGAAGTCGGGGAAGCCTTCCCTGATGCTCCAGCTGTCTCCCAGTCGTTGTAGATGGCTGGATGTAGCTCAAATCCCCGATCTAAGCTTGCAAAACTAGGTCTTTCTCACAGAACTAGGTTTCTTCTCTCTTCTCTTTGCAAAGAGCCAAAGAGGGTTTTCTGGTTGCAAGGGGGGTTTGTATATAGAGGAGAGGAGCTCTCCTCTCACGCAGGTCGGAGAAGAGGGCCATCAGACCGTTGGAGACAGCTCCCCATGGATGAGCTAGCTTGCTCCCGAATTCTGGGCTCTGCAACGCATGCAGTCAGAGAAGTTGGCGTCCACATCGCTGGACGCTGGACTTAGTGTTGGCGTCCATAGGTTGACCCTACACAACCAAGCGTCCATTGATATTGACGCAATCTGGCCTTCGGCTAGAACTCCAAAACATGCAGAAACCATGCACATTTACACCTATATACATGCCATATGTATACGTTATCATGTACACACTACCATCATACCATTCATACACTATTTACATTTAGTTTATACACATGCATGCAATAGTATACTACTAGTACTTACGTAAATAGTTACATTCGTACATACACAACATGAATTATTTACATGCAATACAATAATGCAATAAATTCGAGGGCCTTACATTTAGCCCTAGAAGACAAAACTTCCAAAGGTAAGCATTCTCACAAGCAAAACATAATTACTCTCGTTTGTAGATTGTTCTTGACACTAGGAACAAAAGCCCTCTATTTGCCCTAATTTCTATCGACCCTATCATGAGAGTTTCATGTTGGAAGTTTGTTAAGAAAACTTCCCGAACCCTCATGTTTACCTTAGATCTCTATGTACACTTGATCTCGAGCAATGCAATTTTTACTATACATACTACATGTTGTCAGGAATCGTTTGCCATCTTTTTTCCGAATTTCTATTAGTATCTTGCTCAAATTAATTCTTTTTCCATCATTGTATTATGTTCTATGTTCATCGTGAAAGAACCGGATCAAAGCCTATCAATACCATGATAAGTTTCTAATTACTCCTTACTGGTTATACCCTTTCAAGTCTAGTTCCATTAAAACTTGTTTCATGATGATTTTCATCAACTGTACACCAAGATTTCAAATTTTTTAACACCCTATGTCAATCCTTGGATGCACGACCGCAATCCAAGGCAGGTCTTTCCTTTTCGGACTAAGCACAGACCCTGAGAATGCGACGGCCTGATAGGTCGCGTTCTCAGGAGTGGGTCGCGACCAGGAACCTGTCGCATTCTGAATGCGACAGACCCTTGCGTCGCGTTCTGTCTGTCTATCCCCACAGTCCTGTCGCGTTCTTTGACAGACCCCGTCACGTTCTGAATGTACTCTATCGCGTTCCTTACAAGGGGACATCACCTTCTGTAATTTTGTGCATAACCCCAAATTTCTGTGGTTCTTGTCTATCTATAGTGACTATACTTCCTGTTAAAAGTCTTAAACACAGTAAACGGAGATGCTAGAATAGAACATGTAATAGTTAATTAAAAGGCATACACTTTATCTTTCATATCTACTATTTGCTCTATCACATGCATATACTTGTAACCACCCAATATGACTTGACATGGCATTAAAATATCACATATTGCTCTAGTAATTTACTTCATACTGTATAAATTGCCTTGGACTTATCCTCCTTCTTTCTCTCGAGTTTTGGGTTACCGTTACCGATGATTCACTATTCTAGAATTCCTCTGGAACGTTGAGCCACTTGTTTCTATATACACTTTCTCTTGACTTAGACAACTCTCTGTCGGATATTCCTTCTGTCGGACTAGTAAATTCTTGTTCAAGGCCTCTGTAAGTCTCCTCTGTCCATGGATTCCCACATGGTTGATGAGCTGGTTGTACCCTCAATACCCACAACACCCTTTAGGGATCAGTATGATCTAAATGGCCTTAGAATGCTCTCTCTCTTACTACGAGATCACGCCGGACCTCTGGACTATATACGTAGCATAGCCAATGGTTGGTTAGTGAATTCTACCTGACTGCCAGCACCGATCATGTGTGTTGTGCAACCATTACTATCGCTTATTTAACATTGTTTCATGCGTGTTGACCCATAGTTCTCATATATACTCTATTTGCTCATCTATTCATGTCCTTTACACTCTCGTCTATTCATCAGATACTCTCATCTATTCTTAGTACTCTTTATGGCCATTGACTAATTGTCTACAAATAACAATATGACTAATGTTTGGCAATATAAAGGGCCGGTCTGGTCCTGTGAGGTGCGCCAAAAGTGCTAGTACCCCGCGGAGTTAATTGACTAGAGTGTTTGACATTACAATCAAGTGCTATCTATCTCGACTATCTAAATGACAATCAAAGTGCTATGCTATACTTGACTTGTTGTGCTATCATGAAATATATTGTGCTATGGCCATCTTGCTCTTTGTGCTATACTTGACACTTGTGCTATATGAATCATGCTATCGTGCTATCACTGCTTTACAAAACTTGACTCTCGTTCTCTATCATTCATTACTCTACTTTTTAATACATTAATCATTTAAAGCATGCTTGATCATGAGATTTAAGTTCTACTGGGCGTTATCGCTCACCCCCGCGTTATTTGATATGTGTTCTCAGGTGAAACTGAAGAAGATACTTACACTCATGAGGATGAGAATGACCAAGAGTGAATCAAGAGTACCCTGGCGCATTAGATTATATATGTTAGAGTCTTAGTTCAGTCTTTTACTTTCATTCAATGTAATGATGTCATTTGGGCCCTATGGAATGGCTATGATATTAGTGGTTGTAATAGACATTGAAGAATTGTCAGTGAAATACATTTGATTTAGCATTATACCTTGTTCAATAGTTTGATGTCTATTTATGCTTTGTACTCACTTATTTGCAACTACCTCATGTTCCGATATTCCGCGTCGGGGCGTGACAATAACGATGTCATGACTATTCCATTATGAACTTTCCATCTTGAATATACTTTTCGATTATCACTGGATTCCCCACTTCGCGTATATCTGGGTCAAATATTTAAAGTCTATGGATCTTAAAGGCACGTCTCTGTGCTATCCGGAATGATCTCTTGATCTATTTTATATTTTTGAACTCCATGAAAGATCATGTCCTTGTAACTATGAGCTTGTTCTTGGAAATTTGTGGCCATAATATTATTTGTGTTTGATCGGCACAATGTGGGACTTCAGTCCATTTGACTAATACATGTGCAAAAAAAGGTCATGTCTGGTTCTGGGGAGGAGCACCTCAATGTACTTATTAACTGTGAGAGTATAGACTTGTGGTGTGTGACATGACATTGGTATGTGTGCAAGATTTGTCAATGTGTCTTCATATGATAAGATAAGTTTATTCTATGTGATAAGCGTGATATGCCAGTTATGTTATTGTACTTTTGATACGTTCCATGTCCTTAAATCTCTGTCATAAGCATGTAATAAATTATTCCCTGAATCATTGTGAGATTTTCACTAAGAAAATGCGCTATTTTCGACGGACTGAATCCGTCGGAAATCCGACGGTATTCCGTCAGAAAGGTGCCTTCCGACCGCTTTCCGTCCAAAGCTCGTCGGAACTGTCCGTCGAAATACTTGGTCAGAAATTCTGACGGATGACAATTCCGTCGGAATTCGGTCGAAACTCCGACAGATATAATCCGTCGGGAAAGCCGTTAGTATTTTTCGACGGAATTACCGACGGTGTTTTTCCGTCAGTATTTATATCAGTTCCCGACGGATACTTATCCGTCGGACAATCCGTCAGTATTTTCCGACGGAATTACCGACGGTGTTTTTCCGTCGGTAATTTATCAGTTCCGATGGATACTTATCCGTCGGAAAATCCGTCGAAAATACACCATGTTTTTTTTTAAATAGGTAATAAAAATGATTTGTCAACATTGCTACAATGTCAAACTTGCTACAATATTCATAATTTAACAAATACTCACAATCAACATAAAATCATAAAATACAATAAATAAAAATCATATAGAATAATGAATACAAAAATCAACATAGATCTGCTGGATCGTCTGCTGTCCCTGCCTCGTCATCGTCTGGAGCTGGATTCTATATTAAAACAAATTAAAATGAGAAACATTAATAATAAATAAAAACATACATTATTTTCAAAAATGAAATTTAAAAATGTGATTATTTCTCAAGCTTAATACAATACTATTTTTAGATCCATCATTTCTTGGTGTTTTTTTAGATCCGTCCTTTGAATGCCCAACCCAATCCGGAGATCCAAATTAGATTCCGTCAGTTCCCACACGTCACTTTAACCCACCCGGTCGTGTCGGAGAAAACGGCACGTCGATCGGATCCCTATTTGGGATTTTAGACCCCCGGTGTGTGTTTTTAACCATTTATATATGCTTGGTCGTGTTTTTAGATCTATCCTTTGAATGCCCAACCCAATCCGGGGATCCAAATTGGATTCCGTCAGTTTCTACACGCCACTTTAACCCACCCGGTCGTGTCGAGAAAATGGCACGTCGATCGGATCCCATTTGGGATTTTGGACCCCGGGTTGTGTTTTTAAAACCTTTTATATATACTTGCCCGTTCTTACATCCGTCCTTTGAATGCCCAACCCAATCCGGAGATCCAAATTGATTCCGTCAGTTTCTACACGTCACTTTAACCCACCCGTCGTGTCGGAGAAAACGACAGGTCGATCGGATCCCTATTTGGGATTTTGGACCCCCGAGTTGCGTGTTTTAACCATTTATATATGCTTGACCGTGTTTTTAGATCCGTCCTTTGAATGCCCAACCCAATCCGGGATCCAAATTGGATTCCTCAGTTTCTCACACGCCACTTTAACCCACCTGGCCGTCTCGGAGAAAACGGCACATCGATCAGATCCCTATTTGGATTTTGGACCCCCGGTTGTGTGTTTTAAACCTTTTATATATACCTATTTGGTATTGAACATTAAAAAACACAAACCGTGATGTCTTCATATTAGGCCACCACCACTTGATCGGCTCTTTATTCACCAGCTTCTCAGTAGATTTCCTAGGGAGTGAACTAACCATTGATATCCCTAAATATAGTTTGCCAATACATCTCTTCGTACATAATTGGGAGACATAACTTTGAGAATGTCAAGTTCATTGACACAATTATTTTTCACAAATTTTGACTAGTCTTTTCCAATAAACATGTACATACTACCACACCAACTACGTCGTAAGATTACAGAATATCGCACTCCTTTTTCATCTTGAACAATAACAGATAATCCACTTTTGTTTTCTAAACTTTGTCTTTCTTCTTTCCGAATAATCTTTATGATTTTCTTCATCTTCTCTTTCACCAAAAGTAAACCATCATGCAATCTTCGAATATCGAGCGGAAATATTTTACGTTCAAACAAACAAGTACTTTGATACGTTGGACATTTGTTCTTCTTTGAGTCTAATTTCCAATCGCGAACTCTCATCACTAATTAGAAAAAAAATTATAACATTTTATTCATGAGTAATTTAAAATATGAAATTAATCATAATATGGTAAATATGAAAAATCAATCAAATGGCTACAAATAAACATACGAATGTTGAATGATTAACTTGCAGTGTGAAATTTGTGAAAGTAACAATATTTTAACAAAGAAGTCATTGCATTGTTATTTTCATATCAAGCGTAAAAAATAACAGCGAGCAAGATAATAAAAATAACTTAATTTACCAAAACTTTGAATATAACAATCAGGAGAAGGAACTTCATTAGACTAACACATTTATTGATTGCACCTAGGGGTGTGCCCACCCCCAATGGGATGGTGGTTTGCATCCACCTGGATGCAAACTCCCCATGGAGTTTGCACCAAGTGGTGCTCATACTTAAAACCTAGCGGGGCCCATACCTGCCATGTCGGCCGCGCCGGGTAAGAAGTCTTCCATACAACATTTAGGATGGATGAGGCCATGCCATTATTGACCTTTGAAAATTTCTTACCAAACTATGGCGACTGTTTATAGATACAAATTTATTCTCGTAAATAGGGTTTTTAGTGACAACGAGAATTTAAATAGAATTTTGTCCAATTATATTTTAATAAGGGTATATTTACTAAAAATCTTAAATTTTTAGTATAATTTGCAAATGATAGGTCCATATGTGTAACTCTAATCATCATTGAAAATATGGTTGGCTAGACCGATAATCGGATTGAACCAACCATCTATGGTACGGTACCAATCGAACCAGTGCACTCTAAATTAAAACTATAATAAAAAATAAAATTACTTAATCAAACTATCTATGTGTGGACTGTAAGATTTCAATCAGGTATGACCACCGAGTGTACAGGATGGATTAGAACCCAACAGGAGTCCTATATTATGAATGATCAAATGACTGATAAACACATCAAGAGTAGAAGCCATTAAAGACTCAGTCCACACACATCCATCTATGCAAGTCATGACAAATGTTAGTGGAACTAAAATTTGCATGAATAAAAAACTCCATCATCATTTTCATCAAGTTGACATTTTTTACTACATACTTTGAAGACCCAATTTATAAAGCAAAACGATATATCTCTACAGAATCTAACATTTTACTTTTTCAACACATCAACTCTTTTTATCCACTGGTAAGCAAGACAAGCTTCATTGATCAAAACACTAATTCATCTAAGTGCTAAACCAATCATAGGCTAATCAGCATCTTTTTCGTTTTTTTTCCTTCAACATCAACTCAGGATATATATGACTTTCATTAAATAGGATATATAACCATTAAAATTTGACACTCAGCTATTAACTGAGTGCAAATGCCTTGAATCACTTCTGCAGGCCCAAGGTGACATTTATGCTCTTATAGGCAGACTGTGGGGGGAGGGGGGACGCGCGGAGGGGGGGGGAATGCATGTGGGGGAGGGGCGGGACTGTACTGGGCCAAGGAGTGTGGGTGGGGAGGAGGATGTGGAATGTGGGGGAGGGGGGTGGGGGGAATGTGTGGGGGGGGGGGACTGTACGTGGGGTGGGGGAGGAGGGGACTGGGTGTGGGGGATGGGGCTGGGTGGGAAGGGGAGGGGGGCATCGTGCAGGGGGGGGGAGGGGGGCCGGGTGGGAAGGGGAGGGGGGCCGGGTGTGCAAGGGGGGGTGGGAAGGGGAGGGTGCCACGTGCAGGGGTCGGGTGGAAGGGGAGGGGGGCCGGGGGAGGGTGGGAAGGGGGGGGGCCGAGTGTGGGGGGGGGGGGGGTGGAGGGGGGCCGGGTGGGAAGTGATAACTACATAAATTTTTACGTTAAATTTCACACATATAATTGATTTTAGACATCTTTTGTCTATAAATAATGTACATTTTGAGTTTAATTCTCATTTCATCCCATTAATAGGTTTTCGAACATCTTAGTTAGATTTTTGTGTAGAACCCATAGTTAGATTTAAATCAATGTTTGACTAATAAAGTGTTTTCTTTTTGCAAGTATATTGTACATAATAAATTTTTGGTCTTAGATTTTCTTAAGAATTTCATGTTTGTAAATAAATCAAATTTTAAATCTTAATTAAATAAACATGTCACATACCACACCCAGTCCCAATAAATATAAAATATTTTAATCTCACCATACTCAATATTATCATGACCATACCCTCCCCAAAATCCATTTCACACATCTCACCAAATAATGCCACATCCCCCTCTCCTCATATGTCCATTATGCCCTTCTTGATTTCATTATAATAGGCCACGCAACATTTTACTTTACTTTTTCTTCTTAACAGGTCAGCAGCAGAAGGGGCTGGAAGCTCCTGGAAGGCGATTTGGGGCACCTCCTGCAGAGGAGGCCTGGCGCTGGGGAGCCCAGCTGAGCTGGCGGTGGAGGGCGCAGATGGCGCGCCTGGGGCATGGTGGTATGCAGAGCAGATGAAGGCGGTGCGCAGCTGGGACCTGGGCGGCCAACGTCCAGGTGAACCAGCTCAGGCGGTGCAGGGCCTGGGCGGCCAGCGCCCAGGTGACCAGATCTGGCGGATGGAGCGGTCAGGGAGACCAGGGCGCCCAGGCTGCTGCTGGCGCTGGCGATGTGAAGGCGGTTGGGGTTTGCAGGCGGTGCGGACCAAGGCGCGGCGTTGGCTGGGTGTGCGGCACGGATCGTGCAGATCCGTGCGATGCAAGCGCCGGGATGACGCTGTACGGCTGCTGGTGTGGCGCGGCGATGCGGATGGCGCAGGCTGCTGGCGGATGGCGAAGGCGGATGGCGCAGGCTGGACCAGGGACCAGGTGGTTGGCAATGGAGGCCAGCTGAGGTGGCTTCTGGCGCCCTGATGCGGACCAGATGCTGAGCTGAGGTGGCAGCCAAGTGTGCAGGGCTTGCGCAGGAGGAGCTCGAGTGGAGGCGCCCAGGCATCTATAAAAGGACCCCAAGGTCCTCACAGTTAAGGGTTGGCAAGTAGGAATTTCGTAGGATTTTTAGCTTTCAATTTTTCTATATTTCTTTCTTTCCTCAGAGCTGTGAGGGATGTGAGGGTTTTTGGTTCATAATGTTGGGTTTTTCTTCTGTACTTATGTTGGGGTTTTCCTCTTGGTCTCTGGTTCGCCATGGGGGATTCTTCTCTGGTTCGGCTGGTTCGCAAGTAGGGATTTGTCTTTTATTTTTAGTTTCCATTTCTTGTATTTTCTGTTGAGCAGTGAGAGCAGGGAGGGGTGTTCTTGAGTTGGAGGAGAGTTCGGCTTTTAGGGAATTTTTAGGATTTTAATTTCTCCAGTTTAATTTTCTGTATTTTCTTGTTTCGAGAGCAGTGAGATGTTGAAGGAGTTTTAATTCTGTTATTCTAATTCTTTGCATTCGGGTTTAGCCAGTAGAAATGTTGAGAACTCTATTTTCTTACAGTTTTCTTCTGTAATCTTTCTTTCAGCAGAGCAGTGGAGTGTTCTTAATGTTGGGAGTTCGGTTTGCTAGAATCAAACTTTATTTCTTACAGTTCTTCATTCCGTTCTGTGCAATTTTCTGAGTTAGACTTCGATCTAGTGCACTTTCCATTTCCTTGTGTTACAGAGGGTGATTTTGGTGCAATTATGGTTCCATTTCTTTTGCGCTTCTATTGTTCAACTCTGCGTTTAATTGGTTCGATCCCTCTGTATTTGTTTCTCTCTTTCGTTTGTTGGTTTAAGGTTAGACAGTGAGAAATTGTGCTGTGAGTTGTGAGTTGGATCAGAGGTAGATATTTTCATTTCATTTCTTTTATGCTTTAGTTTGATCCAATGTTCTCCTTGTTCTGTGTTCTGTTGGCATCCGGGAGGTTCTCAGCATTTGAGGAATTCGGCTATTGTGCATTTGGATTTTGTTATCTCTTCTGTTGTGAGTTGGCAGGAGAGGTAGCATTTCCTTCTGTTGTTCTTGGTTTGATGACAGAGTTGGGAGGTTCTTATCTGTAGTTCAATCGTTGGGTGGGATAGTTAGATTAGTTCTATTTCATTTCTTCTGTGTTGAAGGGTTTGATCCAGTGAAAATTTTCCATTCTTCTGTGTTCTATAAAGGCAACTGGAGGAGTATTCCTTTCTTCTGTTTCTGTCCGTTGGTCTGAGAGAGGTTGTTCTAATTTCTGTTCTACAGTGGAAGCATTAGGAATTTGGTTATGTCATCCTTTTATTTCCTTGAACTTTAGATCATCTCAGAATTATAGTTGCATCTTTGTGCAAACTTAGTTTAATTTCTATTTCATATTTTTTGTCTACTTGCTTCATCCCTCAATGGAGAGGGTACATTGATATCACTTCTCTTTTCATTTCAATTCAGCTTGCTCTTTCATTAAGTTTGATTTGTCAAGATTGTGAGGATTGATCAGTGTTGTTTACACATTCACTTTTAACGCATTGTCGATAATGATTTCAAGTCAAAGTAGTTTAATTCAAGCTCTATTCTGTCTCTCCGTGGATATGACCTGTTCTCACCACTATATGAGTTCATCTTTGTTATTTTATTTTGTGAGACAGTTTAGAGAAAGTGCGCATATTGACTTGTGCGAGGACTCTGGACAACGAAAATGCACAGTCAACTATGTCGCGCGCATCATCTTGGCGCCGTTGCCGGGAGGCATTAGAGTTTGATTTAGATCTATTTTGATTTGATTTCATTTCTATTGGTTTTACATTGACTTGTTTGTGGTCTTTTCATTTTAGATTTGCATAAGGAGTGGACCATGGAGATTGGGCTTGGCATTTGAGGCCCATTGGAGGAGAGAAGCTTGCTGAATTTTTTTTAATTGCTTTTAATTCTGAATTTTAGATAGAAAGAGTGTGAGTGAACTTTGTAGTGAGGCTTTGATGTATTCTCTGTGCATGTATAGAGATTTCTTTCACGTTGGCATGTAATAATTGGCCTCTTGGTGGTTTGATTTGTTTGGCATTATTCTATAGTACCACTTCATATTTTCTTAGTTAAATTTCATTTCATATAATTCAAAAACCAAATAAAAATTAAAAAATTCTAAAATCTAAATTTTTTTTCCAAACCGCTCTTTCATGTTAGCCGTTTGTTTGTAATAAAAATTTCATCTCTCAAGATTAGAATCCCATGTTTTAGGACATTCATCACTTTAATTGTCATTTGAATTTAATTTTGATCTTTGCATTGAAGAGTGCGGGGGAAAGGTAAGATTTCTCTCTCTCATTTCATGCATTAGTCTTAGCATTAGAAAACCCTTGTTTAAAATTGATCTGTGCACTTCACATTTTTGAAAAAGGGACTGTTTAAGGGCTTAACCCATTAGATAAAAAGATAAGGTGAGGGATTTCATCACCCTTTCCTTTGCCCAAAAATCACAAAATTTTCACATCTTTGCATTTGCCCAAACTTTTAATAAAATCAGTAAACTTGGCCCTAGGTTTCATAATTAGATTTGTTCTTTTTTAATTCTAAAACTTCTCTTTAAGTCTGTGTCTAGGATTAGAGGTTAAAAGCTTACGCTTAAGTGAGTCAGAGGTTATCTAATTGGGGGCCTCCCTCTACTCCACCTCTTACCTGGCCAGTACAAAAGAGTTAGGATTGGACTTAAGCAAGCATAAATCTGATTTTGAGAAAAAACATAAGTCCAAGGAACCTTAGTGGTAGGATAATTTGATTTGAAAGTGTTTTGTTTATTTGTGTTTGTTTAAAAATTCATCAAATCAATAAAACTTTAAAAAAAAAATCAAAATCATAAATAGAAGGCTTTTATCTGTGCATGCTTGGTAGACGCTCAGATTTGGCTCACCTATAGACGAAATTAAAAGATTCTTTCATAGGATGGCCAACCAAAACCAAAACCAAGTTGTTAGAAATGTAGAAGAGGCTGCACCCAGACAAATGAAGAATACTTCATTCCTTCTGACTATCAACCTGCTACTTGCATTAGGCCGGAAATTCCGGAAAATCACTTTGAAATCAAGCCAGGAACCATTCAGATGTTCCATCTTTTTATGGCAATACCAATGAAGACCCTTATAGGCATATAGATGATTCCTAGAGATCTTTCCACTGTTAGGATCCAAAACTTCACCGAAAATGCCTTGAGATTGACCCTATTCCCATTCTCTTTAAAAGACAAGGCCAAATATTGGTTGGGAACCATAGGAAGAACCATCGCAACATGGCCAGAAATGCAACAAGAATTTTTGAAGAAATTTTACCCGATTGGCCGAACAAACACAATGAGGAGAGCAATAACCGGATTCTCCCAACACCAGGGAGAATTAATGCATGAATCATGGGAGAGATTGAAGGAGTTGATTAGAAAATGCCCCCATCATGGTTTGTCGAGGTGGCAAATAGTGCAAGCTTTTTATGAAGGTTTAACTGAATCGAATAGGCAAATGGTTGATGCTTCATGTGGAGGAGCATTCATGACTAAGAGTGAGGATGAGGCATATAATCTGTTTGAGACATTAAGTGAGAATTCTATCAATCATGCCTCACTCTACTCTTATGAGAGAGCATTAGGACCCAAAGAAGGCAGGGATGTATGAAGTAAGAGGGAGAGAGAATCAGATTCCAGGGTAGAAGATCTGATAGCTAAACTTGATCAGAGGTTAGAGCAGAAGTGGGAACAAAAATTCGATCAATTGTTGTCTTTGACTGGGCAAGCCACACCCAAATTTTCTCAACACCTGAAACTTGTGCTATGTGTGCTAGCCCAGCTCACTCCACAAATGCTTGTCCCACTACTGCCCATTACCCACCCCTTTCATTCAAGAACAAGTGCAAGCTGCACAAGGTTTTCAAAAACCCTCCTATGATCCATATTCCAACACATACAATCCAGGTTGGAGAAACCATCCAAATTTTTCATGGAAAATCAATCTGAACATTTCCCAACCTGCCTTCAAGCAATCCATGTACGGTCAATCCTATCACAATCAAAATTCGGGATTCGGCCAATCTTCTAACTCAAAACCTCCACAATTCCAGGGAAATCAAAATTCCAATCAATTTGCTCAGACCAATTTCCAACAACCTTCATATCAACCACCACCTCCTCAACCTAATTGGGATGATAAAATGAATCAACTCCAGAACATGATGGCGACTCTGTGCCAAACTGTGCAAGAACAACAAACTCAATATCAAACTCAAACTCAAAATTTTCAACAAAATTTGGCAAGGATAGAGTCTCAAATTGATGATGTATGTCAAGGAGGGAGACTGGTCAGTTACCAAGTCAAACCGTAGCAAACCCAAGAATAACCCTCCTGGATTCTATCAGAACCAGCAATACCATCAAGCTCAAGGGTACAGACCACCTGCTAGACCAAATGGTCCTTCACCACAAAAACCCACAACAAGCTTTTGTCCAGAACATTCCTGCACCTCAAATCAAACCAACCTATACAACAGGATCATCCTCCTGCCCAAGCTGGGGCTCCCAAGTAGAAAATGTGAAAGTTGTGTTAACCTTAAGAAGTGGGAAAATCAGAACAAATCCTCACCCTCACATGTCAACATTGAATGAGGATAAAGAAAATGAAATTGAGATTGAGGAAGAGAGTGAAGAAAATATTGAAAAAGAAAAATCCAAGGGAAAAGAGAAAATGATTGAAGAACCTCTAGACAAAATCAAAGCCAATGAGGATCCAAGCTGCTACATTCCAAGAGTTCCTTTTCCTGAAGCATTAAAGCCAAAATCCAAAAACAAACAACTGGTAATGAAGAACTCTTGGAATTGTTTAAGCAAGTTCATGTCAACATTCCTCTCCTTGATGCTATTAAGCATGTGCCTATTTATGCCAAATTCTTAAAAGAAATGTGCACTCCAAAACGTGAAATGAGAAATAAACTGAAACAATCATTCTTCCAGAAACTGTGAGTGCCATTATCTTGAACAAACTCCCTAAAAAGCTCAGGATCCAGGCACTCCACTAATTCCTTGCACCATCGGTGGAGTCACTTTTGAGAGCAGTCTTTGTGGATCTGGGAGCCAGTGTCAATCTCCTACCTTATGCCATTTTTGAGAAATTCAAGTTAGGAGAATTGAAACCCACTTCTGTTGTCCTTCTACTAGCCGATCGTTCTGTCACCACTCCTAAAGGCTTAGTTTGAGGACGTTATCATAAAAATCAATGAGTGTTACTTCCCTGCCGATTTCATCATTCTGGACATGAACACTCCTCAAGATTTAACTCAGTCCATAGTCATCTTGGGTAGACCCTTTTTGGCCACAGCTAGAGCCAACATTAATTGTGCTACCGGGATGATGGATATATCATTTGGGGATGAGCGGGTTAGTATCAACATTTTTAAGGCATCTGGGCATCAGGATGAAGGAGAGCGTTGTCTAGTGGTAGACTCCTTGGAGGAAGCTTGTGAGAAAGAAGCAGTAGACCAACCCTGTGCTCTAGGGTTTAAGGGAGAAAATGAGACCTATGAAAGTTCCAAAATCTATAAAGCCAAACCAAAACATTTCATGATAAGCACATTCACAGAAAATTTTTCGAAGTGCATGATAAGGTCGGCTCTTTAATTCTAGGCTTCGTGGAAAATTGAAGTCCCGATGGGATGGTCCTTACACTGTTGTCAAAGCTTGTGATAATGGTGCTGTCATTATTCTTGATCAAAAAACTGGATATTCATTCACTGTCATGGGCAAAGGTTAAAGCATTTCTTTGAAAGCCCATCTTCTGTAAAAATTGATTCTACCAAGCTAGCTGAGCCAAATGGAGCCTATTGCGTCTGGCTGAAGACGATAAACTTAGCGCTTCTTGGGAGGCAACCCAAGTGTACAGATTTCCTTCATCAGGTAATTCTCTGTCTTACTTTCTTTTCTGTGAATAAGTAGGGGGGAGAGGTAGAATAAAACATGCATTCATAGTCCCCACCCCAACCATTGCTTCATTTCATTTTCTTAGCTTGTACATAGAAAAATTTCACAATGTTTCATCTTTAAATAAATCTTTGAATAAAAATGCTTGTCATTTCACAGACTATGTGTCTGATCTTTAACCCTTAAAATTTTGTGGTTGTCACATTCCCTTGCAAAAATCCATGTTAGGTAGCCTCTAGTAAAGATTACATGTACCTCTTATCTACCTTATGTAAGGATTTATGGCAGGAAGTTTCATACACACACTACACAGCCACTTAGACTAGCTGAACCCGAATGTAGCAAATTTGTTAAAGCTAGTAGGAGAGAGGTGATTGGTTTTCTCCCCTCACCTTAAGTGAATTGCGAAGGAAGTGAAGGCATGTGATCGAGGAACCTGACTGTTCATCCTTCCGTAAAGAGGAAAAGAAAAGAAAAATCAAAAGCAAAAAAAGCAAAAGCAAAAGAAAAATATATCCATGAAAAATGCCCCGGATCTGAGTAAAGTTGGACTCGCTACTCTTGAAAAGTGATGGGTTGTGCAGCATTATGGATGAAAAAGAAAAAATTATGAGTGCACAAAGTGCAAATAAAGGGACAAAAGTCCTCAAACTCAGAGAAATAATCCTCAAGGAGATGGACAGAATGGAACTGAGAGAAACAACCCGATCTGACTGAGCAAGCATCTTATTCCACAATTCTTTTCTTCTCCCTCGAATTAATCTATCTCAATTACTAGCTGAGGCAGAGGAGCTTCAGAAGGGCTGATGTGAACTCTTAAGTGAGCTATCACTTGTGCACTAATTGCTTGCCATAAGCTTTACATTAGGAAAGACATGTCTTTACATGAATCTTTTACATGATGGCTGGTTAGCATGAGATATTACATCTTCTAGTCCTATATTTTGAGTAATTTTTATTGCTAAGGGACTAGCAATGTTTAAGTAGGGGGGAGTGATAACTACATAAATTTTTACGTTAAATTTCACACACATAATTGATTTTAGACATCTTTTGTCTATAAATAATGTACATTTTGAGTTTAATTCTCATTTAATCCATTAATAGGTTTTTCGAACATTTTAGTTAGATTTTTGTGTAGAACACATAGTTAGATTTAAAATCAATGTTTGACTAATAAGTGTTTTCTTTTTGCAAGTATATGTACATAAATAAATTTTTGGTCTTAGATTTTCTTAAGATTTCATGTTTGTAAATAAATCAATTTTAAATCTTAATTAAATAACATGTCACATACCACACCCAGTCCCAATAAATAAATAAAATATTTTAATCTCACCATACTCAATATTATCATGACACATACCCTCCCCAAATCCATTTCACACATCTCACCAAATAATGCCACATACCCCTCTCCTCATGTGTCCATTATGCCCTTCTTGATTTCATTAAAATAGGCCACGCAACATTTTACTTTACTTACTCTTTCTTCTTAACAGGTCAGCAGCAGAAGGGGCTGGAAGCTCCTGGAAGGCGATTTGGGGCAGCTCCTGCAGAGGAGGCCTGGCGCTGGGGAGCCCAGCTGAGCTGGCGGTGGAGGGCGCCTGTGCAAGGGAGCTGGAGGCTGGTATGCAGATGGCGCGCCTGTGGCATGGTGGTATGCAGAGCAGATGAAGGCGGTGCGCAGCTGGACCTGGGCGGCCAGCGTCCAGTGAACCAGCTCAGGCGGTGCAGGGCCTGGGCGGCCAGCGCCCAGGTGAACCAGATCTGGCGGATGGATCGGTCAGGGAGACCAGGGCGCCCAGCTGCTGCTGGCGCTGGCGATGTGAAGGCGGCTGGGGGTTTGCAGGCAGTGCGGACCAGGCGCGGCGTTGGCTGGGTGTGCGGCATGGATCGTGCAGATCCGTGCGATGCAAGCACCGGGATGGCGCTGTACGGCTGCTGGTGTGGCGCGGCGATGCGGATGGCGCAGGCTGCTGGCGGATGGCGAAGGCAGATGGCGATGGCGCAGGCTGAACCAGGACCAGGTGGTTGCGATGGAGGCCAGCTGAGGTGGCTTCTGGCGCCCTGATGCGGACCAGATGCTGAGCTGAGGTGGCAGCCAAGTGTGCAGGCTTGCGCAGGAGGAGCTCGAGTGGAGGCGCCCAGGCATCTATAAAAGGACCCCAAGGTCCTCACAGTTAAGGGTTGGCAAGTAGGAATTTCGTAGGATTTTTAGCTTTCAATTTTTCTGTATTTCTTTCTTTCCTCAGAGCTGTGAGGGATGTGAGGGTTTTTGGTTCATAATTGTTGGGTTTTTCTTCTGTACTTATGTTGGGGTTTTCCTCTTGGTCTCTGGTTCGCCATGGGGGATTCTTCTCTGGTTCGCTGGTTCGCAAGTAGGGATTTGTCTTTTATTTTTAGTTTCCATTTCTTGTATTTTCTGTTGAGCAGTGAGAGCAGGGAGGGGTGTTCTTGAGTTGGAGGAGAGTTCGGCTTTTAGGGATTTTTAGGATTTTAATTTCTCCAGTTTAATTTTCTGTATTTTCTTGTTTCGGAGAGCAGTGAGATGTTGAAGGAGTTTTAATTCTGTTATTCTAATTCTTTGCATTCGGGTTTAGCCAGTAGAAATGTTGAGAACTCTATTTTCTTAAGTTTTTCTTCTGTAATCTTTCTTTCAGCAGAGCAGTGGAGTGTTCTTAATGTTGGGAGTTCGGTTTGCTAGAATCAACTTTATTTCTTACAGTTCTTCATTCCGTTCTGTGCAATTTTCTGAGTTAGACTTCGATCTAGTGCACTTTCCATTTCCTTGTGTTACAGAGGGTGATTTTGGTGCAATTATGGTTCCATTTCTTTTGCGCTTCTATTGTTCAACTCTGCGTTTAATTGGTTCGATCCCTCTGTATTTGTTATCTCTCTCTTCTTGTTTGTTGGTTCACTACAAGAAAAAGCGGGATTACCGATGGAAATTTCCGACGGATTATTTTCCGTCGGTAAGTCCGTCTGATATTCCGACGGAAATATATCAGTCGGACTATCCGTCGGCAGTTCCGACGGAAATATTTCCGTCGGAAATTTCCGTCGGTAATGAAAATATACCGACGGATATTCCGACAGAAATATTTCCGTCGGAATGTCCGTCGGTAAATCTACTATTTTTGTCCCGCGAACCCCCCCTCTTTCCCTCTCCCGCTCTCTCTCTCTCTCTCTCTTTCCCTCTCCCGCCTCTCTCTCCGCTCCTCTCTCCGCCGGTCGCCGTCGCCGCTCCGCCTTCGCCGCCGCCCCTGCGCCGCTCGCCGCCGCCCCTGCGCCGCTCGCCGCCGCTCCTGGGCCGCTCGCCGCCGCGCCCCTCTCCCCGGTGAGTCCCACCCGCCCCCCTCCCCCCTGCGCGATGCCCCCCCTCCCCCATGCACCCGGCCCCCCTCCCTCCTGCACCCCGGCCCCTCCCCTTCCCACCTGGCCCTCCCCCCTGCGGATGCCCCCCCCCCCCACCTGGCCCCTCCCCCCTGCGGGATGGCCCCCCCCCCCCCGCCCCCTCCCTCCTGCACCCGGCCCCCTCCCCTTCCCACCTGGCCCCCTCCCCCCTGCGGGATGCCCCCCCCCCCCCAGCCCCCTCCGGATGGCCCCCCCCCCCCACCCGCCCCTCCCTCCTGCACCCGCCCCCTCCCCCCTGCGGGATGCCCCCCCCCCCCCTTGCCCCCTCCCCCCCTGCGGGATGCCCCCCCCCCCCACCCGGCCCCCCTCCCTCCTGCACCCGGCCCCCTCCCCTTCCCACCTGGCCCCCTCCCCCCTGCGGGATGCCCCCCCCCCCCACCCGGCCCCCCTCCCCTTCCCACCTGGCCCCCTCCGGGATGCCCCCCCCCCCCCACCCGGCCCCCCTCCCCTTCCCACCTGGCCCCCTCCGGGATGGCCCCCCTCCCCTGCACACACCCCCCTCTCCCCTTCCCCCCCCCCTGCACCCGGCCCCCCCTCCCCCTTCCCACCCTGGCCCCCTCCAGTTGTGCCAAAAGTACTGATTATCTGCTGCTCTTAACTCCAATTCTTCAAGTTTCAAAATAGAACTCTTCTGATTGTGAGAATGGAAATACTGGAAGTCCATTGGAGAAAATATAATTGGGGGATCAAATTACTCACCCCTTAAACATTCAAAAATCATAGAGGGTTTGGACTTGGGTTGGGTCATTCTAATTTTGGGTTGATCTGAATTTAGATTGGAAAAATAGTTTAGTACATCATTTGATACATATTAAATAACACATCAATCTAGTGTACCACAATTCATTATCTATGAGGTGTTTTTAATTACTTTTTTATTTCAGTTATTGATGTGACATAATTTTAATGATGATGTTACTAAATGATGTTACAAAACTGTTTCTCTTTAAATTGGGCTAACTGAAGTCCACCCATTGACACTCCTTATATACATGCCTGCATGCATGGTTGCGTTCTTGCATACGTGCCCTCCCTTTCTGCGTGTGTGAAAAAAATTCTACCGTTGACTTGGTCGTGATCATATAAGTTGGACGTAGGCATGCATGGTTGGTCGGACTCGGAAGCCGCCTCCGTTTCACCCAGAATTAAACCCCTGGCCTGCGTCCTCCTCCGGGTGGTCTCTCTGCTGTCCTCCCCACCCTGTCATGTACCCTTCCGTCCATTTATTTGTGGAACCTATTGTTGAATTTTATTGTACAGGAACTCACATAGACCATGGTTTTGGTAAAAAGAGAATTGTTGTCACAAGTAATTAATCAATGTTAATTAAATCAATTATGATTTCATTCCTTATGGGTTTGCATGTTTAATATATTTTACAATTACATGGATCTATTGTTGTTCAAACAGAGGATAAGATTTAAATGAAGCAACATATTCTCATGTTTTGTATGTCATAGGCCGATTGTGACTCTTGTTGTACATTACTACATATTATATGTTGATGATGCTAATTAAATTTAAGGAGATTACTTTGTTGCATATATGAAAGATGCAAATTGCTTGTAATAATGAAAGAAGAATTTTATTACTTGCTTATAATTACACATGTTGAATTAATTTAAGGCCGCCTGTGAGACTTAGTTCTTTGTGATATTTTTGTATGAAATGACTACATGAAAGCCATAGACATATAATCTCTTTGCATTTTTGGAGTGATTTGTTAGATTTGGTAATGCATATTGTATTTTAATAATCTCATGCAAGTTAATCATTCAACATTCGTATGTTTATTTGTAGTCATTTGAGAGATTTTTTCATATTTACCATTTTATGATTTAATTTCATATTTTAAATTACTCATGAATAAAATGTTAAAGTGATTTTTTTTTGTAATTAGTGATGAGAGTTCGCGATTGGAAATTAGACTCAAAGAAGAACAAATGTCCAACGTATCAAAGTACTTGTTTGTTTGAACGTAAAATATTTCCGCTCGATATTCGAAGATTGCATGATGGTTTACTTTTGGTGAAAGAGAAGATGACGAAAATCATAAAGATTATTCGGAAAGAAGAAAGACAAAGTTTAGAAAATAAAGTGGATTATCTGTTATTGTTCAAGATGAAAAAGGAGTGCGATATTCTGTAATCTTACGACGCAGTTGGTGTGCTAGTATGTACATGTTTATTGGAAAAGACTGGTGTAAATTTGTGAAAAATAATTGTGTCAAAGAATTTGACATTCTCAAAGTTATGTCTTCCCATTATGTACGAAGAGATGTATTTGGCAAACTATATTTAGGGATATCAGTGGTTAGTTCACTCCCTAGGAAATCTACTGAGAAGCTGGTGAATAAAGAGCCGATCAAGTGGTGGTGGCCTAATATGAAGACATCACGGTTTGTGTTGTTTTTAATGTTCAATACCATTAAGTATTTATATAGTGCTCAAATTTATTTGATATTCATGTATGTTTACTCTTCATTTATTTTTACGTCAACGCTTTATTTCACCCATTAGCTCTGGGACTCTCCATATAACGTATGTACGGTACTTGAATGATGTGAGGGTGTGTTGGATTTTAACTCGGGACATGACATTTAATATGTAGGAAAAATGTCGGAGAATCGGTCATGGATGTACCGTGGAATAGTGAATGGAGTTGTGACCGAGGAGTTTAAAGACGGAGTTGACAGTTTTATTGAGTTTGCATTGAGTAATACATCAGTAGCAGTTGATCCGATGGGTAACATCCGATGTCCGTGTTCGGGTTGTAAGAACAGAAAGTGGATATCGACATGGGATGTGCAGCATCATCTGTATACGAGAGGATTTGTTGGCCATTATGAGTTATGGTCGTGTCATGGTGAGTTGAATATTCAGTCGTCTGCACCAGCTAATTACTTTGCCTCCACAAGTACGTACGTAGACATGGTTGTCGATGCTGCTGGTCCGGAGTTCAATATTCATGAAGATCAAACAAATGAAGAAGTGCCGAATGATACAGCTCAGAGATTTTATCAGTTACTTCGAGATGCTGATGAGCCATTATGGGATGGTTGTGAGAAGCATACACGGTTGTCTGCAGTGTCGCAGCTATTGAATTTGAAATCTGAATTTCATATGAGCGAGAGTTGTTTTGACCGGCTTCTCTTACTGGTCAAGAGCATGCTTCCTCAATCAGAGAGGTTACCTGCTGACTTTTACCGTGCGAAGAAGATGGTGAATGATTTGGGGCTTGGTTTTATGAAAATTGATGCATGTCCGAATCACTGTATGCTGTACTACAAAGAGGATGCAGATAAGACATCATGCTGTATTTGTAAGCATGATAGGTTCAAGCCCAAGAGAGGGGACAAGTCAAAGCAGAAGGATGTTCCGTATAAGTCATTGCGGTACTTTCCTATCACACCCAGATTGCAGCGATTGTTCATGTCCTCGAGGACAGCTGGACATATGACATGGCATGCGGAAAGAGTACGTCGCGACGAAGGTGAAATGAGTCATCCTGCTGATGGTGAAGCTTGGGCTCATTTTAGCCGTACTCATCCTTACTTCTCAAAGGATCCACGCAACGTACGGCTTGGTTTATGCACAGATGGTTTCAATCCTTTCGGAGGCTCGGTGGCATCTTACTCATGTTGGCCAGTATTCTTAACACCGTATAACCTTCCGCCAGGCATGTGCATGAAGCGTGAGAATCTGTTCCTTTCATTGCTGATTCCGGGTCCAAAAAGTCCAGGAAAGAATATAGACATATATCTCAGACCGTTGATTGATGAGATGAAATTGTTATGGTCAGATGGTGTGCAGTCTTATGATGCATCCAGAAAACAGAATTTCAATCTGAAGGCTGCATTAATGTGGACAATAAGTGACTTTCCAGCCTACGGCATGTTATCTGGCTGGAGCACACATGGGAGGTTGGCATGTCCTTATTGCATGGAGGATTCTAAATCATTTGTGTTGAAATCTGGGGGAAAATCTTGTTGGTTCGATTGTCATCGGCGGTTTCTACCCAGTGACCATCCTTTCCGAAAGCAAAAGGATTCTTTTATTAAAAATACAACTGTGATGGAGGACGTAGATATGGAACGGGTGTCTGGTGGAAATATGGCGAGGCGGGTCCAGAACTTACCGACTGTAACACAACTGGCTGGTAGTACCCGACAAATCCCTGGCTTTGGGAAGGATCACAATTGGGTGAAGCAAAGCATTTTTTGGGAATTGCCTTATTGGTCAACACTTTTGATACGTCATAACCTAGACGTCATGCATATAGAGAAGAATGTTTTTGATAATGTGTTCAACACAGTTATGGACGTCAAAGGTAAAACGAAGGATAACGTCAAGGCACGGGTTGATTTGAAAGTACTTTGCAAACGTCCAGAACTAGAGCTACAGCATGTTCAAGGAAAGTGGTGCAACCTAAAGCTGCATATGTGCTTGGGGCCAGACAGATTAAGGAAGTGTTGCAATGGTTAAAGCAATTGAGATTTCCGGATGGATATGTCTCGAATATTGCGCGTTGTGTAAATGTCAACGAGGGAAAAATATACGGAATGAAGAGTCATGACTGCCATGTTTTCATGCAAAGACTGATGCCTCTTGCTTTTCGTGAGTTGTTGCCGAAACAAATATGGGGAGCAATGACTGAGCTGAGTCAATTCTTCAGGATTTTATCTGCATCAGAACTCAAAATTCATGACTTGCAAAATATAGAGCAAAATATAATTCAGACAGTCTGCAAATTAGAGAAGATATTTCCTCCAGCATTCTTTGATTCAATGGAGCACCTGATCATCCATTTACCATATGAGGCAAGGGTCGGAGGACCAGTACAATTTCGATGGATGTATCCGTTTGAGAGGTATTTCTACATCTCAATTTATTGCCATTACGACGATCTTTTATATTACTTATGTATGCATTTGAATTATTGTCGTAGGTGCATGCACGATCTTAAGATGAAAGTCCGTAACAAAGCACAAGTTGAGGGCTCCATTACTCAAGCGTACCTCATTGAGGAGATATCGAACTTCTGTTCGATGTACTTTGACACGGAAATACGAACCCGAAGAACTCAACCTCCACGTAATGATGATGGTGGAGATTCCGACGTGTCAGACCAACTCTCTGTATTCAAGTGTGCCGGACGGGGCGTTCGGATCTTCATCTACTCGCGCACTCCAAGACAGAGAGTTGGTAGCTGCGGAGATCTACGTGTTCATGAATTGCGAAGAACTAGACCCTTACATTCAGTAAGCTCTCCACGCTTATTCGTCATCATTTGCGTGCATTACTGCAGAACCTAACGGTTGTGTGACATTTACATTGCAGAGAGTTTGACTCGGTCATTTCAGCGACAGAATCCACGTCTAACTGACGTGCAGGTTGAAAAGGAACGGGAGAAGTCTTTTCCTACTTGGTTAAGATCTCGAGTATGTGTCTAATTATTTTGAAACATAAGTGTTATGTTTTTATGCAGACTGAGTTGAAGTCATTTATTCAATGTTTGTCTATTTATCTCATAATAGGTTGAACAAGGCTTCATTCCCGATTCTAGAGTACAACAGATTAGTTTTGGCCCCTCGAAGATTGTACGTGTCTATCCAGGCTACATTGTGAATGGATACAGATTTCACACGAGAGATTATGGACGGAATAAGTCTACGATGAACAGCGGCGTATGTGTGAAGGGAAGTGCCTATAATGAAAATGAAATTGACTATTATGGCATTCTCGAAGAAGTCATTGAACTGCAATTTTTGGGACAAGACAACAATGTATTTCTGTTCAAGTGTCATTGGTTTGACCCGACATCTATTCGTCATGACACAACATATGGATTAATCGATGTGAAGCATAAGTCCAAATTGAGTACATATGAGCCATTCATCCTGGCGGCACAAGCCCAACAAGTTTATTATTCAAATTATACATCCCTCAAATTAAGAGATTGGTGGGCTGCATGTAGAGTGAAATCAAGACTATTCCCTGAGTATGAGCTTCTCCCGACTGATGATGAGCTCGAAGGTGTTAATGACAACTTTTTCCAATCAGATCGGAGTGACGCACGAGAGTTGGCAGCTTCTACGCAGTACAATGTTCATGATATAAATGAAACAATTTCCTTACATAAGGATAACGAACAAGAAGAAGTTGACCCAAATGTCGCTGAGCGGGAGGTGGAGTCTGATGTGGAGGAAGACTCCCAAGATGAGGAGGATGAATTCCAGGATGATGATGAAGATGATGCTGAATTAAACATGTCTTCAGCATCTGATGATGAATATAGATAATATACTGCATATTTTGTAAGAAATTGGTGTTGTTGTTCATTACATGTTCATAATAAATTGCTACTTCAAATTGAGTGCTGATGACTTGCTATATCTTTATTTGTATCAATAGAGATATGGTACGTGGAGGACGCAGTCGGAGGGTTGCCACGTCCGTTGGCAGAGGGACTGCCTCCGCGTCCACGTCTGCCTCCAGGTCCGCGACAGGTATATGCATATGTACACAAAAAACCATATGGGTTATATTGTTTATATTGATTTCACGAGAACTAACGTACATACAATTTTACAGGGACTCCTCCCCGTCCACGCCTCGTCCCAGTCGGTAATTTCTACATTGTTGTTATTTGAAATTCATAATTTCTAATGTGTATGAAATTTGCAGGGACTGCCTCCCGTCCAGCCCCGTCCAGCGACAGGTAATTTTCTACATTGTTGTTTATTTGAAATTCATAATTTCTAATGTGTATGAAATTTTGCAGGGACTGCCTCCCCGTCCACGCCCGTTGTCCCAGCGACAGGTAAATTTCTATATGTTGTTTATTTGAAATTCATAATTTCTAATGTGTATGAAATTTTGCAGGGACTGCCTCCCCGTCCACGCCCGTCGTCCCAGCGACAGGTAATTTTCTACATTGTTGTTTATTTGAAATTCATAATTTCTAATGTGTATGAAATTTTGCAGGGAATGCCTCCCCGTCCACGCCCGTCGTCCCAGCGACAGGTAATTTTCTACATTGTTGTTTATTTGAAATTCATAATTTCTAATGTGTATGAAATTTGCAGGGAATGCCTCCCCGTCCACGCTACCTTCGTCTTCTTCCTCACCACAAGGTAAACATATGTTTCAATAGATTAGTATGTTTGGTCTCTTGCAATTTATACAATAAAAGTGTACTAAATTGTTTTCAACAGAGGTGGAGAGCCAGCATCCAGCAGCTGAGGAGGGGCCTCAGCTACCAGGACGACAACCATGCTGGATCTCAGGGTAAAGTTCATCATCTCAATGTTACTGTATTTGTTATTTAGGATATACATTTCATGTAGAAAATTAATGTGGAATTGCAGGGGGAAGATAGATCCCAGTCCTGCTTCCCGCTATATTACGACGTTGATCCACGCACATATTCCAGGACCAGTGGATGCATGGAGAGAATTCCCGGTGCCAGTCCGGGATTTATTATTTGACATGTTTACGGTATTTTTATTTTTTAGAAGAGTTGAAGTCATTTATTCAATTATTATTAATTTAGGTTTATTGCAGAACGTTGATTAATTTTATTTTTTACAGCGGAGGTTCGCGTTCACGAGACCCGAGGATCTCCCTCGGGCTCGAGCCGTCTGGGAGATTACGGCCCAGACTAATTTAAGAAAGTCGATGTGGGAGGCACGGGACAAGGCAATCAAGACCACAGGGAACCGGGATCCTATGGCTTGGGTGGATTACGGCCCTGTTTGGCTGCGGACGGACTATTGGGAGTCCCTTTGCGCGCGTTGGGCTGCTGGACCATGGCAGCAGCGGTCACAGGCGGCAATACGCAACAGAGCAACTCAACCGAGAAGAATGTGCATACTAGTGGATCCGTATCTTATGCGACCCACAGTCAAAAATTGGTAAGTATTTTATTGTTCGATTCATATATACATATGGATTATTATTGTGAGACTAACTAATTTTGTTGAATTCTAAGCATCACGACCTGGAGCGTGCCCCTACTTTCCGCGAGTTATTTGACCGGACTCATAAGCGGAAGGGGACGGATGACTATGTTACCGAGAGTGCCCGCACGATTGCTGTAAGTCAAGCTTTAAATATGAATTCAATTATGATATTAAAGTAATTTGTTTTCAATAATTTAATTTTAAATTATTTTACAGGAGACGTACGACAGGACGATGGCGGAGCGCTACACAGAGGGCACTCCCCAGCCAGATTTGGATGCGGACGCTTGGGTCGAGGCAGCGGGAGTGCCGAGGAAGGGTCGAGTGTACGGCTTTGGGGACAGCCTGGATACTCATCGAGTGTTGTCCTCATATGCCAGTTCGATCGCTTCTCCGGCACACGCGAGTTCATCTTCTGCGCCGCCCGTCAGTGGTGTAGAGGACATTAGAGGCATCATTCGGGAGGAGCTACGTACAGAGCTACAGACGCAGCGGGAAGAGCTACAGACGCAGCGGGTACAGCTACAGGCGCAGCAAGTACAGATAGAGACGCAGCGGCTACAGCTACAGACGCAGTTCAGCGATATGGTTCAGCAGTTCATGTCAATAATGCAGGGAGTACGCCCCACACAGCCAGCAGCTCAGGTCAGTATTAGTATTATTTCATATACTTAGGATTGGGCCGGGCGTCCAACACGATTGGGTCGGACGTTCAATTGACGGATCTAAAAAACACCCAAGTATATTTAAAGCGTCAAAACACGCAACCCGGGGGTCCAAAATCCCAAATAGGGATCGGATCGGCGTGCCGTTTTCTCCGACACGACCGGGTGGGTTAAAGTGACGTGTGGGAACTGACGGAATCCAATTTGGATCCCCGGATTGGGTCGGACGTTCAATTGACGGATCTAAAAAACACCCAAGTATATTTAAAGCGTCAAAACACACCCGGGGGTCCAAATCCCAATAGGGATCGGATCGACGTGCCGTTTTCTCCGACACGACCGGGTGGGTTAAAGTGACGTGTAGAAACTGACGGAATCCAATTTGGATCTCCGGATTGGGTCGGACGTTCAATTGACGGATCTAAAAACACGGCCAAGCATATATAAATGGTCAAAACACGCAACCCGGGGGTCCAAAATCCCAAATAGGGATCGGATCGGCGTGCCGTTTTCTCCGACACGACCGGGTGGGTTAAAGTGACGTGTGGGAACTGACGGAATCCAATTTGGATCCCCGGATTGGGTCGGACGTTCAATTGACGGATCTAAAAAACACCCAAGTATATTTAAAGCGTCAAAACACAACCCGGGGGTCCAAAATCCCAAATAGGGATCGGATCGACGTGCCGTTTTCTCCGACACGACTGGGTGGGTTAAAGTGACGTGTAGAAACTGACGGAATCCAATTTGGATCTCCGGATTGGGTCGGACGTTCAATTGACGGATCTAAAAACACGGCCAAGCATATATAAATGGTCAAAACACGCAACCCGGGGGTCCAAAATCCCAAATAGGGATCGGATCGGCGTGCCGTTTTCTCCGACACGACCGGGTGGGTTAAAGTGACGTGTGGGAACTGACGGAATCCAATTTGGATCCCCGGATTGGGTCGGACGTTCAATTGACGGATCTAAAAAACACCCAAGTATATTTAAAGCGTCAAAACACAACCTGGGGGTCCAAAATCCCAAATAGGGATCGGATCGACGTGCCGTTTTCTCCGACACGACCGGGTGGGTTAAAGTGACGTGTAGAAACTGACGGAATCCAATTTGGATCTCCGGATTGGGTCGGACGTTCAATGACGGATCTAAAAAACACCCAAGTATATTTAAAGCGTCAAAACACGCAACCCGGGGTCCAAAATCCCAAATAGGGATCGGATCGGCGTGCCGTTTTTCTCCGACACGACCGGGTGGGTTAAAGTGACGTGTGGGAACTGACGGAATCCAATTTGGATCCCCGGATTGGGTCGGACGTTCAATTGACGGATCTAAAAACACCCAAGAAAATGATGGATCTAAAAATATTATTGTATTAAGTTAGAGAAATAATCACATGTTTTAAATTTCATTTTTGAAAATACTGTATTTTTTTATTTATTATTAATGTTTCTCATTTTAATTTGTTTTAATATAGGATCCAGCTCCAGACGATGACGAGGCAGGGACAGCAGACGATCCAGCAGATCTATGTTGATTTTTGTATTCTTTATGCTATATGATTTATTTATTGTATCTTATGATTTTATGTTGATTGTTAGTATTTGTTAAATTTATGAATATTGTAGCAGGTTTGACATTGTAGCAATGTATTTTATTTTATGTATTTAAAAAAAAATATATGTGTATTTTCCGACGGATTTTCCGACGGCTACGTTTCCGTCGAAAATATATATTACCGACGGAAAAATATCGTCGGTAATGCAGTCGGACAATACTGACGGATTTGCCGACGGATATAAGTCCGTCGGAACTGATAAATTACCGACAGAAATATACCGTCGGCAGATCCGTCGGCATAATACTGACGGACTGGCCGACGGATAGTATCCGTCGGAAAATATACATTACCGACAGTTAAGGACCGTCGGTACTTCGGTCGGCAAATACTGACGCCTTTACCGACGGTTTAATTCTGTCGGAGGTTTCGACCGAATACCGACGGAATTTTTATCTGTCGGAAAGTTCTGACCAATCATTTCCGACGGAAAGTTTCCGACGAGTATTGGACGGAAAGCGGTCAGAAGGTTCATTTTCCGATGGAATACCGACGGATTACCGACGGATTCAGTCCGTCGGTAATACCGCTTTTTCTTGTAGTGGTTTAATGGTTAGACAGTGAGAAATTGTGCTGTGAGTTGTGAGTTGGATCAGAGGTAGATAATTTTTCGTTTCATTTCTTTTATGCTTTAGTTTGATCCAATGTTCTCCTTGTTCTGTGTTCTGTTGGCATCCGGGAGGTTCTCAGCATTTGAGGGAATTCGGCTATTGTGCATTTGGATTTTGTTATCTCTTCTATTGTGAGTTGGGCAGGAGAGGTAGCAATTTCCTTCTGCTGTTCTTGGTTTGATGACAGAGTTGGGAGGTTCTTATCTGTAGTTCAATCGTTGGGTGGGATAGTTAGATTAGTTCTATTTCATTTCTTTGTGTTGAAGGGTTTGATCCAGTGAAAATTTTCCATTCTTCTGTGTTCTATAAAGGCAACTGGAGGACGATTGCAATTATTTGTATTCCTTTCTTCTGTTCTGTCCGTTGGTCTGAGAGAGGTTGTTCTAATTTCTGTTCTACAGTGGAAGCATTAGGATTTGGTTATGTCATCCTTTTATTTCCTTGAACTTTAGATCATCTCAGAATTATAGTTGCATCTTTGTGCAAACTTAGTTTAATTTCTATTTCATATTTTTTGTCTACTTGCTTCATCCCTCAATGGAGAGGGTACATTGATATCACTTCTCTTTTCATTTCAATTCAGCTTGCTCTTTCATTAAGTTTGATTTGTCAAGATTGTGAGGATTGGATCAGTGTTGTTTACACATTCACTTTTAACGCATTGTCGATAATGATTTCAAGTCAAAGTAGTTTAATTCAAGCTCTATTCTGTCTCTCCGTGGATATGACCTGTTCTCACCACTATATGAGTTCATCTTTGTTATTTTAATTTTGTGAGACAGTTTAGAGAAAGTGCGCATATTGACTTGTGCGAGGACTCTGGACAACGAAAATGCACAGTCAACTATGTCGCGCGCATCAGGAAGGGGAGGGGGTCCGGTGGGAAGGGGAGGGGGGCCGGGTGCAAGTGGGGGGGGGGGTGGAAAGGGGAGGGGCGCCGCGTGCAGGGGCCGGGTGGGAAGGGGAGGGCGGCCGGGTGCAGGTGGGGGGGTGGAAAGGGGAGGGGCGCCGTGTGCAGGTGGGGGGGTGGGAAGGGGAGGGGGGCCGGGTGGGGGGGGCATCGTGCAGGGGGAGGCCGGGGGCCGAGTGGGAAGGGACGAGGGGGGTGGGAAGGGAGGGGGCCGCGTGCAGGGGCCGGGTGGAGGGGGGGAGGGGGGCCGGGTGGGGGGGTTGGAAGGGAGGGGGGCCGGAGGAAGGTGGCGGGGGTGGGGAGAGAGGGGGAGTGGAACTCACCGAGAGAGGGTGGCCGGCGGCGAGCAGCGGAAAGCGGGGCAACGGCGGCGGCGTCGGCGATCGGCGGCGGCGAGGGCACAGCGACGAGCGGCGTCGGCGACCGGCGGCGAGAGAGAGAGAGAGAGAGAGAGAGAGAGAGAGAGAGGAGAGAGAGAGAGAGGAAAGGGGTGGGGGTTTCGGCGGAGGAAGTAAAGGTATTTTACCGACGGCATTTCCGACTACAAATATACGTCGGAAGGCATTTCCGACTACAAATATCCATCGGAACTTCCGACGGATATTCTGACGGATCGGAATATCCGTTGGAATTACTACCGACGGATATCCGACGGTAATATGTCCGTCGGAAGATCCGTCGGTATTATTTCATTACCGACGGATATTGCCGACGGAAATATTTCCGTCGGAACTTCCGACTTATTGTCCGACGGACATATAGCCGTCGGAATTACCGACGGAAATAAATCCGTCGGAAATATCCGTCGGTAATCCCGCTTTGTCTTGTAGTGTTTGTTCTACATCTGTCGACACTTACTTATGCCAACTCTAAGAACTTTATGTATATTCTTTAATATGCTAATCACTTATAGCATTGCTCACACATGAGATGTAAATCCTACTGAGCGTTAACACGCTCACACCTATTTTCTCTAACATTTTCAGGTGGTGATGAGGAGACTATGAATAATGAAGCGGAAGGGCAAGAGTGAAGAGCATCCCATATGTCATGCAGCTATGGAATAAAAGACTTAGGGTGTGTTTGATTACACTTAATAGGTGTCTATTGTCTGAAATACTAAATTTTTAAGATTTCAGACTGTTTGATAAAATGTCTAAAAATATGTCTTAATTAATCACTTAAATCTGAAATACCACTTAATTTTTAAGCTAAGAACAATCACTTTTTATTTTTCAGATCTTTTTTCCGACGTCCGACGACGGTGGTCCGGCAACGGGATTCCGGCGGTCCAGCCTCCGGCGATTACCGGAATCCGGCGACTGCCGGCGGCGGCGGTTTATGGCGACCGCCGGTGGCGGTTTTCAGCGATCGCCAGAATCCGGCCGTCGGCGGCGGTTTCCGGCGGTCGGATCTCCGGTGATCGCCAGCGGCAGTTTCCGGCGACCGGCCGGCGACCGGATTTCGGCAACCGGCCGCCAGCGGCGTGGTTTCCAACGATCGTCGGAATCCGGTCACCGGCGGCGGATTCCGGCGACTGGGTCTCCGGCGATCGCCACCGGCGGCAGTTTCCGACGACCGGCCGCCAACGATCTCAATTAAAAAGAAATATTTTTTTTAACTATTCTGAGTTTTGAACCCAAGACCTCCATATTAGAAGTGTAATATATACCATTGCACTACAATTCAGATCTTGTCTAAATTAGTTATTAAGCACCTCTTATATTATGTCTGATATATATTAAGTTCTTTTTAAATTTCAGATTTAGAGTATAGATGACAAATAAGATTTAAGACTTAAGTGTTAAATTTTATCAAACGCCACCTTAGAGTTAGAAATAGAGTCTGTAGTAGATTATTTTATTTGAGTTTATTATGTGTTTGAATAATGGGCCCTATAGTTGACTCTGAATTTTTATTGATGGCATAAGGAGTTGTTATTTGGAATTGCTATTGACTTATTATTTGATGTTATCATCTCATTCTCCATACATATTTACTTTATTTATGATCTGAATATTACTACACGTCCCGAAATTTTGCATCAGGGCGTGACATTGACACTGCTAAAAGTGGACCACATCAACTTCTAGCTTTGAATTATCATGGGAGTTAGAAAGAAAATTAATAAAAAAAATCATGTTAACATATTCACAAAGTCAACTAATAAAATGGATTAAGATGTGATATTATTGGCAAAAAACATCTTTGTTACGTGCTAGAATAAATCGCAGGAGAGAAACCTATATAGACACAAAAAACCCTTCTTGCACAGGTAAACAATTCTAAGAAAAAAGACTCTCGATGAAAAGAGATCTTACCCTTGCTCCGCCCTACACTTATAACTTAAACTTCGGAAGATTTTTCTAAGAAACCACTCTTAAGACTTCTAATTGTTTCTTATCTTACAAGCCACCACACTACAAGGAGAGGGTTCAATAGGCTAACGAAGATCGCCCTCTTCATACACCTGTGCTGGGAAGACTCACGCCATGATTGTGGAGGAACAAGCATGATGCATAGCTATTACTTTAAAATTTTTAGGGTGTATACATAATTTTTTCTTCGTCTAACTTCTCACGCCCAACCAGCCTCTACCTCCCTCTCTTTCCATATATGTGTAAACAGACAGACACGAAAACAAATAGAGTTTATTCAAGTCAAAATTTCACCCAAAAGTTGTCTTTAAATTAACTAAAAAAAATGCAGCCATAAAATTTATGAATAAAAAGAGATATGATTGACTTTTATTTATCATTAAATTAGATTAGAACCAACTCGGTCATAAAAGATCTGCACTCCACACGAGCAAATTAGGTGCGGGATCGCGAGGACCCCGGTTGGGTCGATCGGTTAGAACTCTTGCTTAAAAACAGGAGGTCCCGAGTTCGATTCCTGGGGGGGGGGGGGGGAGGATTTACCTGATTTACATGCAATCCTCGAGGTGTGTAGATCCAGGATTTTTTTGGTCAAGTGGAGTAAGGGCAATACGGGTACACGGAAAGTAGGAACTGCCAAGTCCTAACCTTGGAGTTCATGAACACTAATCCTTGAGCCCACAAAGCCACACGGGGCGGGATTTCCTCGTTATCAAAAAAAAAAAAAGGTGTGGGATCGCATGTCCACATTGATGTTCACTGTCCTTGACGTTATTAGTGGAACAAATACACAAGTGCAAAGCAAGGTAGTTTATACATTCACAGGGGGGAGAGGGACAAAAAATAGAGTTGACTCCACTTACACCACCCATCAAAAGAGCATGCACAAGCATCGGTACAAACCACCAGCCCCCCAGACCCCGCTCTCTAGCCCTCTTCTAGAGCGAGAAGCTCCGAGTTTCGGCTAGGGTTCGTCCGCTCCCTTCTTCGCCCGAAGGGGAGGGGGCTCTAGCCCCCTCCCCCCTCCGCCTCCGCCTCCGACTGGCGATATCTCCCTCCGTCTATATATGGCTTATGAGGATCGGCGATTGTCTGTCCGTGATGTTCTTCCCCTTCTTGGGGATGGTTTTGTCTCTCCGCAGGAGAGATTTTGTTCTCCGTCGACAAGGCTCCCCCTTCTCGTCGGAGAGATCCTGTCTCCGATTGGCCGGCGGGTTCCCGACGGCTATCCGGAGCTTCGGCATCGACCTCTATCTAGGTATGCTTGGTATTTGTGTAGGTCTCCGGAGAAGCTTGGGTGTCTCCGGTGGGCTTGGCGTCTGCCACCCCCATTTTGCCCCTTCGACACGGCGTCGCCGTTGGCGTGCTCGTGCCCCAGCCCCCCTGTTAGTGCCATCCCTTGTTAGCGCCATCATGTGCGCCCCTGTGCGTTTGCTACCCCGGTCAGAGCTCTTCGGAGTGGAAGGTTGCCAGCGACGGACGGCGGCTCTCCTACTGGCCGTCTTCCTTGCCTCCGGCGTCTCTAGGTTGTTTCCCCTCTGTGTATGGACCTTCGGTCCTTTGGGTGGCTTGTTGCTTGGGTTTCCCCTGCTGTAGTGCGCCGCTTCATCTGGCGGATGTCCTCTTTGTACTCCCTGTACCTCCTTAACGTGAAATGCTACTGTCGCCGTTTCAATGTCCAAAAAAACCACCAGCCCCAGTGCAAACAGCCACTTGCCGTAGAAGAAAGAAAGAAGAGACCGAGCAGCAAGAATCCTTTTCTGATGGGTGCAGAGTTTAATGGGAGAACCTATCTAGAAGTTCCTCCTGCTGACAAAGTGCACCTTCAAACTGATAAAACTGTGATGGAAATGTAGAAGACAGAAGGGATCCCCACTCATAAAGGGATAAGCCAGGACCTGTGGGCACTCCCCCAACATTTTCCGGCTTTAAATAACACAAAGCACTGCAGGCTTGGTAAATTCCAACAACTAGTGAACAACCTACTAGCCGCCCCCAGTTGGTAACAAGACTTTTCCCCAACCCAACTAAGGACTCTTCAGAGGCATCCATTCTCATCTCAGTGTGTGTCAATGAAGAATGAGTCGGCTTAAAGTTATTTCACTAAATTCTTTTAAAATCCACCAAAAAATGGTCAATCAAGGAAATGAGAACAACTTTTCTGAACAATCACCAAATGATGTTCTCCTCAATTCTCCTAATAACAAATAATAAAACAAACAATGCCTTGTTATCTTTAAGAACAGGGTATAAGAAAGAGCTTCAGGTTTCTGACTAGATTGAGTTCGGCCAATATCTGTTCATCTAAGATTGCACCAATATCATCACCCACTTGCCGAAGGAAAAGAACATTTTATGTATACTTTAGGTAGGCTGTTGAATTCAGCGACAGAGCATATATAAGACCTCCAGCACACCTCCCACCCTCCGGAGAAGAGAAACCGAACCCACCACCACCATGTGAGATGGTCATCGGAATTGTATAAAATTGGACTCAAACATGCAGGTAACCTTTTGCAATTTTCAAAGGTTGTATCTTCGGCCTCAGAGATGCTCTGCCAGTCCAACTGCAGCTTCAGGAGATCCAATATCACTACTAATTGTAGGGGAATAGGCGCATGGGAGGCACTGAAGTGGTAGGATCTTTGTTTACCTACGAAGGACATGTACAAAGAGGAGGGAAGTGGGGGGTTGACTTGCTGGTGGGAGATGCGTATCCTCTAACCTTCAGAATCTAGAGAGCAACCACCCATGCATGAAAGCCGCAGTGGGATCCCGTACCCATTAGAATGCCGGCATAGATCTCTAGAGTGTGCCCCTTCGTTTGGTTCGAGCACTTCACCTGTCCCGCCTCCAACTCCGGGCGGACGAGGAGGAGCAATGCAGCCATTGGAGAAGAGGGAATTGGGTTCGGATTCTGCAGCGGGTTGGCTTTCTGGTACTCCGACGAGCTCGTAGGTGACGGGGACCTGGTTTCTCCTGTGGGAACCGCTGGCCCTCCTCTCCACTGCAAGAAAATGCCCGAGTGACGGCGCTTTGTCGGCGGCGACGGTCTCGCCGTCCACGGTGGTTCTCGCACACAGAGAGAAGAAGAACCAAGACCTGGGTTTCTGGCCGCCCTTCCTGCTTCTTACGGAGTCTTGTCTCTGTCTCCTGCTACTGAACGAACCACCGGACAGCTCCAAAATGCTGGTGATGCCGATGAGCCTGCCGAGGGTGATGCTCCGGTCGTGGAAGAAGGAGCCAGTGGACTGCGGAACAGATGGAAGTGGCAAGAAAATGTTAGTGACATCAAAACACAACCCTGCAAACGGCAATTTCAGTAGACATACACTAGTTCAGAGACATTAGGGGTGTTGAAGGGAGAAAAAAAAAATCAGGGTTTCCCTTTCAAGACCAGCAAATATTGGTGCAGATTTGTAACCTTACTTAGATTACAGTGAAGGCTTCGGGTATTGCTACAATGGTTTCCCGGAGGCATGGTAAATATTTAAGGCCCATTCAGATAGTAAGCAAATGAGCATCATCCCGACCATGCATGAAGGGCCGGTAACTATGTTTGAGTTGTAATAAGACATATAAATCTCACGAGTCAATGGAAGGACGCCGTGTGGTTGATGACCCCATGGAAGCAATGAGAGGAGGCACCAACATCATCATACAAAACCAAGAAGGACAGGTACATCTAACTTGTCCATGATAACAAAAGAGAGTTAAAAGAAATGAAAAGAACAGACCAGAAAAGATATATAAATAGCTGAATAGCTTCAACTCTTGCGCTTTTTGTTGCTCCTCACTTCGTAAATGAAAAATGATGAAACAACCCCCGTCTGCCTTCCCAAAGACGGAAATTTTAAAATAGAGAGAAACGAGATAAACAAAGAATTGTGACGAAATATAGCGATGGACAATCTTTTCTTCCTCTAACCTCTGTGTCTACATCCGACGAGCTGGAATCGGTCGAGGAAGTTGGCGAACCGGAGACGAGGGTGCTGAAGGACATAGACCTGGAGAAATCCACGTTCCTGACTTGCCCGATCCTCACGTTCAGAGGTTGCAATCCAAGAGGCCATCCACCTTCCTGCCGCCTCAGGATAACAGTGAAGAGATCATGTCAACGGAAACAAAGAGCATGAAGAAGAAACACAAGCGGAGGCACAGCACAATGATGGTTCCCACAACATTTGCAGAAGAGGCAAACCAGCAGACATCAAGGTAAACAAAACACGGAAAGAAAAAAAAAAAAGCCGCACCCAGAAGAAAAGAACACAAATGCAGCACCTGAAGAGCCATAGCTTCCTCCACGGCAGCAGTATTGACGAGGTAGCTCCAGAAGAGGGTGAAGGTTTCGCCTTAACAAAGCTGCGGGGACTGCCCGAGGGGAAGGGAGAACACAGTGAAGAAAGAGAGATCTCTAGCTGGTCATGAACCTAACGTAGAACCGCCGCAGACATCAAGGAGTAGCAGCAGTGGAAGTGCGGGGTCAGAAGAGGCGGTAAAGGGCGAAAAAGGAAACGAACAGTACAATGCAAGTGGTACAAGGCATGGAGGGGGCATCACATTGACGCTGCAGAACTGGGGTAGAGTAGAATCAGCAGACTCTGACACACACACACACACCTGCCAATAACATCACCAGGTCCACCACCACAAACACAGAGGGGTGTGGGGGTGGCAGAGGCCGCAGTTAAGTGCCTTCCCTCACCACATATGGAAGCTTCAGCAAAACCCCAACAGGTGGACAGATGGCTAAAGGAAGGTCATATAAAAGCAAAAGTTGTTTAACCGACGCCCAAGAAAGGGGTAAGACTGGAACGGTGCACGCCTAGACTTTGGGACCCGGATCAACCAAATGACCCTGCTAACCTCCGTTGTTCGGTTTTTATACTTCCGGGCGCAGGCTGCATATGCCACCTCCGCTATAGAACCAATCCACACACGCAGTCACATCAAGCTGATATTGCCGGACTACAATATGATTGTTTTTTTGAGCTAGAGGAAATAAGGATTGTCTTAACCACTTGATTGAAACTTTTGAAAATAATTAAGAAAAGATGGAACGCATAAAAGGAAGGTAGAAGATAGCTCAGCTGTGTTTAATGAGAAACGTGTCATTACTACTAGTGTGGATACATTTAATAAAATTGTGTCATTGGAAGTTTTTAATAAGTTACTTTATCTCCATTTTTTAAAATTCTCAAGATTTATAACACAATTCTATTAGATGTGTCACTTTAATATACACTAAAATGTGCATTAAATATTTCTCCACAGTCAAATAGAACGAACAGAAAAGATGGTAAAGAATCTTACTTTACTACAAAGAAACAATTATCCATAGTACACCCGTCGACTACTGTAGACGCCTCATCTCATACTTGATTTGCTTCTCACGGGGTCTCTACGAGGACTTCACCAACTTTTAGAGAGGACTCGGGGACCACCGCGAACGACGCATTCGATCAGCCAGAGACCATAGGGAGGTCCGCCTGCTCCACCGAAGTTTCCTCGAGCATTGCCTCATGCCAAATCGTGTTAATGTTTCCCTACGTCCTATGTTATCTTGTACGTATGCCCTGGAGAAATGCTACGATGTTTGTTATATACTTTTCGTATTATTTGCCTCATTGCCTTTTCAATTTGAATTCAAATTAGGAAAAAATTTACTTCGGTACTTACGATGTCGGCAGACCTAAATTACGTTCATGTCTCTCATCCTCCGATCTCGACAAGAATAAGAAAACAATGTAATAATAGAATGCTAAGATGTCACCTCTTTTATGGCACTTATTTTATCCCTCGCAAAAGATAAATGGCATGTCGCCTCCCCTAATATTGTGTCATATGATGGTTATTGACAAATTTATGCAGCACTTTTTTTTATACAGAAAAAAAATTGGCATTTTAGCATTGCTCAATGTAACATGAAGAGTGACCTTATAAGACTTGGGCTGGGACTAAGGTGACGAAAAGCACTGCCAGTTCTATAAGAAAAGTGGTCAACTCCAGTTTTATGAAGCCCACAAAAAATCGATTTTATTCCAATGCCAAGCATTAACAGTAGTACTTCATATAAGCAGCAGATCACGAAAACCATTCATTTTTTTTCGGTCAGTAAAATAGTGATACAATGTTTAGTCACTTAATTCTAATATACAACATTTAATGTCTGTTTGATATGAGATTAAAAAAATAAAAATATAAATAAATTAATTTGAAGATATATTATTCTCATTCCTAATCCACCTCTTATTTAGTATTTTTAGGATTAAATTTTTAAAAATAACCACATTCTTTATTTGGTAGAAAACAATGTTAATGTAAGAATAGAACTTTTATTTTTACTTTTGATTGTCTCTTAGTCTCCCATTGCGTGATCGATATCCAACGCCGGTGACCAAAGAATTCAGCGTGTCATCAGTGATATTTGTTTCACACGATGGGCGCCCCAATGCGCGAGATTGCTGCCACACCTCTGGCTTTCCAGACGTCGAGGCACTCAAGTGTCGACGTCAACACTAACATATCTCTTTCATATCATTTAAAATCGGGTCAACCGCCACACCGTCCTTCTTCTCTGCCCCCGTCTTCGCCGTGAATGTCTATTTCGATGGGGGCACTGTCTCATTCGAGGACAAGTCGTCGTTGCTCGACAAGTTGAAGATCAACACCCGACAAATTTGGCAAAAAGACGAAATTGATTCTGAATTATGTTCAAGTAAACATCCATCTCTACAAAGACAACGACCTCTCGAATTCTACGCAAAAATGGATAGTATAATTTGGGAGAAAAAATAGATGTAGAAAATAAAAATAAATTATCCCATCAAAAAAGTGGGATAAATTATCTCAAATTTATCTCCACTTTTTTAAGATATCTCTAAATTAGTTAAATTATATTTATCTACACATTATTTTAGACACCAAATTTAAAATGAGATTAACTGAACTTTTATCTCTTATTTAATCTTATAACAAACAAGCACTCATAAGTCCCAGGATCGTCCGTTTGAAGAGGAGAGAAGAGCCAGATGGCCCAAAGCGTCCGACGGGAGGGGTCCGCCACGCGAGCCACGGCGAAAAGACCAAAGGCGATGGGTAACGGATGGACCCCGATGGCGGATGCCGAAATGGAAGGAAACAAAGTGATGGGCCCAGGTCCGTCCTCTGGACCTCTTGCCTCTCCGTGCATGGCCAATTATTTGATGCCTGCCTGCGAGTCTGCGACTCCGATGGAAAAGAGGGGGGGGGGGGGCGGGGGTTCTCTCTCTAAATTCTGGTCTCTGCCACAGGAAAGCAGAGCAACTTGCGGCATCCAAGGGGAGATAAAAGTGAAAAAAACAAAAACAAAAAAAGGGAGGGCAATCCTATACATGGACTCCAGCTATTTCACACTTAAAAAGAGTATTCTGACCAACACGGAAGCATTATAAAACATTGTGTGCCGTGTGCCAAACAAGTATAGCTATGGTACGTTGTAATGTTTCACATCAAACCATTTGGTTTCTAAGGTGGGGACGAAAGAAGCTTTTTTATGCTGTTTCTAAGGGAGGAGCATGAACACCACCGTAGATTACGGGTTCTCTTGTCCCATCTTTACTGTTCTGGGTTGGTGTTCTTCCATTTCCCAGCCGGTCCCGACGAGGCAAAAAAGTTAAAAGTGGGCAATGGAAGCGGAGGAAAAGATGCTACGGTAGGTGCACTTTAATCCTTTGGAGCATCAATTTAGTTCCCTTGAAGAGTGAAGTCCAAGCAACCACCCAGAAATTCCGCACCAAACAAAGCTGCATGATGACTTTGAAGTGTTCAACCAAGCCAAGCATGCTGTTCTCATGTCAAGAGGAGAAATTTGATCACAGATAATTCTGAAAATTCCTAGAAGCAAAACACGAGTCCCCCAATGTCTGCAGATTACTGGATTGGATTGTGACCTAGGAAGAGATTCTAGGGAACACCGATAGACTAGAACCCAGAGGTGCCAAATATCTGACTAGATTCCCTACCCACGGATACAAGCCCTTCTCAGAGTGGAAAAAGTATCGACACCACACGTAAAATCGTAAGGTCGGAGTACCCACTTCTAATGTGAAACAGCGCGAATACTAACTTAGGATCCATATAGTGATATAGGGGTGGTTCTACCTCACCGATTTTGTAGGATCGAAGGAGAGCCTACTGTTCGAGAGATGTTTGGCCTCTCTACAATCCCGACTATCCTGATTGTTTACCCTTGATTTCAGAAAGAATGTGAATAAAAGTAAAAGGTCATATGCGCCATCCAGAAGGTAACAGTACTGCTGCGAGAGGTGAAGCTACAGCTCTCTCTCTTTGGCTAGATATAGAGACTGTAGATCAAATGCAGGGAAATTTAGTAAAATAAATAAAATAAAAATAAAAATAAAATATTAAATAAATAATCATATTATTAAAATAATTTAAAAAGTAGTTACAAATGACCGATTTGATCCACGGTCCCAATTTTGTGACGGGCCACTGCAACATTGACATTGTCAATGCTAACATTGATTTGGAAACAGGAAAACTAAATCCTCACCCAATATATATGTCTTAAACAAATTAATATCAACGTTGTTCGCAAGACAAAACTCATCATCTGTGACTATTTTTACAATTTTTTTTAAAGTATAATTATTTATTTAATATTTTATTAGTTTTTTTAAATTATTTTAATAAAATTTCCTAATTTACATCATCCTGCAGTTGCACTGTCTGACAATGGAATCTGCAGTCGGGAAACATTGAATAATTGTATGGACAGGTTCCGCTTCGAAAGGGCAACATGCAGAGCTGGCAGCGAGGGGAATTCATCATTGTACATCAGCTATTAATATATAACTTTCGAGAAAAGTTTATAGCACTTGTGTAATTTACATGAATTTTTTATCTATGTGGTACCAATTTTTATGGTGCCATATAGACAAAAAATTCATGTACATAAAATTACATGGGTAAAATATTCATATGACTTGCACTTATACACTATGCACAAGTGCACAAAACCTCTTTCATAACTTTCTACCGCAACTATTAGGTAAGAAAGTGAAAAGAATAAAACCAGGTTCCAGACACAGAGTGGGTGATGGAAGGTTATGCATAGGCAACGGCACTGAGCTGTTGTTGATACTAGCGACTTACGGAAATTGTTGTCAACGTTCAATTGAACAGGGTGACATGATTTTAGATCATCATGCAGAGTGCATGCGATCTACATGTAGGTCATGATTGAGCTTGACTTGTGTACCACAAACGGAGAAACCTCTGACAAGAAGATGGATTGTGTTCTGAAACATAAATCCGGAAAGAGATATCTGCATCAGCAACAGTGTCAAACTTTTTATTCAGTTTAAAGTACCTCTAAAATCATAATTCCATGAAAACCCTCCTCCAAGAAAAATGTCCAAAAGCCCCTTTCAATTGCATCCGTACCCCTCAGATGGTAGCACATGCCCGTATCAAAATGCCAGAAAGGGTAATTGTCACCTTTTTTTCTCTAAGGAGGGTTTGCATGCAATCAGGACTTAAAGAGGTACCTTTACATAAATAAAAATTGTCTGAAGTATTCATGCAAATACACCTTTTCATTTTTCTTATTTTTCTTATTTTTCTTTTGAGTGAGTGGAGGATAAGAGACTTACTTGGCAGGCTTTATCCTGCTCCATCTTTGCCATGCTGGATGCATGATCGCATGACTAAGATTGTTCAAACTTTGGTCTCATTCGAAGAACTAAATTGAACGGATCAATTCGGATCGATTCCGTTCAATTTCAAGACTCCAACGGTTCAATTCAATTTTGTATTGCGAAATCAAAATAAATTGAATATAATTAATTAATTAATAATACATAACTTCACAACAACATTTGTAGTGCAATTAGTTAAAACGTGGACCTCCAAAGGAGGTCGCGAGTTTGAATCTCGTAGCTTCCTTCAAAACTCACATTTTTTTGCTATTTTTTCAATTTAAACCGAACCGAAAGGGGTGGGGGTTCAAGTCATTTCGATTTAACTAAAAATAAGGATAAATTAGGCCGAACCAACCTATGTTCACCCCTACATGTGGCCTTCATACCCCATTCATATGAACCACCACCTTCGGGGAATTTACTCCTCATACCTCTATTGATGTCCAATGACAAACCAAACATGAGGGGTAAAAGGAAGAATCATAGAAGATCTACTTAACATAAAATTGACAATCAATCCTTGGGAATATGGTAAACCTCACTAGCACATACAATAAACTGTGCTTGCACCAAGATCTTATGTTCTTAAAATACAATGGCCATTTCCTAGCCCTTGACGAGATGTTAAAGAAGCAAAGGAGTTTTTCGCCACTTTGTTAAGATGAGTTATTCCTTCTTCCTAGTGTTCGGAAACATAGAGTACTACAACTAGCAAGTACTCAATTTCTTTATAAAGGAGTGATCAGTTGCATTCCATTAAGATCACAAATATGCAATTTACTCCGACTACAATTCCGGTACTACGAAATACATAAACCAAAGCGAGAATATTTGCAAGGGAGTTAAATTAGCAAGAAGTCATAACTACATGAAAGAAATGTTTGATAAATTTGAGATATTAATTTGACTTTGTTATAGGAAACACCCTGTCCTTTTGTTGGTCACTGTGGTGGTGTGTACTTGTTTGGCCTGGACCAAACGGGCCTCCACTGAGAAGAGGGAAGACGGTCGCCGGTAGTGGACGAAGACCTACAAAACCAGAACTGGATCAGGGGGGCCCAGTTGAAGAACCGGGGAGAACCCTCCGATGCCTAAGTTAGTGAACTGTAGAGAGACTTGAGAAAGGAATGTTTCAGTAGTATGATGTACTGTGCGCAAGGGTGCGTACCTGTGTCCAGGAATCGCATGTACCTCTTATAGGCGAAGGCCCTGAGGGAGGCGAATATGTCATCCCTTGATGGCAACGGAAAGGGCATGCCGGTTGGCGCCCATAACGGGGAAGTTATGCGTTGAGGCACCTGTTGGGGGACCTTGCAGTTAAAGTCCCTCGAACGTGGGGCGCGTGCCTTATCACAGTCGTAACCATCGCTTAGAAGACGATGGTCTTCTTTTACCTCTTTTGATTAGAAGGCACCGAGCAGGGAACTGCTCGGGGGATGCCGAATAGGGAAGCTGTTCGGCAGCTGGGTGCCCGGAGGCGTTGCTTGTGCTGAGGGGACTGCACCATGCCCTAAACAGGGTCTGTTAGGTAGGAGGCCCCTGGACCGGACAAGCTACAGGGTGCACGGAAATAGCCCTTAAGGACGTGTGGCGTCTTGCTGGAAGGGCACGCCTGTTCGCCAAGCCATGATGGGCCATGCTGGGTCATGATGGTCCCCTACGGGCCTAAGTGGCTGGAAATAGCCACCACACTTGCCCCCCACTCTCCCGGGCGTACTCAGTGTGCGGAGTGCCTTGGGAGAGGAGGTCTGCCCGGTTTCCCTTTCGCATTAAATGCGATGCCGACCTCGGACGTGCGAACGGTAGTGAGGCGAAGACGTCGGATACGTCTCCTCGAAAGCAGAGAAATCTCATGATGATGGGGTAATGTGGCGAGCTGGGGGCCTCGCACAGTACACCCGAACGGTCGTTTTGGAGTGGGGGAAATGCCGTTTTGGGGTCTTCAAATTTTGCGCCCCTCTTTTCCTTATAAGGAAGGGGAGGGGCGAAGGTGAGAGCCAACACCTTTGAGCCACTTCGAAAATCTTGCTTGCCCGCCAAACTTCCTTCCTCTCTTTCTTCCCTGCAATCTCCAGTCGTCTTCCTCGCTTGCTACTTCTGCAACCTCCGGCAATGGAACACAAGGGAAAAGCTGCTACAGTCACCGAAGTGAGCGGAGTGGCGTCGACGGGTGCCCGGGGGCCAAGGTGTCACCACTACGAAGGCCTCCGGGAGCATTTTCGGATCGGCGACGAGTACGAGATAATCATGACGAAGGAGGAGGAATCGCACCTGGTGAACAAACCAAGATGCCTCACTCTCTCACTTGATCACATGGAAGCGGGGTTTCGGTTGCCGCTGCCGGAGGTGGCGAAGGCGCTGCTGAACCGGTGGGGACTTGCGCCCATCTAGCTGACGCCGAATTTTTGGAGGACGATCTGCATCTTTTGCATCGTCTGCAAGCTCCAGAAGGTTCGTGGTTCGGCGAGGTGTTTTGGGCACAGTTCAGCCTTGCTTCCTCGCCAGCATCCGGGGCTAGTGTTTACTACACAAAACACCGCCCGGACAGGATGCAAATCAACCTGGCGAAGAAATTCTCCAACAACAAAGGTTGGATGCACCGACTCTTCTTTGTCAGGTGTCGGGACGATGCGGAGTGGGGGTTCCCGACCAGAGTCCAAACGCCAAGGAAGGATTCCTATCCTTTCCTGATTCAAGACGAGGCGAAGGCCTCAGACAGCTTGAACTGGGCTTTCGTGCGAAATGGAGAAGGCTACCTGACTGAGTTCCAACTCGTCATGCACAGTCTGAGCAGACCATGGAGTAAGTGCCCGATCACATCTCATTTGTATGTCCATTGGGCGACTGGCTTCTAACTATACGTTCTTCTCCTCTTTCCATTTACAAATGCTGAAGAGATAGCCGCTGGTCGGGACCAGGAGGCCATGCAGGACTACGCCGAGCAGATCCCCATCACCCCTCACCTGGTGTTTGAGGGCGACGACATTGCCACCGTCGTTAGGATCCCTACCGCGGTGAGGGTTCCCTCTGTGGTGATGACCGCGATGGTGGCGCCGGTGTCTGCTGAAGGGCACCCCGCAACAAACCCACGGGTCCCTGAGAAGGGGCCTTAAAAGATCCGCCTGAAGAAGAAAGCCACAGTAAAAGTGGATGCGAAGGTGGTAATGCCATCCTTGACTGAGGAGGGAGAAGGAGTGAGCCCACCTCCGGCCAGGAAGAAGAAGAAGAAGCCGATGGTAACCGAACAACAATCAGCCGAGGATGAGGCCGAGGAGGAGGAAGCGGGGAGCCAGCTTCTAACACGAAAGAAAAGGAAGCTGGTTAGGACAGTGCAGCAAGTGGCCGAAGATGAGGCCGAAGAAGAGGACGCTGAGGGAGAAGTCCCTCAACTTGCAGCGCGAAAGAAGCACAAGGTCGTGGAGACGACCGAACAGAGGGTGCTGCAGGGTCTGTCCGAAGTTCGACCTGGGGCCCCTGAGAGGTTGGCTACCGAGCTCGGGCTCGTCGTAGTGAGCGACGAGTCAGAGAGCTCTGTTGGGGAACGAGCGTGGGCATCTGCCCCCCAAGACCCCATCGAGGGCCGATCAGAGGAGGTAGCCGCAACGGGGGCCTCGAGTACTACAGCCACCGAGCAGAATGCCACGGTGGGTGGTGTAGAAACATCCGCTGGAAGGGGCGAGGAAGCGTCGCGTGGCGATGAGGTGCTCGAAGGGGTCACAACATCAGCGACGACAACCCAGGCGATCACGGCAGCGACAATGGCGCTGCCCCCCATTCCACCTACCAAAGCGGTTGTCAAAGTCAGGGCGCAGACAGCCGCTGCGGATGTAGAAGGGACCGAGCAGGCCGCCGAGACCGGGGAGGGAGAGCTCCGGAAGTCCTCCGTCGTTGCTGAGGGCCAGGAGAAGGCGGGTGATGCTAACGTCCCCGAGGCTGCTGGGGGAGAGGGTTTGCCAGCGGGTCAAACGAGCCATGCCACCGGGGACGAGGCCGACTCCATGGAAGACAGGAGGTCGCTCTCCCAAGCGCTGAAGAGAAAGTCTTCAGAGCTTCCTTCAAAGGTGATGCTGGAGGCGGCCCTGGGGCGCCTCGAAGGAGACACTTCGAGGGTGCTCCCCCAGTGCCCTACTGCATCCCGGCTAGAAAGGCTGGCTCGATATCAGCAGCTGAGTCTAGAGGAGACCCCCGAACATTCGAGCGGGGCCTACAGACTAGGACTTCGAGTCGAACAGGATGATGCCGACGATGTTGATGTGGAGGCATTAGCAGATGGGATCATAAGGTCGTTGGGAGTGCTGAAGAGACTCGTTGCGCGCGCCCAAAACCAGGAGAAGATGTGGGAGGCTGAATCTACCTTCTGCGAAGGGTTGGTGGCACAACACAAGGCTCGTGAGGCCGAACTGTAGGAGGAGGTGAAGAACCTCCAAGACGCACTTCGAGCCTCCGAGCTCAACTTAGCCGTTGCTCGGGCAGAAAAGGAGGCTCTCACCACTGTTCTAGCCGATGCAAAGGCCCACGGGGTGGTTGAATACAAGGAAGGGCCAGATTTCAAGGAGGACCTGGATCAGTTCGGCGCACGCTGCTATAAGGTAGGCCTCGATGCCGGAGAGGCCCGAGGTCGGAGTTTGGCCTCTATCGAGTATGCCCGTGAGGCCTTTGAGGCTGCTGTTGAGAAATGCCGACGACGGACCCAGGACTTGCACCTGGACGGAGTACATTTTGCGCACTTCCAGTCAGGGCGGATGTCCTCTGGAGGTGGCGACGCTGGTCCTTCCAGGCAGGCACCATGACCGCACCTGCTTTTGTCCTTCCCTATTTTTTGTAGCTCGATGCCAACGAGCTTTTGTAAAAAGAGTCCAAATAGCATTCCCTTTTTTGAGTTTATGAGTGGCTTCGTTTTTTCTATCTTCATTCCCTTATACTTGTTCTGTCCGAATCGGAATTCACCGGTCGTTTAAGAGGGTTTGCAGTTACCGCGCAGGTCACTAAAAAAATGGTTCTGACCAGGGGTGTATGCAGAACACCTCTTTACTTGTAGGTATCACCCTATCCTTTCGAGCTAAAAAGCTTTAAGCAAGGATGTTTTTTGTAGACCTTCTCAAGCCGACCAAAAGAATGAGAAGAAGAGAAGTAGGATGCCGAATAGGAGTCTTTTATAGGTAGTAAGCCTTTAAGTTAGACACATGCTAGGTTCTGGGTATGGCTTTGCCGCTAGGAGTAGTTAGCTTGTAATAGCCTTTTCCAAGAACTTGGGCGACCTGATAAGGTCCTTCCCACTTGGGGGTGAGCTTGCCGGCTGCTCTTCGGGGATCTGATGCCGAGCAGCGGCGAAGAACGAGGTCACCTTCGAAGAAGCGCCTTTCCCGAACTCGGGAGTTGTAATATTGCGCGAGTCATTGTTGGTAGGAGACTAGTCTGATGCTGGCGTCTGAACGCGCGGCATTGTTGACTGTGCACTATTGTTGTTCAAAGTTCATTGCACAGATCAATATGCGCACTTCTTCTAAACTGTCTCACAAAAATAAAATTGCAAAGATGAACTCATACAGTGGTGAGAACAGGTCATATCCACGGAGAGGCAGAATAAAGCTTGAATTAAACTACTTTGACTTGAAATCTCTTTTCACCAAAATAACATTGTAATAGAATCGATTCTATGAGCAACACCAATCTAAAAAAACACAATGAACTATAAGATGAAGAACAAAATGGGAACATGATGTAATAAATTCTAGATTAAGAAACAATAAAAGACATTAAACTGTAACGCCAAAACTCCGGATCTGATCCCCTTGCAAATGTCGAATTATCTATCAATGCTCAACCATTAAAGCAAGGACAGAAGGATTAAACAAATGCAATGGACCGAATTCTAAACAAAACAGAATTTAAAAATGCAACACATTAGATCTATCTGTTCTAAATACAGAAGAAATGAAAATTAAAGACAAACAACACCACTGGATCGATCTCTCCACACCAACCTCACAGCTCTCACTGTCCAAACTCCCAGAACAGAAGAACAAAAGCAATAAAAACTCTCTGATCTGTAAGGACTCAATCCTCACAGCATTAACAGAAATAGAAGAAAAGAGCTCTCGGTCCTCTCACATAGCAGCTCTCCTCCAGCCAAACCAGAAGATACAAAAAAAAACAAGCATTGCTCTGATTCGATCTCCAATAGCTCAACCCCTCCAATCTGATCTCTCTAACCACACAGAAGAAGAACAATTCAGAATAACTGAATTAAACACCATGCCATTGAGCTTTTCAACACAGGAAACAAAATGGAAATTAAATGCAAATAACGGATCTCTCACAGCTCCCTTAATTCTCACTAAAACTTGAAATGACGAACTCAAGAACTCTGGAATCGATTTCACTGCAATACAAAAGAACAGAAAATTTCTGCAACCCCGAACACCCCCCTCCAAGATCTGATCAACAGAGAAATGAAGAAAAAGAAAACACCCGGTCTCTCCCACAGTAGCCAACAAAAGATTGAAAGAAAACCTCAAATAAAATCACCAATTCTTCAGTTCAAACCAAACGCATAAGAAGAACTCCATATCAAAAAAATGATGAACAAGAATAGATGCTGAACCCGGATCCTTACAGTAAGGAAAACTCCAAAGAAAATTGCAATGCCCATCTCTCTCCCCTACTAAAACAGAGAATACAAGAAATAAAACTAGAAGTAAAAATTCTTAAAAACTCTCCACCCCCTTCCACTGCTCTGCTGCTTTAACAGGAAAAGGGAAACTAAGAATTCCTAAACTCTCCAACTCGTCGAACCCTCACTGCTAAAAGGAAAGAAAATTGCAGAAATAAAAGCTAAAAAAAAATCCTACAATCCGAACGAGAGAACCCCCCTAAGAACTGGAAGAATAAAAAAATAAAAGCTAAAAAATTCTCCGAACCCCTGGCGAAGAGGACCTTGGGGTCTTCTTATAGGCGCCCTGGCTACCTCTGCATGATCCGGATCTGCACCTCCTCGCCAGTGCACAGCTTCCACCGGGATCGCTACGCCAGCTGCTCTGCATTTCCTTTCCCACCCAAATCTGGCCGCGCCCAGCTCGCCACCTCAGCTGCTCTGCAGCACCAAACCGCCCAGCGCACCAGCCTCACCTCTGTATCAGATCCGCAGGCGCATGGCACCATCGCACACCGCCTCCATCTCCCTGGCTTCGCCGCCACCTCAGCACACACCTCCGCCCAGCTGCATTTGCACAGCCAGCTCACGCACGGGATCCTGCACAACCGCCAGCTGCTTCACCCGCCAGGGCTCCCATCGGCCACCTCAGCTGCATACGCCTCAGCCTCCTTCACACCCAGATCTGGCTGCGCCAGCATGATCCATCGCACCAGCTCCCCTCGCAGCACCGCATCTGGCCCTGGCCGCCTCAAGCTTCCAGGAGCTTCAATCTTTGGCCTCCCAGCTAGCAGCCCGCATGCACCATTCATGGCTCCGCCATCTCCAGCAGCTTCAACGCCAAATCGCACAGCCACTGCGCTGCTCAAGCACCATCGCCGCCCAGCAGCAGATCCGGCCCGCCTTAGCCCCAGTCTTGGCACTTCCAGGAGCTTCTGATGGAAAGAAAGAAATATAATAGAGATGGGAAAGGTTAGGATAATATCAGATAAAAAAAAGTTAAAAATGGGAATGGGTTGTGGCATCACGTGATTAAAAAGATGATATTGGGATATTAAAATGTTTTGTTTAATGGGAGTGGATGGGATATGTGTAAAAATTCATTATTTACATTTACTTATACTTATTTGTTACTAAAAATATTTACAACAATATTATTGTAATAAAAAAAATTTATTTACAACATTTATTTACTAAGATTTCTTATGTACCTAATTTGTCAAAACAGTGACTTATTTAATCTAACGTGTATTCTAACCCATAAATTTAACTAAAGTGCTCAAAATTTTAATTTTGGATGACATGGAAATTAAAATCAAATTGTACGTTATTTACAGACAACTGAAGTCTAAAATTACTATATGTATGAAATTTAACCCGAATAATTGTGCAGTTATCAGCGTCACTTTGGCGTTCGCCAAGCATGTCTAGGTTTTCCTTGAGCGCGTGATTGTTGGCGGCTTCATCGAAGTAAGTCGTCCGAAGAGTGGGGAGAGCCACTTCCAAAGGTACAATGGCCTCTGTGTCGTAGGCCAAATGGAAAGGGGTCTCCCCGGTGGCCACCCGAGCAGTTGTTCGGTGGCACCACAATACGTTAGGGAGCTCGTCAATCCACGATCCGCCCGCAGCCTCTACCCTTGTACGTATCCCATGTAGCAATGTTCGGTTGACATTCTCTACCAGACCATTTGCTTGGGGATGCGCCACGGAGGTGAAGTAGTTGTAGATGCCGAGCTCCAAGCATTTTCGCTTGAAGTATGTGCTGTCGAACTGTTTTCCGTTGTCGGAAGTAATCACCCTTGGGACGCCGAAATGGCAAAGGATGTTCTTCCAGATGAACTTCCATGCAGCTCGGTCGGTGATGGTAGAAACGGGTTCTGCCTCGATCCATTTGGTGAAGTAGTCGATGGCGACGAACAAGAATTTCTTCCACCCTTGAGCTTCTGGGAATGGACGCAATATGTCAATTCCCCATCTCGCAAAAGGGCGTGGTTCGAACAGGGTGTGCAGTTGTTCGGCTGGTTGCTTAATGAGCTATCCGAATTTCTGACATTCTGGGCACCTTCTGACGAAGAACATGCAGTCCTTTTGTAGGGAAGGCCACCAAAAACCTGCTCGGATGATGCTGCGCGCCAACGTTCTGCCTCCCAAGTGGCTTCTGCACAACCTTTCATGGACCTCTTCGGTGGCTGATGCTGCCTCCGCAGGGTTGAAGCATCGCAAGAGAGGCCTCGAGAGGGATCGTCGGTATAATTGGCCTTCTAGGAGGGTGAACCTATGGGAGCGCAACCTAATCTTGAGGGCTTCGCCTTGATCAGACAGAAGTTCACTTCGAAGCAGATAGGCCATGAGGAGGTCCATCCAGTTCGGAGCTGGAGGGCCAGCCTCGATGGCGGCTATATCTACCTCAATGCTCGGCGAGGCAAGCTCTTCTATGAATATGGAACGAGAAGGGGCGATGTCACCTGAAGATGCCAGCTTGGAAAGTGCATCAGCTCGCACGTTCTGCTCCCGTGGGACACGTATGACTTCAAAGTAGAGGAGGTTCTCTACTCGGCTCTTGACCTGCTGAAGGTATTGCGCCATGCGGGGCTCCCTTGCTTCGAAGTGTCCGCTCACCTGGCTGGCGACCAATTGCGAGTCACTGAAGACCCGTAATCGAAGTGCTCCAAGGTGCCTAGCCATTCAGATTCTGAACAGCAGTGCTTCAAATTCGGCAACGTTGTTGGAGGCGGAAAAATGAAACCTCAGAGCGTAATAGAACTCTAAACCATCTAGGGAGGTGAGAACCAAGCCTACTCCACTCCCCGTGACACAAGAGGATCCGTCCACATAGAGCTCCCATGGGGCTCGTTGGCTAATGGAGGGTCCTGCTCTGCCGGAAGGGTACATTTCGCGACGAAATCCGCCAACGCTTGCACCTTGATGGCCGTCCTCGGACGGTAACTAATGTCAAACTCACCTAGCTCAATGGCCCATTTGATGAGCCTTACGGAAGCCTCTTGCCACTGAAGGATAAGCCTCAATGGTTGGTCGGTATGGACCGTAATTGAGTGGGCTTGGAAGTAGGGCCTAAGCTTCCGTGCGGCCGTAACAAGTGCCAGGGCGAGCTTCTCTGCTCAAGGGTACCTTCTTTCAGCCTCTTGAAGGACCCTGCTGATGTAGTAGACTGGATGCTATGCTGCCGCCTCTTCTCAGATGAAAATTGCACTGATGGAGTGTTCGGTGACCGAAAGGTACACGAACAAAGGTTTTCCGAGCACAGGCTTTGAGAGGACAGGCAGGGCTGCTAGGTATGCCTTCAGCTCGGTGAAGGTAGCTTCACAGTCTTCAGTCCACCGTACATGTCCCCCTTGCTGTGAGGAGCTTTTAGGGCCTCGCAGCAACTTGAAGATGTTGAAGCTCCTCTCCGCTGCTCGGGACATGAACCAGTTCAGTGCAGCGAGACGTCCAGTGAGGCGTTGGATGTCGCGCACCGTTTTGGGACTGCCCATCTCAAGTATGGCTTGGATCTTCTTAGGATTGGCCTCTATTCCTCTGTTTGAGATAAGGAAGCCGAGGAACTTACCTGAGCGAACTCCAAATGCACACTTGGCTGGGTTGAGCTTCATATTGTACCTTCGCAGAGTTGCGAAGGTCTCTTCGAGGTCGGAGATGTGGTCGACGCTCGAGAGCGTCTTGACCAACATGTCATTGTAGGATCGAAAAAGAATGGACAAGATCTAGAAGGGGGGGTTGAATAGATCTAGGCCAACCACATTTTCTAATGGATGATCTCTCAAAATCTATGTTCAGAAGTTACCTGTTGAAGTGCACTTAAGTCTGGAACAACATTACCTGTTCCACTTGGAGTAGGTGAATGAATGTTCAAGTTCTCACCAATGAATTCATTTTCCTCAATAGTTGGTGAAGAATCCACAATGAAATCATCATCTTCATTATCTTGACTGTCCCTGCAAGATTTAAAACCATGAGTTAAAAAGGAATTTTCATCAAAAATAACATGTGGTGACTCTTCAACAGTTTTGTTCTTGAGAGAATAAACTCTAAAAGCTCTTGACACTTCAGAATAGCCAAGAAAGATGGCTTCCTGACTTTTAGCATCAAACTTGTCAAGATTTTCCTTATTGCTGTTATGAACAAATCATTTACACCTAAATATTTTGAAATAGGACACTATCGGCTTTTTGTTTTTCAATAACTCATAGGGGGTTTTTCTAATTTTTGGTCTGATCAATGCTCTATTAAGAATGTCATTTGCTGTGTTTACAGCTTCAGCCCAGAAGGATTTGGGCAATTTGCTTTCCAAGAGCATGGATCTAGCAATTTCCACAAGTGTTCTATTCTTTCTTTCCACAACTCTATTTTGTTCTGGAGTTCTCGGTGAAGAAAACTTGTGAAAAATATGAAGTTCAGCACATAAATCAGAAAAAGATTTGTTTTCAAACTCACCCCCATGATCAGTCAAAATGTTTTTGATTTTATATGAAAAACTTGTTAAGGTAGTGGTACAGAAATTTCTGAACTCAAGGCAAGCATCACTTTTGTGGGACAAAAAGATAACCCATGTAAATCTAGTAAAATCATCAATGATCACAAACCCATATCTTTTGCCACATAGACTTAGAATTCTTGTTGGGCCAAAGAGGTCCATGTGAAGCAATTCTAGTGGCTTAGATGTGAGTACCTCATTGAAGGTTTTAAAAGATTTTCTGATTTTTTTCCTTGGGCACAAATCCCACAAACTTGATTTTCTACATTAGAAAAGGATTCAGGAAGACCTTTAACCAAGTTCAGCCTTAACAATTTATTTATTGTTCTGAAACTTGCATGACCAAATCTTTTGTGCCAAGTCCATGCAATTTCATTCTTATTTGCAACAAGACAAATATTTTCAGAAAAGTTTTTATCAAGGTTGATCATGTAAACATTGTTTTCCATCTTTCCAAAGAATTTTATTTTATCAGTTGATGAGTCAATTATCTTGCAAAAATCAGATTCAAACACAACTTTGTGACTTTTGTCACATAGTTGGCTAATGCTCAGCAAATTGTAATTTAAACCATCAACTAACAAAATATTATCAACTGAGTTTGAGGAAGATTGACCAACCTTTCCAGTCCAATTATTTTTCCTTTATTTTTACCTCCAAAAGTAACAGAACCTCCCTCATTCTCAATCAGGAATGAAAATTTAGCTTTGTCTCCAGTCATGTGTCGTGAACACCCACTATCAAGAAACCACACATTTGAGTTGGGTGCACGACCTTCCTGCAAAATCAATCAGTGGAGAGAAGATTTTGGTACCCAAACATTGTTGGGACCATCAGAATGTTTGAGCATTGACATCAAATCTTTTCTAACCCAAATCTGACTTGTTTTTTTCTTTTTTTTTTTGGTTCATTGGTGTTTTTTGTCTTTTTTACTTTATCTTTTTCTTTAGGAATGAAAACACCAGTGTTCTTTTTCTTATTTGGAAGGGGGTTTTGCATTTGGACATGAGTGTTCAATTGTGGAGGTCCAAACCAAGGATTTTGATGGTACACTGAAAAATTTGGATGGAAGAATTGAGGATGGTACCAAAAAGGATTGAGATACCATTAGTTCCAAGAATTAGTCCAATCGGCTTGATGTGCTGTTTTGGAAGTCCAAGGTTTCTCATGAATTGATTCTTTTAAGTTTTTCTTATTTTTCAGATTTTTATTTGAATTTTTGGTTGATTGATTTGTGGTTGTTGCGGTTGAGCAGGTCGATCTGTCCTTAACTGGTGTCGACACAGCAGTCACAAATTCCACCTTTTTGTGAACTTGTGTCGACCTGTTAGGTGATTGTGTCGACCTGGTTGGTTTCTCTTTGTTCTGGGTTTTTGAAATTTTTACTGTGTTGCTTGACACTTGCTTATTTTTTGTGTTTTCATGACTAGAACTTTTGACAAAATTGATCAATGGTGCTTTTTCTCTTATTTCACCAGATTTGTCTTTCTTGGGTTTTGTTTGTTGAATCCTAGTCCATGTGAAATTGATTTCATTCTAGCTCCCAGCAAGGCCTCCAAATTGTCTTTACCTTTTGTGAAGGTTTCAATGACTTCATCTTTTTCTTTTAGCTGGTTTTCTAAGGTTTTGATGTCATCAACCTTTTGTTGTTTCTCTTTGTGTTCCATTTCCAGCTTTTCAGACAATTCTTTAAATTCATGGGTGGCCTTTTGGGATGCAAGCTTAAGCTCATCAATTGTGTTCAGGAGATTTTCCTTTTCTTCATTGAGTTCAGCTACTTCATTTTCCAGTTCACAAATTCTTTTATTGATGGATTGGTTATGCAAAATGTTTTCAATTTTCTTTTTGAGATGCTTGTTTTCTTTCCTTATTTCAGAGTAGTTTTCAACAAGCTCAGCATAGGCATCTTGCCAATCATTAATTGAATAGTCTTTGAAAGAAGTACTTACCTTTCCATCTGAGCTATTTGCCATGAAGCAAATTTCCTCACTCTCAGAGCTTGAGGATTTTTCTTCTTCCTTCTCACTTGAGTCTTCATCAGACCAGGTGGCTACCATGGCCTTTGGCTTCTTGAACTTGTGAATCTTCTTGTATTTCTCCTTCTTGTTCTCAGGACATTCTCCCTTCATATGTCCTGGCTTGTTGCACCTGTAACAAATGACAGTTTCATCAGATTTTTGATTCCTATTAGAATTGGCATTAGAAAAGGAAGTGTTTCCTTTTCCTGATGGGAATTTCTTTTTCCCAGAGAGTTTTCCTTTTCTATATTTTAAGAATTTTCTGAATTGCCTGGTCATGAGGGCAATCTCATCCTCATTGGACTCAGACTCATCCGAGCTTGTTTTCTCCTGATTCTTGTCTTTGTTACTAGATGAAGCTTTGAGGGCTACTGGTTTGGTTTTTATTATGTGCTCTTCATTCCTTTTCAGGTTTATTTCGTAGGTCATTAAGGATCCTATCAATTCATCCAAAGAGATTTTGGACAAATCTTTAGAATCTTCGATGACTGTTGCCTTAGTGTGCCAAATTGAAGAGAGAGAGCGTAAAATTTTTCTTACCAAATCAGCATCTGTATAATCCTTACCTAAAGCCTTCAGTCCATTCACAATGATCATAAACCTAGCAAACATTTCAGAAATAGTCTTATCAGATTTCATCATAAACAGTTCATACTCAGAAACAAGAATGTTAGCTTTGGTTTCTTTCACTTGAGATGTTCCCTCATAGAGTAGCTCAAGTTTGTCCCACATCTCCTTGGCAGATTTGCTCATGGAGATTCTTGAGTACTCCTTAGGGTGGACTGCACACTGGATCATATTCATGGCACTATAATTCAAGGTAGCCCTTCTAATCTGTTCCCAGGTCTAGGTTTCTTCCTCTCCCTGGTTCTCATAGGGACCTACCTCAACTACTTTCCAGATTTCATAGTTTTGAGCTCTAAGGAAGACTTGCATTCTATTCTTCCAATAGGAGTAGTCAGTCCCATTGAAGAAGGGTGGCCTATTAATGGAATGACCCTCAGCTATGAACCCTCTGGAATCCATTGAATCAAATTGATGGTGCAATGAAGGAAACACTTAGCAAGCAAACAAGCAAGCAAAACACACAGAACAAATAGAAAGCACTCAGATCAAATTAGATATAAACCCGCTCTGATACCAATTATAGGATCGAAAAAGGATGGACAAGATCTAGAAGGGGGGGGTTGAATAGAAGCTTAGCCAATTTAAAACAATGCATGGAATCAGAGGCAATTTGAAAGAGCAATTATAGATTGATGAGTGATTGTGTGAATTAGATGATTGAAGTGTGGAATCAAGTTGATTGAAAGTGAATTTGAAAAACCCTATGTATACATCTAGCGCAATGTGAATTTAAGTCACACACAAACCACTGCACAGAGATTTTTTAGGTGGTTCGGAAATCACACCATGTGATTCCTACATCCACCTCTCACACTGTGAGGATCCACTAAACAACCTAGATACACTACACACTGGAGCCTGACAACTCTAGACACTGAGTTCTACAACTCACACAACCTCTAGAGCAAGACTACTTTAGAACCTGAGCACAATTGCTCAACCAACACCTGAGTACAACGACTCAAACACTGTGTACAACGACTCAACCACTGAGTACAACGACTCAACCACTGAGCACATAGGCTCACAAACAACTTGCTAGAACAAAAAACACAAGATCCAGATCCTCTAGCAATGATCTGATCTATCAAGAGTTCATTCAAGAGACTGGTGCAACAACTCATGCACAATCTCAGAATGACTTAGAAGACACAAGGGAATTGAGGAATATTCTGAAAGATCCTTGTTCTTCAAGTATACTCCCTTGTAGATGCTGAATTGTGAAGAGGCTTGATTCCCTGAAGTCCCTGGCCGATGCTCTGCGCTTTGTGCTTTGGGATCTTCCTCGAAATCTTCACAAATGTCTGCTTCTACTTGATCTGCACCCTTGGAAGTTGATCATACTGCTTCATCTTGGATCTATCTTCACTTCTTGTGCTTGGATATGTGGGAATTGAGTTGAAGAAGCACAAGGGGAGCAAGAACAGGGAGGAGAGCTCTCTCTGCCGCCGAAAAGATTTCTGGAAGGCTCTTAGAGGCTCTCTTGTGGTTGGATGGCCAATTAGGAGAGTATTTATATCCTAAAGTGTCCAAAAGTACCCTTGGGGGTCGTGGGCACATGATCCAAGGCCGATCCACCAAATCCCTAGAGTGCCACGTGTCCAGATGTGACTTTAAGTCAAAATGTTTCCGGAGTGTGTCGACCTGCCCATGGGGTGTGTCGACACACTGTCACAGACTGGCAAAATAGCTTCTCTGGGAAGGGTCTCTAGTGTCGACACCACTTCATCTAGTGTCGACACACTGTAGAAAACTGCAAAACAGGCCTTCTGGGAAGGGCATCTAGTGTCGACACCATTTGGTCTAGTGTCGACACACTGTAACAGTATGTGAAATCATTCTGCTGGAAACCTGATCTAGTGTCGACACTACCTGGAGTTGTGTCGACACCCTGTAACATTCAGGCAAAAGAGGTCTCCTGGAATCTGCATCTAGTGTCGACACTAGTGAAGAGTGTGTCGACACTACCTTTGCAAAAGGGTATGTTCCTGTGAAATAAACACACAAATTATTAGTCCAATGTATTAACATGAATGTATGAGATATAATGTGTTTGGAGACATACTTTTTGAACATTGTTATTGTATGTGTGATGTATTTGACATGTTCTTTCATTGTGCATTAAAATCACAACTTGTTATCATCAAAATCAAGAGGGGAAATGTGTTAAATTCACATTCAACCCAACACATGTCATCAACGTAGACCTCCATGTTTCGCCCAATCTGCGGCTCGAACATCTTGTTGACCAGTCGCTGGTATGTTGCGCCAGTGTTCTTCAGACCAAAGGGCATCCTTGTGAAACAGTACAAGCCTAGGTCGGTGACGAACGTGGTGGCGTCCTGGTCCGGAGGATGCATGCTGATCTGGTGATAACCAAAGTACGCGTCCAAAAAGTTGAGAAGCTCGTGTCCGAACGTGGCGTCTACCAGCTGGTCGATGCGTGGCAGGGGAAAGTTGTCTTTGGGCATAGCCTTGTTAAGGTCCTTGTAATCCATGCACACACGCCATTTACCATTGGCTTTGCGTACGAGGACTACATTGGAAATCCATTTTGGGCATTGGGCTTCCCGAAGGAGCCCAGAAGTTCGGCTTTTGACAACGTGATCTTGGATCACGGTCTGCCGTTCACGGTTGATGAGTCGCCTTCTTTGCTGAACTAGAGGTACCTTTGGGTCCAGGCAAAGGCGATGCACCATCACCTCAGGAGAAATGCCGAGCAGCTCTTCATCTGACCAGGCGAACACGTCCAAGTTGGTTAGCAGGAAGACCTTATAGCGTTGTTATTCGTCTTCCGGCAATAGTGCGCCAACATAGAGGACGTGTTCGGGGTCATCGTCCACCCGAATAGGAAGTAGGTCTTCGGTAGGTGTGCCTCTACTAGTGGAAGGCTGATCGGTGGGTGGGGCAATAATTCCTGGTGCAGTCTGTTTGTCTCTCAAAGAGAGAACATAGCACTGCCGGGACTCGCGCTGACTCCCGAGCACCTCGCCGACCCCACATGGAGTGGGAGACTTCATCTTCTGATGGAGGGATGAAGGAACAACTTTGATTCGACCGATCAGCCCCTTGCCAAGTATGGCGTTGTATCCGGGCATACTTCGAATAACCAAGAAATCCACCATCCTGATCACGCTCTTCGGAGCCGTCCCAAGAGTGATTGGGAGGTGTACTCGTCCCATGGGTTGAACCGGAACCCCCGAGAAGCCGAACAAAGGCGATTCTACCGGGGTGAGTTGGTCAGTTTTTAGACCCATAAGCAAGAAACAATCGTAAGCCAATACATCCGGGGCACTTCCATTGTCCACCAGAATCCGGTGCACAGTACAATTGTTGATGGTGGCTGAAACGACCAGTGCATCAGTGTGTGGAGTGGAGACTCCTACAAGATCTTCGTCCGAGAAGGTTATAGCCTCCTCGGACCGTGCGCGGGAAGGATTAGGGGGATAGGGACCTGGGCGAGGCACTGGGGGCCTGTCTACGACATGCACTCACCGAGCATAGTCGCGTCGGCTTTGATTGCTTTCTCCGCCTGGGCCGAAGCCTCCCGCAATCATGTTGATCTCTTGCCCATTGGGCTCATTGTTAATGGGCTGCTCGGGAGTCCGCTCTCGGTGCCTTTGGCAATCTTTATTGCGGCGCACATACCGCCCAAGGTAGCTGCGTTTAATCAAGGACTCGATCTCGTCCTTGAGCTGGCGGCACTCGGAGGTGTCGTGGCCATGGTCACGGTGGAAGCAATAGTACTTGTCCTGATTGCGCCTACGAGGGTCAGAGCGCATCCTTGGTGGCCACCGAACATAGGGCTCATCCCAGATTTCAGCCAGGATCTGTTCGGGAGCCACTGTGAGAGGAGTGTAGTCGGTGAAGGGGCGTGGTCAGCGCGGTGAGTCCCCGTTGCACCGGCCTTTCTTTCGATCACGGTCGAAACTGTTATCAGAAGGCCTATTCTTATCCGACGAATCACCATGCTCTGCTCGGCCAGCGGCCAGGACCTGCTCGCATGCCGCATGGCGCTGAGCAGTAGAAAGCAGCTCGGAAAGGGTGGATGGCTGATGTACCCCCAATGTCCTTTGCAGGAAGCCATCTTGTGTGCCCTGGATGAGGGCACTGGTGGCCAGAGGGACGTCAAGGCGGGGATGCGGAGCTCTTCGGTCTGGAACCGCTTGACGTAGTCCCAGAGCGCCTCGCCTTTCTTCTGCCGAACTGACAGAAGAGATGTCGTTGTGCGCGGCTGAGACCTTCCTCCCAAGAAGTTGTCCCGAAAAGACTTTTTCAATTGGTGGAAGGAGGAGATGGATCTCGCCGGGAGGGCTTCAAACCATGCCCGAGCAGTCTCCTTCAGGGTGGCCGGAAAGGCCCGGCATTTGACCGCGTCTGATGCTCCGTGGAACACCATATGCAACTCAAAGCCATGGATATGATCTGCGGGGTCGGTGGTGCCATCGTAAGGTGCAATGGTGGGTAGAGGGAGCTTGGGGGAGACCCGAGCTTCCAGATCTCCATCGTAAACAGGGAGCAGAAGTGTAATGACCCGACCTTCCAGACCCCCACCAGGGCCCGAAGTTTGTGTCGACACCCACGGATCCGAAGACCCGGAAGGGTTATAATTAATAGTCTAGTGAGATATGTACTGAATTTTAATAACTATAACAATCTGTACAATATACAAAAGTCTGTACAACGTATCCCAAACAAAAGCACAGGTACTAGAAGAAAGGTGCAGTCCTTAAGGGGCATACCCCGAGAACTTGCAAAGCACAACTCTCAGCTCACTCGGCTAGAAGAGCTCACAACGCTCGCTCTCACTGTGCTGACAACAACACGGTGCCACAACCGCCTCCGCGTAACCCGTCCGACACCGAGCTCCTGCGACGACGAGCCCCAAGCTGAAGGAAGTAGGGGGGTGAGCCTCGCGAACAAGGCCCAGTAGGGATTACCAGTCCCTCACCGGCCGGAGCAGCAGGAACTCCGAAAACAGGAAACTACACTACAAAGCTGTAAAGCGAGTAACACCTACAGCATGGTACTACTAAATAGCGGAAGAGAACAGGGCAACGCCACGACCACCAACCGAGGTCGGGCCACAGACACGACTCCCACAGAAACCAACGGAGTCGGGCACAAAGCGGAAATAGTGCTCAGCACACCTGCCGAGACCACGGAGCAACCAAGTGAGAACGACGTCTCACCGCAAGCACGGCCACCTCAGACCTCTACAAGGTCGAGGGCCCACAAGCAGAACCATCCTGGACCTCGGACACACCGCTAGGTCGGGAAGCTACACACGCCGGTGCCATCACAGGCTGGCACCCAAGAATGAGACCACGAAACCGAGAGAACACCGAAGCGGGAACCACCAGAAGCACGGGTCTGCCCAAGGCCAGACCAACGACGCCCACGGAAACTAGACACGGCCAAGCTATAACCGCCGTGCGAACTAGGGCAACGGATAATACTTAGAAACGTCGTCACAGCAACAGCAACCAAGCCACCGCCACTAGCAGCCAAGAGGGGGACCCGCGGTCCACACGCTCTGCTCGCTAGCCTAGCTCCTGCCTCCGCTCCCACGCAAGGGCGAGACAGAGCCGCCGCAAAAACACACAACACACGCAACACCGTAACCTGGCCAAGCTACGGCCTCACGTCTGACACCACTACGTGGCTCCGGAACAAACGCAGAGAGAGGCAGTGAGACAAGGGACTATCTGGTCTGCGCCAGGAAAACACTCCGAACCCCTCGGCATCCCAGACCCAGACAAGAGAGCTCTACAAACGACTCAGCGCCGTTGTCCAAACCTCATTTTCCCCTCAGCTCCAGAGTCCACCCTGTCGGCTGCCAACTCGAGCACACTTGTAGCCCGGAGTACTCCCTCAACAGGCTCCCGAGGATGGGGGTCCCAGGCAACGGAGACAACCTCTGAATGGGACAAGCCCTCAAGTGCCAAGCACCGGGCGAAAAGGCGGGGCAGCACAACAAAGCCACGCCGAATCACTGGCTCGTAACCGCGACAAGCCCAGCAGGTAAGAAGCACGCACAAACCCTCAACAGGGTTGTCGGACAACCAACCACATACGGAAAAGTCGGAGTCTCGGAACACTACCAGCTAGCACGCAAACCCGTCGCTCTGCTAATAATCGATTGACCGCCAGTCAATCGATTATTAGACAGACACGACGTCACTGAACGCAGAGAGGCAACCAGCCGCGTTCCTTACCGGAAGGTCCTAAGGGCAAAGCCTGCCCTAGGGCACACGTCGACACACAACCGGGCCACAGAAACACCCGAGGCACCCACAGGCACTGTCGCGCCCCCACATGCCATCGCGATACCATCGCGACAGGGAAGGGCATCGCGACAACAACCCTGACGCAACGGGGCGGCGCGTCGCGACAGCCTCCCTGTCGCGACGGTAAACCAGGTCGCGACAGCGACCCTTATCGCGGCCGCCAACCGGGCCGCGATAAGGTTGTGCCCGACCGGGGCGACGCCTCTACTGATGTCGCGACGCGTCGGGCGGCTGTGACATCAGTCGAGAGGTTAACCGCGGGATGTTCCATCCCGGGCCGCTCACAAACCATACAACATGCACACACGGGGAGGGGAGCATGGGGAAAGCTGTAAAGCAAACTACAAAACCCCGAGGACTCCCGATCCACCTGGATTGGGAAGGGCACAAGAAATCCCTACCTCAAACGAAGACTGAACCCCGTAGGGCCCTTCTCGTAGGAATGAACACTTCCTCCTCGCTCCACGCATGCTCCAAGACACCGGGACACCACGCACGGCCCTCCTCCTCGCCTGAAACACACAAAGGGGAGAAAGAGGTCGCCGGAGGGAGAGGGAGAAGGGAAGAAGAAGAGAGAGAGGGGGAAGGGGTAGCCGGCCAGCACCTTAAGCCCTCGGCACCCAGAATGCGACGGCCCGCCCTGTCACGTTACGAACCTTAACACGACGGGTCAACGAACCGCGACCAGAACGCGCCCCCTAAGGGCGCCGCGACAACCCGACAGGCCGTACTGACACACCTGTCACCCTGATAGGCGTCAGACGACCGGACAGCGCAACAGATAAAACACTGTCGCGACCCGTTGACCAGGCACTACAAGAATGTGACGGGCAACCCGGGCGCGACAAGAACGCGACGCACAGACTCGTCGCGACACGGATGACTGTCGCGTCGGGCACCCCTGACGCGATACCAGTCATTCAGGACACCGAAAGAAAAGTCGGGAAGCCGGGTCTTACATTCTACCCCCTTAAAACAATTTCGTCCTCGAAATTGGGACAAGCCCAGAAGATCCCGAGGCACGAAACAAAACACAGGGAGCAAACACAAGACCAACGCGAAAAAGCCACTAAGTCTCAACACGACTTCCTCGTGGAAACAATCGCACCACCAAACACACGCGGAACTCACGAAGCCGAAAAACTAACGGCTCACATCGCGGGTTTCAACACATGGGAAGCACAGAATAGAAAATCGGCTCACAACATGCTCCAACACTTCGGGAGCACTAAACCGAGGAACCGACAGCTCACTCCAGCCACACGTGGGGTGCCCAAACAGAACGACAACCCCACCGATGCCGAGCGACGCCAAATCCAGGCTAAACAACGGAAAACGCCAGCCGAAAACTACACGGCTGCAGCCACCAACAGACCTCGCTGTTGGGACCAACCGATCGGCAACCCACTCTGTCGCTAGCAAGACTCGACAGAGGACGCAGTTGCCGACAGCAACACAAGAAACGCTGGTTGGCAACTCACTCTGTTGCCAGAAAAACCCGACAGAGCACACCGTTGCTGACCACCACACAAGAACCACCTGAGAGCCAACCACAAGTCTCAGGGAAAGGGCCTCATGCTACTAGCAGCAGCTAGTACCGGTCACCAGCCCAACCGAGAAACCACACGAGTGATGAGGACCAGAGCCACGTCACGCTCGCGAGGGATCCGCAACACACGGAACAACGTCCACTGTCACCACTAGGTCTCACCCAGACCTTCCTCGCTGTCCAACAGGGACAGCAAATGCACGCGGAGAAACCTGAACATGCGAAAACGGCATCCACTGTCACCACTAGGTCTCACCCAGACCTCCCTCGTGGTCTGACAAGGATACCAAACACATGCGGAGCCACAAAAACTAGGAGTTACATGCTCCACAACGTGGCACACCACGACGGAAGCACGAAAGATGTTTGAGGTTAAGCCAGAACTTGGCACCTCACAACGCCGACAATTCACTTGGTCGAGTACTAGCAAGCCAACAGGCCTCACTATCACCAGACGAACTGACGGGAGACTCCGCCATCGGCTTCCAGACTCACCAACACCACGCGCAACCATATGGAAACCAGAACAACTGCAGAGGTCGAGGACAACACGTCGACCTCAGAGGGACCCAGACCGAAGCAGGGTACCACAACCGAACGCACTCGCTCCCAAAGAGAGAGGGAAACTCGGACACATGCTACGACCAAAGCCTGGCGTACCACCGATAGGGCTACCTAGACAAGGCAAAGCAGACACCAACAATGGTAACGGTACGACCACAAGGCTTAGGCTAGCGTAAGTGTCCCAGAGGCGGAAAGCTCAACGCCTCCAACACCGAGCAAACTCGTGAAACAACGCACGAAGTAGACGAACAGATATATGGCACAACACAGGGTGCTATCACAAGAACCGAGAGCTAACCAGGGTACAACACAATGCACCAGGGCTCCAGACGGCACAAAACTGAAACACTCGGGCACGAGCACACAGTGCTACCACAAGCACCAAAACTCAGCAAGGTGCAACACAGGTGCACTAGAGGCCGAAACAACAATGCGGCTTAACAGGAAGGACTCTCCACAAGAGACCTGCCAAAAGCCACACACAAAGGACCGCAAGCCTGAAAGGGCACAACAGGCCATGCCGGCCCAGCCCTTGAGGCACAAAAACGCAAAGCATCGAAAAACGCTCAAGGTGCAGCACACGCAACTGCACCAACTACTTAAAACAACATAGGGCCTGCCGAAGGGGAATCTTCCCCAGAGACCCACGACGGAAACACACAGAAAATCGATGACTTCTTCAAGAGCGCAACAACTACGTCCTCTCCAAGAAGCACACAAAACACGGAGCACCAACTCCGCCACACGGGGAGCGAAAACCACGACGACTCCCTGGCGCGCAAGAGCAAGAAGCACCACCTCCATCGCAACTGATAGAGAGGCCTAACACGAAAACGCCGACTCGAAGAGCCTCCAAGGCACAAGCCGAGGCACCATCGAGCGCACACCGGAACAACGCTTGCACGAGCAAGCCGACCACGAAAACCAATGCACAGCGGGACAACGCTCACGGAAGCGATCCAATAGGAACGAACGCTACCTCGCACTAAACCAATAGGGACCCAACGCCCCAAATGGTTTAGGCAGGTAGAAAACCCATCTCGACTACAATCGGCACAAACAGGCCCACTGACCCATAGTGCCACAAGAAAATGTCGGTACAAGGGGAGCAACCAACTTAACCCAAAAACAACTCAAGGGAAGATGACTCCACCAGAAGGTCGCAACGATGCACACCCTGGCAACATAACACCATAGTGGAGCACCACCACCCGAGCAACCGACGAAAAGCAGGGGAAGAAGACACGCAATGCAACGAGTCTCTTCCACACGCGAGAGGCAAAACCACAACGCGAGACTGACACTTCCATACGAAGCACAGCCAGCCGAGCGCCATGACACTCACCAGACCACAATCTACGAGAGCACGCCGGGCGCAAGAACAAAACAAACCACCCGAGCCACGGGGACACACAAAGTCCTGCCAGCGCAACCGAGAAACTTGGAAACGAACAACGAGACAAGCTGGCCAACGCAGCAGCCAGACGCACGGCCAAGCGCACAACACCTTGACCGAGAATGCCCAAGCAGACTGTAACACAAACAGTCCAACCGGTAACAACGACAGCTCATCTCCACAGAGAGAGAGAGAGCAGTGACGACCAAAGCAAACACAAGGCAGCTTTGGGGAGAATCTCCACCAAAAGCGCCAAGAACCGTCCTGGGAGAACCTCACCAGAACGCAGCCCAACCAAACGGCACACTTTGAACCACAAGGCAACACAACGGTAGCCCGAAACAAACGCAGAGCAATCCTGGGAAGAACCTCCACCAGAAGCGACAAAGGGTGATCCTGGGAAGAACCTTCACCAGAATGCACAACCCAAACGACCAAACAACACAAACCATCAAAAAGAACACTATAGCGAGCAAACTGCAGGGGCAACGCAAACCGGTCCTGGGAGAACCTCCACCAGAACCACCAAGGCACCGCTCTGGCAAAAACCCTCCATAACGCACCAGCCAAACCGACAACACACCTCAAACTCTGAGGTAGCACGTCAACAATAGAAACGAGCGTGAAACAGTCCTGAGAGGAACCCTCACCAGGACAACATCAAACGGTTCTAGGAAACCTCACCAGAACACAGGGCAACCAAGCGATGCACCTCAGCCTCGAGGCCAATGCAACAGCAACCAGAAATGAGCACAACAAAGTTCTGGGGAAAACTCTCTTCCGCCAGAACCAACAGAGAAAGACTCTGGGAGCACCTTACCAGAGCTCACAACCAGCCAGCACCAGGCCGACAACAACCATAGGCAAGTGTTGCAGCGCTCGACCAGCAGTGCAACACAACACACAAGGCACCTGCTCAGCTCGGCGTCCCGAGCACAGCGCACAACAGCGCACAGGTACACAAGGCCAAACACACAACAACGACAACACACACCCCAACAATAAAGGGGACAACCAACAAGGCCGGGACACTTCGACCGGCTCCACAGACCACAACTCTGCACTGGTGAAGGCCACACCACACGCAGGCTCTTTCAGCCTTCGCAATGCACACATGCTCAAATGCGCCGAAGACGACCAGGAGCACCGCACCTGGACTTGCCTACTAGTGTCCTCCATAAGGGGAAGACTACTGTCAGTGAGTCCAACACCAACCGCGCCGCTACAGCACGAACATGCCGAGCGACCACACTCGCCATGCACGTAGCACATCAACAACTGCAACTCGCTGCAACACGCACACGAATCATGCAGGGAAGCCGCACACCTGCAAAACATTTGAAAACACAAGCCCAACACTAGTCGGACGGTGTCAGCAGCGCACTAGTACCTTTCTTTGGGACAGCTATAGTTATTAACGCCTTACAAATCTCAGTAGACCCTCGCTCTAATACCAACTGTAATGACCCGACCCTCCAGACCCCCACCAGGGCCCGAAGCTCGCATCGCCACCCACGGATCCGAAGACCCGGAAGGGTTATAATTAATAGTCTAGTGAGATATGTACTGAATTCTAATAACTATAACAATCTGTACAATATACAAAAGTCTGTACAACGTGTCCCAAACAAAAGTACAGGTACCAGAAGAAAGGTGCAGTCCTTAAGGGGCATACCCCGAGAACTTGCAAAGCACAACTCTCAGCTCACTTGGCTACAAGAGCTCACAACGCTCGCTCTCACTGTTGCTGACAACAACACGGTGCCACAACCGCCTCCGCGCAACCTGTCTGACACCGAGCTCCCGCGACGACGAGCCCCTAGATGAAGGAAGTAGGGGGGTGAGCCTCGCGAACAAGGACCAGTAGGGATTACCAGTCCCTCACCGGCCGGAGCAGCAGGAAATCTGAAAATAGGAAACTACACTAGAAACCTGTAAAGCGAGTAACACCTACAGCATGGTACTACTAAACAGCGGAAGAGAACAGCGCAACGCCACGACCACCAACCGAGGTCGGGCCACACACACGACTCCCGCAGAAACCAACAGAGTCGGGCACAAAGCGGAAACAGTGCTCAGCACACCTGCCGAGACCACGGAGCAACCAAGTGAGAACGACGTCTCACCGCAAGCACGGCCACCTCAGACCTCTACAAGGTCGAGGGCCCAAAAGCAGAACCACCCCGGACCCCAGACACACCGCCAGGTCGGGAAGCTACACACGCCGGTGCCATCACGGGCTGGCACCCAAGAACGGGACCACGGAACCGAGAGAACACCGAAGCGGGAACCACCAGAAGCACGGGTCTGCCCAAGGCCAGACCAACGATGCCCACGGAAACTAGGCACGGCCAGGCTATAACCGCCGTGCGAACTAGGGCAACAGATAATACTTAGAAACGTCGTGAGGAAACGTCGTCACAGCAACAGCAACCAAGCCACCGCCGCTAGCAGCCAAGTGGGGGACCCGCGGTCCACACGCTCTGCTCGCTAGCCTAGCTGCTGCCTCCGCCCCCGCGCAAGGGCGAGACAGAGCCGCCGCAGAAACACACAACACACGCAACACCGCAACCTGGCCAAGCGGCGGCGTCACGCCTGACACCACTATGTGGCTCCGGAACCAACGCAGAGAGAGGCAGTGAGACAAGGGACTGTTTGGTTTGTGCCAGGAAAGCACTCTGAACCCCTCGACATCCCAGACCCAGACAAGAGAGCTCTACAAACGACTCAGCGCCGTTGTCCAAACCTCGTTTTCCCCTCAGCTCCAGAGTCCGCCCTGTCGGCTGCCAACTCGAGCACACTCGTAGCTTGGAGTACTCCCTCAACAGGCTCCCGAGGATGGGGGTTCCAGGCAACGGAGGCAACCTCTGAACGGGACAAGCCCTCAAGTGCCAAGCACAGGGCGAAAAGGTGGGGCAGCACAACAAAACAACGCCGAACCGCTGGCTTGTAACCGCGACAAGCCCAGCAGGTAAGTAGCACGCACAAACCCTCAACAGGGTCCAACCAACCACGTACGGAAAATCGGAGTCTCGGAACACTACCAGCTAGCACGGAAACCCAACACTCTGCTAATAATAGATTGACCGCCAGTCAATCAATTATTACACAGATGCGACCCTCCTGGCACCACTTCTAGGACACGGCCACGAAGGTGTTGTTGGGTTTTCCATATATCATGTTTTTGATGATCACATTAATATCCTTGAACAATGATTTAATGCAAAATTGATGTGCTAACTAACATGAAAAACACCATGAAAGTGATTGAGTTAAACATTGCCAAATCATACAATGTATATCACTAACAATGTATTTGCATGTAGGTGCACAAGCATGAAAGATGGAGCATTGAAGAGGCATTGAAGAGATGAGCAAATATCACAAAAAACTGTTCAAGAGGTGTATCTTTCGACAGATGCAATGTACCTGTCGACAGATTCATACAGTCATTCCAAGACAGAACTCAGGTTTGCATCTCTGAGTGTATCTGTCGACAGATGCAATGAACCTGTCGACAGATTCACACAGTCAACCCAGGACAGAACTCTGTGTTCTATTCCTGAGCGCACCTGTCGACAGATGAAAATTGCCTGTCGACAAATACACTCAGAAATCCAGATGTTCTGAAACCAAGTTCTCAGCCTGAGTCTGCCTGTCGACAGATGCAAGTGCACCTGTCGACAGACGACGGAAACATGAGATTTTGAGTTTCCAAATTCGGCCCCACTTGGGTGTTTCCTTCCTCCACGACCCCTACCTTTACCTAACACTATATAAGCATCCTTTTGGAGCCAAATTCGTAGAGAGCAGCCTCCCATCCAAGAGCCTCCAAGGGACCAAGAGGAAAAGCCCCAAATTGTTGCTCTGCTTCAACCTTCTGCCCAGATCGTCGTGAAATCGCCATCCATGCGAAGTTGAAGCCGGATCGTCATCAATTCAACCTTCTACATCGATCAATCTACATCCAATCGAAGTTTGAAGAGCGTTTGGACGATCCACGAGAAGAATTCCAACTGGATTTGTTCCCCAACTCTAAATTCTTCTCCATTTCATAATTTCCATTCCATCGTGTGTGTGTGGTTGTGCTTCGAGCATCCCTTGTGCTTGATTCACGAATTTGTGGTTGTTCTGATCGTGTTTCATCAGACAACGTGTGTGTGGTTGAGTTGTTGTGTTGAACTCGCTCATAAGCAGTCGTTTCTGCGTGTGTGTGTGGACGGTGGATGTAGGATACACGAGTTGTGTACTCCGAACCACCTTAAATCATCGTGTTCTGTGGTTTGTTCGCGTTTTGCGATAGATGATTGGTAGGCACGGTGTTCATACGCACGTTTGATACCCTGTTCTCAATATATCAACTCAAGCTTTCTTAATCTCAATCAAATTCTAATCAAGTTTTCATTAAGATTGCTGTAGCACCGAAAAGAATCCATCAGTAATTAAAATTTACGGTAATCTATTCAACCCCCCTTCTAGATTACCATATCGTGTTATTCCGCGTAACCCTTCAGGTGTCACCTTCGGTCACGAACGCAGAGAGGTAACCAGCCGCGTTCCTTACCGGAAGGTCCTAAGGGCAAAGCCTGCCCTGGGGCACACGCCGAAACACAACCGGGCCACGGAAACACCCGAGGCACCCACAGGCACTTCGTGCCCCCACAAGCCGTCGCGATACCATCGCGACAGGGAAGGGCACCGCGATAGAAACCCTGACGCGACGGGGCGGCACGTCGCGACAGCCTCCTTGTCGCGACGGGAAACCAGGTCACGACAGCGACCCTTATCGCGGCCGCCAACCGGGCTGCGATAGGTGGCGCCCGACCGGGGCGATGCCTCTACTGATGTCGTGACGCGTCGGGCGGCCGCGACATCAGTCGAGAGGCTGACCGCGGGATGCTCCATCCCGGGCCGCCCACAAACCATACAACATGCACACACGGGGAGGGGAGCATGGGGAAAGCTGTGGAAGATAGTCAGCAAGGGACCATATGTGTTGCCCGAGGACGAAGACACCTGGACGAAAGACCAAATAGCTAAAGGAACTCTCAACTGGAGCGCACTAAACATGATGCAATGTGCGGTGCATCCAAAGGAATTTTCAAGAGTCTCCACATGCTCAACAGCAAAAGAGATGTGGGACAAACTTGAACTCATTTACGAAGGTACGTCCGAGGTAAGGGAAACTAAAGTTAGCATGTTAGTGTCTGAATATGAAATGTTCAAGATGAAAACCGATGAAACATATCAGACATGTTTGCAAGATTCATGCTAATAGTTAACGGGCTAAAGGTCTTAAGAAGGAATACTCTGAAAGTGACTTAGTAAGAAAGATACTTCGATCTCTTACTTCATCTTGGAATACTAAGGCCACTGTCATTGAGGATTCCAAAGACCTTTCCAAAATGAAATTGGATGAACTAATTGGCTCCTTAATGACATATGAAATCAACATCAAAAGAAAAGAATTAGAAGAAAATCCTAGGAAGTCAATTGCCTTAAAAGCATCCAACAAAACATCAACAAGCTCCAAGAAATCCATTCAACAAGATAGTGATGAGCAAGGAACATCTAGTGAGAGTGATAATGATGAAATGGCAATGCTTACTAGACAATTCAAGAAATTTTTGAAGTTCAAAAGGAGAGACTCAGGTAACTCCAAACCCTTCAAGAAAAATTTTTCACAGAAATATGAGTCCAACAAAAAATCTGATATTGTTTGTTATGAATGCAAGAAACAGGGGCACATGAGAGGAGAATGCCCGGAACTCAAGAAGAAGCTGAAGAAGGAAAAATTCACCTCCAAGAAAGCCAAAGCAATGTTGGCCACCTGGAGTGATGAAGATGAAGATGAAGATGCACAAGAAACATCCGATGATGAAGAAGTGAAATGCTTAATGGCTAGGAGTGATGACTCCACCGAGGTAAATTTCTCATTTGATGATTTCACTACAAGTGAATGGGAGGAAGCATACACTACTTTATTTGAAAAATTTTGTGAATATAAATCTGAAAATAAAGCATTAAAAAAGAAATGCAACTCCCTTGTGCATGATAAGAACAATGATGAACGAATTGCATTCCTGACAAAAGAAATAGAAATGATGAAAGTTGATGAAAAGACTCATAATGAAGAGATGGATTGCTTAAAAATGAGATTGCAAGAAACACAAAAAGAAAAAGACTGTTTAAGCCATTCTCTTGAATTCCTTCAAGAAGAACATCTAGAAACAAAGAAAAAGTTGGAACAAACTGAAAAGGAATTGAAAGAGAAATCTGAGGACTTGATGAAATTTGTAAAAGGGAAGCAAAATCTAGACGCGGTTTTGGGTGCTAAAGTTCATGTAACCAAGCATGGTTAGGATATCAACCTGTCAAACAAAAGAAAATAGGAGAGTCATTGATTACTTCCTTCGTTGATCCTAGCCCAAGCACAAGCAAGCATGTTCCCACAAAGCATAAAACAAGTCAACCTCAGACCAAAGCAATGCAACCCAAACAAAATGTTCCCATCAAACAAAAGAAAAAGCCACCTGTCGACAGATGGAATGGTGCCTGTCGACAGACAAGAACAATTTCAACCAATAAACAGTCTATCAAGCAACAAAAAATTGAAAAGAAAATTCCTTCATGCAATGTGTGTAAAAAGATTGGTCATGATGAAAAACAATGCTGGAATAATCCAAAGAAACAAAAATTCAAACAGGTTTGGATTCCTAAACATCTACTTTGTTGCATGAATGAAATTTTGGGACCCAAAGTAATTTGGGTACCAAAACCTCTTGTCTGATCCACTTATGCAGGAATGCCTAGCAGCCCAACATCAAAACAAATGGTACTTGGATAGCGGCTGTTCGAGGCATATGACGGGCGACAAATCTAAATTCTGTTTCCTAGTGGAGAAAGACGGAGGACAAGTCATTTTTGGAGGTAACAACAAAGGCCAAATAATTGGCACAGGTAATGTTGGTAAGTGTTCCTCCAATTCAATTGAAAATGTACTGTTGGTTGATGACCTTAATCACAATTTGCTTAGCATAAGTCAATTATGTGATAGAGATCACAACGTCATCTTTGAATCAAATTCATGTCAAATTGTTGATAAAGAAACAAGAAGTGTAAAATTTTCTGGAAAAAGAGTGAATAACATTTACTTAGTTGACTTAGATGATCCAGAAAATGATAACTTGTGTCTTGTTGCAAATAGACAGGATGAATTGACCTTGTGGCATCGTAGGCTTGGACATGCGAGCTACAACGTGTTGCACAAGATCATGAAGCTCAAATTAGTAAGTGGACTTCCTGACATTTCTTTTAATAACAATGAAAGTTTTTGTGATGCATGTGCACAGGGAAAACAAACCCGAAAGTCTTTCAAATCCAAAGCACCGGTAAGCACATCTAAACCATATGAACTGTTGCACATGGACCTTTTTGGACCAACTAGAACTCTAAGTCTCAATGGCAAACGTTTTGGTTTTGTCATTGTAGATGATTTTTCTAGGTTCACATGGGTCAAATTCTTGGCACACAAAAGTGAAACACTTACAATCTTCCAAGAATTCTTTAATAAGATTGAGCATGGCAATGTGAATAAAATATGTTCAATCCGCACCGATCACGGGGGAGAATTTGATAACAATGCTTTTTCTGATTTTTGCAGGCACCAAGGATTGAACATCTGTTCTCTTCCCCAAGGACTCCAGAACAAAATGGAGTAGTGGAGAGGAAAAACAGAACATTGGTGGAAATGGCTCGCACTCTTCTAGTTGAAGGCCAACTCTCCAAAAGCTTTTGGGCAGAAGCGGTGAACACTTCGTGCTACATTCTAAACAGAGCCATGGTAAGACCTGTGATAAAGAAAACCCCCTACCAGTTGTTGAAAGGTAAGAAACCCAACCTTGGGTACTTCCGAGTTTTTGGCTCAAAGGTATTTATTCATAACAATGATAAATCTGATTTAGATAAATTTGAAGCCAAAAGTGATCAAGGTGTTTTTCTAGGCTACTCAGAACACTCTAGGGCATATAGGGTGTTTAACAATAAAACACGCACTGTGGAAGAAACTCCACATGTCATTTTTGATGAGACTTATGCCAAATCTAACAGCTTGAATGTTAACAGGGCTGAAAAAGAGGATGAAGGAACATCGCTTAAGGACCTACAAGTCAAAGCAAAAGACAAATCTGAAGAAGATTCCAAGACCAAAGGTGGATATCTTCACAGGGACTACGATGAAGATGATGAAATAGCATTCAGAAAACAAGATGAAACAGTTGAAGAGAATCCACCAGAAAGTGAACCTCCTGAAGAGCGACACTCACAAGATCAAATTCCTCAAGGACAAGATACTCCCGGCCCTTCAACAATCACAAATGTGAGGTATTCCAAAGATCACCCACTTGATGATGTGATAGGTAGTTTAAATGATTCTGTTCAAACGAGGTCTCAAGTAAGAAAAATAATTGAACATGATCTTTTTGCTTTTGTTTCTCAAGTGGAACCCAAAAATGTTGAAGAAGCCTTAAAAGATAACTCATGGATTGATGCTATGCATGAGGAACTTGGTCAATTTCAAAGAAATAATGTATGGAGTTTAGTTCCTAGAACCCCTGAAATTTCTATCATAGGAACTAGATGGGTGTTTAGGAATAAACTTAATGAAGAAGGAAAGTGGTCAGAAATAAAGCAAGACTCGTAGCAAAAGGATATAGTCAAGAATTTGGTGTAGACTTTGAAGAGTCCTTTGCTCCTGTAGCCAGGTTAGAAGCAGTCAGAATTTTATTGGCATATGCATGCTCCCATAAGTTCAAACTCTATCAAATGGATGTTAAAACTGCTTTCTTAAATGGCTATATCAAAGAAGAAGTCTATGTCTCTCAACCACCAGGTTTTGAAAATTTGAAATGCCTAACCATGTGTATAAATTGCACAAAGCTCTTTATGGTTTGAAACAGGCACCTCGAGCTTGGTATGATAGACTAAGCAATTTTCTGGTAAGCAAAAACTACTCAAGAGGTAAAGTGGACCAAACTCTCTTCACTAAGAAAGTTCGCAATCACATAATTGTTGTACAAGTTTATGTGGACGATATCATATTTGGTTCTACTAACCCTTCACTGTGTGAAGAATTTTCTAAACACATGCACAGTGAATTTGAGATGAGTCTAATGGGGGAGCTTCAATTCTTTCTTGGTTTGCAGGTGAAACAACATGAAGAAGGCTTCTTCATAAATCAAGAAAAATATGTCAAAGAGCTTCTCAAACGATTTCAATTTGAGCAAGCCAAACCAGCCTCCACCCCAATGAGCACAAGCGTCAAATTGGAAAATGATGAGAAAGGTAAACCGGTAGATGCAAAGCACTTCCGAGGTATGATTGGCTCACTCCTTTATCTTACTGCAAGTAGACCGGATATACAATTTAGTGTTTGCCTTTGTGCTAGATATCAATCTAGTCCAAAGGAAAGCCATTTAATTGCAGTCAAGAGAATTTTCCGATATCTCTCAGGCACATACAATTTGGGTTTTTGGTACCCAGCAGGCAGTAGTTTTGATTTGATCTCATATTCTGATGCTGATTATGCTGGATGTAAAATTGACAGAAAAAGCACTAGTGGATATTGCCAATTCCTTGGCGGTTGCATGGTTTCGTGGGCATCCAAGAAGCAACACTCAGTTGCACTCTCCACTGCAGAGGCAGAATATGTCGCTGCAGGAAGTTGTGCAGCTCAAGTGTTGTGGATCAAAAGTCAGTTAGCTGACTATAATGTTGAAATTGGATGCACACCTATCCTATGTGACAACACAAGTGCTATCAACCTTTCAAAAAACCCTGTCCAACACTCAAGGACTAAACACATTGAAATCCGTCATCATTTCTTGAGAGATGAAGTTGCCAATAAAACCTTGGAACTTAATTTCATTCCCACAGAAAAACAATTGGCTGATATTTTCACCAAACCCTTGTCTGAAGATAGATTCACATCCTTAAGAAGAGAATTGGGTTTGTGTAAAATGCAATGAAGCTAACTATCCATATTGGAGTACATGCTCTTTATGTGTGAATGACTATGTGGTATATCAAATGGTGAACTGTGGAAGAACAAGTTCGGCTTGTTTGGAAACTATCATCATGCGTGAGAAATATTCTCCGCCAAGTATCAATAGTCCCATTTCATATAAAGGCCCTGTACTTCACATAGGATTTTTAGTTTCCTTACATTTTATCATGTTAACTCCATGAAACAATGCTTTTTCTGTGACCATGTGCTTGTGTATGACTTTCCTTTCATGAACATGTTTGTCTTGTATCAAATGCTTGTGTGAATCCTTGCTTAGATGTTGTGTCAACACGTGCACACACTATGGGGGAGTAAGTGAAGGGTAGATGAGTTTTATTTTCTTTCATGAGGAAACTCCTCCTACATGTTCTTGTTGAACTCTCACTTCTTTGAACTCAATGTGCAATCAATCTAAAATCAGAAAAATCCAATCTGTTTATATCTGTCGACAGACTCATTCCATCTGTCGACAGGTACACTCAGTTTTGTTCTGACTGAAACTTCAATTCATCAGTCTGTGTGCATCTGTCGACAGACAGATTCCTTCTGTCGACAGATACACACATTCTTCTTTATTGTTCAATTCCTTCTTCATACTTCTCAAGAAAGTGTTCTTTGATTGATTTAAAGGTAAACATTAGTTTGTTTGTGTGCAATATAACCTTTTCATATCCACTTCATGTCAAAGTCGTGAACCAAGTCGAAATGATGTTTGATGCAACACTTGATTGAGGTCTTTTTAGATCATTTTGAACACAATGAGCAAACCAAATGATTTTTAAACATCTCCTTTGAATAACTCCCTTGTCGTTAAACATGAATCTAAAATGATTTGAAAAATCAGAAAGCTCTTGAATTTAATGTTCTACATTATAACTTACCTAAAGAAATCTCTTGTACTTGACGAAAAGTAAAAAAAAAAAAGAAAAAAAAAGAAAAAAAAAAGAGAAAAGCTACCTATTTCTTCGGTTCAATAAAAATTTTCTCTCGTTATGGGATAGAGGTAGAGCAATGATGAAAATGACTAAGTAACCGGGGACATGGGCATCACCAAAGTCGGTCTTCGCGTCAAAAGGTTGTTTCATTATCTCTATACAATGGCTTGATGGACACTCACATTGAGTAACTGGGGGTATTGGCATCACAAGTGTCTACCTTCACATGAAAAAGTGAAAGTGCTCCTCATTGCCACTCTTTTCCATCTTCGTTGTTTAAAGATTCTAAAATCATACCAGAAATAGAGTGAAGCCTCCGAAAACTTTTTATGTCAAGTCCAATGTGCTTCTTAGGTAAGATGTTCTATGGCCATCTAATTCAAATGTCATCTGACTATCATCTCTATTTAGATGCATGTTTTTCTTCAACGGCCTTAATCAAAAGAGTTATTTAATTTTCACTGGCTATTGTGAAATGTGTTCTTCATGATCTAATTAAAGAACTTCTCTGTCTTAATTCAAACTCATTCTAGAATTGTGTCATGTCTTTATCATAATGGATATGCATTTTTATCTTGCACATACACCTATTTTTCCTTAAAACAACAAATGAACACTTGTCCCTTTGAAAAATATTGTCAAAAATCAAATTTTAACCAAAAAGGGGTTATCTGTCGACAGATAGACTGTCATCTGTCGACAGACAACGGCCCAGACCTGTTTTTGAAGAAAACCCTCGCGCCGGTTCACCTCCTTTTTGTGGGGCCTCTCTTTTAAAACCTTCTAAACCCATTCTAAGGCCTCCCACGACCCATTCTCACCCCTCCTCCCTCATTTCCTCCTCCTTTTCTCCAAACCCCTCTCTTTCCCCCTTCAGGGCTCCAAATCCGCTCCGTCTCCGACGATCCTGCTGCTCCTCGTCTGGGATCCCTCCACTCTCCCTTCACACACCATTCTCACCCTTCTTCCTGAGATGGCACCCAAATCAAAGCTTCTCGCTCGCCGTCGTCGCGCTCCGACGGACGCCGGAGAAAGTTCCAGGGCTCCTTCCGAACGTCGCAGCAAACATCGCGAGGATCGGTTGCCGGAACTCATCATTCCTCAAGGTCTCCGTCTTATCCGAGCCACCGGCACCTTCAAGAAAATTGTCCAATCCCGGTATGTGGACTTCGAGTCCTTAGCACCGATGTTCCCCTCACTCCTACCCTATTTTGACACTCAAGGGTGGACATCCTTCTTGTACTCTCACTTGCAATACTCACCAACTTCCGTCACAGAGTTCTTCAATAACCTAGGGCTTTCCGATCAGGGCGATCTCTACTCTTCGGTGAAAGGCACTCGTTTTCGCCTCACCGCCAATCTCATCTCAACAGCCCTTGAAATTCCAAACTCAGGAGTTGAAATCTTCAACTACACTCCCTCTGCTTCTGAGTACTATGAACTTCTCACGTTGCAACCCTATGACTCCACCAAAGAAATTGCTCGTCTTAATGCCAACTCCTTTCCTCCTTTGATCCGGATGATCCATCACATCTTCACCACCTTGATCGTCCCAAAGGATGGCAGCCGAGAGTTAGTCACTGAGGTCCACAAATCCTTGTTCATATTCTTCCTCAAGTGTCAACAAATCAATCTGCCTGAACTCATGATAAGCCTCATCCGTCGGTGTTTCTCAAACACCAAAAGATCAATGCCATATGCTTGCCCGATCACCTCTCTTTCATTTTCCTTGGCATTCCTATCCCTGCAAGTGAGCTCATCTCATTAAAATCCCGAAGTGCTTTTGATCTCACTGCCGCCAACCGAATGGGCTACAAGATTGTAGACGGTGTAGTCTCAAGGACTCTCAAAGGAAAGGATCACCAAGGAGCTGAAGAGTCATCCAATGAAGAAGACAATGAAGCTGATGACGCTAATGCAGGCAGTGATGAAGACTCTCAGGATGAGCAAATGCCTGATCAAGCTCAAGAGTTTGCTGATGTACCTGTGCCTGAGGAACAATCCATTCGTGATTACTTGGCACAAATCCATCAAGAAATGATCTCAGGATTTGCTCAGATGACTTCCAGATTTGATCAAGTGGATGCTCGCCTCAACACTCTAGATGACCGGCTTGACCACCTCTACTCCGAGAGAGATGGATCCCGTCACCCTCCTCCTGCTGGACATGACAATGAATAGAGGGTCTCAGGGTCATTAGAGGTCACTAAGAATCTTAGCTGGGAATTAGTCTCACTTGTCTAGTCATCTTTTGCTTGTTCATGTTATTTCCCTTTCTTTTGATTTTTATTGAGTCATGTAATGATTGTCAATTGTACTGTGAAATTTCAATGATCAATCAATGAAAACTCAGTTCATGGTTATTTGTCTCCAAATGTGCATGACTTGACCTTTTGTATGTTGTCAAAAAGGGGGAGAACATCAATATATGCATCAATTGAATGTTTTTGTCATCATCAAAAAGGGGGAGATTGTTGGGTTTTCCATATATCATGTTTTTGATGATCACATTAATATCCTTGAACATTGATTTAATGCAAAATTGATGTGCTAACTAACATGAAAAACACCATGAAAGTGATTGAGTTAAACATTGCCAAATCATACAATGTATATCACTAACAATGTATTTGCATGTAGGTGCACAAGCATGAAAGATGGAGCATTGAAGAGGCATTGAAGAGATGAGCAAATATCAAAAAACTGTTCAAGAGGTGTATCTGTCGACAATGCAATGTACCGTCGACAGATTCATACAGTCATTCCAAGACAGAACTCAGGTTTGCATCTCTGAGTGTATCTGTCGACAGATGCAATGAACCTGTCGACAGATTAACACAGTCAACCCAGGACAGAACTCTGTGTTCTATTCCTGAGCGCACCTGTCGACAGATGAAAATTGCCTGTCGACAAATACACTCAGAAATCCAGATGTTCTGAAACCAAGTTCTCAGCCTGAGTCTGCCTGTCGACAGATGTAAGTGCACCTGTCGACAGACGACGGAAACATGAGATTTTGAGTTTCCAAATTCGGCCCCACTTGGGTGTTTCCTTCCTCCACGACCCCCACCTTTACCTAACACTATATAAGCATCCTTTTGGAGCCAAATTCGCAGAGAGCAGCCTCCCATCCAAGAGCCTCCAAGGGACCAAGAGGAAAAGCCCCAAATTGTTGCTCTGCTTCAACCTTCTGCCCAGATCGTCGTGAAATAGCCATCCATGCGAAGTTGAAGCCGGATCGTCATCAATTCAACCTTCTACATCGATCAATCTACATCCAATCGAAGTTTGAAGAGCGTTTGGACGATCCACGAGAAGAATTCCAACTGGATTTGTTCCCCAACTCTAAATTCTTCTCCATTTCATAATTTCCATTCCATCGTGTGTGTGTGGTTGTGCTTCGAGCATCCCTTGTGCTTGATTCACGAATTTGTGGTTGTTCTGATCGTGTTTCATCAGACAACGTGTGTGTGGTTGAGTTGTTGTGTTGAACTCGCTCATAAGCAGTCGTTTCTGCGTGTGTGTGTGGACGGTGGATGTAGGATACACGAGTTGTGTACTCCGAACCACCTTAAATCATCGTGTTCTGTGGTTTGTTCGCGTTTTGCGATAGATGATTGGTAGGCACGGTGTTCATACGCACGTTTGATACCCTGTTCTCAATATATCAACTCAAGCTTTCTTAATCTCAATCAAATTCTAATCAAGTTTTCATTAAGATTGCTGTAGCACCGAAAAGAATCCATCAGTAATTAAAATTTGCGGTAATCTATTCAACCCCCCTTCTAGATTACCATATCGTGTTATTCCGCGTAACCCTTCAGGTGTCACCTTCGGTCACTGAACGCAGAGAGGCAACCAGCCGCGTTCCTTACCGGAAGGTCCTAAGGGCAAAGCCTGCCCTGGGGCACGCGCCGAAACACAACCGGGCCACGGAAACACCCGAGGCACCCACAGGCACTGTCGTGCCCCCACAAGCCGTCGCGATACCATCGCGACAGGGAAGGGCACCGCGATAGAAACCCTGACGCGACGGGGAGGCACGTCGCGACAGCCTCCTTGTCGCGACGGGAAACCAGGTCACGACAGCGACCCTTATCGCGGCCGCCAACCGGGCTGCGATAAGGTCGCGCCCGACCGGGGCGATGCCTCTACTGATGTCGTGACGCGTCGAGCAGCCGCGACATCAGTCGAGAGGCTGACCGCGGGATGCTCCATCCCGGGCCGCCCATAAACCATACAACATGCACACACGGGGAGGGGAGCATGGGGAAAGCTGTAAAGCTAACTACAAAACCCCGAGGACTCCCGATCCACCCGGATTGGGAAGGGCACAAGAAATCCCTACCTCAAACGAAGACCGAACCCCGTAGGGCCCTTCTCGTAGGAATGAACACCTCCTCCTTGCTCCACGCACGCTCCACGACACCGGGACACCACGCACGGCCCTCCTCCTCGCCTGAAACACACAAAGGGGAGAAAGAGGTCGCCGGAGGGAGAGGGAGAAGGGAAGAAGAAGAGAGAGAGGGGGAAGGGGTACCCGGCCAGCGCCTTAAGCCCCCGGCACCCAGAATGCGACGGCCCACCCCGTCGCGTTACGAACCTTAACGCGACGGGTCAACGAACCGCGACCAGAATGCGCCCCCCAGGGCGCCGTGACAACTCGACAGATCGTACTAACACACCTGCCACCCTGACAGGCGTCAGGCGACCGGACAGCGCAACACGACAAAACACTGTCGCGACCCGTTGACCGGGCGCTACAAGAAGGCGACGGGCAACCCGGGCGCGACAAGAACGCGACGCACAGACTCGCCACGACACGGATGACTATCGCGTCGGGCACCTCTGATGCGACACTTGTCATCCAGGACGCCGGATGAAAAGTTGGGAAGCCGGGTCTTACAAGAAGTCCAAGTCTTTATCCACCGAAGCCTTGTCGTCTGCTCGCTAGACCATCATGTCAATGCGGCGCTCAAGGTCAACGACGCGACGGGGACGTCTAGCCAACTCCTAGTCGGAGTGGGCGTACTCCTCTCGCCAGGACCTGTGGGAGTTAGCCCCGATGACAGAATGCGGGGCAGCCGGGACCATCGCGGAATGACGAGGTGAATTATCTTGCCGCTCCAGTGTCTAACACGCCGAAGGTGCTCGGCGCGACCGCCGGGGCAATTCTGCATGTTGGTCCTGCGGCGCCGAAGGGGCGCGGGACCGTCGACGAGACGATTCCGCCTGCTGCTCTGGCGGCGGTGGGATCACCAGGGCCGGTTGCTTGGCTAATTAGGCCTGAAGGCCCTGATAGACCCCTGCTAGGTGCTGCATCTACCCTCGAAGTTTCGCCACCTCTTTGGTGGTTGCAGGCGCGGCAGCGGTAGGCACCCCGCCGGTGGGGGTGATGACGATGTCGACATGGGGGACTCGCTCATGGGAGTCCACGCGTGACTGCCGCGACCTCGTTGCCCTGCTACCCATGTTCTGGTAGGAGGAACGTCCACGAGCCATGGCTGAAGCCTTTCCCACAGATGGCGCCAAATGTGGTGGTGTGTTCCTGTTTGGGCCTGGATCAAACGGGCCTCCATTGCGAAGAGGGAAGACGGTCTCCGGTAGAGGATGAAGACCTGCAAAACCAGAACTGGATTAGGGGTGCCCAGTTGAAGAACTGGGGAGAACCTTCTGATGCCTAAGTCAGGGAACTGTAGAGAGGCTTGAGGAAGGAAGGTTTCAGTAGTATTTTGTACTGTGCGCAAGGGTGCGTACCTGTGTCTAGGAATCGCTTGTATCTCTTATAGGAGAAGGCCCTGAGGGAGGCGAATATGTCATCCCATGATGGCACCGGAAAGGCCGCGCTGGTTGGTGCCCATAACGGGGGAGTTATGCATTGAGGCGCCCGTTGGGGGCCCTTGCAGTTAAAGTCCCTCGAACGTGGGGTGCGTGCCATATCACGGTCGTTACCGTCGCTTAGAAGACGATGGTCTTCTTTTACCTCTTTTGATTAGAAGGCACCGAGTAGGGAACTGTTCGGGGGATGCCGAACAAGGAAGCTGTTTGGCAGCTGGGTGCCTGGAGGCGTTGCTTGTGCTGAGGGGACCACACCATGCCCTGAACAGAGTCTGTTCGGTAGGAGGCCTCTGGACCGAACAGGCTACAGGGTGCTCAGAAACGGCCCTTAAGGACACGTGGCGTCTTGCTGGAAGGGCATGCCTGTCCGCCAAGCCATCATGGGCCATGCTGGGTCATGATGGGCCCCTACGGGCCTAGGTGGCTGGAAATAGCCACCACAGTCACTATTTTGGTTGTCAACATTCCTTTACCTGCATGTATTTTGTTATAGGATTTTTGCATATATACCTTTACAAACATCATTATTTGTATGTAAACTCTTGATCTACATTAATTATTTAAATATCTCTGATCTATCATAATAATTGCAATTATATCTTTATAAGGATATATATATAATAATAATATTTTTTTAGAGTTTTTTTACACATATACCCCTGTAAAGAGTATAGCTACAACTATTACAACATATTAAAGATATTTCAGATAATTGATGTATATCAGAAATATACATATAAATAACAATGTTTTTAGGAATATATATGCAAAAAATCCTTTTGTTATTCAATAAGATACGTCCTAAAAAAATTCTTAGAAGGAATTAGTTTGGTTCACAAGTAGACAATTGCTGACATTGTCGTGGATATGTTTCAACTATTATCCACACTACCTAGGGTCTAAGAATGATGGTTTTGCTTGATTTGAAAACCCATGATAGATAAAACTATGAGATGAAGGATGATTGGACTTCTGAAATTGGATTTCAATCCTAGTCATGTTTGCGGAATACCATTTGGAGCGGGGAGATGTGTGGGAGAGAGTGGATTTGCTTCTTCTTCTACAAACACGGCCGGCCATGGTAGAAGGCTTCTTCTTGATTGATTACCCTTGTAAAAAACAAAAAGAAAATGAGAGGATTAGCTAAGAAAGTGTAGCGTCAACTCTTAAAATAATGAAACAAGCATGAAGAGTATGGAGAAGAACACACCTTTTTGTGACTTTTAAAATCCATAGACAAAAAGGTATGTGGTGCGCATGCATGAAGATGTGTGTGTGTGTGTTGATTGGATGATAATAATAAAAGGGAGGAACTCCACGTTAGGGCTAAGAGGAGGATATGATGCATGTATAAACAGTTGAATAAACAAAAGGAGGAGGTGCTTCCCATTTGATTATGATGGCGCAAGTGGCTACTGAAAGAGGTGCTTGCAGAAGCTTGAATGGAGAAAGAGGAGGCACTAAATAGCTGCACATGCTGCTAGTTCAGATGTGAAGTGGAGAGGGCGACTGTCGAGGCATGAATTCGGCAGAGCTCCACCTCAAATTGGCTTTCCCACAACTCAGTGGACATAATGGTTCTATGGGGTGTATGTATAAGAGAGGGGCTCGAAGTCCGAGGTGGACAACAAATATAATTCACGACGGACACAATGGTCGCATTCAAAGTTGACTCGCGACGGGTCTTCCGGTCGCTTTTTATGAATTTCTGATTATAATCGGATTCTGACCAAAGCAACAATATTAATTGCAACTAGAAAGACTGACGCATATATGAATTTTCAAAATTTGTTTATGGAAACTTGCCAAAAGTCAAATATAGAAAGTTGGATCACGACGGGTGTTCCGGACGCGTTTCAAGAAAAGACAACAAGTATTTCCAAAAATAAAATAAGGAAATCACTGAGAAATATGAAAGTTCAGAATCACGACGTACATACCCGATGCATTCAAGAATGTTCTTTTGGTCATCAATCGATGTGGAACAATCGATGTAGGATCTCAACAATCGATATGAATCGCGACTGTTTGATCCGATGTGCTTAATAATGATCAGCAATCAATGTTTGGTCAACAATCGATGTGAATCGAGACGGTTTGACCCAACGCGTTTAAGACTAATCAATTGTTGGCTTCGGCAATCGATGTTGTTCACTAATCAATGGAGAATCGTGATGGTTTGACCCGACACGCTTAATAATGATCAGCAATCGATGTTTGGTCAACAATCGATGTGAATCGCGAGGATTTGACCCGATACATTTAAGACCAATCGATTGTTGGCTTTGCCAATCGATGTTGTTCACCAATCGATGGAGAATCGCAATGGTTTGACCCAACGCGCTTAAGATCAATCGATTGTTGGATCGTCAGTAGAAGCATAATCACGACGATTTGACCCGATACATTTTGTTTCCGCTCCATCAGTCGATGTGAAATGTGACCACTATGTCCGTCGTAATTTAATATTTTCACCCAAACCTCCAACATACTAGGAAAATATGGGGGAAGCACCAGAAAATGGAGGGAAATTGGGGGAGACCCTGAATGATGGGGAAAAATACTCTCACAAGATAAAAAGGGAGCCATTTGTGACATTATGGCGTAATTTGAAATTTGCCCATGATGATGTCAAATTTCGTCAATCGACATTACCAGCGGCCTCTTCTCTCCTCCTCTTTCTCTCCAAACCTCGATGCCCAGAAGACCTACGAGGAGGGAGTTCGCACCCTCCACCGTGGACACGAGTTCACACCCTTCGTAGTACGAACGAATGAATTCGCATCCGCTGTCACACGGAGGGGACACCTACGTGTTCACAACAAGCGCGCATATTTCGGTAGGCCATGTGGCTCGATGACCATAGGTAGACTCGCCACCTTTGTCCTCCGTATAGCACTGGGGCATTGCTCATGTAGATCCCCTTGTGTCTTAGTGGGGGGGGGGGGGTTCACCTTTAGCGGCATTCATCACCACAGGTTCAGCTCTAAGATGGGCAACACATAAGGGCTTGGTTCTCTAGTTTGTTTCCCTTATGAACTGATCTAATTGTTGCTATAGTACATTGGTTTGGCTTGTTATTTGGTTGCAGCAAAGGCTTTGATCTTCTATTGTTGTCGCTATGGCTGATGCGACAAACTCCGATTCCACTTTGAGAGAAGCGACCATGGCTGCTTCTGTTCCAACATCAGGAAATTTTATCATATATCGTCTATATCTACCAAATTGAATGGGATGAACTACATTCAGTGGGCTAGATCGTTTCATCTCTTGTTTCTATCCTTACGAAAGCTTTGGCAAATTGAAGAACCTCTTGATAAGGAGACAAGAAGGCATGAGGCATGGGAAATCGAGGATGGAATGGTGATCTGAATTCTGAACAATTGTTATGAACAGAGTATTTTTAATAATATTGTTTTTCTAAACACTACTGAGGAGAAGTGAGATACTTGTTGCCCAGTTGACGAGCCCAGAGGGGGGGTGAATGGGTCTTTAAAAATTAATCTAGAAGATACCTGTAACTAAAAACATTCACACAAACGTTCTTCGAAGTAGGTTAGTGATAGTTAGTTGAAATAACAAACGCACAAAGAAGACAATCACACAATACGAAGATTATCCTGGTTCGGACCTCCTTTCCTTAGGAGTCCTACGTCCAGTCCCTGAGCAACAACTCAGGATTTCACTAACTAGGGTACAGTCCCCCTAAGGACACTACAACAACCAGCTCAGCTGGTCTTCCTTCACACCCGAAGGGAACAACACCCTGGATACCACACCAGGTCTTCCTTCACACCCGAAGGGAACAACAATCTGGATACCACATGTCACGTTCTAGCAAAACTACATTTACCGAATATGATAGATTTTATGCACGACGAATAACACACGGTTTGTTCATACCAACTAAGTTTGCGGAAATATTACATGATACTCCTCATTTTAGTCTGAATGAGGATCAAACAAAAGTAATTGTAGCCTTATTACATTCTCACTCCTAACTACAAAGAAAACAACAGATAGCAGCACAACACTTCTGGATATAGGGTGGTCCTCTCAGCACTCAAATCCCCCTTAAGCAGTACCATCATCTTGATCACCTGAAATATTGAATTGAATGAGCTAACTAGCCCAGTAGGATTCAACCTTTCTAAAAGGATTCAGAGATAAATATATCCAAGGTAGAATGAGTAAAGATCACTAACATGGTGTGTTCCAATAACGAAAACACAAGATCATTCGATAACATGTGTTGAACAAGCACAATGTTGGAAATAGAATCAATAACTCAGGATGATATTTGGATTCCAAATCAGATACAATATCACACACACAAGCATGTCATGGTGACCAATCAAGCACGAATTGATGCATGCCAACATCCACGACGTCCTTATCGCCCCCGCGCGGACACTAACAAATTCAGGTGCTCTCCCCAGGACTGAACCCGCCCTTATTTGCCAGGCATTTTTCTCGAATGAGTCCCAAGACTCTCAAAGTGTCATCATCATACACTTATCCTTGTAATGAATCAAGGTGTACAAGGATTCACTCATGAATCGCACACAAGAATTAAGGAACTCTGTTCCTTCACTAGTTTCAGAATTTACGAATCTCACAAGAATAATTTTATTCGGAACTTTGAAGAAATTACTCATGATGGAATGAAAGGTTCATGACTGAGTTTAGTAGGTAAAACCACAAGGGTTCATTCAAAGTTTACACATAAGAGTGAAGGAACTATGTTTTCTTACTGATTTCAGAGATTGGTAGCTCTTCGAGGTCAAAGTTGTTCGAAACTTCGGAGAAATAATTCATGGTACAAGACTGGTTTTAGTAAGTCTTTAGGTACTAAAAACCATAAGATTTAGGTGGACTATTAGTTGGTACAATTGGGTAGGATTGGTATCAAGAAATGGAGTAAAACAAAGGCTAAAAACATGTATTGTTGTCATCTGTCGATAGGCACAAGGAAGCTGTCGACAGATCTGGCTTTCCAGACATCAGGAGTTCAGGTCTGTGGGATCTGTCGACAGCTAGCAATGGATCTGTCGACAGATCCCACAGGTAAAGGATTTCAGGCCTCTGGCTATGAGTTCCTGTCGACAGCCAGGTGTTCGTCTGTCGACAGATCTTGCTCAAACTTTTAGAAATGGTTCTAATTCAACTATAAATGATACTAACAAACCCCTCTATCATACCTAACATAATTAAGACTTAATCCAAATATAGTCTAAGACTCAATTCTGCAATTATCATGACAAAAAAAAGGAAGGATAAAACATGGACTATGGTTCACATAGTTGATCTTTCAAGAAGACAAACTGAAAGAAGAGTTCAAGGTAAATGGATTGGAAAGTTTTTCTCTTAAACTCTCTTCTCTTTCTCACTAAACACTTGTCAAGTTCACACACTTAAGACCTTCAAGATCTTTCAGTTAATCAATTTCACAAAAAGAAAGAACCATCATGGTTCTATCTACACCACACACGAGCATTGATAAAACTTCATATTCTTGGATCAAGTTAAGAATGGAAGGAACAATCTATGAACTCTCTCATGGGTTAAAACTAACTAAAACATGATGGAGAATGTAGTTCTATCATGAACACATTCTTAGAATTTACAGAGTAACAGACCCAATATAGATTCGTTTCAAACATGGGAACCAAAGGTGGAAAGTCAGAGATTTAGGAATTGAATCCTACCTTTCTGAAGATAATAAGTTTCTCCTTGGTGAGAAGCTCCACGGAAATAGGAAGAACCAAAAGAAAAGCTTGCACAATGGACTACAAATGCAATGAGAGATGCAACCCTTGGTAAACAAAGTTGTGACAATGCACAACAATCAGCTCAACTGCAAATTATCCACACAGGTTGCATAACAACACTCCAATAAAGCAACTCTAACCGCCAATTGCAAGAGAATGGATGCAAGAGCTATGGTGTATAGGAAGAACAGGTGAGAAATTTAACTACGATGGTTGTTGAGGTATATTTATAGCTTCAGAGATCTCCATGCACACCAACACGTTGGTGGCTAACGTGGCATGGTAAGAGTTCTTTTACCCAGGTTTAACACATAGCCCATGCAAAGTTACCATGGCTACACGCACATAGTAACAATCATAGCCATTCCTAAGTGTGGTGGCTCCTTAAGGGCCTTCCACGTATCCCACTAGGAAATTCCCAAAAATGTCTTACCGTAAATATTCCATAATTCAGCTGGTCCAATGATCACTATGCAAAACCATCCAAATGATGTCCTCTTGTCACGAAATTTTAACCATAGTCTAATAGAATGGTTTTACTAATTGTGGTGTTTTTTATTTAATTTTTAGATTTTATGTTACAGTAGGTGAAAAATCACCCGAAAAATGGTCGCGTCGATTGTACCTTGAAATCCGTACGTCGAAAAATTCAGATAATTGCATTTTTGACTTCTCCACATTTTTATGGAAATTATGGTGCTTTCGGATTTTCATTTCGTTGTCATTTTCCAGTGTCGCCCCGTGGGAGCATGCACTTCAATGTACGTCACTGGGGTAACGTTTGTTACCACTAATTATACACAAATATTATTTTTTTCAATTTATGACTATGGCTTAAGTCTAATAACTTTATTACACATGGTTTTTCAATAAATAAAAATTCTGGGGTGTTACAACTCTCTCCCACTAAAAGAAATTTGGTCCTCCAAATTTAATAACATAAAGATATGGATACTAACCTGTAAACAAGTCCGGGTATTTAATCTTGATAGCATCTTCAGGTTCCCAAGTTGCTTCCTCTTGTCCGCGTTTACTCCATTGAACCTTTAACAAAGGAACTTCTTTGTTCCGAAGTTGCTTGATTTTCCGGTCAAGAATTTGTACAGGTCTTTCTTCATATGCTAAGTTTTCTTGTATTTCCAGATCTTGATATTCAATAACGTGTTCTGGGTCATAAACATATTTCCTTAGCATCGATACATGGAAAATATCATGTACATTAGACAACTGTGGCAGAAGTGCTAATTGATACGTCACTTTTCCAATCCTTTTCAAAATCTCAAATGGTCCAATGTACCTTGGACTCAATTTTCCTTTAATTCCGAATCTTCTAATTCCACGTCGAGGAGATACTTTAAGGAATACATGTTCTCCTTCCTGAAATTCCAATTCTCTTCTTTGACGATCAGCATAGCTTTTCTATCGGTCTTGAGCAGCCTTCATTCTATCTCGCACCAACTTGATAATTTCTGTGGTCTCTTGGATCATTTCAGGTCCAAGAATATGCAATTCTTTCAGTTCCACCCAACATAATGGTGATCTACATTGCCGACCGTACAAAGCTTCAAATGGTGCCATCTGTATTGTAGACTGATAACTATTATTGTATGCAAATTCCATGATTGCTAAGTGAGTGTTCCAGTCATTTCCAAAATCTAATATACAAGCTCGGCAAATATCTTCGATAATCTGATTCACCCGCTCTGTTTGCCCGTCAGTCTGTGGATGAAATGCTGTACTAAATTTTAATTTAGTTCCCAATGCATCTTGTAATTCCCTCCAGAAATGTGAGGTAAATCTGGCATCTCTATCTGAAACTATATTCCTTGGAATTCCATGTAATCGAACAATCTCTTTTATATAAAGTGCGGCTAGGACACTCACTGACCATCTTGTCTTGATTGCTAAGAAATGAGCTGATTTGGTAAGTCGGTCAATGATTACCCAAATAGCGTCAAATCCACTTCGAGTTCTAGGTAATCCCACAATAAAATCCATACCGATACTGTCCCATTTCCACTCTGGCACCTCAAGTGGTTTTAATTTTCCTGCTGGTTTCTGATGTTCGGCTTTGATTTTCTGACATGTTAAGCATCTTGCTATGAAATTTACAATATCCTTCTTCATATTGCACCACCAAAAATGTTTCTTTAAATCTTGATACATCTTAACAGCTCCAGGATGAATGGTATAATATGATCGGTGAGCTTCTTCTAGAATTTGCTTTTTGATCTCACAATCATCCGGCACACATAACCTATCTCGAAATCGAAGATTTCCCTGGGAATCTTCATTAAAATCAGGTTTAGAGATCAATTTTTCCCTGATTTCTGTCAACATAGGGTCATTGTCTTGTTGTTCTTTAATTTGCCTCAATAAATCTGATTGAACTGTCAAGTTATTAATGACAATCTTTCCTCCTTGTGATTCCACCTTTAAGCTCAATGTGGAGAATTCCTCTAACAATTTCCACTCCCTTACTTGTAAGTGGCATACTTTGGCTATAGGATTCCTGCTGAGTGCATCAGCCACCGTATTGCCTTTCCCTGGATGGTATTCAATTTTGAAATCATAATCCTTGATATACTCCATCCACCTTCTTTGTCTCATATTCAATTCTTTCTGTGAAAACAAATACTTAAGGCTCTTATGGTCAGAATAAACTATAAATTGATTGTCATATAGGTAATGTCTCCAAAGTTTAAGAGCAAAAACCACGGCGGCTAACTCCAAATCATGTACTGGATAATTTTTCTCATGAATCTTTAATTGCCTTGATGCATAAGCAATGACTCGTCTATCTTGCATCAATACACATCCTAATCCAATACTTGAAGCATCAGTATAAACTTCAAATAATTTTCCTTCTATTGGTAAATCTAAGATTGGTGCAGACGATAAACATTCCTTTAACAACTGAAAGGCTTGTTTACAACTTTCACTCCATACAAATGCAGTTCCTTTTCTAGTTAATTGTGTAAGAGGCGAGGCAATTCTAGAAAAATTCTAGACAAATCGCCAGTAATAACTAGCCATACCCAAGGAACTTCTTACCTCGGTGAGATTCTTTGGTTGCTCCCACCTTTGTATGGTCTCAATCTTTGAAGAGTCCACAGACAATCCTTCTTTTGAAATAATATGCCCCAAGAACATCACTTGTTCCATCCAAAATTCACATTTACTAAACTTTGCATATAATTTGTGATCTCGTAACAATTGCAAGGTAATCCGTAAATGTTCTTCATGCTCTTCTATATTTTTGGAATAAATCAATATGTCATCAATGAACATAACCACAAATTGATCTAAATAAAGTCTGAACACGTCATTCATGAGACGCATAAATGCAGCAGGTGCATTAGTTAATCCAAATGGCATCACTACAAACTCATAGTGCCCATATCGTGTTCTAAAAGCTGTTTTATGAATATCCTGCTCCTGAATTCTGAGTTGATGGTATCCAGACCTTAAGTCGATCTTGGAAAAATAATGAGCTCCAGACAGTTGATCAAATAGATCATCAATTCTTGGAAGTGGGTACTTGTTCTTTATAGTTAATTGATTCAACTGTCGGTAATCTATGCATAATCGTATAGATCCATCTTTTTTCTTCACAAATAATACTGGAGCACCCCAAGGTGAGGTACTAGGTCTAATAAATCCCTTTTCTATCAGTTCTAACAATTGCCTTTTTAATTCTTTTAATTCCTCCATTGACATCCTGTACGGTGTTCTGGAGATTGGTGTAGCTCCCGGTACCAATTCAATCGAAAAATTCACTTCTCTATTAGGTGGTATACCAGGTAATTCTTCAGAAAAAACATCTAAAAATTCTTTTACCACTGGAATATCACCCAATCCCGTGATATCTTGATTCAGTACCGTTACAGAAGCCAAGTACCCTTGACAACCTTTTCGTACTAGCTTACAAGCCTTAACTGCTGAGATTATCGGTATTCTTCTAATGTGAGGTTTATCAAAAGTTATAGAACAATTTTCCTTTCCTAGAAATGTGACCCGCCTTAATTGGCAATCTAAATTGGCATGGTATTTAGATAACCAATCCATCCCGAGGATCACATCATAATCCCACATTTCCAAGCATATTAAATCACCATATAAATTGTGTCCATCACATAAAATCTGACTATCAGGATAATATTCTTTAAGCTTTTTACCCTCACTCAAAGGTGTTGCCACTTTCAATTTTGTAGACAATAAGACTGGTTGTATTTCCAAAGACTTAGCAAAATTATAGCTAATAAAGGAGTGTGTAGCTCCTGAATCAAATAGTACATGTGCAAGTTTTGAGTTTACTGTTAGTGTACCTTCAATCAGTCCGCCTTCTTGCGGAGATTCAGGTTCTACCTCCTGAATTGCTTGTATTCTTCCTTGTTTAGTTTGCCTTGCTTGAGGATTTGGTTTGGCTGGCATGTTCTTGATTGTCGGACACTCGGAAATGTGATGCTGAGTACTTCCACACTTAAGGCATGCTCCCAACCTACGCCAACAAACCTCAGCTTTATGCCCTTTAACATGACAATGATTACACACTTCCTTATTACCACTTGAAGCTTTCCCTGTCTTCTTTCCGGATTGTTGCACTTTCGAGGCATTTCCCGATTCAAATTTTCTCTTTCGATCCGAAGATCCCTCTCCTGACCTTCCTTTAATTTTGTCCACCATTTCATTAGTAGTTTCTAAAGCCAACGCTCTTTTGACCATCTCTGTATACGTAGTAATCAAATGAGTAGTTAACTGCATAATATAGACAGGACGTAGTCCATTCATGAACCTCTTGGCCTTTAACTTATCTGTGGCTATGAGATGTGGAGCATACTTAGACAATCGAGCAAACTGAGCTTCATATTCGGATACGGTCATCCTAAGTTGTTTCAGATTAGCAAATTCAGTGGCTTTCTTTTCCTGGACAACTTCAGAAAAATATTGATCATTAAACAATTCTACAAACTCATCCCAACTCATTTGACTTGGATCTTCCAATGTAGATGTCACGGTGTCCCACCATGCTCTAGCATCTCATTCCAACTGAAAAGTCACTAATCGAATCTTTTCTTCTTCAGTGCACTTGATTACTCCAAATATCCTTTCTATGTCCTTTAGCCAATTCTCGGCTTCATCCGGGTCGGTACTCCCTGAAAAATCTCGGAGGATCTAAACTTCGGAAATCCCTGAATAAGCTTGTTCCATTATGGCTATTACTCTTCGCTACCGTCCTCATTACACGAGTCAAGTCATGCATTGAATTTTCCATTTTCCTTCAGTTAGTGTCACCTCCGTCCATGACAAGATTAGATAATAATCTGAAACATCCAATAGAACATACATTAATTTTCATATTCACCCTACTTGCATTCATCACATATACGCATTTCAAATTGCATAACACTTCATTTCATTCATTAGTCAACTAGGTACATCATAGCATGTCATTATGATTCACAAACTATATCACTACAGTCTCCTTCTTCCAACTTTCGACATTACAAAACGTACTTCACTAGCCTCTGACTTCCCATACACATGGAAGTTTCATACATACAACTAACATTTACACAAAAGGAGAGGTTTACACAAAAGTGAGTTGTCTATCCACAATTTCTAATTTCTGGTCAAATCTATAACCGGTTCTGCGGGCGGTGGTTGCTGTTCTTCTGCCGCTCCATAATGCAGCTCCCTCGCGGCATTGGTCATCTCCTCCCAATACCCCTCGATCTGATGGAACAGCATTTCTTGCCCCAGCTTCAGACCATTCAGATCATTCATGATCTGGTTCATAATATCCAATGAAACATTTGGATTTCCCGCCAAGAAAGCGCTTGCCGTTAGATTTAATACTTCCTCTTTGATCTGTATGTGGGTTTCTCTCTGTGCTTGAGCATATAGTTCTAGGTCCTGACGTAACATTTCCATGGCTGCTACCAACCTTTGTTGAGCACTCATGTCCATTCTGAAATAATTAACAGGTTAAGCATTCACATGATTAGAAATATCATGCTAACTAATCCCATGTTTCTACCCCAACTCACTGGTTATCCCTAGGTTTATCGTACTAATGCTCTGATACCAATTTAATATGTCACGTTCTAGCAAAACTACATTTACCGAATATGACAGATTTTATGCACGACGAATAACACACGGTTTGTTCATACCAACTAAGTTTGCGGAAATATTACATGATACTCCTCATTTTAGTCTGAATGAGGATCAAACAAAAGTAATTGTAGCCTTATTACATTCTCACTCCTAACTACAAAGAAAACAACAGATAGCAGCACAACACTTCTGGATATAGGGTGGTCCTCTCAGCACTCAAATCCCCCTTAAGCAGTACCATCATCTTGATCACCTGAAATATTGAATTGAATGAGCTAACTAGCCCAGTAGGATTCAAATTTTCTAAAAGGATTCAGAGATAAATATATCCAAGGTAGAATGAGTAAAGATCACTAACATGGTGTGTTCCAATAACGAAAACACAAGATCATTCGATAACATGTGTTGAACAAGCACAATGTTGGAAATAGAATCAATAACTCAGGATGATATTTGGATTCCAAATCAGATACAATATCACACACACAAGCATGTCATGATGACCAATCAAGCACGAATTGATGCATGCCAACATCCACGACGCCCTTATCGCCCCCGCGCGGCCACTGACGAATTCAGGTGCTCTCCCCAGGACTGAACTAGCCCTTATTTGCCAGGCATTTTTCTCGAATGAGTCCCAAGACTCTCAAAGTGTCATCATCATACACTTATCCTTGTAATGAATCAAGGTGTACAAGGATTCACTCATGAATCGCACACAAGAATTAAGGAACTCTGTTCCTTCACTTGTATCAGAATTTACGAATCTCACAAGAATAATTTTGTTCGGAACTTTGAAGAAATTACTCATGATGGAATGAAAGGTTCATGACTGAGTTTAGTAGGTAAAACCACAAGGGTTCATTCAAAGTTTACACATAAGAGTGAAGGAACTATGTTTTCTTACTGATTTCTGAGATTGGTAGCCCTTCGAGGTCAAAGTTGTTCGGAACTTCGGAGAAATAATTCATGGTACAAGACTGGTTTTGGTAGGTCTTTAGGTACTAAAAACCATAAGATTTAGGTGGACTATTAATTGGTACAATTGGGTAGGATTTGTATCAAGAAATGGAGTAAAATAAAGGCTAAAAACATGTATTGTTGTCATCTGTCGACAGGCACAAGGAAGCTGTCGACAGATCTGGCTTTCCAGACATCAGGAGTTCAGGTCTGTGGGATCTGTTGACAGCTAGCAATGGATCTGTCAACAGATCCTACAGGTAAAGGATTTCAGGCCTCTGGCTATGAGTTCCTGTCGACAGCCAGGTGTTCGTCTGTCGACAGATCTTGCTCAATCTTTTAGAAATGGTTCTAATTCAACTATAAATGATACTAACAAACCCCTCTATCATACCTAACATAATTAAGACTTAATCCAAATATAGTCTAAGACTCAATTCTGCAATTATCATGACAAAAAAAAGGAAGGATAAAACATGGACTATGGTTCACATAGTTGATCTTTCAAGAAGACAAACTGAAAGAAGAGTTCAAGGTAAATGGATTGGAAAGTTTTTCTCTTAAACTCTCTTCTCTTTTTCACTAAACACTTGTCAAGTTCACACACTTAATACCTTCAAGATCTTTCAGTTAATCAATTTCACAAAAAGAAAGAGCCATCATGGTTCTATCTACACCACACACGAGCATTGATAAAACATCATATTCTTGGATCAAGTTACGAATGGAAGGAACAATCTATGAACTCTCTCATGGGTTAAAACTAACTAAAACATGATGGAGAATGTAGTTCTATCATGAACACATTCTCAGAATTTACAGAGTAACAGACCCAATATAGATTCATTTCAAACATGGGAACCAAAGGTGCAAAGTCAGAGATTTAGGAATTGAATCCTACCTTTCTGAAGATAATAAGTTTCTCCTTGGTGAGAAGCTCCACGGAAATAGGAAGAACCAAAAGAAAATCTTGCATAATGGACTACAAATGCAATGAGAGATGCAACCCTTGGTAAACAAAGTTGTGACAATGCACAACAATCAGCTCAACTGCAAATTATCCACGCAGGTTGCATAACAACACTCCAATAAAGCATCTCTAACTGCCAATTGCAAGAGAATGGATGCAAGAGCTATGGTGTATAGGAAGAACAGGTGAGAAAGTTAACTACGATGGTTGTTGAGGTATATTTATAGCTTCAGAGATCTCCATGCACACCAACACGTTGGTGGCTAAGGTGGCATGGTAAGAGTTCTTTTACCCCAGGTTTAGCACGTAGCCCATGCAAAGTTGCCATGGCTACACGCACACAGTAACAATCATAGCCATTCCTAAGTGTGGTGGCTCCTTAAGGGCCTTCCACGTATCCCACCAGGAAATTCCCAAAAATGTCTTACCGTAAATATTCCATAATTCAGCTGGTCCAATGATCACTATGCAAAACCATCCAAATGGTGTCCTCTTGTCACAAAATTTTAACCATAAGCTAATAGAATGGTTTTACTAATTGTGGTGATTTTTATTTAATTTTTAGATTTTATTTTACAGTAGGTGAAAAATCACCCGAAAAATGGTCGCGTCGACTGTACCTTGAAATCCGTACGTCAAAAAATTCAGATAATTGCATTTCTGACTTCTCCACATTTTTATGGAAATTATGGTGCTTTCGGATTTTTATTTCGTTGTCATTTTCCAGTGTCGCCCTGTGGGAGCGCGCACTTCAATGTACGTCATTGGGGTAACGTTTGTTACCACTAATTATACACAAATATTATTTTTTTCAATTTATGACTATGGATTAAGTCTAATAACTTTATTACACATGGTTTTTCAATAAATAAAAATTATGGGGTGTTACACCACACCAGGTCTTCCTTCACAACCGAAGGGAACAACACCCTGGATACCACCAGGTCTTCCTTCACACCCGAAGGGAACAACACAATGAGAGTGAATGAAATCTAAGCCCCTAGATCAAGCTTTTGATAAGCAAGGATCTGAAGCAACTAGCACTGAGAGCAAAGGATCTTAATCTAAGCTCACTCTCAGAACTACACAAGCTCTCTCAAGATTTTCACAAACTAGTGGAGAGCAAAAAAGCAAAAGCTAAGTGGAATGAAGGTTCTTGGCTCTGGACTTTCTTTAGAAGAATTTGAATGCTTGAATGCACGATCTGTCTCCTTCTGTTCTTCTGACTTGAATTTATATCTTCAATTTGAAATATAGACGTTGAAGTGTCCGTTGTCTCTCTTTTGAGTAGTCGTTAGACTGAATGACATCTGGAGTCTTGGAAGCTTCCTGTCAACAGTCTTTAGATCACTTGAGCACGCAAAGAGATGAGATCTTCAAAGATATCCGTTGGCTTCTATTTGTTTAACGTTGTACCGTGAAGTTGGATCAGTGGTCTGCACAAATGTCAAACTCAAATAGCAGACAGCTAAGCTGTCTCTGATGTCAGTCAACGTTAGTAGCAATAGACATGGAAATAGTAATGCCAAATAGCTTAAGTCTAAAGGACGTTATCAGAGTAGGCACGATATGGTCTGCATGCATGCAGAGATACGTTCAGGTTTCATTAAATGCAGGTGCGTCAGAGAGATGTCTACGTGGACTTTGACTAGTCAACAAAGATCATATCACGTTAATATGAAATCGATGACTATATGACTTATGAAATCGTTATGAATAAGTCAGGTTGACCAAGTCGTTGTGATACAGAAGAAGTCATTGTGAAACACTTAACAAATCGTTATGAGATGCAAATCGTTGTGTTTTTGAAGAAATCGATATGAAACACTTAACAAATCGTTATACAAAACAAATCGTTGTGAACATTTATCAAGTCGTTATGAAATCTAAAGAAATCGTTATGGAACATGAAGTCGTTACAATAAGCAAGTCGTTGCAAGTTCTAAAGAAGTCGTTACGGTAGCTTATGAAATCGTTACAACAAGCAAGTCGTTGCGCTTTCTAAGGAAATCGTTACGATAACTTATAGAGTCGTTATGACAGGCAAGTCGTTATGAGTTTCAAAAGAAATCGTTGCGACAACTTATAGAGTCGTTGCGACATGCGAGTCGTTACGAGTTCTAAAGAAGTCGTTACGGTAACTTATGAAATCGTTACAACAAACAAGTCATTACGCTTTCTAAAGAAATGTTACGATAACTTATAGAGTCGTTATGACAGGCAAGTCGTTACGAGTTTCTAAAGAAATCATTGTGACAACTTATAGAGTCGTTGCGATAGGCAAGTCGTTACGGTAACTTATGAAATCGTTACAACAAACAAGTCATTGCGCTTTTCTAAAGAAATCGTTACGATAACTTATATTGAAATCGATATGCTTATAAAGAAATCGTTATGGCCTTCAATAGAAGTCGATAAGGACTTAGAGAAATATGATGTTGAAAAGATTAAGGCTTCAGAGAAGTAATGCATACCTTTATTGGCTTGTTTGACCTTGGTATTTCTCCTGTACTTAAGACTTGTGAAATCTTCATTAGATATAAATGATAAACTCTTGTTTAGTTTTGTTAATCATCAATATATATATATATGTAATTAATTAAAATTACATGGGGATAGACTGGTCATCAATCTCCCCCTTTTTGGTGATGACAAAACTGAACAATAAGCATGGATAAAAAAAATTATCTGAAATCAGTCTAAAGATATGACATGCTAATTTTCTCCCCTAAAAAAGATTGGATGAACATTTCAGACATGCTAATATTTTTCTCCCCCTTTTTGTCATTAAGCAAAAAGCAAACTTCGACAAAGAAAGAAGAGAAAGATGGGATCATCAGCAAAGAGATTTTACTAACTCTGTGAAGGTACAAGTAAGTAGAAAACATGAGACAAAAGAGAAGCATAGTGGGAAATGGTTTCCCATGCCTGTTCTTCCTGCCTTTCAAAGTATTGTTTAAAATCGCCAACAGCAATAGAGTAATTTGGTCCCATTGTGGGAGCCATCTTCTTAAGATGAAGCTGATAGTGCTTGTCAAGAAGCTCAATGTAGGAGCTTCTGTCCATAGTCATTCGAAGAGTAGAGGATTTCCCAAAGCTGGCACAGGAGAGGAACTGGTCCATTGTGACAGGATAGTGATTGAGGTTGTCCCTGAGAGCCTTGAGAAGAGCCACATAGACTTTGTATCGTTCCTCCCAGACTTTGAAGGGATCATTGACTAGGTGGATAGAGTTCATATCAAGGAATGTGGCTGGAGACACTGCATGCTTGCCTTCTGATGCTTGGGCTTCATTGAGGGCAATTAACTGCTAGGCTGACAGGGGATAATACGAGGACCATTCTGTCGAAGACAGCCTTTCACATTCTGACAGAATAGGGCCTAGGACATCAGCACTGACATGTCCCTGGATATATTCCCTAAACAAGAATCTGGGAAAGGCTACCAGACAACCTTTCTGCACTTTAATCCTGCCCATGATTCTAGCATAACGCTCAAATATAATGGATCCTACAGAGGACTCCATGACAAGGAAATGGATTTGCGGAAGAGCTATTTCTTCTGGTACTTGAAGGGTAGTAAAATCTACCTGGACATTTGAAGTATGAGAGATGGCTGGAGCCAGAGCTGAAATGGCTCTTTTGAACTGGCTGAGCTGAACTTCAGGAAGATTGTTGATGTATCTGTAGTTATTGAAAAGCATGAAGTGCCTGATCATTTTGATTTCCTTTGTATGTAGGGTGCCCAGAGTTCTTGATGATGTATTCTGAACCACTCTGATAGGGTCAGGGAGTGGTCCCTTGGAGGAAATCTGGCAGATTTGGCAAGGATAAGTTTCTTTAAGAGATCCTTGTGACCTTTGCCCCATTGATCTTCAGATTTCGAATGAGCACCAGAAAAGATTTTGGCTCTTTCGGATTTGGTGAGAGAGGTGTAGGGTAAGATGGTGGTTAAGTGATCAAAATGATTAAGAAAAAGGAGGTTGACAATTGTTGCAAAGACAACCTTTGTCAGATACTCTCTATACAATGGGTTATGTTTGTTAACCACTGTGAGAGAGAACCACAAAGGTGGATACTTGGGTTCAGAGGAAATGGAGGAAGTATAAGTGAGTTTCCTTTTCTTGGGGGCAGGACTAGAAGGGTCTGCCCTGTGAATGTGTTCCCCAACCTTCAACACAAACCTGAGGATCCCTTCCTCAAACTCATCCTTTATTTGTTCCATAAAGGGAGAGTTAAGTTGGGCTCTTTCAGGGATGATAGTGATGAAAGAAGGTGGAGGAGTAGGATGAAGAAAAGAGTGGGAAGTAGTAGGGAGGTCATCAACTGGTCCAAGGGAGGGACCAGAGGAGGAGGAGGATGCTCCAGCTGAGGATGCTGGAGGGGTTTCAAGAATTGGTGATGAAGAAGGAATGTTGGTAGAGGAGGCTGGAGTTGAGGTTGATTGAGAAGGAAATGGAGTGGGAGAAGAAATAGGTCTAGATTGGGGCTTCTTGAAAGTCTAAGGAGCAGGAGGTGCTGTAGGAGCTGAGGGTGGAGTTGGAGGTATAGGAGTGTGAGAGGGAGAAGAGGGAGCTGGGGGCTTGGGCGCCAAGAACTCTTCTGCCTCTATCTGCACAGACTCACTCACCAACGGCCCTGATGGCCCTGACCCTTGCTCAGATGGCCCTGGTGGCCCTGCAACCTGATCAGCTGGCACTTTTGGTTCTGCTGCTGCTGGTGCTGGCCCGGATGGCCCTGATTCTTGGGCTTGGTCAGCAGAGGAGGAGGAGGAATGTGATCTCCAACCACCTTCAGAATTTTCTCTAGCATCTCCTTCATAGTGCCCATTTGTTTATTAAACCACTTCATGGCATTTCTGACACTCGCCAATTCCTTGGAGGTTGAAGCTTGGCTCATGAAGATTGAATTGGTGTTTGCCTGAACAGTACATAGGATTTGTCCTTGAGCATCAAGTCTCTCTATTACAGGCTTCAGATTGATTATAATCTTCTGCTTTACTGGCCTTTCAAAGGGAGTATTTGACAACATTGGAATTTCAGATTCTACTTCTTTCCCTTTATTCTGAGCCTTTGAAGCTGGAGAAGGCTCATCATCATCTGAACTAGAGGAGCTGGCTGTCTCCCCTTCTCTGACATCTTCTGAGCCACGAGGGATGTTATCATTTTCTGGTGCAGAGCCCACTGGTTGATCAAGGTGATCTCCTTCTTCTGCTTCAATGTCCGTTGACTGCTCCCCCTGAGCAGGAGCTTCTTCTTCATTTGATACCTGCTCCCCCTGAATGGGAGCATCCGCCAATACAGAGTCACCCTGACCATCTGGGTGCTCTAACTCTACTGGTACATCTTCCATTTGAACATCAAAGTGGCCTGATGCCACAGCCTCTTCAGCTACACTCCCATACGCTTCAGGAGCACTTGAGATGAAAGGAATCAAATCAATGATACCTGAAAGAATAGATGCAACTACAGTTGATGGTAGTGTGTCCTCAACTGGAATAATGTCTTCTGGGAGAATATCCTCAATTCTCCTCTCTGCAAAGATTTGAACAGATTCTTCTAGAAATTCTGAAGCTGCTACAGACACTCTTTCTTCTTCTAATGTACTTTCAGACTGAACTTCTGCTATAGAGGGGCCTGAAGATTCTGCTGCTCCAACTTGTGGCACTGAAACTGACTCTACTGGCAATTCTGGAATAATATCTGCTGATCCCATCTCCTGATGAACAACTGAGGTGTCGTCAATGATGGCTTCGCCTTCAGCAACTGAAGCCTTGACCCAGACACCATTTTCCACAGAGAAGCCACTCTTCTTCAAGTTCCTGGACCTGATTGCTTGGCCCATTTTCTCTACAACTGCCCCAGAAAGATGAACACCGAAGTGTTTGAAGATCTTGGTAAGTAGATGGGCATAAGGCAGGGACACATTGAACTTACTCTTGGTGTCCCAAATCTGATCTCTGGCAAATTTCATTCTTTCCATTATCACTGTGGCCATATTTATCTCCTTATTTTGAATGGCCCAGTACATCATGTCTAAGTCGGCCTTTGTGCAAGATGAAAAAGTTGCACTTCTGGGAACTAAGATTTGACAGACAATAAAATGAAGGAGGCGGTTGAAGGCAAATAGTTGATTTATATCGATCTTGCCGTCCCTCAGCTTGAATCCTGGCCCGATAATTCCCAAACCTTTCACTTGGGCGTCCACCGTGTGAACCCCACTAAATCCGGAGGTCTTCACATTAAACAACATCTTCAGCAACTCAGGGTCTATCCTAATCATGATTCCCTTTACTGAAGAAACTAGAGACCCATCTTCCTCTATTTTCATACACACGAAGAAAGCTTTTACCAAGTCCAGATAACTGACCTCAGAAAAGGTGGAAATTTCTGTCCACTGTATCTGATTGATCAAATCTACCACGCTGCTCATTCCACTTTTCTTCAGATTAGCGACATCGACTTCTTTATGGCCACAAAGCTTCGTCTTCACAAAGGTAAACCTCTCCTGCTGCTCAGGAGTGAGAAATTCGACGCTGTAGCCACCCAAACTGCTGGCGATGACTGGTGCGGCCATGGATTCAGGTGGGAAAGGCGCTGGAGGGTTGAGACGGAAGGTGAGGAGAAGGAACCCTCAAGAAATTTTGCGGGAAGGAGGAGGAAGGTTCAAATTTGCAGAGGGTTAAGATAGGAGTTGCTAGGGCATCGACTCATGCAACAAGATGAAAAAGGGGAAAAGGTAGACGATGAGATACGAATCGTTCTGCCATTGATTTTATGAATAAATTAATGCGATGTGGAAAGTGAGGCGCCAAAAGGCGGTGGAAAAGGACAAAAGATGTTGACTATTCAAACCGACTTCAATGAGAGAGCGGTTACAAAGAATAATTTGAATTTCTTTTGCTTAATGCCATGGAGGGAAAAAGTACTTAATTCTGATATTTAATGTGCCATTTGTAAGCAAACTTTTATCACAAATTGCACATGCCTAATTCCCTTCTAAGAGATGTAAATCTCTCTTCAGGTAAGGCTTTTGTGAAAATGCCTGCTAATTGGCCATTTGTATTAATAAAAGATATTTCAATATTTCCATTTGCAACATGATCACGAATAAAATGATATCTAACCTCAATATGTTTGGTCCTTGAGTGTTGAACTAGATTCTTGGTGAGATTAATGGCACTGGTGTTGTCACACAGCAGTGGGATGGATTTAATGTTTAATCCGAAGTCTTCAAGTTGTTGCTTTATCCATAAGAGTTGCGTACATCAATTTTCAGTAGCTACGTACTCAGCTTCAGCAGTGATAGTGCTACTGAATTTTGTTTCTTTGAAGACCAAGATATTAAACATCCTGCAAGAAATTGACAACCACCACTGGTGCTTTTTCTATCTAATTTGCATCCAGCATAGTCAGCATCAGAGTAACCTACTAAGTTAATTTCACAGTGTTTTGGATACCATAGACCTAAGTCATGAGATCTTGCTAAATATCTAAATATTCTTTTTACCGAAATTAAATGTGATTCTTTAGGATCAGCTTGATATCTAGCACACATGCATACACTAAATAGTATATTTGGTCTACTAGCTGTTAAATAAAGTAGTGAACCAATCATACCTCTGTAGATCTTTTGATCCACTTTCTTACCATCTTTGTCACTGTCCATTCTTGTTGATGTGCTCATTGGTGTTGACAGTGGCTTGGTATTTTCGAATCCAAATTTCTTTAAGAGTTCTTTTGTGTACTTTGCTTGACAGATGTGAGTTCCTTCCTTTCCTTGTTTGATTTGTAATCCAAGGAAGTAATTAAGTTCTCCCATCATGCTCATTTCAAATTCTCCCTGCATCAACTTTTCAAAGTACTTGCAAAGGGATTCATCAGTAGATCCAAAGATAATATCATCTACATAAATTTGGAATAATAGAATGTGTTTGACCTTTGATTTTATGAAAAGAGTACTATCTACTTGACCTCTACTGAAACCATGGTTTAAAAGAAAAGAGCTAAGCCTTTCATACCAGGCTCTAGGTGCCTGTTTTAAACCATATAATGCCTTATGAAGTTTGAAAACATGATTGGAAAATTCTGTGTCATCAAAACCCGGAGGTTGTTCCACATAAACTTCCTCTTTTATAAAACTATTTAAAAATGCAGATTTAACATCCATTTGAAATAATGTCAAGTTCAAAGCAGATGCATATGCAAGTAATATTCTAATGGCCTCAAGTCTAGCTACAGGTGCATAGGTTTCATCGAAATCTATGCCTTCCTCTTGAGAATAGCCTTGAGCTACCAATCTGGCCTTGTTTCTTAAAATTGCACCAATTTCATCTAGTTTATTTCTGAACACCCATTTGGTGCTAATGACTGGATGGTCTGATGGTCTAGGAACAAGTGACCATACTTGGTTTTTCTTGAATTGATTTAATTCATCTTGCATGGCTACTATCCAAGATTCATCAGAAAGAGCTTTATTGACTGTCCTAGGCTCTATTTGAGAAACAAAAGCTAGATAATCACAAGGAATAACATTACCTCTTGTTCTTACCCCTATGGATGGATCACCAATGATGTTTTCAGGTGGGTGATCTTTCTTGTATCTCCATTCCTTTGGAAGATTTTCATGAGTGATTTCTTCTTGTTGCAATTCTTCCAGAGGCGGATCATCCTTGTCCTCAATTGATGTATCTTTTAGTTTCTTGGACAGTTCATCTGCATCATCATTGTCACTATCTACTTTCTTTCTCAAGGAAGGGTTAGTTTCATCAAAAATAATGTGCACAGATTGTTCAATCAATAAGGTACGTTTATTAAACACTCTATAGCATTTGGGTTTAGAAGTGTACCCCATGAAGATGCCTTCATCTGATTTGGCATCCAACTTACCAATGTCCCTTTTTCCATTGTTGTGAATGAAGCAGGGACATCCAAAGGTTCTGAAATTGCTGATCTTTGGCTTATTCCCTTTGAACAGTTCATATGCAGTCTTTTTTAGGATAGGCCTGATCATTACTCGGTTGACAATATAGCTTGCTGTGTTGACTGCTTTAGCCCAGAAATATCTTGGCAGATCATATTCTGAGAGCATAGTTCTTGCCATATCCAGTAGGGTTCTGTTCTTCCTCTCAGCAATACCATTTTGTTGTGGTGTCCTTGGTGCTGAGAAATTATGCTCAATTCCCTGATCATCACAGAATCTAGTAAATCTTTCATTTTGAAATTCACCACCATGATCTGATCGGATAGAAACAATGCTGAACTTCTGATCTTTCTGCACTTTCTTGCTGAAACTAACAAAGTTTTCAAAGGTGTCATCTTTATGCTCTAGGAATGATACCCATGTATATCTTGAATAGTCATCAACTATGACAAATCCAAAGTTCTTTCCTCCAAGACTGGTAGTCCTCATTGGCCCAAATAGATCCATATGTAGGAGCTCTAAGGGTTTTGAGGTGGTCACCACCATCTTTGACTTGAAGGAGCTTTTGGTGTGCTTTCCCTTAGCACAGGGTCCGCATACACCTTCCATTTTTGCACTGACCTTTGGCAGACCTTCTACAAGATTTTTCTTTAGCAATTTCCTCATGCCATCTAAACTGCAATGACCAAGTCGTCTGCGCCATAATTCCGTAGATTTGTCTTTGCTTGCTGTCAGACAAATATTTTGCTCTTTGAGTTCTTCAAGATAGAGCACATACAAATTCTTTTCTCTATTTGCTTCAAAGATGACTGCTCCATCCTTCACTATGCTGCACTTTGACTCTTGAAACTTGATATGATGGCCTCTGTCCCACAGCTGGCTGATGCTGATGAGATTGTGCCTCAATCCCTTGACTAATAACACATCTTCTATGACAGCTTTTCCTTTGTTATTTACAGAGCCACTGCCTATTACTGTTCCTTTCCCATTATCTTCATAAGTGACTGTTCCTTCTTCAACTTGGAGATGCGAGAATAACTTCTGGTTGCCTGACATGTGTCTTGAACACCCACTATCCAAGTACCATTTGGATGCTCTAGGGTTAACCTGAAATAAAAACATCAAGCTTTAGGTACCCAAATTCTTTTGGGTCCTGATTGGTTAGTATCACTGATTTTGCCTTTTATTATCCATTTCTTGTGTCTTGTTGGGCATGTAGTTATAATATGTCCTAACTTAGTGCAGTGACCACAGCAGGATAACTTAGTTACTTTTTCTATATATTTGAAATCAGCTTTGTATGCTATATCTTGTTCAGGTACAAATTTTGGTGTTGGATATGTTTTAGGATAAATTATGGTTTCTTCATTATCTGGGGGTGTATATCCTAATCCATTTTTCTTCTTACCTGATCTTCTAGCGCCTTTTAATATTAGTGAGTTTTTATCATTAGTAAATTTCTCTAATGTGCTTGATAGTTTATTATTTTCTTTATTTAGGTTTTTAATTTCTTTTCTTAATTCATCTGTACTTTCTATTTTTCTAATTTTGTTATTTGTTCATTCTTAGCTTTTAGGTCTTCACATAACAATTCATTTCTTCTTTTAAGTTCAGTTATTTGACTTTCTAATTGTTCATTTTCTGATTTTAGATCTGAGTTTGTATTTTCTATACAGATTATGTTTTTCTTGCTCACTTTTAATAATTTGATCACTTCTTTATATTTTTCATATAGTTCGTTGAAAGCCTCTTCTAAGCTATCGGAATCTGAATCATTGCATGAATCAAAAGAGGAGTCAGAAGTTACCTTATCTTCAGTATTTGCCATGAAGGCTAAGTTGGCCTTTTCTTCATCACTGCAAGAACTTGACTCACTGTCTGAGTCACTACTATTTTCCCAAGCTGCTGCCATCGCCTTCTTCCTATACTTTCTGAACTTCTTGGAACTGTCCTTCTTCCTGAATTTTGGCTTCTTTAACTTTGGACACTCAGTTTTAATGTGTCCTGGCTTCTTGCATTCATAGCAGACGAGTTCTCCTTTCTTTATTTCTTTTCCATCTGGCTTCTTGAATTCGTTGTTTCTCTTGAAGTGCCTTCTTCCAGATTGGAATTTCTTCTTCTTAGCCAAAATTCGCTGTAATTTTCTAGATAGCATAGCTTCCTCATTTTCACTGTCTGCATCACTTTCACTTTCAGCTGAACTTGCTTCTGGTGAATCTTCTTCAGCTTTTAAGGCGTTGGAGTGCTTCTTTCTGCTCGAGGACTCTTCTAGCCTTTCCATGTTGATCTCATGGGCCATGAGGGACCCAATGAGCTTTTCTACAGACATTCTCTTCAGGTCATTAGCTTCTTCTATTGCTGTGATCTTTGGGGTCCATAAGGACGGTAAGGATCTAAGTATCTTCCTTACCATGTCTCCCATCTCATAGGTTTTCCCCAGACTAGCTAGTCCATTTGTGATGTCAGTAAACCGGCTAAACATTTGAGTTATGGACTCATTTGACTGCATCTGAAATCTTTCATATTGAGTGACAAGAATGTCGATTCTTGTTTCTTTTACTTTGTCCGTGCCTTCATAAGTAATCTTGAGCTTTTCCCACATTTCCATTGAGGATTTGCAGGCTGAAACTCTGTTGAATTCCTTCTTACTTAGAGCACAGCATAGGATGCTCTTTGCTTTAAAATTCAGGGAAATCTTCTTCCTGTCATCATCTGTCCATTGTGCTTTCTCATTTGTGACCAACAGATCACCTTCTTCTACTATGGACCAAATTTCATAGTCGTGCCTGATAACTACTAATTTTTCGTGTTAAAGTTCATACATACAGTTAACTTTAGACAGTCTTTGTCCATAAATAATGTGCATTTGATTTTCAATTTCATTTCATCCATAAATAAATTTTGAACATTTTTAGTTAAATTTTCAGGTAGAACACAAAATTAAAGTCAATACTTGTTCGACTAATATTTTCCCTTTTTACAGGTACAGTGTGCATAAATAATTTTTGGTCTTCTTATATTCTAATAATTCTTGTAAAAAAATTAGTTGTAAATAAATCAAATTTAAATGAATTTTAGTTAAATAAACAACCACTACAATCATGCCACATATCCCATTCACTCCCATTAAACAAAACATTTTAATATCCCAATAATCCTTTTAAATCACGTGATGCCACAACCCATTCCAATTTTTAATTATTTTTTTAATCCGATATTATCCTAACTTTTCCCATCTCTATTTCTTTCCATCAGAAGCTCCTGGAAGGGCCAGATGGGGCCTGCGGCTGCAAGCGGCTGGTTCGGGGTGTGCTGGAGCGGCTAAGGAGGGAGGCGATGGCACATGGAGCTATGGCGATGGGGTTTGTGCTGGCAGATGGAAACCCAGGGCTGAGCGGCTAGAACAATGGGCGGCCAGCGCCCATGTGTGCTGGGAGGCACGGCGATCTGTTGTGCAGATGGCTGAAGCTGCTGGGCTGAGGTGCGCGGCGGTGCCCAGATCTGGTTCTGGCAGATGGCGCTGGGCTGCTATTGGATCCGGCGTGGGTGCGATGAGCAGGCGCGCGGCTGATGGGGCGGTTGTGTGCTGAGCTGGCGCAGAGGCTGGCGGCCATGCGAGCTAGCAGTGCGGCCAGCACATGGAGCTGTGCGCAGCGGTGCGAAGATGGCCAGGACCAGAGGTTGTTGCGGAGCTGCGCAGGCAAGAGGCCGGTTCTGCTGGGCGCGATGGTGGTCCGATGGTGCATGCGGCGGTGCGCAACAGGATGGAGATGGGATAGGCGGCTGGCTTGGGTGATGCAGGTGCGCGGCTGGAGGAGCCCAGGCTGCTGCTGGCGCTGGCGATTTGGAGGCCAGATGGCGGTGCGCAGCAGGGTGGCTGAGGTGGCGTGGTGAGCTGAGGCGGTGCTGCAGGGGAGCTGGCGCGATGCTGCTGGTGTGGGCCGGGCCAAATGCAGGCGATGGTGGTGCTGCGCATGCGGCTGATGCAGGGCCCTAGCGCGATGCTGAACCAGGAGCGGCTGCGGCGGTGTGTGCAGATGGGCCAGATGTGCCAGAGCTGGGACCTGGGCTACCAGCGCCCAGGTGTGCGAAGCTGACGGATGGCTGTGCGAAGCAGCAGCAGTGCGATGGATGAGCTCTGGCGTGCGCATCCGGAGCAGGGGCGATTCGTGCTGAGCTGGAGATCCTGCCGACGTGGCGATCCTGGTGCGCACTGGAGAGGAAGCAAGAAGACCCGGAAGCCTATATAAAGGGACCCCAAAGGTCCTCCCGGGAGGGGGGCTGGTTAGAATTTTTAAGAATTTTAGTTCTTTTATTTCCTGTATTTCTCTTCTTTGAGCAGAGCATTGAGGGATGGGAACACCAGGGGGTTCGGAGTTTTAGATATTTTTCCAGTTTATTTCTCCTGTATTTTGTTTTCTTGAGCAGAGCAGTGAGGGGTGTTCTTGAGTTGAGCATGGGAGTGTTGGTTAATTCGGCATTTCGGATTTCTTAGCTTCTTCCTGTTCTTTTCTGTTCTTTGGAGATCAGAGCAGGAGAGAGAGCTTATTTGGCATTTGTCTTTATACCTGCCTTCCCTTAGCATCTGTGTAGATAGCAGACAGTTCTATCTTTCTAAGCAATCTTCTGAGTTCAACAATTTACTTTAGTTTGTTCTGTACAATTTCTTTTTGAATTTGATAGTTCTCTACTTCCTCATGTGCAATGTGTTGAGAGTTCAATCCATTGGAGCTTGTTTTGTCCATTTCCGTTTGTGCAATTGCCTGTCCCTTTTCTTCTATGTTTACATGGCTTGATCCTGTGTAAATTTGTTATTTCATTTCTTCTTATTTCAGATATTCAAATGCTTCTTTCTTCCAATCTCCTGTTCTTGCTGTTAGAGATTTCTGAGAGAGGGGAGATCGGTTTTATAATTTGCTTGGGATTTTCTTCTTCGTTGTTGTTGGCTGTTGTCTGGAGGGAGTCGGTGGTTTGAGCGGAGTGAAGTTTCTTTTTCAGGAACGAATGCCATTTCGGCCTCTGTCCCTGCCTCCCCTTGTGACAGAAGAACTGGCCTATGGGTTTTGGGGTTTTCTGGTTGCTCATCGGTGATCTTGTGGGCATTTCTGAGAGGTAGTTGTGGGTTCTGGTTCATCTCTGTAGTTGTTCTTTAATCCGAGGAGAGTTCCTGTGCATCTCTGCTGTTGTTCTCTAGTCCGTGCAGGAACAGAAGTTGGGAGCACGAAGTTCAATTTTCTTCAACTGTAATACTTGTCAGTCTAAGGCGTAAAAGACGGCAGTGGTTTCTTCCTGTACTTCACTCGGTGGCGTCCAGAACACTTCTGGAAGTAGCAGTGATCATTCAGAAATTGATAGATTAAGGAGCTCGGCCCCTCTTCTGATTTTAGTGTTTTTTTTTATTTTCTTTCGTTGGTGTGCTTAATCCTCCCTGTGGACAGATTTTGAGTTTAGCATTGCAGTTTATATTTCTGTTGCTATTTTCTTACTAAGTTGCTAGACTGTGAGGAAGACGAGATCCAATGTGTTTCTCCTCGCTGTTCTAAAGCTGGTTGCATCTTATTTCTTGCTTGTTCATCATCCCTCGAGCTATGAGGGTACAGTGGTTTGGAATATTCTTTTGAGAATTCATGTTCTGTCATCTTTCCGAAGGAATTCAGATTTAGAGATACATACGTATGTGCCTAGTTTAGATTTCTTGCTTGTTTGATCCCTCGAGATGTGAGGGTACAGTGATACCAACTCTTTGGTTCTCCATTCTACTTGTTCTCTCCTTGATTAATCTGTCAAGCGTGGGGGATTTGATTGGTGTTGTTCACACAATTGAATTTGATGCAATATGATTTTGGTGAAAATGTGAATGGTTTCAAGTCGAAGTAATTTTAATTCAAGCTTTATTTAGCCTCTCTGTGGATATGACCTGTTCTCACCATTGTGCTAGTTCCTTTTTGTGATTTTAATTCTGTGAGACAGTTTAGAGGAGGTGAGCTTGTTGCTATGTGCAAGGAACTCTAGACAACGGAATTACACAATCAACAATGCGCTCACTTCATCTTGGCGCCCTTATAGAAAGTATTCCATTCTGGTCTTCCAGTAACGATAATCATCACCATCGAAGAGAGGGGGTCGGTTGACAAACTGACCTTCAAAGTTACCTTGGGCTGCCATGGATCTTTACTCTTCAGATCGTTGGATCCTTTTTCTTTGTCGAGGAGACTCGCTCTGATACCACTTGTTGCCCAGTTGACGAGCCGAGAGGGGGGGTGAATGGGTCTTTAAAAATTAATCTAGAAGATACCTGTAACTAAAAACATTCACACAAATGTTCTTCGAAGTAGGTGTGACAGTTACTTGAAATAACAAATGCACAAAGAAGACAATCACACAACACGAAGATTATCCTGGTTCGGACCTCCTTTCCTTAGGAGTCCTACGTCCAGTCCCTGAGCAACAACTCAGGATTTCACTAACTAGGGTACAGTCCCCCTAAGGACACTACAACACCCAGCTCAGCTGGTCTTCCTTCACACCCAAAGGGAACAACACCCTGGATACCACACCAGGTCTTCCTTCACACCTGAAGGGAACAACACCCTGGATACCACACCAGGTCTTCCTTCACAACCGAAGGGAAAAACACCCTGGATACCACCAGGTCTTCCTTCACACCCGAAGGGAACAACACAAAGAGAGTGAATGAAATCTAAGCCCCTAGATCAAGCTTTTGATAAGCAAGGATCTGAAGCAACTAGCACTGAGAGCAAAGGATCTTAATCTAAGCTCACTCTTAGAACTACACAAGCTCTCTCAAGATTTTCACAAACTAGTGGAGAGCAAAAAAGCAAAAGCTAAGTGGAATGAAGGTTCTTGGCTCTGGACTTTCTTCAAAAGAATTTGAATGCTTGAATGCACGATCTATCTCCTTCTGTTCTTCTGACTTGAATTTATATCTTCAATTTGAAATATAGACGTTGAAGTGTCCGTTGTCTCTCTTTCGAGTAGTCGTTAGACTGAATGACATCTGGAGTCTTGGAAGCTTCCTGTCAACAGTCTTTTGATCACTTGAGCACGCAAAGAGATGAGATCTTCAAAGATATCCGTTGGCTTCTATTTGTTTAACGTTGTACCGTGAAGCTGGATCAGAGGTCTGCACAAATGTCAAACTCAAATAGCAGACAGCTAAGCTGTCTCTGATGTCAGTCAACGTTAGTAGCAATAGACATGGAAATAGTAATGCCAAATAGCTAAGTCTAAAGGACGTTATCAGAGTAGGCACGATATGGTTTGCATGCATGCAGAGATACGTTCAGGTTTCATTAAATGCAGGTGCGTCAGAGAGATGTCTACGTGGACTTTGACTAGTCAACAAAGATCATATCACGTTAATATGAAATCGATGACTATATGACTTATGAAATCGTTATGAATAAGTCAGGTTGACCAAGTCGTTGTGATACAGAAGAAGTCATTGTGAAACACTTAATAAATCGTTATGAGATGCAAATCGTTATGTTTCTGAAGAAATCGATATGAAACACTTAACAAATCGTTATACAAAACAAATCGTTGTGAACATTTATCAAGTCGTTATGAACTCTAAAGAAATCGTTATGGAACATGAAGTCGTTACAATAATCAAGTCGTTGCGAGTTATAAAGAAGTCGTTACGGTAGCTTAGGAAATCATTACAACAAGCAAGTCGTTGCGCTTTCTAAGGAAATCGTTACGATAACTTATAGAGTCGTTATGACAGGCAAGTCGTTATGAGTTTCAAAAGAAATCGTTGCGGCAACTTATAGAGTCGTTGCGACAGGCGAGTCGTTATGAGTTCTAAAGAAGTCGTTACGGTAACTTATGAAATCGTTACAACAAACAAGTCGTTGCGCTTTCTAAAGAAATCGTTACGATAACTTATAGAGTCGTTATGACAAGCAAGTCATTACGAGTTTCTAAAGAAATCGTTGCGACAACTTATAGAGTCGTTGCGACAGGCAAGTCGTTACGGTAACTTATGAAATCGTTACAACAAACAAGTCGTTACGCTTTTCTAAAGAAATCGTTACGATAACTTATATTGAAATCGATATGCTTATAAAGAAATCGTTATGGCCTTCAATAGAAGTCGATAAGGACTTAGAGAAATATGATGTTGAAAAGATTAAGGCTTCAGAGAAGTAATGCATACCTTTATTGGCTTGTTTGACCTTGGTATTTCTCATGTACTTAAGACTTGTGAAATCTTCATTAGATATAAATGATAAACTCTTGTTTGGTTTTGTTAATCATTAATATATATATATATATATATATATATATATATATATATATATATATATATTAAAATTACATGGGGACAGACTGGTCATCAATACTGATGCAGGACAACACGCGTTGACTAGGCAAATAGACAAACTATGACTTTCCAAAACGCGATCAGCACTAAGCAATAAAGATCAGTAGACTTATAGCAACTAAATAAGTAAGCGACAGGAAAATAATCACGTCTAAAGAAGTACGTAGCCCACAAGGTCGTCCCTCGTGGAGGGAAACACGTGACCAAGGTAGCTAAGAAGCCACCAACAACTAGGGTAGTCGATCCACAGTCAAGGTCCAAACGGAGCCTCCGGGAAATGGGTTCTCGCACTCTCAAGTCGGCAGTGACGCACGTCACAGGCTAGATGTCCTACCTCACAAGTCGGCGGCAAATACGAGCAAATACGAGAAAATCAAGTAATGAGCTAGAGTATAGAGTACGTACCTCCACGTCCATGCGTGGGGAAGAACCCGACCGTGTCACAAATCCCGAGTACAAAATAAATAATTAAAATATTACACGTTAATTTAGCCCACTTTACGCAGGGAGGTAACAGGCTACAAATTTAAAAATCTCAGGATTTCATAGACCGGAAAACTTGCAAGGCACTGAAGGCAATGCCTGTGCGGGGTGGACTTGGCGAGTCTGTTCGCAGGCGAGGGCTGCTGGCGGAGAGGGTGCAGTAAGGTAGCTGCGTCAGTACCCCGAAGGGAGTTGGCCGGCTCGGGTGCTGGTGCAGACGACGCGAAGGGGCGAGCGCTGTCGCTGGCGCTGGCGCGGTCTGGCCAGGACTGACGCAGGCAGCGCAGAGGTTGGCAAAGGCGGGCCAGGCGCGGCAGGTCGGCGCTGGGTGCGGTGTTGTCGAGGCGTCGACGCACGAGTGTGTGGCGGCCTAGGGCACGTTCGCTAGGTCAGTGCGGACAGGGCGGGCACGGGGTGACGTGAGTAGGGAGGAGGCGGGGCTGGTTCGCGATGCGGATGGTGTTCGCAGCGCAGATGGGGGCTGGCGGGCTGACGCGAGCGCTGGTGTGCATGTGGCGTCAGCGCAAGCACAGAGGCTGGCGTTGGGTTGGTGAGACAAGGCGGCCACGAGAGGGACGCAGGGCGCGTGAACACGGGGTGCATGGCGGTGCAGATGGGGTAACTGGGGTGGCTGCGGCGACAGAAGAAAACCAGGGGGACCTTCGCGGCGAGGCCTCTCGCCTAGCCCTTCGTGTGTCTCTTTCCGTCGCGGAAGAAGGAGAGCAGCGGCTCCAAGATTTCTCAAACGCAAAGTAATCAATTCTATCTTCCAAAATCGAGTGTTTAAAAGTATTTAAAGAAGTTTGGATTAATCCCAATTCTAGTAAAACACCTAAATACCTATCATATTAAAACACTTCAAAATAATCCTATCAGGACTAGATAAATACTAAAATTCGGAACAAAAAATAAGTAAAAATAGGAAAGATACTAAATGGGCCCCAATTGGGCCATACCTACAGTCTATGGACTCCTGAAAGTAAACTCTACACCATGGGCTCGTTGCCCAACCAGATCAATGCCTATGTAGCATGATGTGCTCTCCGACGGCGATAAACCAGGTCCGGGTTGAAGCAGACCTGGGCTCTCGTGTCCTCACCAGATACTCTTAAGAAAATATATTCTATAGGGAAGAATATATCTCATATCTATAGCATCTATTCAAGATTATTTAGCTTGAAGCAAGACTAAGGAACCATTTCTCAATACATTGCTGAAGTTTAAGGTTTTTGGAATGAATTGAAAGTGTACCGACCTGTTATTGTTGATGCTGCTCGGTTGAAGAAACAAAAAGAAGAGTTTATTATAGCGAAATTTCTATCTAGAATGGATGACAACCTTGGACATTTTGGTAGGGTTTTCCTGTTTGGGCCTGGAGCCAAACGGACCTCCACTAAGAGAAGAGAGGGAAGAATGTCGTCGGTGCGGACGAAGGCCTACAAAACCAGAAGAGGATCAGGGGGGCCCGATTGAAATACCGGGGAGAACCCTCCGATGCCAAAGTCAAATGGGATTGTGGAGAGGCTTGAAGGAGGAGGTTCTCTGTGTGTGTGCCTCGCGCGAGGGCATGTGTGTGACCGGAATTGCGTACCTTTGCAAGAGGATTACATGTGCCTTTTATAGGTGAGGGAGACGAAGAGTCCGGATAGGATCTCTCCTCATGATGATTGAGGGGATGCGTCGGTTTAGGTTCCCAAGCGAGGGGTTGCTCGTTGAGACGCCTGTTGGGATCCTTTGCGGTTGATGCCGCACTGTGGGACGCGTGTCGCGCCGCCTCATTAACTGTCTGGGAGGTGAACAGTTGCTTTGAGGGCTCTTGGCTGGAGGATACCGAACAGGGCCTCTGTTCGGTGGCCCACTAGGCTGCTCGGTGCTCGGATGCATAGCTGCGCTTGGTTAGGCTGCTTCAAAGGTCCACACAAGCCCTGCTCGGCAGACTGCGGTCTTGGCCAAACAGGTCACAAGGTGCCTGGAGACCGCCCTGGGGACCTTAGGCGCCTTGGTGGCTGGAACGTGTTGAGAAGCCTTTGGCTGATCCCGAGGACACGTGGTACGTTGCCTGATGGCCACGCCAGCTTACTGGGTCATGATGGGCCGTAATGGGCCATGATGGGCCCTGCAGGACTAGGGGGCTAGAAATAGCCACCACACTTGCCCCCCACGCTCCTAAGCTGGCTTGGGTACCACGACAGTTGAGAGTGGAGGTCTGCTCAGTTGTCACTCGCATTAAATGCGATACCGACCGTGATGGAGAGCGGTTCCAGCGCGACGCCGTTAGGTGCTCCTTTTGGGGATGGAACTGCCATTATTGTGGGGCGACATGTCGAGCGAGAAACCCTTCGTGGTCCATTCAAACGGGCCGTTGGAACGGGAGAACCGCCACTTTTGCCTTTGAATCTTGTGCCCCTCTTTCCTTATAAGGATGAGGAGGGGAGAAGGTGATGGTTCATGCCTTCCAGCTTTAGCCCGAACCTTCGCCCCTCGCGCTTGTTGCCTCTTGCCCATTTTTCTGTTGTTTCCCTCTTCTCCATCCTCGTTTCCTTCTTTCACTCTCCGGCAATGTCGCAGAAGGGGAAGAGCATCGCAGTCGCTGGAGCGAGCGAGACGACGCCGACAATAGTTCGGGGGCAGAAATACCGTTGCTTTGAAGGCCTCCGTGAGTGCTTTTGGATCGGTGAAGAATACGACATTATTCTTGCCAAGGAGGAGGAGTCTTACCTATTGAACAAACCAGGTTGCTTCGCCCTCTCCCTCGACCTTCTGGAGGCAGGATTCCGACTGCCGCTGCCGGAGGTGGCGAGGGCGCTGCTGAACATATGGGGGATCACCCCCATGCAGCTGACCCCTAACTCATGGAGGACAATCTGCGTGTTCTTCATCGTTTGCAAGCTTCGGGGAGTGCGAGGCTCCGCAGATGTCTTCCGAGCACAGTTCAACCTCACGGCTTCGCCGCAGACGGGACTGAGTGTCTACTATACCAAGCACCACCCGAATAGGATGCAGATCCTGTTCAGAGGTAAACACTCCAACAACAAGGGATGGACGCACTGCGTCCTCTTCATTGGCCTCCGTGCAGATGCGCTAGAGTGGGGGTTACCCACTCGTGTTCGGGAGCCTAGGAAGGAGTGCTACCTCTTCCTGATCCAGGATGAGGTGAAGGCCTCGGATAGCTTGAATACGACACTAGTGAGGTACGCCGAACTCTACTTGACAGAGTTTCTGCTCGTCAAGCATGGCCTGAGCAGACCATGGAGTAAGTATCCACCTTTGTCCTGTCTTTTAAGTTAGGTTAAGAGGCGGTTCTCTGACCGTCTTCTCCTTGGTGCAGCCGCCGAAGAATTGGTCACCGGTCGGGATCAAGAAGACCTGGCGGATTACGACAAGCAGATCCCTGTCACGTCCTACATGACCGTCATGGGCAAGAATGCCCCCACAGCGGCTACAGAAGCCGAAGAGCGCCGCCTAGCGGGTTCCCGGGCCGTGCAAAGAAGACCCCCGAAGATTAATCTTAGAAGAAAGTCCGGGGCCAAGACGATGTCGAAGGCCGTGGAGCAGGAGGCTGAGGAAGTGGCCGAGGAAGAGGAGGAAGAAGAGGCGGCTCCCTAGCTTCAAACTTAGTGGAGGAAGCTAGTGAGGGTGGCCGAGCAAGTGAGGCCGCGCATCGCACCTGAGAACAGGCCCTTGACTACATAGGGGATGTTCTCGAAACTGGGATTGGTCATGGTGAGTGACCACTCTGAGGACTCCGCTGAGAAGCGAGTGGGGGCGTCTGCGTCCCAAGGCCCCGTAGGGGACCGAACAGCAGAGGGAGCTGAGGCTGAAACTCCTGGCGCCGCGGTGGATGCACTGGTGGGGGGATTCGATACCGCTCAAGGGCTACTTTCTGAGGTGGCCACGAGACCGGCGTACGAGGAGGCATTCGGAGAGACACCGGCCCCCACTCCCACCACCAAAGCGGCTGTGAAGGGCCAGACACAGACGACAGTGGTGGCACTGCCCGAGGTAGGGCAAGCGATTGCAGTCGAGGAGGGAGGACCTCGGAGGTCACCCGCCACCGGAGCGGTCCAAGAGATGCTGGTTGCTGCGAGTGCCAGCAGCACAGTCGCTGAGGAAGGTCCTTCTGGCGGTCAGGGGGGTGATGTTGCCGATCACCGTGCTGGCTCCGAGGAGGACCAAGCGCCATTGTCGCAAGTGCTGTGGGCGAAGTTCCCAGTGCGACCTTCGAAGGTGGTGCTGGAAGCCGCCCTGGAGTGCCTCTAGAATAGTGCATCTAGGGGTCTCCGCCCCCCCTACCCCACTGCGTCCCAGCTAGAAGTGCTGGCGCGGTGCCAGGAGACGAGCCCGGGGGACACTCCCGAGCACTCGGAGGAGGTCCGCCAGGAAGAGCGCTCTGACGACGAGGACGGTGACATCAACGTGGAGGCGTTGGTAGATGGCATCGTGCAGTCACTAGAAGCACTTAAGCAGCTTGCGGCACGGGCTCGAGACCACAGACAGATGTGGGATGCCGAGTTCGCTTTTTGTGAAGAGCTCGAGACGCGGCATCAGGCCTGAGAGGCCGAGCTACAGAAGGAGGAGAAAAACCTCTGAATAGCACTTCGTGCTTCTAAGGTGGAACTCGCCGTTGCTTGGGTAGAGAGGGAGGCGCTCTCCAAAGTTGTAACTGAGGCCGAGGCCCGTGGAGTGGCCGCATACAAGTCAGGGCCGGACTTCAAGGTAGACTTGGAGCAATACGGTGCGACTTGTTATAAGGTCAGCCTCGGGGTCGGCGAGGAGCGTGGGCGGTAGCTAGAAACTGTCTACTATGCGAACGAAGCTTTTGATGTAGCTGTCCGGGAGTGCCGTCGCCGCACAGGGGATGCGCGCCAGGATAGTGTTCGCTTCTCAAGCTTCCGGGCAGGGCGGATGCCCCCGGCGACCGACGAGGCTGGCCCCTCCGAACAAGCTCCTTAGTTGTTTTCCTTTTTCTTTTGTGACTTGGCCACAATGGCCTTTCCTGTACAAACTTTTGAAAGGAATGAGATGTACTTTTTTGGGTATGAGTGGCTCTCTGATCTTCCTCCCTTGTGGTGTTCTGTTCGAATCAGAATTCTCCAGTTTTCAAAGGCTTATAAATACCGTGCAGGCCTTTTTGAGAACTGGAAAGTTCTGACCTGGGGTTTGCCTCTGTTTTAAGGTCTCTTAGGCACCATGCTAGTTTTTCTAAGCTGAAGAGCTCAGGCTAAGGATGGGCCGAACAACCTTTCGTATAGACCAGAAGAATGGAAGGAAGAGAGATGAAATGCCAAACATGAGGCTTTTATAGATAATAAGCCTTCAAGTTAGATACATGCTAGGTCCGGCTATGTCTTCGCCACTAGGGGTAGCCAGCTTGTAAGAGCCTTTCTTGAGAACCTGTGTGACCTGATATGGTCCTTCCCATTTCGAGGCGAGTTTTCCAATTGCTCTTCGGGGGTCCGATGCCGAGCAACATCGTAGAACAAGATCTCCTTCAAAGAAGCGTCGTTCCTGAACTCGGGAGTTGTAATATTGCGCGAGGCGCTGCTGGTAGGAGACTAGTCTAATGCTGGTGTCACTTTGACATTCGCCGAGCATATCTAGGTTCACCCTTAGCGCTCGGTTATTGGCTGCTTCGTCGAAGTGAGTTGTTCGGATTGTGGGGAGAGCTACCTCTAGAGGTACAACAGCTTCCGAACTGTAGGCCAAGTGGAAGGGAGTCTCCCTGGTAGCCACCCGAGCAGTTGTTCGGTGGCACCATAACACGTTGGGGAGCTCTTCGATCCATGAACCTCCAGCAGCCTCAACCCTTGTGCGTATCCCATGGAGCAGTGTTCGGTTGGCATTCTCCACCAAACTGTTTGCTTGGGGATGCGCGACTGAGGTGAAGTGGTTGTAGATACCGAGCTCCGAGCATTTTTACTTGAAGAAGGTGTTGTCAAACGGCTTTCCGTTAACAGAGGTAATCACCTTTGGGACGCCAAATCGGCAAAGGAGGTTCTTCCAGACGAACTTCCATGCGGCCTGGTCGGTGATCGTGGCAACGAGTTCTTCTTCGATCCACTTGGTGAAGTAGTCGATGGCGACGATCAAGAATTTTTTCCGCCCTTGAGCCTCTGGGAATGGACCCATAATGTCAATTCCCCACCTGGCGAAAGGATGAGGTTCGAACAGGGTGTGCAATTGTTCGGCTGGCTGTTTGATAAGCTATCCGAACTTCTGGCACTCAGGGCACCTTTTTGCGTAGGACATGCAATCCTTCTGCAGCAAAGGCCACCATAATCTTGCTCAGAGGATGCTGCGCGCCAACGTTCTGCCCCCCAAGTGACCTCCGCACAGGCCCTCATGGACTTCTTCGATGGCCAGTGTCACCTCTATAGGGCTGAGGCACCGTAGAAGAGGTCTTGAGAGGGATCGTCGGTAGAGTTGGCCTTCGATGAGGGTGAATCTCTGGCAACGCATTCTGATTTTGCGAGCTTCACCCTGGTCGGGGGGAAGCTCTCCTCGAAGTAGGTAGGCGATGAGAGGGTCCATCTAGCTTGGTGCTGGCAGCCCTATTTCAATACTCATAATATCTACCTCGGTACTCGGTGCGGCAAGCTCTTATATGAATATGAAGCGAGAGGGGGTGATGTCGCCTGAAGATGCCAGTTTCGTGAGCGCATCAGCCCGCGCGTTCTGCTCCCACAGTACATGTATGACTTCGAAGTAGAGGAGACCCTCTATTTGGCGTTTGACCTGCTGGGGGTATTGTGCCATACGGGGCTCCCTGGCCTCGAAGTGCCCGTTGACCTAGCTGGCGACCACCTGAGAGTCACTGAAGACCCGTAGCCGGAGTGCTCCGAGGTGCCTGGCCATGCGGATCCTGGATAGGAGTGTTTCATACTTTTCCCCATTGTTGGAGGCGGCGAAACAAAACCTAAGGGCGTACTGAAATTCTAGACCCTCCGGGGAGGTAAGAACTAAGCCTGCCCCGCTTCCGGTAACGCAAGAAGATCCATCTACATAGAGCTCCCATGGGGGCTCATCTGCCAATGGGGGATCCTTCTCCGTGGGAAGGGTGCATTCCGCCACGAAGTCCGCTAGCGCTTGTGCTTTGATGGCCGTCCTTGGATGGTAGCTAATATCGAATTCCCCGAGCTCAATGGCCCACTTGATGAGCCTTCTTGAAGCCTCTGGTCGCTGAAGAATGAGCTTCAGCAGCTGGTCAGTTAATACCGTGATCGGATGGGCCTGGAAATAAGGCCTGAGCTTCCGAGCAGCCGTTGCGAGGGCCAGAGCAAGGCTTTCTGCTCGAGGATATCTTCTTTTAGATTCTTGGAGCACCCTCCTTATGTAATAAACAGGATGCTGCGCCACTGCCTCCTCTCTGATCAATACCGTGTGTTGGATCGAAATGGCAGATTTACAGTCCTAGAGGGGGGGTGAATAGGACTTTCTAACTTTTCATAATTCTTCTGAAAAACGCAACACTAAGTAGATGTGTTAGTACTTGGTGTGGTGTGTGTGATTCAAGTGTGAACTTGGCGGAAAACAATCACACAAAAATTGCACACGAGATTTATCTTGGTTCAGCCCTTCCCACATGGAAGTCCTACATCTAGTCCTCAAGCCAACCACTTGAGATTTCACTAAACTACCAATCAACTTGGCCTTCTCTCACCCTTGAGAGGAAATTACAACACCCACTTGCTCCAAAGCAAGTCTTCCCTAAATAGGGGTAAACAAGACTACCTTATACCAAAGGCCTTCCCTTCACAAGAGGGGCAATGCATAATCAAACTTCTGCAGAAATTGCAATAGAAATGAAGGAAGAAACTCTTCTGTGTTTGCCTCAAGAATGAGCACAGAACACACACTTTCCAACAGGATTGAAAGATAAGGAGTTCAATCTAAATCCTAGCTGAAGCTACTTGGGTGGACTTTGAAGTAAAAGCAATTACAGTTGCCACCCAAAAGATAGATCTTCAGAACAGGAATTTCTAAAGAGATTCTCTCAAATAAGAACTTGAGCAGGAAGGCTTTGAGAGAGCTTGAAGAACGCAAGATGAGCTTTCAGGGAATTGTGTTGAACGCTATGCCTTGTTGTCTTTTTTCTTTAAGAGCTTTCTTCATCTTTTTATAGTCTTCAAAAAACTAGCCGTTTGGAGAAGATAGCCGTTGGAGTAAGATGGCTGTTGTGTTCTTAGCCGTTTGGAGATAGTCTTGGGGATCCTTTGGATCTTGAAAGTTTTTATCCGAAGGGCCATGAATTTTGTCTCTTTCCAAGGTCTTCAGAAAATAGGAGCAGTTGTCATAGCTACAAGGTAAGCTATTTACAGTCTTGAGCTGAGCAACCCATGCCAAACATGTGCTCCAATAAATGCCTGTTTGCTAAGGACAAGACAAAGACAAAAGCATCTCCATACCTTTGTGGTAGGTGGGTCAGTGGAGTACAACAAACAGTATGGAACCTAGTATTCTTAGTCATTTCAGAAAATAAAGTAGACAGACAAACAGGTAAAGTATGGGTCTGTCAGTGGTAGGTGAGGTGGTCAGAAGCCATGCGTCTGAAACTTACATAAATGCTTTGTGTCTCTTAGAAGATATAGACCGAGGCAAAGGACAATAAGATTGTAAGACTAGAAATAAATTGCAAAGAATGTTTTGCATAATTTCGAATCTACTGAATTTCGTCAGAAGAAATATATTAAAATAATGATCATGAAATTTGTGACTTGATTTCATTCTTAAGAAGTTTAAGATTCAACAAAGAACTAATAGAAATATTTCCTGACAGATAGAACTGAAAAAGGTACAAGTGCACAACTAACAGTGTAGTCGAATGCAGTAGAATAAGTAGTTTGACTGAAGAAGAAAGCAAGATTCGACTACAGTAGGAACTCTGTAAATCGGCTACAATAGAGCAACCATCAGTCGAATGTAGTGTAAGACTATGAGTCGAGGTGGTGAGTCGAATGATGTTTAACTGTGAGTTGAAGTCATGAGTCGAATACAGTGTAAAAGACATTCGACTGTATGAGTCGAATATAGTGTAAAAGACATCGACTGTATGAGTCGAAGTCATGAGTCGAATATAGTGTAAAAGACATTCGACTGTATGAGTCGAATACAGTGTAAAAGACATTCGACTGTATGAGTCGAAGTCATGAGTCGAATACAGTGTAACGTTGCGGACTTAGAAAGATTTTCAAGACTTGTGACTGAGCTTCTGAATGAGTCGAATACATCAGACGAATTCAGTAGGCTATAGAATTTTGGGCATTGAATCTGTCTAGAAATTTTTGTGATATATCTATATTATGGAAAATATATTTAAAGATTTGTCATAGCAAAATCATTATTAATTAGAGACTTAGGGGTAGTTGCTCAACAATTCTCCCCCTTTTTGTTAATGACAAAAAATCTTTAAATTGTAGCTGATAGCCTGATATATCATATAAATTTCTGCTATATTTTGAGATGGCTAAAAGAAAGTCTGAATAGCTACCTATTCTTTTCTTCCCCTTTGTGGCATTAACATAAAGGATAGCAATCAGACAATGTAAAAAAAAAGGATAAAGAGTAGTAAATTCATTCATTCAAAAAAAAGTGTCTGAAGCAAACATTGAAGCAAATTAAAAAAAAGAGATAAACAACACAATGTTTTTAAGTTCTTGTAGAGCTGGGGAGATAGAGAGCAGAGGGAATCTTAGCCAGGAATGGCTCAATAAGGTTCCAAAGCTTCAGCTCATTGGTGGGGAAAATGTGGTCAAACTTTGAAGAGTCCACATTGTAGGTTGGACCGGTGAAAGGCAATTTCTTCAGAGACTTGATGTGGCGCCGTCTGTAAAAAGTGCGCTTGAGGTTAGCCTTTTCTGGATCCATGACATATTTGATCTGAAGGGGAGTGAACTTCTTAGTAACTGCCAGTGAGAGGAACTCATGGGGAGTGATGTTCCAGTGGAGACCAATCGAGAGAGCTGCATCCTTGGCCTGATAGTAGTACAAATATCTGTGTGCCCATTTGAGGCCTATGTGCTTTCTCAGGTCTAGGAGGCTCTTGGAATGATACTCATTGAGAGTGAGTTTCATTTTCTGGCACTGAGCATGATGATCTGGATAAGCTTTCTCCCATTGATCAGGAGTGAACCGTTCAGACTCAGCAAAGCTTAATTAGAGATCAAGAAGGTTCTTCTGAAATTTGGGTTTGTGAAGAAGGATGAACCTCTGAAAACTGAGCTTGGACTTGTACTTGATCTTGAACCTTGTAGAAATCCAGAGGAATCTGTTATAGAGGGTATCAGCAAAGGGGCCTCTATAGAAAACAGCTCCTACAAGGGGTGGATGGAGATCAGGTAGCAAGGCTGCTGTCATTGAAGGAACCACTTGCCTTTGACCTCTGATAAGCATATCATATTGGCCTCTTGAGACATCATGCAGACCAAGGTTGAACCTCTCAAAATTGAAGACTTTCATGGCAGTATATTTGGCCTGAGAATCTCTAAGAAGAGTGGCAAAGAGGTCATGAAACTGGAGGGAGATATGTGTATATATTTTGAGGTGGTGGTTCCGGGATTGGGCTTCCTGAAATCTCATGGCTTCCTCAGGGTAGAGATCAATAAAATCTTGAGGAGTTAGATAGTGACTCTTCTGAGAAACAAATTGAAGTTCAGAGATGGAAACCTGAGAAGTTTTGATTAAGGTTGGAAGCCAGTGTTCAAAAGTGAAACCTGGCATGTTATGGATTTCAAGAAAGGCTCTAATTTGAAGGTATTATCTGAATAGAGCCATGAACTGAGGAGCATGGTAGACAAAGGCATACCAAAATGGAGGAAGAAGTAAAGCTGCTTTGTCTCCCAATTTAGGACCACAGGAAGCTGGTCGTTGGAGGCTGGGAACCATGTCAATTATTTCCAAATGGGTTTTCTGAGAACCCGGTTTGGGAACAATTGACAGAGATGAATAAAACTATGGAGGTTGGGTGGACAGGGTTATTGCTACCTCCTTAAGTGGCTTGGGTTGGTATTGCAAGGGGTAGATGGAGAATTGGATATCCTTCAAGCATGGATCTACTGGGATGCTTGGGTGTACCTCAGGAACTGAGGTAGAGGGAGCAGTGGATGATGGTGCTGCAGGAGTAACTTCTGGAGGATTAACAACTGGAGGGGCAGGTGAGCTAGGCTTGGAAGATGGAGAAGGAAGGATAGGATTGCCATTCTTGATCAGCCTTCTCTTTACTTTTATCTTGAAGGTGTGGACCTCAAGAGAGGCTTCAAGGGGTCTCTTGCCTAGGGACACCTCTTCTTCTATTGCTGCTACTGTTGGCTGCTGATCAGCCACAGACTCTTGCTGCTGCTGCTGCTCTTCAGGGGGTTGATAAACCACCACTGCTAACTGAGGCTCAGAGACTTGCTGTTGCTGGTGTAGGGACTGCTGGATTTCATCAGACATGTGCTGCTGGTCAGCCTAGATTTCTTGATCCTTTTCTACTGTTTGCTCAAGCTCTTGATTTTCAGGAAGTTTTTCTTGGGTTTGATCTTGATGCTACGGCTCTTGAGCAGAAGGTACTTCTTCTTGCTGCTGAGAGAAAGCTGGCCCTGCTAGCCTGGGAGTGCCTTGCTGGCACACAAACTGAAGCAAAAGATCTTTAATCTGCTTCACCTCATCAGCCAAACTGTTAAACTTGACATCTATTATGTTAACTTGCATATGGAGGACTGAAAGATTCTCTTGCTGGGTTCTGACAAGCTCTAGAATGGTGCTAAGACTGCTGCTACTCTCCCCCTGAGACCTTGGCCGGGTCTCAAACTGAGATGGGGAGTAGGAGGGCTCTCTCTCTTCAAAAATATGTTTCCATTGGAGAAACATGAACTTCTTCAGATAAAATCCCTTTACCTCTGAGATCTCTTAAGACTTCATGAACAGTCTCAGAGGGAGCATCTTGCTCAGGAAGAGAGGAGGAGGCAGGAAGCTGAGCATCTTCAGATGGTGCTTTAGTAGGGATAACCGATTGGGCAACTTGCTCTAAAATGGGTTCAGGAGGCTGAACAAAAACATTTGGGATGGCTGGAACTGCTGGGGCTTCAATTTGAATAGTTGAAGCAGGAATATTTTGGGTGAGCAAAGAGACTAGGGGCTCATCTGGATAAACTTCATGCTCACACTCCGGGACTGAGTCCTTATACCATAAGTTCTGCTTCTTTCCAACCAAGGAGTAGTGACTCCTTCTGAGAGTAATGAGCCCAATCTTCTCCTTGGTGCTCATAGGCACATCTCCAGACAGATCCACAGAGATCTTCTTAAAAATCATGGTAAGCAAGGATCCATAAGGGAGAGATTCTTGTAAGTCTTTTGCTGCTATCATTCTGTCCAAGATAATTGCTGGGAGGTTGACTTTATGCCTCTGAATGGCCCAAAAGAGAAGGTTCCCATCTCTAGCTGTGATTGAGGAATGGGTTCCTGCTCTAGGGGTAATGATATTGGATATGATGGAGTGGATTAGCCTCTTCTCTGCTGATAGTTCATTTACTTGCAAACCTCTTTTGCACAAAGTCCCCAGACTCCCAATAATCCCCAACTTTTGCTTTTCTAAGGGGATAAACTCACTAAGGCAGTGGCCGGAGTTGGGACAATCCAAAAGCTCCACTAGATATTCTTCAGAGATAGTGATTTTGGTTCGTTTAACATAGCCCTCTACAGTGTTACCAGTCGAAACTTTCAGGGAAGCATAAAATGACACGACTGCACTGGCCACAAACGGTTCAGAAATCTGACAAAGCTTGGTCCATCCCATTGTAGTGAGGGTCTCTTCTACCCAAGCTAGGTTTCCACTCAGGTGGGAGAACTCAACAGACTTTCCAGAACAGATGGGGATCTTGGCTAGTCTCTGGAGTTGGTCAGAGTTGAGTTGGACGGAAACTTGAGCCTTAGGAGATGCCATCTAGACAATAGACGAAAGAGAGACTTAGAAAACCTTCAAAGGAGGAGAAGATATACTCGAAATAAGGTAAAGAACTACCTTCTTCTCGAGAGGATGAGGTTTCGCAGAGGGCTTCTGGAGGTCCTTCGCCAGAGAGCAGGAAGGCGCGAAGAACGGATGAGAACAGAGGAGTCGAATAAAGATTTCAAACGGGTGCTTTCTAAAGGGGTGAAAGAGTTGTTTATATAAAAGTTGGAGGAAAACCGTCCCATCATCTCAGGCTGAACGGACGCGATGGAAGGATGTGATCGTTAAGTCATGAAGAGACGCGCCTTAATTAGTTGTCAGTTACGGAATTTAAATATTGAGCGGCGTTTCATAGAAACTTAAGTGAGTCGACTGCCTTAACTCTACATGAGTCGAATGCCTCGACTCTTCATGAGTCGAAGCATAAGTTGAAGGACTGGGACTTAGAAATTTTTCAGGATATTATTATTATTATTATTATTATTTTTTTTTTTTACAGACAATACACACAAGCATTTTTAAGCATGATAATTTTGTCAAATTTAATCAGGATTGCACATACCTATTTCTCTTCTAATAGATGTAAATCTATCTTCAGGTAGGGGCTTATTAAAAATATCTGCTAATTGATTTTCTGTGGAAACAAATTCAAGAGAGATATTGCCATTACTTACATGGTCCCTGATGAAGTGATGTCTAACCTCAATGTGCTTTGTTCTTGAGTGCTGGATTGGATTTTTGGTCAAATTGATTGCACTTGTATTATCACAAAGCATTGGGATTTCTTGAAGCTGATGACCATAGTCTTCCAATTGATGCTTGATCCATAACAGTTGAGTACAACAACTTCCAGCTACAATGTATTCAGCTTCTGTAGTGGATAAAGCTACTGAATTTTGTTTTCTGGAAGACCAAGATATTAAACATCCTGCAAGAATTTGACATGTACCACTGGTGCTTTTTCTATCTAATTTGCATCAAGCATAGTCAGCATCACTAGAACCAATTAACTTGAATTCTGAGCATCTGGGATACCATAGACCTAGATGACTTGAATTTATAAGATATCTAAAAATTCTTTTAACAGCATGAACATGAGATTCTCTAGGATCAGCTTGGAATCTCGCACATAAACAAACACTGAACATTATGTCTGGTCTACTTGCAGTAAGATAGAGCAGTGATCCTATCATTCCTCTATAGATCTTTTGATCTACCTTTTTACCAAGAAGATCACTATCTAGCTTAATGCCTGAGCTCATAGGTGTACCTACAGGCTTACATTTGTCAAAGCCATATTTGATAAGCAAATCTGATATGTATTTGGTTTGACAGATGTGAGTCTCTTCTTTAGTTTGCTTAATTTGTAAGCCAAGAAAGTAATTCAGTTCACCCATCATGCTCATTTCAAATTCACTTTGCATTAAATTTTCAAAGAATTTGCAGAGTGATTCATTAGTAGAACCAAAGATAATATCATCAATATAGATTTGTACAATTAGGATTCCATTTGAAAATTTCTTTATGAATAAAGTACTATCTACTTTTCCTCTTACAAAATCATGTGATATAAGATAAGCACTTAGTCTTTCATACCAAGCTCTTGGAGCTTGCTTCAAGCCATATAGTGCTTTCTTTAAACGGAAAACATGATTAGATTTTTAGTATCTTCAAATCCAGGTGGTTGCTCAACATACACTTCTTCTTTTATAAAACCATTCAGAAAAGCACTTTTAACATCCATTTGAAATAGGTTAATATTAAGAGAGCAAGCATATGCTAATAAAATTCTGATTGCCTCTAATCGAGCAACTGGAGCATAGGTTTCATCAAAGTCTATGCCTTCCTCTTGGGAGTATCCTTGAGCAACAAGTCTAGCCTTATTCCTGGTAATTACCCCTGATTCATCCATTCTGTTTCTGAAAACCCATCTGGTTCCAATAACTGGATGGTCAGTAGGTCTAGGCACAAGGGTCCAAACTTCACTGCGTTGGAACTGATTAAGTTCCTCTTGCATAGCAAGGATCTAAGATTCATCACCCAGTGCATCATTGATTGTCTTAGGCTCAATCTGTGAAACTAATGCAGAGAAATCACTTGGAATTTGCATACCTCTTGTTCTTACTCTATCTTGAGGATAACCTATGATATTCTCTCTAGGATGATCCCTGTGGTACCTTAATTCTGTAGGTAGTCCTTCTTGTGTTTCTTCTTGTTGTTGGAGATCTTCTAGTGGGGGATCTTCTGATTCTTCATATTTGTTTGTTCTCCTTCAAGAGAAGTCTTTTCAAGATCCCTGCAAAGATCATCAACACAATCTTCTTCTTCTTCTATCCTTTTGATAGAAGGGTTAGTTTCATCAAATAAAACATGTACAGTTTGTTCTATATTTAGTGTTCTTCTATTAAACACTTTATATCCTCTAGGTTTTGAGATATACCCTAACAGAAAACCTTCATCACTTTTAGCATCTAATTTTCCTAAGTTGTTTTTACCATTATTTAAGATAAAACACTTACAACCAAAAGGTCGAAGATGACTGATGTTGGGCTTCTTATCCTTGTATAATTCATAAGGAGTCTTCTTCAGGATGGGTCTGATCATGCATCTGTTGATAATGTAGCAAGCTGTATTTACTGCTTCTGCCCAGAAATACTTTGGTAGATTATACTCATTTAGCATAGTTCTGGCCATATCTAGCAATGTTCTGTTCTTCCTTTCTGCTACACCATTTTGTTGAGGTGTTCTGGGAGCTGAGAAATTGTGTTCAATTCCATTTTCTTCACAAAATTCCAGAACTCTTCATTTTTGAATTCTCCTCCATGATCAGACCTGATACTGATAATCTGAAAATTTTGATTCTTTTGAACAATTTTGCTGAATTTCAGAAAGGCTTGAAAAGCTTCAGATTTGGCTTCTAGAAAAGACACCCAAGTATATCTTGAGTAATCATCAACTAATACATAGCCATAGATCTTTCCTCCAAGACTGACTGTCCTTATAGGTCCAAATAAATCCATGTGAATCAATTCCAGGGGCTTGGAAGTTGTAACAATTGTCTTGGACTGAAATAAGGTTTTTGTCTGTTTTCCTTTTGCACATGCTGAGCAAATTCTAGACTTTTTTATTTTTATCTTGGGAAGACCCTCAACCAGATCATGCTTTAGTAATTTCTTGATCACTGAAGTGCTTGCATGACCAAGTCTTCTGTGCCACAAATCAGATTCTTCACTTTTGGTAGTTGCCAAGCAAAGGTTTACTTCTTTTAATTTTGCTAGTTGCAATGTGTATAAATTCTTTATTCTTTGTGCCTCAAAGACCTTTTTGTTGTTCTTCAGAATTACACACTTATCATTCTGAAAACTTACTAGATGACCTTTATCACATAACTGACTAATACTGATCAGGTTGTGCTTGAGACCTTCTACATACATGACATCTTCAATTAAATCCTTTTCTTTAGTACCAATAGTTCCACAACCTAGCACTTTTCCTTTTCCATTGTCACCATAAGTAACTTGACCAGATTCTTCTCTAAAACTTGTAAATAGCTTCCTATCAACTGTCATATGCCTTGAGCATCCACTATCCAAATACCATTTGGATGCCCTCAGCCGACCCTGCAAACAAAGCTAAGTTTTATCTTTTGGTACCCAAACTTTCTTGGGTCCTTGATGGTTAGTTTTAGGAATCCATCTTAAGTTTCTAGTAGTGCATGCGCTAACTGTGTGACCTAGTTGGTTGCAATGTGTATAGCATAAATCAAAAGGATTTTTCTTGTGTATATTTCTATTATATTTTTATTTTTGTTTATAAGCATGTTGATGTACTCTTTTGGTATTCTTTATATCATCCTTTGTTACAAACTTAGGAGTTGGATATACTTTAGGATGAATAATATGTTCTTCATTTTGTAGGGGTGTGTATCCTACTCCATGTTTCCTTTTTCCTTTTCTGACACCTTTCAGATCTACAAATAATGAAGTTTTGCAATGAGTTATTTTATCTAAAGTGGCTCTTAGCTAACTATTTTCTTCTTGCAATTTCTCTTCATTCTTCAGTTCTTTTAGATTTGATTCTAATTCTAATATTTTGTTATTCTTATTTTTCAAATCTTCACACAAAAGTTCATTAGCTCTTTTAGTTTCAGTTGAATTTTTCATTAACCTTTCAGCCTCATTTTTAAGAAAGGTATTGCTCTTTTCTTGATTTAACAAATTTAGCTTGATTATTTTTATTTGCTTTACAACAGACTTATATTTTTTATAAAGTTCATTGAAGGCATCCTCTAGACTATCTGAATCAGATTCTGAGCAGGAAGTAAAAGATGTTTCAGAATTTACCTGTTCTAGTCCTACCATGAGGGCTAGATTTGCCTTTTCTTCTTCTTCAGATTCTGAGCTGGAGGAGTCTGAGCTGGTAGCATCTTCATTATCCCATGTTGCTACCATAGCTTTCTTCTTGAACTTTTTGAATCTCTTTTCTTTGCCCTTCTTCTTTTCTGACTTTTCTGCTTGGTCCTTCTTTTTGAGTCTGGGACACTCGGATTTGTAATGTCCCGGCTGATTGCATTCATAACATGTAGGTTTTTTCTTCTTGTCTTTCTTAAAGAATTTTCTTGACCCAAATTTCTTCTTCTTAGCCAAGATTCTTTGAAGCTTCCTGGAGAGCATAGCCTCATCATCACTGTCATCTGACTTTTCTTTGGAGTCTTCAGATGAAGAGGAATCTGTAATCTTTAAGGCATTTGAAATTTTCTATTTCGAAGAATTTTCAGAGAATCTTTCCATGTTTATTTTATGTGCCATGAGGGATCCTATTAACTTATCAATAGTTAATTGTGTCAAATCATGTGCTTCCTCTATGGCTGTGACTTTAGGTGTCCAAACATTTGTTAGAGATCTTAATATTTTTCTAACAGTTTCTTCGTTTGTCAGATTTTTTCCTAAAGAACTTAAACCTACAATTATATTAGAAAATCTATTGTACATTTGAGTGATATTCTCATTTGGAAGCATTTTGAATTGTTCATACTGAGATACAAGTATGTCTATTCTAGTTTGCTTAACTCTATCTGTACCTTCATATGTAACTTGTAGCTTATCCCACATTTCTTTTGCTGTTTTACAGGCTGATAATCTAGTAAACTCTTTTTTAGATAAAGCACAACATAGATAATTTTTGGCTTTGTAATTTAAAGACATATTTCTTTTGTCAGCAATAGAAAGAGCACCAGAAGAGGATTCTGCAAGAACTTGAAAATCACCTTGTTCTATTACCTGCCAGAGGTCGAAGTCAGTACCTCTGATGAAGCACTCCATCCTCATCTTCCAATATTGATAATCTTCACCATCAAAGAATGGTGGCCTTGTAACTGATTGGCTTTCATAGTTGTGAGCTTCAGATGCCATTTCTTCTCAAATCGTTTTGGGATTCTTCTGAGAAGACCCGCTCTGATACCACTTGTTGGATCGAAATGGCAGATTTACAGTCCTAGAGGGGGGTGAATAGGACTTTCTAACTTTTCAAAATTCTTCTGAAAAACACAACACTAAGTAGTTGTGTTAGTACTTGGTGTGGTGTGTGTGATTCAAGTGTGAACTTGGCGGAAAACAATCACACAAAAATTGCACACGAGATTTATCCTGGTTCGGCCCTTCCCACATGGAAGTCCTACATCCAGTCCTCAAGCCAACCACTTGAGATTTCACTAAACTACCAATAACTTGGCCTTCTCTCACCCTTGAGAGGAAATTACAACACCCACTTGCTCCAAAGAAAGTCTTCCCTAAATAGGGGTAAACAAGACTACCTTATACCAAAGGCCTTCCCTTCATAAGAGGGGCAATGCAGAATCAAACTTCTGCAGAAATTGCAACATAAATGAAGGAAGAAACTCTTGTGTGTTTGCCTCAAGAATGAGCACAGAACACACACTTTCCAACAGGATTGAAAGATAAGGAGTTCACTCTAAATCCTAGCTAAAGCTACTTGGGTGGACTTTGAAGTAAAAGCAATTACAGTTGCCACCCAAAAGACAAATCTTCAGAACAGGAATTTCTGAAGAGATTCTCTCAAATAAGAACTTGAGCAGGAAGGCTTTGAGAGAGCTTGAAGAACGCAAGATGAGCTTTCAGGGAATTGTGTTGAACGCTATGCCTTGTTGTCTTTTTTCTTCAAGAGCTTTCTTCATCTTTTTATAGTCTTCAAAAAACTAGCCGTTTGGAGAAGATAGCCGTCGAAGTAAGATGGCTGTTGTGTTCTTAGCCGTTTGGAGATAGTCTTGGGGATCCTTTGGATCTTAGAAGTTTTTATCCGAAGGGCCATGAATTTTGTCTCTTTCCAAGGTCTTCAGAAAATAGGAGTAGTTGTCATAGCTACAAGGTAAGCTATTTACAGTCTTGAGCTGAGCAACCCATGCCAAACATGTGCTCCAATAAATGCCTGTTTGCTAAGGACAAGACAAAAACAAAAGCATCTCCATACCTTTGTGGTAGGTGGGTCAGTGGAGTACAACAAGCAGTATGGAACCTAGTATTCTTAGTCATTTCAAAAAATAAAGTAGATAGACAAACATGTAAAGTATGGGTCTGTCAGTGGTAGGTGAGATGGTCAGAAGCCATGCGTCTGAAACTTACATAAATGCTTTGTGTCTCTTAGAAGATATAGACTGAGGCAAAGGACATTAAGATTGTAAGACTAGAAATAAATTGCAAAGAATGTTTTGCATAATTTCGAATCTACTGAATTTCGTTAGAAGAAATATATTAAAATAATGATCATGAAATTTGTCACTTGATTTCATTCTTAAGAAGTTTAAGATTCAACAAAGAACTAATAGAAATATTTCCTGACAGATAGAACTGACAAAGGTACAAGTGCACAACTAACAGTGTAGTCGAATGCAGTAGAATAGGTAATTTGACTGAAGAAGAAAGCAAGATTCGACTACAGTAGGAACTATGTAAATCGGCTACAATAGAGCAACCATCAGTCGAATGTAGTGTAAGACTATGAGTCGAGGTGGTGAGTCGAATGATGTTTAACTGTGAGTTGAAGTCATGAGTCGAATACAGTGTAAAAGACATTCGACTGTATGAGTCGAATACAGTGTAAAAGACATTTGACTGTATGAGTCGAAGTCATGAGTCGAATACAGTGTAAAAGACATTCGACTGTATGAGTCGAATACAGTGTAAAAGACATTCGACTGTATGAGTCGAAGTCATGAGTCGAATACAGTGTAACGTTGCGGACTTAGAAAGATTTTCAAGACTTGTGATTGAGCTTCTGAATGAGTCGAATACATCAGTCGAATTCAGTAGGCTATAGAATTTTGGGCATTGAATCTGTCTAGAAATTTTTGTGATATATCTATATTATGGAAAATATATTTAAAGATTTGTCATAGCAAAATCATTATTAATTAGAGACTTAGGGGTAGTTGCTCAACACCGTGCTGATGGAATGTTCGGTGATTGATAGGTACACGAACAGAGGTTCTCCGAGCACAGGTTTTGAGAGAACAGGTGGAGCAGCCAGATATGCTTTTAGCTCGGTGAAGGTTGCCTCACAATCCTCGGTCCACCGTACTTGCCCCCTTTGCGGTGAGGCTCCTTGGGGACTCGCAGCAATTTGAAGAAGTTAAAACTCCTCTCTACTGCTAGGGACATGAAGCGGTTGAGTGCCGCGAGGCGTCCAGTGAGCTGCTGGACGTCGCACACGGTCTTGGGGCTGCTCATCTCCAATATGGCCCGAATCTTCTCAGAATTGGCCTCTATTCCTCTGTTAGATACGAGGAAACCGAGGAACTTTCCCGAGCGTACTCCGAACACACATTTTGCGGGATTGAGCTTCATGTTATACCTTTGTAGGGTTGCAAAAGTTTCTTGAAAGTCGGTGATGTGGTCGACTCTCGGGAGCATTTTGACTAGCATGTCATCGACGTAGATCTCCATATTGCACCCAATCTGCTGATCGAACATCTTATTTACCAGCCGCTGGTATGTTGCGCCACCATTCTTCAGACCAAACGACATCTTGGTAAAACAGTAAAGGCCGAGGTCGGTGACGAACGTTGTGGCATCCTGGTCCGGGGGATGCATGCTGATCTGGTGGTAACTAGAATAGGCATCCAGGAAGCTAAGGAGCTCATGTCCGGATGTGGCGTCCACCAGCTGGTCGATGTGCGGCAGGGGGAAGTTGTCCCTGAGCGTAGCCTTGTTAATATCTTTATAATCCACGCACACTCGCCATTTGCCATTGGCCTTGCGTACGAGGACTACGTTAGAGATCCATCTTGGATATTGAGCTTCCTAGAGAAGCCCAACAGCTTGGCTTTTGACGACGTGATCCCAAATCACGGTCTGCCGTTCGTGATTGACAGGTCGTCTTCTCTATTGGACCGGTGGTATTTTTTGGTCCAGGCGAAGGCGATGCATCATCACCTATGGAGGGATGCCGGGCAGCTCATCGTCTGACCACACGAACACGTCCGTATTGGCCAGCAAAAAAGCCTTGTAGCATTGTTGTTCGGCTTCTGGAAGCAATGCGCCAATATAAAGGACGTGCTCGGGGTCATCGCCCACCCGCACAGGAAGCAGGTCCTCGGTAGGAGTTACTTGGCTGGTGGAATGTTGGTCAGCTGGTGTGGGTATAATTTCTGGGTCTGCGATGGGCTGTTTGTCTCTCAAGGAGAGGACATAGCACTGTCGAGACTCTCGTTGACTTCCGAGCACCTCGCCAATGCCACACGGAGTGGGGAACTTTATCTTCTGATGGAGAGATGAGGGTACTGCCTTGATCCGGCCAATTAGGCCCCTATCGAGGATGACGTTGTACCTTGGCATGCTTCGAATGACCAAGAAATCCACCATCTTGGTCACGCTTTTTGGTGTTGTCCCAAGGGTGATTGGGAGGAGGGCTCGTCCCATGGGTTGAACTGAGACCCCAGAGAAGTCAAACAGAGGTGATTCTACTGGGGTGAGCTGGTCGGTCTTCAATCCCATCATCAAGAAGCAATCGTAAGCCAACACGTCAGGGGCGCTTCCATTATCCACCAAGATCCGACGCACAGTACAGTGATTGATGGTGGCCAAAACGACCAGTGCATCAGTATGCGGAGTTGAAACTCCTACAAGATCGTTGTCTGAGAAGGTTATTGCCTGCTTGGACGGTGTGCGTGTAGGGCTGGGGGGATAAGGGCTTGGTCGAGGCATTGGGGGCCTCTCAACCAAGTGCACCCGCCGAGCGTAGTTGCGTCGGCTTTATCTGCTTTCTCCTTCTGCGCTGAAACCACCCGCGATCACATTGATCTCCTGCCCATTTGGCTCGTTGTTAATGGGCTACTTGGGGGTTCGCTCTCGGCGTCTTGGGTGATCTTCATTGCGGCACACGTACCGTCTGAGATAGTCGCGCTTGATCAGGGATTCGATCTCATCCTTGAGTTGGCGGCATTCAGAGGTGTCGTGGCCATGGTCGCGATGGAAGCAACAATACTTATCCTGGTTATGCCTGCGAGGATCAGAGTGCATCCTGGGTGGCCACCGAACATACTGCTCGTCCTGGATTTTGGCCAGGATCTGTTCGGGTGCCACCGTGAGGGGAGTGTATTCGGTGAAGGGTCGTGGACGGCGCGGCGAGTCCCCGTTGCATCATCCCCTCTTTCGATCTCGGTCGGAACCGTAGTCGAAAGACCTCTTCTTCTCTGATTGGTCGCCCTGCTCTGCTCAGCCGGCGGCCAAGCTCTCCTCGCATGCAGCATGACGTTGAGCAGTGGAGAGTAGTTCAGCGAGGGTTGACGGTTGTTGTACCCCGAGCGTCCTTTGAAGGATGTCGTCGCGAGTGCCTTGGATGAGGGCACTTATGGCTAGAGGGATGTCGAGGCGCGGGATGTGAAGCGCTTCAGTCTGGAATCGCTTGATGTAATCCCAGAGTGCTTCGCCCTTCTTCTGCCGAACAGACAGAAGAGAAGCCGCTTGTAATCACAGGGATTGTGCTTCCCCTCGACACACGAACATATACTAAAACTAGTAGTGTGGAAATATATATGTGATCGCCACCTAGTAAGCTGCCTGAATAAGAGACTGATGGCTAGCTAAACTAGGAATAGGAAAAGAGATGGACGGAGAAATACTTGGTGTCGCGGTCGTCGTGGACGCCGCGATAGACTGATATCGTGTCAGCCTACACTGACACGTCTCATGTCGCGTCACCCTCCGCCGCTGCGATCTCTGAATGCGGGAGAGGTTGGGTATGGACCTTCTTCTCGTCCTCCAGCCGGCTAGAGAACAAGAGCTTGTCGTAGATTTCACTTGTTTCCATGCCAATCAAAGAAAAACCACAAAGAAAACACCCTATTAGAATATGTTAAGTATAGTATCTATTCTAAAAAATGAAGGGAAATGGGGAATCATGGTGGGAACGCACCTGGGGTGGTTTTAAACCCCTGTGGGTGTGGGAAAAATGTGGGTTGATGGTGAATGTGCTCTATCTAAAAAATAACATAAAAATGCATGAAGAGAGAAAAGAAGAAGAAGGTAAGCCCCATTAGGGCGACTTCCTGGCGTGGATGCAGTCCCGATGGTGGGCAATAGCTTCAGGAGGATGCTGGAGTCGCCCTCTTCACGTCCCGAGCTCCATTGATGATGAAAAGAATAAGCTTTGTGGAGTGGAATGTGAAGAAAAATGAAGGAAATGGGTGGCTGCGAGGCTAAGTATGGGTGAGAGGAAATTTCGGCAGCCCTTCGGGGTGGTAATGAGGCTCTCTCCGTCCTTGACATGGTGCCTTTCTTTTATAGAGCCATGAGAGAGAAATGGGAGATATTATCTCTTAAAAATGGTCCAAAATTCGGAATGGGAGATAATGACCCTTTAAAACTGCAAGGGAGAGTCCAAGGGATCCTCACAAGAGTCCCTAAGGCCGAAATCCCGCCCCAAGGGGTGGAGATATTCCCTAGGGATAAAGCTAGATCAATAGGAAGATAAATAGGAGGTTGTTGCGGAGTCTGGTGCGCTCAGGCGATGTCGCGGCGTATCGTAGGGACGCAACTAAAGACGCGATGGGGTGGAGCGTCGTGACAGTAGGCCCACGTGCATGGATATCATGCATGGGCAGTCGCGGCGTCCAGGGCCGTCGCGACTAGAGTCGTGGCGCTACGTTATGTCGCGACTAGGAAATCGAATTATTTTGGATTTTATCAGCCAATCACACAACAGATAAAAGTTATAATTGCACACGGACTCTCCAAAACAATAATGGGCGGGATTTCAAGGCAATTCTAAATGGTTAATGGGCTCAATCAAGGCTAGTGATGGGCTCAAGGTGAGTGACCAACTAGGGGCTAACTAGGATAACATGAAATGTGGTTCAACCTATTAGTCGGAATCGGGTGTCTACAGATTGCCCCTCCTTGGCTTCCTCTTTGCAGGGTAGCTAAGCGGAAGTGGAGTGAAGATGTCATGAAGTGACGGCGAAGCAGAAATGACGCGGAGTGGACTGAAAAGTGGGAGTCAAGGTAAAGAGACACCCGGTCAAACTAACAGGCAACTGGAATCTTCGTGAAATTCCCGAGTCAGCTGCTCGAGTAGGATGCCAAGAAGAACAAGTCTTGACGAGAAGGAGAAAAGAGGAGGACGATCAACCCCTCGATTGAAGGGTACCCTAGCCGATTGGCCTGTAGGTTTCGCCTTGGAGGGACATATGCGTGCCAGGCAGGTAACTCATGACTCTGTCCTGGGAGCGGTTCGCAACCAAAATGGATCAAAGGAATAGGATGAAAATTTGATAGAGAATCCAGACAGGAAAATCCTTGTCAAACTGACGGGAATAACTCACTCGGAGGCAAACCTTCCGATTCGGAGTGGAATTGGATTTCTCGTTTGGAAATTGGAGAATGATTAGGCACTCAACAAGGGCTCATCAATAGTCAGGAATGAGTCAGGAAAGCTCAAAATCCTATATGATGCATGCTGGGCTAAAATAAAAGAAATCATCAAAATGAATGCAAAGAAAAGAGAAAATAGAAAATATATTAAGGATAATATTGTTAAGCCAAATAAGAACGGGTCAAGAGACTACCCACAACCGCAGTGCAGGCCTGAATCCATCGTCCCCGTACTTAAACAACTCAACGGTCTATCCAACGATTAACAATGTGCACCTAGATTATCACTGTTTTTGATAAAGGGGAACTCAAATCCCAGAACACATTGAGAACCAGCCGGTCCTTGAAGTGATATAATAGGTAGAATACCATATAATAATGCGAGGAGTGGGGAAAGAAATACAATACCTGACTTACCTGTGGCAAACTCCTTTTTTGTGAAATTTTTTTTTTGCATTTTTGTTGACAAGGAACAAACATAACAAGCTCAAACTAACAACATATATTCACAATTATAAACAAACGAACAAACACACAAGGCATAGACACGAAAATAGACCCTTGGGTAGAGAGGCGACGCTCTACATGACCGCGACCTAGTCGCGGCAGACCGCTCTGCCGCGACAAGGTCGCGTCAGATCGCGGCGTCACGACTAGGACCGAACCCAATAAGACCAGGAAACCGAAGTTTATCCTTATCCTAAAACATCTAGACTAACACTAGGACTCCTAAACCTCTTCTAATGTTATCCTAACACCTAATTTCAGGATTAGAGTAGGAGTGGACCTCTTAAGACTCTATAAATAGGAGGATTTAGGGGCTAATCCCGCAGCTAACCCTCTGCTCCCTCTCTTCTTCAATTTTCTCCCATGTTTCTCCCTCTTTGCCACCATGAAGAGAAACTACTCTGCTTTCCAAGAGGAGATCCCTCCTTACTCCGGTCCAAAGGCTGATAGGGAGTCATATGCTGATCTCCAGCATCTCTCAGACATCCCGGGGCATATTTGCATGCGCCCGGATCTCCAAGTAAGTGCTCTATTCCTCAATTTTTGAACTTTCTGCACTTATGCTCTGTTTTGTTTTGTTCTTCCCTGTTCTTAAACTCTCTCTTCTTCTCCCCTTCAGATTTTGCCTGGTCAGAGGAGGTTCTCCAAGCTACCATGGCTTTCCCCTATGTTGGAATTGCTTCCCCATGCTTCCATTGACCACTTAAAGGAGTGGGGTTTGGTCAATGTTCTGGTTCTCTCTAAGAAGTACGATAAAATCGTACACTTGTGGGATAGCATTACGGCGCTAGCAGAGTTGTGGCATCCGCAGACCCACACGTTTCTCTTCCCGACGTTTGAAGCCACGATTCTTCTAGAGGAGTTGGAGGTGATGCTCGGCCTTCCGCGGTACCAACGGGGTGAGGAACTTGCGGTTTCATATACTGTGGAGCCGATCAACACTTGGAGCATCCTTGCAGAGATCACGACGAGGAAAACAGATTTGCACTCCATGACAAGCGTGATGCATGTCCACCTTCTTCCAATTTCACAATGGATCCTTTCACAATGCAAGCGCAAGACACACAATTATCGGGCCATTGCTAAAGCGGCTGCGATCTGCATATGTGGGGTCATCCTCTTCCCTACGACGGACGGGGCTATATCCTTTGCAAACGTCAGCATCGTGGACTCCCTCTCGGAAGGTATGAGCATTGGACAGGCTGTTTTGGGATTCCTCTATGCCAGTCTATCTTCTGCAGCTATGGGAGGTCCCTTCTTTGGCTCCGTTATCGCCCTCGAGTTGTGGATGGGCGTTCACATTCAATTCCGGGCAATGGAGGAGTTGGCCACGGAGTGCAAGACGATGCTCAACCATCCACTGGCTTTCGTGGGCGGCCCTCTACGCATGAGCACCAAGGCGTGGTGCAAGACGGCGCAGCTGAAAGGACGGAAAGCATGGCACGATTATTTTAAAAAGATGACTGTGGCCGAGTTTGACATGTGCCCCCGCTTCATGCACGGCCGGATGATTCATCTACCTCAGCGCATCGGGCTTGCCTTGAGGCTGCTTGGCAATGAAGCGCTGGTCTCCTACAACCCGGACCGATGCTATCTCCAATGCGGTGCGGCACGAACGGTGGTTCCATTCCTCTCACACTTCTTGCCCATTCAAGAGAGGAAGAGGGGTGATGCACAGGACGAGCGTGATATGCGCAGCGCTGTCGTCCATTGGGAAGGATGCGCAATGAGCGTGGTTCAAACCGAAGTGGAGGAGGATGATGATGTGATCAATGAATACATTGAAGCTTTGAAGAAAATTCAGCCAATGGCAGAGATCATTTGATTTGATTTGCTTTGATTTGTAGGAAAGATGGTAGCTAGGGACGGATTTGTAGCATTTATTTGATTGATAGAAAGGATTAGTGAATGTAATGATTTGAATTGGAATGAACAAAATTGAATTTTCTGTAAGTTCAGATGGCTCGGTTGATGACGCGACACCCTTAGCAACCGCCTTCAATACGCGTCAGGGCGGGTGGTCACGACAAGGTCGCGGTCACCCAAACCGATGAGACTTTGTCGCGGCCCACCGTCTGGACGCGACTCAAACCGATCGATTCAAAACAGCCTGGGCGCCTTCCTTTCTTCTTTCTGGGTTTTCAAAACTCAAACCTTCAAACCTCAAATCTCCCCAACTCCCTTGCGACCTCGTTGCCCTTGTTTGCCCACAATCTCGCTCGAATCAACACTGATTCAGATGGAAGGAGAGAAGAACTCGGGTGAGGGCTCTTTACGGAGGAAATGCCTGGCGGGGCGGCGGAGCTCCCGGTGCCAAACGGAGGCGCCTACAGTTGAGGAGGAGGTGGATGCCATGGAAATGGCGGTGGAAGAAGAAGAAGAAACCCCGATCATGAATGTGGAGGAGGAACGGAAGAAACACGCCAAGGCGATGAAATCGGTAAGTAGATCAACCTTAAACCCTTATATGAGTGTATAGAAAAAATAGACGGAGCCCCTAGAGGGCAAATGTAGGGCAAGAAGCCCAAGAAAAGGAGGATCAAACAAAGGGGGCTCCAGCCGATTGATCCTGGTAACGCGTCAGCCAGACCTGCCGCGATAAGGTGTCGCGGCAGGGCGGGGCGTCGCGACCATGTCGCGGCGACCTGGGTAGACGCGACCTTATCGCAACCTCAGAAGGTGACGTGATATGGTCGCGGTGCCCCGCATTGTCGCGACAAGGTCGCAGTAGCCACGGCTGCCGCGACTTCAACCAAACACAAAAAACTGACTGGTTTAACAAATGGAATATGTTGTAGGGCGAGATGAGGGCCCGGGTATCTTGGGTAGTTGTGCTGGCTGTTTTCTTGGCGTTCCCTCCTTTCCAGAGAGAGAGGGTAGAGGAGATGGGATTTAGCGGGGTTTTTATGATGGAGAGAATGAGGGTGGATTCGGCTCTCACTCAGGCTCTGCGGAGCAGGTGGGATGCGGAGGCGACCGCCTTCATATTCCCATGGGGACATATGATCCCCAGCCTCGAGGATGTGAGCCGGATCACAGGGCTCAGAATCTATGGGAGGCCAGTGAGCGGATACACCTACCCATGCTACCACGACCTAGCCGAGCGACTCCTAGAGTTACCGGTGGAGCGTAGGTCTTCCTTAGTGCCTAGGGTACCCCTCCAGAAGAGCCTTGGGTTGTTCGATGTGGGGAAGGTAGCAGGGGAGAGTGAGGATGAGCATTTAGATAGGTTGACTTGGATTAGCCGGAGGGAGCTAGCGAGTGAGCCCGGGCGCAGGCGGACTTGGATTTGCGTCGATTCCTCGTGCTTTTCCTTGGCAAACTTTTGTTTGCTACGAGGGGCGACGCAGTCCATTGCCGTTTCCTGCCCCTGCTGGAGGACCTAGGTGAGGTGGGGGGATACGCCTGGGGAGCAGCCTTCCTCGCACACCAGATCGATAGCCTGGGCACCTCCGAGCGGCAGACGTCGATCAGCGGATTCTTCCCCTTTCTTCAGGTACACGCTTTAACTTTAACCCTCTTGAAATTTAAACTGCATTGAACTTGCCGCCTAACTTGCTTCTCACTTTGCAGGTCTGGGCCTATCTACACCTCCCAGCCTTGGGGAGAGGGGATATCGCACGGCCGGGCTTTGCGCCCATTGCACGCCGTTGGGATTCACGCCGAGATTCACGCAATCTCGGGGACCAGCTGGAGCGATTACAGGAGGCTATTGACAGCTACCCTCACCTGGATGTAAGTGTTCTAATCCTTCCCTTTGATTAACTGCTTGATTTCACTGATGACTGACTGATCTTTGCTTTGCATGTGGTTTGGCAGCCGTACCTGGAGGAGGGTGATGAGGGACAACCCTGGTTGGTGCAGGCCCGCCCCTATTTCGGTAGGTCGGTGTGGTTGCATGCACTGAACCTTGTGCTACCTCTTCACTTGCACCTTAGTCAGTGCTCACTCGGCCTTCGGCAGAGTGTCGTGGAGTTCCCCGTCCGAGACCAGTTTCGCAGACCGGGTCGGAGTTTCCGGGGGCTTCATGACACTACCGATTGGTGCGAGCGGGCGAAGGAGCAGATTGACGACTGGGAGCGCCGAGGAAAGGCTGTCAAGTCAGATGCTACCACTGATGAAGCGTACCTGCAGGCATATGCCTTGAAGTATGGTGGTAAGGTATACAAGAGCGCTCGACACCAGGTAATGACTCTGAAATTACAATCCTGTGAATTTTGATTTTATAGAACAGGTTTAATGATTTTAAATGTGTTTCAGGTAGATGTAGCTGGCGAGATTGCATCGCTCTGAACTTTGCTTTACTCGGCGGTGCAAGATCGGGAGGCGGCACAGAGGCAGACAGCGGAGCTGGTAAGTACTCACCCCAACTTCAACACTTAGCAATTTTGAGCTGACTTCGGAAACTGACTTGTGCTTTTGCGTGTAGCGGACGGAGCTGGAGAGAGTGAGGAGCACTGGAGCAGGCGGTGCTTCCTCTTCGCGAGGCGCAGGGGGCTCTCCATCGCTTCTGGAGGCTCGGCTGGCGGGTGCGATACTGAGGGCCGAGGAGGCTCAGAGGCATCTGAAGGAGCGGGTAAGTACAATAGAATTTACGATTGCTTATTTTTAACAATTGATTATTAAATGATAGCTCTGATGCAGGAGAGAGATTTGCAGCTTACCTCGGAGCATGCCATGGATCTCCAGGGTGAGAGGGACAGACTCCGGGGGGAGGTACAGACTACCCGGAGCGAGAGGGACCAGCTGCGCATCCGGGCGGAGGCAGCTGAGGCGCAGGTCGCGGAGGCGACGAAGGAGCTGGCAGCGCTGCGGGTGCAGAGGTCGCCCGGAGACCAGGAGGAGTCACCCGACTGCGCGCGGAGCTGCTGGCGCAGCAGACGGTGACACGGAGCCTCCAGCAGATCGTGACGTACATAGGCCGTTCACGTAGCAGGAGCCGAAGCGGGGCGAGCGTCAGCAGGGCGACCAGCGCTTCTGTAGGACAGTATTTAGCAGGTTCCTCCAGCCGGCGGAGGAACGAGGAGGAGGAGAGGCGCCGCCAGGGTGAGGGGAGCGCCCAGAGTGGTAGGGGTGGTGGCGAGATGCCGCCACCACCGGACCGGCAGGTGGGATCTGGGGAGAGTGGCGGTGGACATTAAGGAGATTTGTGAGCCACCTCCCTATCTTTTGTACATATTGTTCATATCTTAGTGGAACTTTTACTTTTATGTCAATTGTTTATGGAATGAATGGTTTGCTTATTGACACGAGTGTGAAATGAGACTTGAATACGTGAGAGAGAGAGAGGCGGAGAACACTGAGTACGGCGCTGTACGTCCCTTAGAATTACCTGTCCCTGCACACTTAGTAAAAACATGTTAGATCTGCTCTTTGACTCAGCCTCTTGCGCTTAACAAAACATAAATGTGACTTCATAATTGTCAAGAGGCTGAGCCTTATTAAATAGGCGAAATGAAAATAAACAATGCATGCTAAAGGAAAGTGGTATATACACACTCTTTTTGGATTTTTGAGATTTTTTGATTTTTTTTATTTTTTTGATTTCTATTTTTTTATTTGAAATTTCTGATTTTTTTTGGATTTTTGAGATTTCTATTTTTTTGAGGTTTTTGAGATCTCTGATTTTTTGGATTTTTGAGATTTCTGATTTTTTGGATTTTTGAGATTTCTAATTTTTTTTTAGGATTTTTGAGATTTCTGATTTTTTTTTGGATTTTTGAGATTTCTGATTTTTTTGATAACAACAACTCTTGCTTTTGGGTAATTAGCCACTGATCTCATTCTCATCTCTTGTTTGACGAATAATATCTATGTGCAGCGTGCATTTATCCTTAGCTTACTAAAGCTTCTTGCCCCTTGAACATTGATGTTCCAACATAGACCAGGCGCGAGGGTCCTTTGGTGTTTTAGGGAGAAAGAGAAGATTAATAATGAGATAAGACTTAGTCTTGGGGTCGGGGTTACTAGCCTATGAGACTTGCAATCGGCATGTTACATGTGAAATTCGTCTATTGTCCAGGGGCTTTAAGGTCATGCTCTTTTGAATTGGGGGCATGCGTACGACCGGGCTCAAGGACGTCCTGCGGGGAACTATACTGCCACTCTTTGACATGCCCCTATTTTCTCATCATACTTTTATCATTTTCTTTCGTTTCTTCTTCTCTTTTTTTTTTTGAATTGACTGCCCCTCTTTGAGACTTCATACACATGATCTACACCATTTTCTTGTCCACAGGTTAGCTTTTCTCCTTGCCCCTGGACTTCGTCCGAGTAAGAAGAGAATTGACCTTAGGTTCCTCATACTAGGGCGGAGCAGAAACACCATAGTTTAAAGGGGAATTAACCTTAGGTCGCCGTGTTGTGTGTGTAGCCGGACATAGAGATCATTTAGCACAAAGGGGGAGGGTGAGACATATAGCCAACAACATTCACTTTTGCAACTTGGTGTTGTTATCAATGTTAGGGGTAGAATCTTTTAAGGTACAGCCCATTCCATGGGTGAGAGAGCTCCTCACCTTCGGCATTAACTAGCCTATACGCGTTTCCGGGGTACACTTCCTTAACGACGTACGACCCTTCCCAGTTGGCTGATAATTTGGACCTTGGAGCTCCAGGTTTTATGAAAATTCGCTTCAAAACCATGTCTCCTTCTTGAAATTTGTGCTCGATTACTTTCTTTTGAAAAGATCTTGAGAGTCTATTTTGGTACGCAAGCACATGATCGGCTGTGGCTAGACGCCGTTCGTCTAAGAGTTCTAGTTGTACCAGCAACGCCTCCCGATGTTCATCGAGATTAAGTTCCTTGTCTAACTGAATTCTTAGTGAAGGGATGAGGATCTCATGTGGACATATCGCCTCCATCCCATATGTAAGTGAGAACGGAGTTTGTCCGGTGGGCGTGCGGACGGAGGTGCGGTAGGCCCACAGAGCCTCAACTAACTTTTCTGGCCAATCCGCAAATTTATTAGACTCACAAGTTTTCTTTAGAATTTTCAAAAGCGTTTTATTTGTGGCTTCGGCCTGACCGTTGCCTTGTGGATAGTACGGAGACGAATGATGCAAGGAAATGTTGAATTTCTTACATAGGTCCTGAAGTTCCTGAGATATGAACTGGGGTCCGTTATCGGTGACGAGGCTGTCTGGCACTCCGAACCGCGCGATGATGTTCCTCATGATGAATTTGCACATGATTGAACCTTTGATTTCTGCAAATGCTTCAGCTTCGGCCCACTTGGTGAAGTACTCGGTAGCAGTGAGAATGAAAGATTTTTGTTTTACCTGAGCATTAGGATCACCAAGAGGCCCGATGATATCAAAGGCCCACATGGAGAAAGGCCAAGGAGAAGATAGTGGATGCAAAGAGGAGGAGGGAGCGTGGATCTTGTCGGCATAGATTTGGCACTTGACACACCTACGAACATAGGTGGCACAGTCTTCTTCTAAGGTCGATCAGTAGTAGCCCTGCCTAAGAATTTTCTTAGCTAACATTTGACCGTTCACATGCCCTCCACACTCGTTAGAGTGGGACCCTTCCACTACCTTCCAAGCTTCTTCGTCCGACAAACAATGGAGGAGCATACCATTTAGAGCGCGTCGGTATAGTATTCCACCAACGAGGGTATATTTTAACGCCGCTTTTCGGATAGCTTGCCTATCTTCCGCTTCTGCTTCTTCTGGGAAGGTACCGTCTCTACAGTACTGCTCAATCTCATGGTACCACGACCTTTCTTCTCCACCATCTCTTCTAGCTCTACAAGCAATAATTCCTTCGCTTCTTTTCTCTCTACCTTCAAAATCAGAGAGCTCCTATGGTTAACGAACCAAGGATCTTGAGTGGAAGGAGCTTCTAACCTTTGAACGGTGATCGTCTCAGCGCTGCGGCTGAGAGGGAAGGAGAGAGAGGAGGCTAGTGACGCCAACGCATCAGCCAAGATATTCTGAGAACGAGGAGTATGAATGTAGATGAGTTGACGGAATTGCATGGCTAGGAGAGTGACTAGATCTTGATATGGCTTGAGTTTAGGGTCACGAGTGTGATAGGTAGAAAGGACTTGCCGAAGGACGAGCTGAGAGTCCCCTATGATCTTGAGGTGATGCGCGCCTAAGAGATAGGCGAGCTTAAGACCGGCAAGGAGAGCCTCATACTCGGAGATGTTGTTGGTGGCATGGAATTGGAGCTGATAGGCTAGAGGAATGGTGATCCCTTCTAGGGTGAGCAAGACAGCTCCTATGCCCCGTCCCCTAGAATTGAGAGCCCCGTCAAAATGGAGCTACCAGAAGGGATCTTGAGAGACGAGTGATAGATTTTCATCGGGGAATTCCTCTTGAACCGTGTCACTATGAGGAAGAGGAAGGTGAGCAAGGTGCTCAGTAATGGCATACCCTTTTATGGCTTTCTGAACTATGAAGGAAATATCAAATTGGGAGAGGAAGCTTTGCCAGCGTGCCAACCTATCGGCGAGGACTGGCTTCTCAAGGAGATACCTAATAGGATACATTCTAGAAATCAAACTCACCTTATGAGCTAGGAAGTAGTGCTTCAATTTCTGCACTACCCAAACTAGCGCTGCACATGTTTTCTCCATTGTGGTGAGTTTGAGCTCGGAGGGATTGAATGTAATACCCCAGAAATTTTATTAATTAAAAAAAATATATTATAGATAAATGAAAATTTTTCCCATTAATAAAAATCAAACTAGTTAAAAGATACACATCATTATTGCATGAGTAGAAACTCATATAAAAATTCTATGAAAATAATAGTTATACCTTAAAAATTATTATCTAATGACCCATTAAGAAATTTGGGCATAGAAAAATAATTCGGACCATGATTTAGAATTTATGTGACTTATTATTGTAAATAAGGAATAAATTGGAAAATCCATTATTTCATGAGCTAAGTGGATTAACAATTGAAATAAAAATTATGGGTAGACTCCAAACAATATGTGGGGATAGTCCATAAAAGGAATTGGATCAATGGACAACTTATGACCCATGAACAAATTCAAGTATGAAAATAGTAAATAAATAATTTACGTATTATCGAAATGATAGAACTTACGTACCACTATCGTACGTGAGAAAACAAATTAGAAAATTCTGTAAAAATTATAAATCAACCTCAAACATTATTCTTAAGAGTTTCATGAAGAGATTCGAGCAACGAAAAATCCGATTGGCCAAGTGTACGTTACACGTGACCAAGTTAACCGAATTAGGGAACTAAGTCAGAAAATTGTTAACACGGAAAAATAACCCAACTATAAATTAAATAAATAGGTTGGAGAGACTTATAACATTATGTATTAGTGACCCATTAATGAAAATGGGCCAATGTATCACTTTTAGCCAAATAATAAAATTGGAACATAAAAATACTCAGAAATTCGTACCTGTAAATATGCAATAATTGTGAAGGGCACATTAGGGTTTAAATTATGCTAATTAGTCATGCAAGGTAAGTCAAAACCTTAACCAACTCTAAGAGGTGGTTTCCTAAACCTTTGCTACCTCCTTTGGGTGAGAGAATCTCATATTTTGGAAACTAGAATGCAGAAATTCGCAGCCCTCTTTCCTAGTCCCATTAGGACATGAAGTAGCACCCTAAAACTATAAGAACTCTTCAAAAAACGTTTGGGGAAGGTTGGACATCAAGTTGGGGTTGTGTGCAGCAGGTTTGGGGCGCTGGAGGAGAGGAGAAGGCTGGGGAAAAACGTGGTCTTCTTCCACCTCGCCCTGTAGCGAACTAGGAACCTGCAGGGAGTTCTTTGCATTCAAAGGTAGGCATTCTTGGGTCAAGATTAAAGAAAAATAATACCATCTTATAGAGCTTCGAGTCTAGCTTCATTTGCTTCTGATTTTACTAATTTTCATGGAGTATACTTTGTGTATTAGTCGTTCTCCCTAAGTCGCGCACAGTTAGGGCTTTTTCCGTTCTTCTTATTATGCACATGATTTGAGACCGAATTAGACTAAATCATAAACATAAAAGTTCTTCTACTTGTAGTCACGATCAACTTTCATGTTTAAAGTTTTGTCTAAAAGTTTCTAGTTAGAGAGTTATGAACCCCGTAAGAGAGTCATGCATAATACTGTGTTTTCGGGTTTGCAGATTGCCTTAAGTTCTTCCTGTTTTGCACAAGCTTAAAGGCCGAAGTAGGTCAAGACTCCAACATAAAAGTTCTTTATCTAGTTGTCATGGTCATCTTTCATGTTAAGTGTTTCATTTAAATATCATCAGTTAGAGAGTTATAAACTTCGTAATAGAGTCATGCAGGATACTGCGTTTTCAGGTTGCATTTAACTTTAAGTTCTTCATGTTTTTCACAAGGTTCAAGACCGAATTAGGTTAAAACTCCAACATGAAAGTTCTTCCACTAGTTGTCCTGGTCATTGTTTATGTTAAACGTTTTGTCAAAATAGATCTCATGTTACAAGCCTAACATGTAAGTCGCAACGAAGTCATGCATGTTTAGGGCTTTTTTACGTTCTTCCTGTATTGCATGCAATTAGAGATGGATTCAAACCCAGTCCACAACACAAAAGTTATTCCAATAGATGTCCTTGACATTTTCTATGTTGAGAATTTTGTCTAAAGGTCAGCATATAGAGAGATATAGGCATTTCATGAATATCGCCCCTAAGTCAAAACATGGTAAGTCTGAACCAAGAGCATGTCAGATCCCGGTCGGACTCAGGCGCAGACCCTGTGAACGCGACGGCCCGATATGTCGCGTTCTGAGGTTGGGTCACGACAGTGCCTCTGTCGCGTTCTGGTCGCGACAGTACCCCTGTCGCATTCTGTCTGCCTGATCTGACGACCCCGTCGCGATCCTTGCAAGACCACGTCGCGATCTCAGTTTTGGGCCTGAAAATCAGTCTTTTGCAAGTCTTATTGTACCACCATAATTCCCATATCATGTTGACGATCTTAACTACATAAAAACAAAGTTGTAAGTATTGATTGTATTTTAATCTAATAAAAGTCAATCACTTGATCTTTCATATCCTTGATTTTATGACACATACACACACGTTGAACCATCCTAACATGGCTTAAATTGTATGAAAATGACACATAACATATCTGGTAATTATTGTAATTAATTACCTTACTTTAACAAGTACTCGTTTACGATTTGTGCGATGTTTTAGAACACCGATCTTGACGCTCCACTGTTCTAGAATTCCTCTAGAACGTCGAGCACTTGTTTCTTTATTTACACACTTTCTTGACTTGGACGAACTCTCCATCGGATACTCCTTCCGCCGGACTAGTGAATCCTTGTTCAAGGCCTCCGTAAGTCTCCTCTGATCATGGATTCCCACATGGTCGACGAGCCGGTTGTACCCTAACACCTATGATACACTCTAGGGATCAGTAAGATCCAAACGGCCTTAGATTGTTCTCTCGCTCTTATCTTGAATCACGCCGGACCTCTGGACCTGTGCATAACGAGGCCAGCGGAAAGATCGTGAGTTCCACCTGACTGCCAATACCTTACGCGCGTGTTGTGCAACTGTTACCATCACTCGTTACTCGACGTTTCATGTGCAATGACCATAGGATCTCATCTATACTGTACTCGCTCGTCTATTCACGTTCACTCTACTATCTCGTCTCTCTCGTCTATTTCATCTAGTACTCTCTTGAGACTCATTGAGTTTTGTGGCTCCTAATCGTTTGTACTATTTCATGACTGTCTAGCGCTATAATGCATACTGTGCAGGGCACGGAGAGTGTCCGAGGGGCTCCAATCTAGTCCTGGGGGCAGAGAGCCACCCGAAAATACCTGCAGGGGCTATTGACGGTGTTCTGCATTGCACCGGTTCTGACTATACTATCTTGGCTAGACATTTGACTGTTATACATTAGTCTGAGGAGTTCAGACGTACTGTGATATTACTGTGCTATCACAAACTGTTATAACATTAGTCTGAGGAGTTCAGACATAATGTACCATCATGAAACGACTACTGTCCTAGAAGTGACTACTGCCGTGTTCCACCAGTGCACCGTTGTGCAACCATACACGCTATCTTGTTACACGCTATCTCGTTACACGCTATCATGTCATACACTCTACTTGCTCTACTTGATACTCGCTATCTTGAGTCACTATGTGCTATCGCGACTTGATCACATTCAAAGTGCAATTTACTCTTTACATGACCAGCTACTATCATCTCTTCTTGCTATACATGTCGCTTGCTATTCTGGACAATATCGTTACTTGCTATTATTATTATCGTTTTCTATCGTGACTTGACTTTAGTCATCGTGCTATACTTGATTCATCTGCTATTTGAACCATGTTACTTGTGCTGTTACTTTCTCGACTTTACATGACTCTCTCTATCATTAGTTACTCTGTCATGTAATGCATTAATTACTTAAAGCATGCTTGAGCTTGAGATATAAGTCCTACTGGGCGTTATCGCTCACCCTTCGTTATTTATTATTGTGTCTCAGGTAAGTCAGACAATGACGTTATACGTACCAATGGGACAAGACCAGAGTGATGAGTGACCCGGAGTCAAATAACGAAGTTACCCTAGCACAATGGGAGTCTAGTAGTTGTTGCTTTAGATTTCTTTTCAATGTAATGATGTCATTGAGCCCTATGTATTGGCTTCGAATTAGTGGTTGTAATAGTCTTAGTGATTTTATAATGAAACGAAGAGTTATTTCAACTATTGTTCACTAGATGCTCTGATGTTTGCGAAAGTATGCACAATTGTTGTTACCATACTCGTTGTTCGCGTCTCCCTCAGATTTATTCCGCTGCTAAATTGGAGGGGCGTGACATTGAAGAGCCTAGATAGGTAATAGACTGCCCTTTCTTTGCCGGATTCATCATGCTGAGCAAGGACAGCTCCTAGAGAGTCCTCAATAGTTGACAGATACAGGATCAAGGGTTTCCCAGGGATGGGCGCCTGAAGTACGGGAGGATTCATAAGATAACTCTTGAGCTCATCAAAGGCCTCCTAGCACTTAGCATTCCATTCAAAGCTGACTCCTCCTTTCAAAAGTTCATAGAAGGGACGGCACCTTTGGGAGTGCTGAGATATAAATCTCCTTATGAACTGAAGCCGACCGATCAAACCTCGAAGTTCAGATATGTTCTTGGGAGGAGGCATTTCATTTATTGCCTTGGCCTTGTGTGGGTCTATTTGAATCCCCCGTTTGCTAACTATGAAGCCTAACAGCTTACCCGAAGAAACCCCGAATACACACTTCTTTGGATTCATCTTTAATTGATACTCTTGTGCGCGGCGAAATACCCTGGCAAGCACGGAGGAGTGCTCTCTTCTGGTCCGAGACTTCACCACGATATCATCCACATAGACTTCAACATCAATATGAATCATGTCGTGGAAGATAGCTAACATTGCTCTTTAATAAGTGGCGCCGGCGTTCTTTAACCCAAACGGCATGACCACATAGCAATATGTTCCCCATGGGGTGGTGAAGGAGGTTTTCTCTTGATCCTCCGGGCCTAGACGAATTTGATTGTAGCCTGAGTACCCATCCATAAATGACAGAGTTTCGAACCCTGCAGTATTATCAATCAGAACGTCCAAGTGAGGTAGGGGAAAATCATCTTTAGGACATGCCTTATTTAAGTCCCGGAAGTCTATACAGATTCGCACCCTTCCGTCCTTCTTCATGACCGGGACGATATTCGCCACCCACAATGGATAGAGGACTACACGGATGAACTTAGCCTTGTGTAGTTTATCAATTTCCTCTTTCATTTTCAAAGCGATGTGGGGGAGGAACCTCCTTAACTTTTGTTTGATGGCGACTGCCCCTGGCTTCAAGATCAACCTGTGTTCCACCAAATCAAGGTCAATGCCAGGCATGTCATCGTAGGACCAGGCAAAGGAATCCTTAAACTCCCTCAACATTTCCATGAGCGCTTCTTCTTCTTCGGGAGGGAGGCTGGAAGCTATGGTTAAAAGCCCGGGGTCCTCTTCATTTCCCACGTTTACCTCTTTAGTGGGTTCATCGACTGCTGAGGTAGGTTCATCGAATCTCCTCATACCACTAGCATACGCCTCAGTAGCATCCTCTATCTCACAGTCATTCGCATCTAATGGGTCTCCTTCGGCTACGATTTCATAAATTCCAAAACCATCGTCTAGCCCTTCCCCTATATGTAGATCCTCTAAGTTCAAAACTACTGCTTCCTAGACGAATTCTTCGACAGCTAGAAGAGCGCCACACCTTTGAACTAAGTCAAGCAGATACCTTCGGGGTATGACATTACCCTTCTTTTTCCTAGATGGGGACGAGGACTTGCTAGATTCTACCCCTGATTCTAAACTAAGCCCAATATTTACAAGAGATTCTGGAGGAGCGTCCAGAGGTTTATTGGAATGAGCAGGAAAAGGTGCGGCAGGGCCGCGAGGGTCCCCCGATGGGGCTGGAGGAAGAGGTGGGCCACCTGAGCTCAAGGTGTCGGCCGCAGGAACGGGGCGCAGGGGGACAGAAGGCCCCTCGCCCAGAACGTCCGACGTGACCATCTTGGTCCATCAGATGAAGGCACGATTTGCACAGAAAGAGGAGAAGGGCGTGGATCACCGCCTGAGAGGAGAGGAGGAGTGCGGGGTGACGGGGATCGCTGTCGAAGCAGGAGAGCAGGAGTGTGGGGTGACGGGGATCGCCGTCGGAGCAGAGGAAAAAAAAAGCAGGAATGACGGGGATCGCCGTCAAGGGAGTAGGGGAAATTGACAGCTGGAGGCAGAACGCAAGGAGAAAAGAGTGGAAAGATGGGGATCACCGTCTGATGAAAAGGGAAGGAGAGAACGGGGATCGCCGTTCGAAGAAAGGGAGGAGGAAGACGGGAATCGCCGTCCGAAGAAGGAGGAGAGAAAATGAATGGGGGGGACACACACACACATTTTTTTTGGATTTTGGATTTTCTATTTTTTGAATTTTCTAATTTTTATATATATATATATATATTTGATGAAAGGAACTACATTACATTAAAAAGAGCTCGGGAGAAAGACAGAACCGAGCCATTAAAGAAAATGGTGAAGAGAGGTGAATGGCGAATCAACGCTTCAACGGCGTCGGGAGAGAATTGAATAATAAAGGGGGGAGACAAGGGAATAACATCGAAATTATAAACAAGTATGGATGAAATAAGATGAATGGGAGGCCGGGAAGACCTTGGCCAGAGCTCCCTTGCGGAAACGGTTGAACTGGTAGGTTGACTGTCTTCACCAAATCCAAGCAACTGTCGCTTGGTGGTGGTTGCTGATAATACTGCTACTTGTGGCGTGTCCTCTTCGCTGAACAGACGGTTGACTGCAGAAACAAGGTCTTCTAATTTTGACTTTTGTGTCCCAGCTTTTGGTTCTTGAAACAGCAGACTGACTGATGAGATGACATCTTCCTGATCTGGGTCTTCTGTACCTACCTCAGCTCTCTTCTTCTTATTGGGCCGCTATTCTTCTAAGGACTAGTAAGCTGATTTTAGCGCCTCTGTAGTAGTGTTGTACCCAGGCTGTACGGGCCCTCTGACGAAGTGTTCATACAAGGACCAGGTAAGTGGGCCATGGTCTGACTGTGAAGAAGATGAGAAAGCGGCCCATTCTGAGTATCCCAGGCCATGTTTTGTGAATTTCTTAGTGCTGGCCACAGTCTTGGTTCGCCCTTGGAGATGGGCACTCAGGCCTTTTCCTGACTGATAACCCAGTCTAAACATGATATCCCACCCCTTTATGTTCATGTTCACATCTCTCCTGATTGCCATTACAGGGGGAGACCCAATTGGGCAGTTGGAAGAGAATGTATAGGCCCAAGCATAGTTGACATCGAGCACAGAGATGACGGGCTTATTGGTTGGCCATATTGATGGCAGCACCCTCTCAACTGCTTCTACTTTATGTGTCGTTGCTACACTTTTTACCTTGACAATTCGCCCTTGGAAGGGGAACTTCAAACACTGATGCGCTGTGGAAGGCACTGCCCCTAATGATTCAATCCATGGGTGTCCTAAGATGGCCTTATAAGTATGATCAATGTTCAACACATAGAACTCTACTGACATGACTAGTGGGCCCAATTCTGCTTGTAAAGTGATGACTCTAAGACAGGCACGTCGTGAATTGTTATAAGCAGCGATTGTGGTAGGGGTGGGCTGCAGTTGACATTCTGATATATTGCATGCTCTAAGGGTGCTTAATGGGCAAACATTGATAGACGCTCCCGTGTCCACTAGAGCTGCATCGACGGCCACTTTGTATATGGTGAGTGTCACACATAAGGGCATCTTCCTGGCTTCTGGGGCAGCCAACTCGCCATCAGAAAAGGTAATAGTGGGTCCTTTGTTTACAATCGAGAGTACTGAAGGCAGATTATCTGGGTTCATGTCTTCACTGACCATGACCCTTTGCAGAAAGGCCCTTAGGGCGTCTTGATGAGTCTGTGATCTTTTGATTAACTCTAGTATGGAAATCTTGGCGGGGGTTTGATCCAAATGTTTCAGGATATCATATTGAGTCCCCGGCCGGATCGATTTCTTCCATATCCTGTTGCTGCTGGTTGCTGGTTTGTTGGGCCGGGTGACCTGGCATGGACACGGATGCGTTATGGTACATCCTATGGAACATTCGCCCACTTCGGAGGGCAAGATTATGGTGGAGTGGAGGGGTTGCGGTGTCAAGGATAGAAGGATTGGCTAGTAAGGGTGCTGGCGTAGGGGAGAAAGGGATATTGCTGGGTGGAGGGATAATGGGTGACATGACGAGGGGATAGGATGGTGAGGTAATGGTAGCAATGTGGGGCGTGAAGGAGGGAGGTGCGGTGGACGTAGGCGCAGGGGTAGTGGGTGTGACGTGGGAAATAACCAGGAGCTGGCCCACTTCATGTTCGTCATCGAAAGCCCATTGAGCTCCTGGTGGTGGATGGTGGATGACAGGATTAACATGTGCGGGTGGAGGAGGTGGTGGAGCTGGCTGGGGGTTTGGAGCGGGCTGATGCTGTGGCATGGGATTACGGATTATGCCTAGGTCATTCGCCGGCTGCTGCGGCTGCTGTTGTTGCTGTTGTTGCTGGTATTGCTGCTAGAATGGTTGGTACTGCTGCTGTTGTTGTTGTTGTTGTTGCTGTTGTTGTTGCTGCTGCAGCTGCTGTCGCCTCTGCTGTTGTTGTTGTTGCCTCTGGCCCTGTTGGTCCCTCAGAGTTTGGATTAGCCTTTTCATCTCTGCCCAGTCAATTTGGTTCTGCTCATAGAGATCGTATATCATGTCCTGGTACTAAAAGCAATCTGACACATTGTGGCCCGGAAGGAGGTGATAGACACAGTACTTTGTTTGATCGGCTGCCATATTCCAGTTCGCCTTCTCAGGAGGGAGTCTCAGGGCATTTAGGGACATGAGGGCGGCAAAGACATCGGCTAAAGACTCAGGCAAAGGAGGGTATTGGGCTCTTTTAGGTCCATTGGGCTTCCTAGGGGCGTAGCCATTTTGAGGGGGAGGGACCTGGGAGTACTGGCGCTGATCTTGAAGAGGGTTTTGTCCTTGGGGAGGTGGCTGCCTATTGTTGTTGTTGTTCCATGGCTGTTGGGCTTGCTGGGTATAGGGAGACCTTCCTACCGGGCCTTGGGGATTACTAACTGCACCCACCTGTTCATTGGTTTGGATCCCTTCGGTGACTGGGCCTTGCGGCTTCTTGGTGTAACGGGCCTTGGGGGTCTCAAACATGGAATGTATAGGCGAGTCCTTAAGTTGGGTCTGGATGAAACGAGCTCGGCTATATAGCTGGTGCATGGTAGAAATATCGTTCATGGCCAAAATAGCTCGGTAGGTTGGGGTGGCGTTGGAAATCAACAACTTTACCTTATCCTCCTCAGGCATTTGGCAACAGACCTTGGCGGCCAAAGAACACCACCAGTCAGCATAAGTGGAGAATTCCTCCTCTGGCTTCATTTTCCTAGCTACCAGATCCACAAAAGAATATTCGGGTCCCACCCGATCTTGGAATTACTACAGAAATCTCTCTTGGACAATTTGGAAATCCTCGGCTTCCTCAGGGGGCAATGAGTAGAACCATTCCAAAGCTGGACCATCCAGGGATTTTCTGAACAAGTATGCCATGAGGTGGCGGTCATACTTGTGTGGTGCTGATTCGTAGACAAAGTCTTTCAAATGAACATAGGGGTCCCCCACCCCAGAGTATCGCCGGTAAACAGGGAGCTCTGACTGGGGTGGCACCCGGAGGTACTGGAAGGATGGGAGGGCAATATCAGCTACCTTTCGAGGATCGATTTGTCTCCGGAGGTCATGAAGCTCCTTCTTCATGCTTGTCCACTCCGCAAAGAAGTCGGAGGGAGACTGGACTTGATGCGCAGAAATAAGGGAGCGAGGTTGCTCGAAGGAGTGAGACCTCTCGCGAGGGAGGGGAGCTGGTTCAGCCGTATAGTATGTAGTTGGAGGGGATCGAGGCCGGACCTCTCGTGGCGGAAGGTAGCTCGGTTCCGAAAAATGAATGGCCCGAGGTCGGAGGGTTGTAGGATCTACCCCTGATGAAGGAAGGTGGGGTACCGAAGCGAGATGGGCGGAGGAATCCGCCGGTCGAACTGAACTCTAACCCCGGGGAGATAATGGTTGTTTCCCCTTGGCAACAGCTATGAACTCTCGGACTTGGTCCGGAGTAAGGTGTGGAAGAAGCTGGCTGAATTGTGAGTGGGGGTCATCACCCCCAGGAGGAGAAGCAGGACGGGATCGAATCCCAGTGATGGAGGGAGGCTGAATGTGCCCCGGGAGGGTGGCCATAGAGGGCTGGGCCACCTCCTCGAGCAACCCGAGAGGAAGAGCATCGTCGGAAAGGACTCGAAATTGGTCCATGTCGAAGAGGGGATTATGATAAGATACAAAGAAAGAAGGGGATTGACTCGATCTCCCTAAACAATGACGCATACACCCCCCTAAGACTAATAGGGGGTGATACAGACAAACCTAGACTCAATCACAACAAGAAAGACTGAGAGGAGGAGGGATGAACACTCAAGTTGTCATGTTTAAAGCGCAAATTTCTCAAGGATTGAACTTGACCTTTAGATGAATTAATTAAGATGATGTCACTCGGTCAAATGGACCTTAATGGGTATGGACTCAAGTCCTCCGGTGAAGCTACGGAATGGTACACTCACACAGAAAGGGGTGGCTCAAACTAAGAGGTGCAACTGGTACAACCAGACCGGCGAACCGCAACGTGTGTACGGTCACGGGGTCTTACGGAGGTCCTCGGAAGGTGGGCCCGAGTCAGCCTACGAGTGCTCGTAGGTGAGAGGACTCACTCATCCAAGGGGGAACCTAAACAAATGGGTTTCAATAGCGTATGCAATGGGCCTAGGTGCCCGAAATGTATGCACAAGTGATAGATGAGAACAAAACAGGGCGACCAAATGGCTCTTGGGTAGAGTCGCGGCGGCCGTATACGCTGCAACCTTATCGCGACAGGGCGACCTGCCGCGATAGGAATAGAGGCCCAAAAACACCAAAAGGTCCTCATCTATCTCAAACAGACTACCCTATCAAATGAAAATGACACAAAAATAGTAAATCAATACCATATGGACCAAGAAGCACAGAGAAACCAATTCATAAGTCAAAACAGTAACATACAAAGCATACCTAATTACGCGACGTCTATCCACGACGTGACCTTGTCGCGACCTCTCGATATGCCGCGACTCGAACCAAAAACTTACAAGTGAAAATAAAAGGAAAATCCGGACCCTAGCAGGATTCTAACACTCAGAAACGCGACAACATATATTACAAGGAAGAGAAGAGAGGATGCATGATCTTAAGAACACAGGATAAAGCAGATATGAGGGAAAGAGCACGGACCTAATAACGCATCCGCAACCCACGACGCGACTATATCGCGTCACCTCGATAGGTTGCGACAACAACAGAACACGAAAAAACACAGGGAACAAAGAACAAGAGACCAACAGGGCACTAAGATGAGAAACAAAGAAGAAAACATGGCAAGCAAGCAATCAAAATTCACGAGGGTGGCAGTGAAGGTCCCATCGTGATCGCCAAAAGGTGTAATCACAGGGATTGTGCTTCCCCTCGACACACGAACGTATACTAAAACTAGTAGTGTGGAAATATATATGTGATCGCCACCTAGTAAGCTGCCTGAATAAGAGACTGATGGCTAGCTAAACTAGGAATAGGAAAAGAGATGGACGGAGGAATACCTGGTGTCGCAGTCGTCGTGGACACCGCGATAGACTGATATCGCGTCAGCCTACACTGACGTGTCTCATGTCGCGTCACCCTCCGCCGTCGCGTTCTCTGAATGCGGGAGAGGTTGGGTATGGACCTTCTTCTCGTCCTCCATCCGGCTAGAGAACAAGAGCTTCTCGTAGATTTCACTTGTTTGCCTGCCAATCAAAGAAAAACCACAAAGAAAACACCCTATTAGAATATGTTAAGTATAGTATCTATTCTAAAAAATGAAGGGAAATGGGGAATCATGGTGGGAACACACCTGGGGTGGTTTTAAACCCCTGTGGGTATGGAAAAAATGTGGGTTGATGGTGAATGTGCTCTATCTAAAAAATAACATAAAAATGCATGAAGAGAGAAAAGAAGAAGAAGGAAGAAGGTAAGCCCCATTAGGGCGACTTCCTGGCGTGGATGCAGTCCCGATGGTGGGCAATAGCTTCAGAAGGATGCTGGAGTCGCCCACTTCACGTCCCGAGCTCCATTGATGATGAAAAGAATAAGCTTTGTGGAGTGGAATGTGAAGAAAAATGAAGGAAATGGGTGGCTGCGAGGCTAAGTATGGGTGAGAGGAAATTTCGGAAGCCCTTCGGGGTGGTAATGAGGCTCTCTCCGTCCTTGAGGTGGTGCCTTTCTTTTATAGAGCCATGAGAGAGAAATGGGAGATATTATCTCTTAAAAATGGTCCAAAATTCGGAATGGGAGATAATGACCCTTTAAAACTGCAAGGGAGAGTCCAAGGGATCCTCACAAGAGTCCCTAGGGCCGAAATCCCGCCCCAAGGGGTGAAGATATTTCCTAGGAATAAAGCTAGATCAATAGGAAGATAAATAGGAGGTTGTTGCGGAGTCTAGTGCGCTCAGGCGATGTCGCGGCGTATCGTAGGGACGCGACTAAAGACGCGACGGGGCGGAGCGTCGCGACAGTAGGCCCATGTGCATGGATATCATGCATGGGCTATCGCGGCTTCCAGGGCCCTCGCGACTAGAGTTGCGGCGCTACGATATGTCGCGACTAGGAAATTGAATTATTTTGGATTTTATCAGCCAATCACACACCAGATAAAAGTTATAATTGCACACGGACTCTCCAAAACAATAATGGGCGGGATTTCAAGGCAATTCTAAATGGTTAATGGGCTCAATCAAGGCTAGTGATGGGCTCAAGGTGAGTGACCAACTAGGGGCTAACTAGGATAACATGAAATGTGGTTCAACCCATTAGTCGGAACCGGGTGTCTACACCGCTGTGCGCGGCTGTGACCTTCCGCCCAGGAAATTGTCCCGGAAGGACTTCTTCATCTGGTGGAAGGAGGAGATGGAGAGTGCGGGGAGAGTTTCAAACCATGCCCGCACAGCTTCCTTCAATGTGGTCAGGAAGGCCTGGCACTTGGCCACATCCGATGCTCCGTGGAACACCATGTGCGACTCAAACCCATGGATGTGATCCGCTGGGTCAGAAGTACCGTCGTAGGGCGCGATGGAAGGTAGGGGTAGTTTCGGGGAGACCCAAGCTTCCAGAATCTTCGTGGTGAATGGGGAGCAGAAGTTTAGGTCGTCATCCCCGAGACTTTGCCCTCTGCCTTCTGGACCATCGCGTCCATGCGACGTTCGAGGTCGGCGACGTGGAGAAAGTGTCTGGCCAGTTCCTGGTTGGAGTGTGCCGAACCCTTGCGCCTGGAAGCGTGGGAGTTGGCACCAATGATGGAACGTGGGGGAGGCGGAACCACTGTGGAACGGCGGGGCGAATTGTCCTGCCGCTCCAGCGTTCGGCGCGCCGATGGGACCCTCCGTGACCGCCGGGGCAACTCTGCATGCTGCTCTCGCCGGGCCGATGGTGCAGGAGGCCGCCGACGTGATGATTCCGCCTGCTGCTCCGGCGGTGGGGGCGCTATTAGGGCCGGCTGCCTAGCCAGTTGCACCTGAAGACCTTGACAGACACCCACGAGCTATTGAATTTGGCCCCGGAGTTCCACTACCTCTTGGGCAGTTGTCGGCGTGCCGACAGCAGGTCCATTGTCAATCACTCCGGCAAGGGGAGTGTTATCATCAGCAAGAAGGGCTTGGTCGCGCGAGCCTGCACTTGAATGGCGAGACCGTGTCACGCGACTGCTGGGGTTCTGGTGAGAGGATCATCCACGAGCCATGGCTGCTATCGTTCCCACAGACGGTGCCAAAAATGTGGTAGGGTTTTCCTGTTTGGGCCTGGAGCCAAACGTGCCTCCACTAAGAGAAGAGAGGGAAGACTGTCGCCGGTGCGGACGAAGGCCTGCAAAACTTGAAGAGGATCAAGGGGGCCCGGTTGAAGAACTGGGGGGAACCCTCCAATGCCAAAGTCAGATGGGACTATAGAGAGGCTTGAAGGAGGAGGTTCTCTATGTGTGCCTCGTGCGAGGGTGTGTGTGTAACCAGAATTGCGTACCTTTGCATGGGGATTACCTATGCCTTTTATAGGTGAGGGAGACGAAGAGTCTGGACTGGATCTCTCCTCATGATGATTGAGGGGATGCGTCGGTTCAGGTTCCCAGGTGAGGGGTTGCTCGTTGAGACGCCTGTTGGGATCCTTTGCGGTTGATGCTGCACTATGGGACGTGTGTTGCGCCGCCTCATTAACTGTCTGGGAGGCGAACAGTTGCTTTGAGGGCTCTTGGCTGGAGGATACTGAACAAGGCCTCTGTTTGGTGGCCTGCTAGGCTGCTCGGTGCTCAGATGCATAGCTACGCTTGGTTAGGCTACTTCAAAGGTCCGCGCAAGCCCTGCTCGGCAGACTGCGACCTTGGCTGAACAAGTCACAAGGTGCCTAGAGACCGCCCTGGGGACCTTAGGTGCTTTGGTGGCCGGAACGTGTTCGGAAGCCTTTAGCTGATCCTGAGGACACGTGGTACGCTGCATGATGGCCACGCCAGCTTACTGGGTCATGATGGGCCGTAATGGGCCATGATGGGCCCTGTAGGCCTAGGAGGCTAGAAATAGCCACCACAGACATGTTCGAGATAACTTGCTTGCAGATACTCAAGTTTCTAGTTTAGCTAGTGCTTACTCACATGTTCTTTGAGCAAGCACTAAATTGAGCCTAAATAGGACTACATCTAGTGAGACTAGTGAGTCTGGTAATACCTCTACTCTTGTAATAGGAGGTCGTGATCATGGGCATGGTTGAGGTCGTGGTTCGTCATGCATTCATTGTAATAAGACTAGACATCAATCATTTTTTTGTTAGAAGTATGGTAAAGGTAGCTCACGTTTGTGCCCTATTGTTAATGCTAGAGTCTTTAGTGATTGTCAACCTTTAGTCATAGAGTCTACTCAGCAGCCTATACAACATTAGACTAAGGGATCATCATCTAAAAGAGGAGTTACATTGTTTACTGAGGAGTATGAGGCATTCCAGCATCTACTGAAAAACTCTTCTACAACCACTTCCTCTTTCATTCCACCACATCAAGTAGTGCCTCTATAGTTCACTACAATTCCTCCTAGATTGTGGGCTGTAGTGCTTCTTGTCACATGATAGGTAGTCACTCTATTTTTTCTTTCCTTCATTTATCAAATTTTCATTCTCCAATTACTATTGCAGATGGATCATACACTTATGTTGCAAGGAAAGGGATGGTTCATACAGAATCTTGGACCCTATAGGATGTTCTCTATGTTCCAAAATTTTCTAGTGGATTGTTGTCCATTAGTTCCTTGACATTCGTTAAATTGCTCATTGACATTCTATCTTTCTTATTGTGTTTTTCAAGACCTCCAAACAAAGAAGATGATTAGTGACGATCGTGAGTCAGGCAGGTTGTACTACTTTGTTGATGGGCCTCTCTAGACATACAAGGTGTCCTCTGCACCTGACATTACTTTCTAGTGGCACTGTCAACTAGGACATCCATTTACTTCTAGACTCCAAGATATTGTTCCCATCTCTTCATTAGTTAATAGTTTTCTATGTCAAGCCTATGAGCTTGGAAAACACCATAGAACAATTTTTTCCTTTTAACAACAATAAAAGAAGCATCGCTCCATTTCATCTTGTCCACTCCGACATCTGGGGGCCATCTCCGGTTACTGCCAAATTAGGATTTCACTACTTTGTTACCTTTATTGATGACTTTTCTCAAATGACATGACTATTCCTATTGAAAACCAGATCAGATGTGTTTGATGTATTCAAATCTTTTATTCTGAAATAAAGACTCAATTTTCTACCTCTATCAAAATTCTACACACTGATAATGCAAAGGAGCATGTTCAATCATCCTCCGTTGGCTTCTGTTCCTTGAATGGCATCATCCATCAAACCTCTTGCTCATATATATCTCAAAAAAATAGTGTTGCTGAGAAATAGAATAGGCATTTACTTAATGTTGCTCATACCCTCATGTTTCACATGAATGTACCTAATATTACTGGGGGGATATTGTTCTACCTCTTGTTATCTTATTAATCGGGTGTCATGCAGAGTGCTTGATGGTAAAAGTCCTTTTAATTGCTTGAGAACCTTTTTCCAAAGATACATCATTGTTCTTACCTCTTGCTTGAATTCCAAAGATAACCTTTTTCCACTCACACCTCAAGTATTTGGATACAAATGTTTTGTTCATACTCTTGGACTAGGTCAAGACAAGTTGTCAACCAAATCTATCCCTTGCATTATTCTCGCACATAAAAAGGGTATCATTGCTTTAATCCCAGGTCCAAGAAGTCATTTGTTACTACTGATGTGACTTTTTTTGAATCAGTGCCCTTTTATGACTCTTCTTCTCCACCTTCCCAAACCTCTCTTGTAGACTCTCATGCAGAGGATGGAAGATTTGGATAGATTTATAAACAATGGTTTGTTAGTACCATGCTTGTTGCGCTCCCTCAGTCATCTTCGTTTGTGGAGGCTCCATACCCCTCTAGTGAGACTGCTCTTCCCACCTCCAATCTGGATCTTCCTATTGCTCTTCGCAAACGAAAATGATCTAGTATCAAGCAACCTCTTGAAGATTTTATTTCCTATAATGCATTGCCTCTCTCTTTTCATCAATTTGCCTTGTCTGTTTTTGCAATCACTATTCCCAAATCTATCTCTGAAGCCTTGTCACAACCTGTGTGGAAGGCTGCTACAGATGAGGAAATGTCTGCATTATTGACTCGTGGTACCTGGACCATTGTACCTCGACCATCTAATGTTACTCCCTGTTTCAATGGGTATTTACTATCAAGTATGCTCTAGATGATTTTGTTGACAAGTATAAAACCAAACTGGTAGCCAAAGCTTTCACTCAAACCTATGGCCTTATGGTAATGAGATGTGATAATCAAGCATCCATTCATATTGCGAAGAATCCTATATTTCATGAGCACACAAAGCATATAGAGGTTGACTGTCATTTTGTTAGAGATGCAGTCATGTTCCAAAAGATTAGTACCCCATTCACTCCTTCTGAAGATCAGCTTGCAGATCTCTTTACAAAGTTGCTTAGAGTTGGTCAGTTTGCTATTTTGTGTGGCAAGCTGGGCATGTGCGACATATATGCTACAACTTGAGGGGGAGTGTTAGAATAGATACATTTTGGGTTTTTTCTGTTATTGTAATTATTCTTATGTACCTAGGTATAATTTAGTGTACCCAGGTATATAAGGCCCTCTCTTTCACTAATCAGAACTTAATTTTCGATTATTGCCCAATCATCAACTAGTATTGAAATAGACATGTACATTGTGGTATAACAGTTGAGCACAATGGATGAATTTTTGGCAATGTTAAAACACGTGCTACATGGAATATGAGAATGTTCTTCTTGAGATAGGAAACAGTGTAAAGAATGGAAGAGAGTGACAAGAACCAGAATAGGTACCAAAAGCTTCCTTTAATCGGTTCATCCTTAGCCCTACCGTCGCCCAACGTTACCCTACTTATATAAAATAAAATCATCAAGCTGCCTTAGAAATCTTCAGAACTCTTGCACATCTGACATGACAGGTAAAATATTTTTGTCGTCCAGTAAAAATTATGCAGACTTCGAAGTTCGAACTTATAAGATTTTTTTTTTTTTTTTTTACTAATAAAGTAATATAAGGGGCATATAAAGCTGAGTGCCACTAAATGTGGCATTGAGAATCAGGGATCATAATTAAATGTTTACAAGTCTCATCTCCGCATTAGTTGTAAGAACTCAACGACTTGTTAGAAAAAAGCTCATATGTCAACAAGAACAGAGTCATTGAACCCGCAATACCCCATATGTACACTGCAACTATAAACTTTGCATATTTCTAGTTACTCATTATTCGAGGGTTGGCTTAGCACACACAGAAAAACTATTTTCTGACTAATAGGCCGCCTGAAACATCGCATATTTCATGCAGTCTTTTTTACTCATTAATCGAGGGTTGGAAAAGCATACACAGATGAAAATCCTATTTTCTGACTAGTAGGCTGCATGGTCTCAACCCCATTTGTTATGCCAAAATCCTGACAAGAGCTAGTTGGCGGGCACAAGACCAATGCCTTTGAGGTGCCAAAAACTCCAAGCTGATGCTAGTTAGGTAAAAGTATTGACTGTTTCAGATATTATGGGATACCAAATAAACAAAATAAAGAATTCAAGCAAAAGAATAGGGCTACAGCGAAGATACCAATGGACAAATATGTGACATTAAAAGATAATTAAAAAGAATCGGCAAAAATTATACTGGTCTTGAGCCTCCAGATCAGTAGCCTTGATCTACATCGAGAAATACTTGTTTACTCAGATTTCAATGTTTTGTCATTCATCAAGTCTCCTGTTTTCAAAAGACATTGCACCTCCTCTACACTTATTTCATTTTATCAGAATTCAAACTGACATGTTCTCAACATTCTATTGCTTTGAAAGCACCTCTCTTACAGTCAATAGTATTCATTTCTGGCTAACTAATCATTGCTCAACTTTGGCATCTTAGCATCTCTGGTAAAGCGTGTCCTCTATAGCATATGAGTGAGACCCCCTAATTTGCTGTTTACACTCCCTCTACCCTGAGATCTCATTAATTCCACTTTTCCATTCCTTTCCCCTTCATCTCATTGCATTCCTAGTCTCATTATTGCTGCTCCTTTCTTTTACGACTACTCTGCTATATATAATTGCATGCATGCAGCACCTTCTCTTCTGCAAGTATTGATGTTATGAGAATTCGGACAATTCCTACGAAAGCATAGCCCTTGCATTTAACAGTACCTATTAGCCAACTGATTATTGCTCAACCTTTAGCATCTTATTGAACAATGTTTCCATCTTAACACTGCTCAAACTTCCACTCCCTTCACTGCTCTGTTTCCCACAGAAAGAAGAAAAGAAAGAGAAGAATTAGAGTATAAATTAGCATTCCCTGATCTTTCACCGTTCATTGCTACCACCCCTCTTGCTCCATTTCTCTAACCTTCCTAACTTGCTAGTTAGTTATGTCATGCAGCTGAATAACAAATGAGGATTGGATTAAGCTCATAGCAGTCGGGCATATCCAGTTAGACAGTCACATGATGCTATTTCCCGAACCCAAAGCGGCCTGCCAAATCACAAGGATATCCCATGTTTAACTTAATTATATTCACAGAAATCACAATACTAAGCATCACAACCGGTGTTGTTAAAATGAAGAAACCAGTTCTTTTCAAACAATAATTCTCGTGCGACTCTTTCTCTCTCCACGTACTATATATGCATTTCATATCAACCAACGAAAACTTAAATCTTTATTTCAATGAATTAATCAGGAGGTTCGTCGTCCACAGATCATCGCGATACCAACAAAGGAGTGTCCACTTCTGACTTTCTTCATCAAGGAGCTCCCAGCAGAAATCTGGTTTGGAAATTTAATTATGGCATAGTTCTTCGATGCCCTCATATTTCTATTTATATGATTAATTAATTTCTGAAATTTCTGTTACTCAATAGATACAATAACGATAATATACCCTGATTCTTATCGATTTTGATGATAAATATTTGATAACGTTACAGTGAAGTAATGTTGAATTTGACATATGCCTATGAATTCTAGTCAATAACGACATCATAAGTAAGTCACTTTTTAAGGTGGTACCATGATTTCAAAGATATTTTTTCTAGCGATAAATTTTCCTTTATCTATACAAACTCCAAATTGGAAATGAGAATAGTTGTAATTTATGAGTCCTGAGTAGAAATGGAAAACTGGATTGACCTGTTATATTTCATTTTATTAGATACAGACAGATATCTACTCTATATCCACCTTAAAAATGAAAATCAATATTGTGGCTTATCAGAATATCCATGTGTGGAGTTGTAAAAGATAAGACTTCTAATAAGTTAAGAGCAAATATAATTCTTATAAGAAGAAGCCACTATGTTCATTTACACAGCTTTTCCCCTTGAGAACTCGCAGGTGCGACTTAGTTCTACTAGAGGGACATGCAACCCCAGGAATGTGGCTCACGTCCACAACGAGTTTCCTTCCTTTGTTCAGAAGTATATTCGCATGCATTCACTTGCAAATGACAGATGCATTTACGGACATGTATATCCATTCCCGCACATCCACTCCGTTCATATACTTGATACTACCAATTGTAGCCTTCCCTTTACATCTGAAACTATGAGTAGGATTCAAAATTCTGGGTACACATGTTTTACCCTTACATGTATAGTCATCCTAAATTCAGAAAAAACTGGATCAATGACGTTCCCCCTTGAATTACAATGATAATCAACTTTAATCTTTAATTAAATCAATAAATTCCAAGATATTATTCTAGCCACCAGAGACAAGGAGTTAAAATCAGGCTCCTCCTGGAGTGGCAATCACTAAGTTCAGAACGCTCACATGGGTTTTTATCTTGCATATATATGTGCATTTGTCTTTGAAATGATGTTGAATAAGCAACAGTTCATCTAGCAAAAGATAAAAGAACAGTCGTCTGGCAAAAGATACAAGAACAGTCGTCGCGCCAGCAAAAGATACAAGAACAGTCGTCGCGCCAGCAAAAGTTAAGAGAACACCATCTAGAAAAAGACATAAGGAATTCTTAACTGTTGAGTCTGTCAATGAAACATGTTACAGATAATCCTTTACTCCGTTTGATTCATTCAACAACGAATTAAACGCACTCTCTCACAGCAACATTCTTGGGAACCTTTTACTAAATTTGTCACATGTTCACCCTCTCTTTCCTGAACCATTTCTGTCAGTTTTCAATGTCAACAGAAGACATTAAGAAATTCTAAGACCATAAACGAAAATCTAGTACTATTTCGAAAACAATCAATCTGTCGAGATGATTGCATTTATGATAATCCCGGTTTCCCGAATAAACCGCACGTATAAAAGTTCTAAACGAAACCGACAAATTTGTTCCGGAAAGGAAGCAACATCATTAAACAACAATCTATAAACAGGAGCAAGTAAAAACTATTTTACCGACACCACTTGAAAGAGAGACACGGAAAGGAACCTGTGAGATAAGGTTTGATTCACGCTCTCTCTCTCTGCTCTGTCGGGGCCAGAATCCAAACGCACTCTCCGCATCACAGATGAACACCTTGAACTACGAATTGCGAAATACCTGGAGATGGCGACGGGACGCCTGGCATAGAGAGCTTGATCGACGAACGTGGGGCTTAATGAACAGCTTCTTACGCCCGCCGCCTCATCCGGAGACGCCTCAACCTCCCTCCTGTTAGGATCTACCGCGACCCGAGATCAAGAAAACGTAGTGGAAATGAGATTTAAAATTTGATCTCGATCCGTTTTGGGATACGCAAACTAGACTATCGGATAGTCGAAATCACCTTGAGCGGAATCGGATCCGCGTTCGTACGATTCCGTGGAGGTGACGCCACAAGCCGTTCAACCGTCCGGCCTCCAGCAGTGTCCATGCGGTCTTCCTCGCGACGATTCACGCCCGCTCCCTCGCGACTGACCACGCTCGCTCCCTCGGGTTCCGCAACGCTCGAAGACTAAGCTTGGATCCGTGCTGATCTCCGCGACATGTGACGCAAGATCATGAGAGAGGGGGAGAGAGGGGGAGAGAGGGGGGCGGCCAGGAGAAAACCCTGATGCTTGGCCAGGGTTGTCCCACCACATCAATATATAGAGATTGCAGTTTTTCATAAAAACCCTTGATCTTTATATAATTAGATCGTCGCCTGAAAACCTATTGCGTGTGACCCTCTAGGCCCAAGTACCAATCCAGTTAATGGCCCAATAAATTAGTAACACTTACTAACTTGATTAATTAGTTAATATCTCATATTATCTAATTAATAATCCGAATCAACTTTATCTAGACGACTCAGCTGGACCTCCGAACACGTTGGGTGCCAAGCAACACCATGTGAACCCGGAAGGTATTGGGGTTCTGCAACCCTCACAAGGAACATTTCCGTCATCAGTTACCATATAGATATAATCTCTCATTTGCACCTCTTGGAACAACTTAGGATATGGTATACTGTCAAATCCTAACTTATTGTTCCACTGGGATTCGATGCTTTAGATTAATATCAAAAACTCCCATTTTTGATATTTTGTCTGCCCTGGCCAGGGACTCCATTACATCGTTCCCTTGAGTATTCTCCCTCTGTGTACCGAGGGCAAATGATCCCTTATTGACCACTCAATCTGTAACACCCCGGAAATTCGGTAATTGGAAAATTAGAAATAAATCGAAAATGATAAAATCAATATTGGTGAAATAGCAAAAATGCACGTGTCATTATCATACATACAAAAACCCATTATAAAATTTCATAAAAATCATAGTTCAACTCTAAATAATGCTCCCTAATGACCCATAAAGAAATTTGTGCAAAAGGAAATCGGATGGTCCAAGTTTAAGGCGTTTTGCGACTAAGTATCGTAATCAAGGAATAAGTCAGGAAATCATTAACACACATACTTAGATGAGTCAGAAAATTAAATACAAATCATAGATGGACTTCAAATAATATCCTCTAATGATCCATAAAGAAATTTGGGTCAATAAAAGTCATTTGAGATATGTTCAAGAGTTATTGTGACTTATTATCATAATTAAGAAATAAGTTGGAAAATCCATTATCATGTGTATAAAATATGATCATGAATCAAATTAAAATAATGGGTGGACTCCAAACAATATGTGAGGATAGTCCATAAAATAAATTAGACCAATGGACAACTTATGACCTATGAACAAATTCAAGTATGAAATTAGTAAATAAATAACTTCCGTATTATCGGAATGATAGAACTTACGTACCACTATCGTACGTGAGAAAACACATCGGAAAATTCTGTAAAAATTATAAACCAACCCCAAATATTATCCCTAAGCATTCCACGAAGGAATTCGTGCAACGGAAAATCTGATTGGCCGAGTATATGTCACACGTGACCAAGTTACCTGAATTAGGAAACTAAGTCGGAAAATTGTTAACACGGAAAAATAATCCGACCATAAATTAAATAAACATGTTGGAGAGACTCACAACATTATGTATTAATAACCCATTAACAAGATTGGGCCAATGGAGCACATTTGGCCCAAGGATAAAAATTTGGGACAGGAAAATACCTAGAAATTCGTGTATGTAATTATGCAATAATTAGGGAGGGCAATTTAGGGTTAAAATTAGGGTGATTAGTCATGTAAGTAAGCCAAAATCGAACCCAACCCCAAGAGGTGGTTTCCTAAACCTTTGCTACCTCTTTTGGGTGAGAGAATCCCAGATTTCTTGGAAAGTAGGAAACAGAATTCGCAGCCCATTTCCTAGTCCCGTTAGGACTTGTTGGTACACCCTAAATCTATAAGAACTCCTCAAAAAACATTTAGGGAAGGGTTAGAAACAAGTTTGGGTCGTGAGCAGCAAGTTTGGAGCGCTGGAGGAGTGGAGAACGGCTGGGGGAAAACGTGGTCTTCCTCAACCTCGCTCTGCATCAACCCAGAAATCTGCAGAGAGCTCTTAGCATTCAAAGATAGGTGTTCTCGGGCCAAGATTAAAGACAACCAACACCATCATGTAGTTCTCTGAGTCTAGGATCATTTGCATTTGGTTTGACTCAATTTCATGGAGTATACGTTGTGTATTCGTCGTTTTTCCGAAGTCTCGCACAGTTAGGGCTTTTCCCGTTCTTTATATTATGCACGTGATTCGAGACCGAATTTGACTAAACTTCCTTCATGAAAGTTCTTCTATTTGTAGTCACGATCTTCTTTTATGTTGGACATTTTGTCCAAAAGTCTTTCTTTAGAGAGTTACAAGTATGGTAAGAGAGTCATTGCATGATACTGCGATTTCGGGCTACACTTAGGGTCCGTTTGGTTGCTTGTAAAACAGTTTTAGAGGGAAATAGTTTTCCACGGAATAACTTTTACGTGAAAATGAAAACGTAATTGTTTATTTGGTTGTTAGGAAAATATAAAGTTGTATGGAGGAGTATGAGATCTTATGATCAACTCAAATAAGATAGAGTTATATACTCTTTGTGTATTAACACTATTCAACAAAATTTTTATTTTTTATTTTTAATAATTTTAAAAATAAAAAAATAGAAAACTAATGAAAAATAAGTAACTATGACAAATATAATTTAAAGTAAGAGAAATAAAATAAAAACACAATTTGAATGAATAGTATTCTGTAGATATTTAATAAAAAAGTAAAAAAATAAATTAACTAATGAAAAATAATTAAATTTGACAAATATTATTTAAATGAATGGAACAAAAATAAAAGTCCATCTTATCAATAGTGCATTCTGGGCAAGATGGCGCAGCCCCGGAAAATGGCATCTGTGCTTTCTGCGCTGATGCCAAAATCCGGTAGTTTTAGGATTTGTTTTTTCAAATTTTACTTTTACATGATAACAAATTATAGAATGAATAAAGTTTTCCTGGAAAATCTTTTCTGGTGAGAAGTTTTACATGGAAACAAACAGACCCTTAGCTTTCTTTTCTTCATATGTTTTCTTGGGATTAGAGACCGAATTAGATCAAACCCTCAACATCCAAGTTCTTCTACTAATTGTCATCGTCATCTTTTGTGTTGAACGTTTTGTCTAAATGTCATAAGTTTGAGAGTTATAAGAGGTGGAAGTGACTCACTGCATGAGACGTGTTTTCTGGTTACACTGGAGTCAAATGTTTTTGTCTGTGAGGGCCACTAGTGTCGACACTACTTGAGACAGTGTCGACACACTGTCCCAAAACAGCCCCGAAAGTGTTCTGGGAAGCTCTCTTGTGTCGACACTACCTGATCTAGTGTCGACACACTGTCCCAGTTTGACCCAGAATGTTTCTGGGAGCTGATCTAGTGTCGACACTACCTGATCTAGTGTCGACACACTGTCCCATATTGGCCATAAGGTTTTTTGGAAGCTGTCTCTAGTGTCGACACTACTTGATCTAGTGTCGACACTACTTGACCTTTTTGCCTTGTATTTGAAGCACTGTGTCGACACTACTTGATCTAGTGTCGACACTACTTGACCAGTTCTGCATTATTTTGTCTTGTGTTTGAAGCATCGTGTCGACACCACTTGATCTAGTGTCGACACTACCCTTACAAGATTTTACATATTTTGGGTCTGATCATTCCATGATGTCTACAAGCATGTGCATGATGTTATATAGTATGCATGGATCTAAAATAAATCAACCCATTGAAAAATGGTAATGATATGAATATGATTCTAATGGATAATTTTGATTGTCCTTATGTTCATTGGATTATCTTGTGATCTTACTTATTGTCAAATGATAAGATAAGAACATGATATGAATTTGGGGATGAATACATGTTAGTATGGACTTGTTAGTGGTGTTAATGTCATGATTTGCATATGAGTTTCAATAGTCACATGCTTTCCGGTGTTAAATTAATTATCTGTTCATATGCATACATGTTAGGAAAGCACATGTTCTACATACGATCTGTCTTTAGAAACATCCTCATGTCAAGACATTAATAAACTATGAAACATAAGATATGTCGTTATCCTGCCTTGTTCTCTTGAGCTATTTGTCATACCTTGACTCTATGAATGATCTTGTTCCTTTTACTATGAGCTTGTCATTGAAACTCTATGGCCATAATGTGAATATGTTTGTTCGGCACAATTTGGGACTTCGGTCCATTTGATCCAATGCCTGTGCAAAAAAAAGGGCCTGGTCCAGTCCTGGGGAGGAGCACCCCAACGTACTTATTAACCGCAGGAGTATGGACTTCTGGTGCTTGGCATAGCACAAACAAATAAGCAAGAGTTGTGAAAATTGTGCCTTCATATGATATGATAAGTTTGATTTGATTTGATATGATTTGATATGATACGTCTGGTCATGTGAATGCATGATATCCGTCTGAATATGACCAATCTCTTTTGATATGATTCTATTCTTGAAATATCTGTCCATTGTATATGAAACTCGACATTGATTAGATATGATATCCGTTCTACTCTGCTATTCAACTTGTTAGAAAAGCATGCATTGTCATCATATTCATATGCATATCTGCCTATTTAAAATGTTAATCATGTATACTAGTGCCCGCACAATATTGAGATGTAAATCCTACTGAGCTAGTTCGCTCACCCCTATCATCCTGCCCTTTTCAGGTAGTGATGAGGAACCAGAGGAGTCGGATGGGGAAGGGCAAGAGTGATGAGCACCCGTCATATGAATAGTTGACAGTTTAGAAATAGACATATGAGTAGTCGATGTGTTAGAGAAACATTTTCATTTGAATAATGAACTCTTGACAGTGAGTTCTTTCTTATGTAAGGTTGTAATTAGTTGAATGGAATGGAATAAAGTATACTTTTGGTGACCATATTATAGTCTCGAATGTGTTATTATATTCAATTGTGACTCTGTTTTATTCAACTGTGATACGTCTGTTTGTATCGTTCACGTCTCCCGGTATTTATTCCACTACTAAAATATCGGGGCGTGACAGTTGGTATCAGAGCCTGAACTTTAGGGTCCAAGGGATTACGAACATAGAATGAAACTAGATTACACGAGTCAAAATCTGTCGTACCTAATGTGAGCTTGGGTAGAGCCATGGGAATAGAAGTCACATGTGATATATTTAGATGACTGACTTATATTATTATCTTGAAGGTACTTATTACCTTCATGGCCGTTGAACGTGCCCAGGCTAGGAACATGCAACAAACAGTACAGAACTTGACTCAGGCTATCCTGCAAGCCACCCAGGGTGGAGGATACCGCAGAGCCGATGATCTCCATCGGGATTTTCGAAATATGGATCCGCCTAGGTTTGGAGGGAGTACTGACCCAGATGTTGCTGAACACTGGGTTAAGGAAATTGAAAGGATATTCAGGGTCATGTAATGCACAGACCAGAACAAAGTACTACTGGCGACTTTCCAATTGGAAAAGGATGCCAGGGCATGGTGGGAATCGGTAGAAATAACATTGAATGGCCAACAACTAACATGGGGCTAGTATCAACTGCAAGAGAAGTTGGGTAACCTTTAGCCATTACCCAAAACTAGTGTTCACAGGGGATATGAACCGCAGGAGATTGTCACTTATCTCTGCACTTTGAGTCAAAAGGATGATGAGGAAAGGTTGTATGGCCTTTCTTGCTGCTGTTGTCATCACAAAGAAGGAAGTCAAAGTTGACGACATCCATGTTGTTAGCGAATACGCTGACCTTTTTCTAGAAGACTTGCCAGGAATTCTTCCTGAGTGAGAGGTCGATTTTACCATCGAGTTGGTCCCTGGAGCAGCACCAGTATCTAGGGCACCATATAGAATGTCCCCTGCAGAACTGAAGGAATTAAAAGAGAAAATGATGGAACTGTTAGAGAAGGGATTCATCCGACCAAGCACATCACCATGGGGTGCAAGGTGGGAATAGTTGATTGACTAAGTCGGCTCATTTCTTGCCGATTAAGAGTACCTGGTCAGTGGATGTATTGGCTGCCGAACAAGCCAGGCTTTCCCCTAAGTCCTAGGCAATTAGGAATGATAGGATAAGTGTCATTATAACCCTCAGCTTGTGTCAAGAACTTGGTACCTACCTGGTGAGATTGGGGAGAAACTTGGGCTTAGTCCAAAATTTTATTAATAACTAAATATTGTAAGTTACAAGGCATCAACAAGGAGTAAAGAAGAATGACCGTGTGATAATTTGTTTTTGAAGGAACTTAAATACACAACAATGGAGGATATACCTATACCATCAATGGATGGACAGAGATCGGTCCAAGGATTTACCAAAGCACTACGACAATCTGCTCAATTGTTAGAGGATGCCCTAATAATGGCTAAGGGAGATACAAATGGGAAGAAAAGGTCTATGGATGACAAAGGAGTTGGCGAAACTAATAAGAAAGAACCAATTACAACCACAGGAAACTCCAAACCTATAGCCAGAGAGAAACGGCCCAACAACAGTAATAGATCGCATAAGAGAAAGAAGTGCAAGAAGTGCAATATGAAACTAGTTTACGCTCCTGCAAAAAGATGCCAACATTGCAACAGAAGAAATCATCGGTCTGAGGAGTGTTGGAAACTTCAAGGCAAGTGTTTCTGTTGTGGCAGCCAAGACCACAAGGTTAAGGATTGCTCTAACGAGAAATCAAACTCAAGGAACAAATGGCAGAACAAACCAAAGAAGGAGGTATGAGAGAGGTATTCCTTCTAACTCGCTTTTATTTGACCCTGAAGTTACATCACCAATCAATCATTATATTATTAGCAATCCACAATTTGATTCCCTGTAAGTCCAACCCGTAAACACATATGAATTTGGGGACCAAATTCTTTTAAGTGGGGGAGGATGTAACACCCCGGAAATTCGATAATTGGAAAATTAGAAATAAATTGAAAACTATAAAATCAATATTGGTGAAATAGAAAAAATGCACGTGTCATTATCATACATACAAAAAACGATTAGAAAATTTCATAAAAATCATAGTTCAACTCTAAATAATGCTCCCTAATGACCCATGAAGAAATTTGTGCAAAAGGAAATCCGATGGTTCAAGTTTAAGGCGTTTTGCGACTGAGTATCGTAATCATGGAATAAGTCAAGGAAATCATTAACACACATACTTAGATGAGTCAGAAAATTAAATAAAAATCATAGATGGACTTCAAATAATATCCTCTAATGATCCATAAAGAAATTTGGGTCAATAAAAGTCATTTGAGGTATTTCAAGAGCTATTGTGACTTATTATCATAATTAAGAAATAAGTTGGAAAATCCATTATCATGTGTATAAAATATGATCATGAACCAAATTAAAATAATGGGTGGACTCCAAACAATATGTGAGGATAGTCCATAAAATAAATTAAACCAATGGACAACTTATGACCCATGAACAAATTCAAATATGAAATTAGTAAATAAATAACTTCCGTATTATCGGAATGATAGAACTTACGTACCACTATCGTACGTGAGAAAACACATCGGAAAATTCTGTAAAAATTATAAACCAACCCCAAATATTATCCCTAAGCATTCCACGAAGGAATTCGTGCAACGGAAAATCTGATTGGCCGAGTATATGTCACACGTGACCAAGTTACCTGAATTAGGAAACTAAGTCGGAAAATTGTTAACACGGAAAAAATAACCCGACCATAAATTAAATAAACATGTTGGAGACTCACAACATTATGTATTAATAACCCATTAACAAGATTGGGCCAATGGAGCACATTTGGCCCAAGGATAAAAATTTGGGACAAGAAAATACCCAGAAATTTGTGTATGTAATTATGCAATAATTAGGGAGGGCATTTTAGGGTTAAAATTAGGGTGATTAGTCATGTAAGGTAAGCCAAAACCGAACCCAACCCCAAGAGGTGGTTTCCTAAACCTTTGCTACCTCTTTTGGGTGAGAGAATCCCAGATTTCTTGGAAAGTAGGAAACAGAATTCGCAGCCCCTTTCCTAGTCCCGTTAGGACTTGTTGGTACACCCTAAATCTATAAGAACTCCTCACAAAACGTTTAGGGAAGGGTTAGCAACAAGTTTGGGTCGTGAGCAGCAAGTTTGGTGCGCTGGAGGAGTGGAGAACGGCTGGGGGAAAACATGGTCTTCCTCAACCTCACTCTGCATCAACCAAGAAATCTGCAGAGAGTTCTAAGCATTCAAAGGTAGGTGTTCTCAGGCCAAGATTAAAGAAAACCAACACCATCATGTAGTTCTCTGAGTCTAGGATCATTTGCATTTGGTTTGACTCAATTTCATGGAGTATACGTTGTGTATTCGTCGTTTTTCCGAAGTCTCGCACAATTATGGCTTTTCCCGTTCTTCATATTATGCACGTGATTCGAGACCAAATTTGACTAAACTTCCTTCATGAAAGTTCTTCTATTTGTAGTCACGATCTTCTTTTATGTTAGACATTTTGTCCAAAAGTCTTTCTTTAGAGAGTAACAAGAATGGTAAGAGAGTCATTGCATGATACTGCGATTTCGGGCTACACTTAGCTTTCTTTTCTTCATATGTTTTCTTGGGATTAGAGACCAAATTAGATCAAACCTTCAACATCAAAGTTCTTCTACTAATTGTCTTCGTCATCTTTTATGTTGAACGTTTTGTCTAAATGTCATTAGCTTGAGAGTTATAAGAGGTGGAAGTAAATCACTGCATGAGACGTGTTTTCTGGTTACACTGGAGTCAAATGTTTTTGTCTGTGAGGGCCACTAGTGTCGACACTACTTGAGACAGTGTCGACACACTGTCCCAAAACAGCCCAGAAAGTGTTCTGGGAAGCTCTCTAGTGTCGACACTACCTGATCTAGTGTCGACATACTGTCCCAGTTTGACCCAGAAAGTTTCTGGGAGCTGATCTAGTGTCGACACTACCTGATCTAGTGTCGACACACTGTCCCATATTGGCCATAAGGTTTTCTGGAAGCTGTCTCTAGTGTCGACACTACTTGATCTAGTGTCGACACTACTTGACCTTTTTGCCTTGTATTTGAAGCACTGTGTCGACACTACTTGATCTAGTGTCGACACTACTTGACCAGTTTTGCATTATTTTGTCTTGTGTTTGAAGCATCGTGTCGACACCACTTGATCTAGTGTCGACACTACCCTTACAAGATTTTGCATATTTTGGGTCTGATCATTCCATGATGTCTACAAGCATGTGCATGATGTTATATAGTATGCATGGACCTAAAATAAATCAACCCATTGAAAAATGGTAATGATATGAATATGATTCTAATGGACAATTTTGATTGTCCTTATGTTCATTGGATTATCTTGTGATCTTACTTATTGTCAAATGATAAGATAAGAACATGATATGAATGTGGGGATGAATACATGTTAGTATGGACTTGTTAGTGGTGTTAATGTCATGATTTGCATATGAGTTTCAATAGTCACATGCTTTCCGGTGTTAAATTAATTATTTGTTCATATGCATACATGTTAGGAAAGCACATGTTCTACATACGATCTGTCTTTAGAAACATCCTCATGTCAAGACATTAAGAACTATGAAACATAAGATATGTCGTTATCTTGCCTTGTTCTCTTGAGCTATTTGTCATACCTTGACTCTATGAATGATCTTGTTCCTTTTACTATGAGCTTGTCATTGAAACTCTATGGCCATAATGTGAATATGTTTGTTCGGCACAATTTGGGACTTCGGTACATTTGATCCAATGCCTATGCAAAAAAAAGGGCCTGGTCCAGTCCTGGGGAGGAGCACCCCAACGTACTTATTAACTGCGGGAGTATGGACTTCTGGTGCTTGGCATAGCACAAACAAATAAGCAAGAGTTGTGAAAATTGTGCCTTCATATGATATGATAAGTTTGATTTGATCTGATATGATTTGATATGATACGTCTGGTCATGTGAACGCATGATATCCATTTGAATATGGCCAATCTCTTTTGATATGATTCTATTCTTGAAATATCTGTCCATTGTATATGAAACTCGACATTGATCTGATATGATATCCATTCTACTCTGCTATTCAACTTGTTAGAAAAGCATGCATTGTCATCATATTCATATGCATATCTGCCTATTTAAAATGTTAATCATGTATACTAGTGCCCGCACAATATTGAGATGTAAATCCTACTGAGCTAGTTCGCTCACCCCTATCATCCTGCCCTTTTCACGTAGTGACGAGGAACCAGAGGAGTCGGATGGGGCAGGGCAAGAGTGATGAGCACCCGTCATATGAATAGTTGACAGTTTAGAAATAGACATATGAGTAGTCGATGTATTAGAGAAACATTTTCATTTGAATAATGAACTTTTGACAGTGAGTTCTTTCTTATGTAAGGTTGTAATTAGTTGAATGGAATGGAATAAAGTATACTTTTGGTGACCATATTATAGTCTCGAATGTGTTATTATATTCAATTGTGACTCTGTTTTATTCAACTGTGATACGTCTGTTTGTATCGTTCATGTCTCCCGGTATTTATTCCACTGCTAAAATATCGGGGCGTGACAGTTGGTATCAGAGCCTGAACTTTAGGGTCCAAGGGATTAATAACATAGAATGAAACTAGATTACACGAGTCAAAATCTGTCGTACCTAATGTGAGCTTGGGTAGAGCCATGGGAATAGAAGTCACATGTGATATATTTAGATGATTGACTTATATTATTATCTTGAAGGTACTTATTACCTTCATGGCCGTTGAACGTGCCCAGGCTAGGAACATGCAACAAACAGTACAGAACTTGACTCAGGCTATCCTGCAAGCCACCGAGGGTGGAGGAAACCGCAGAGCCGGTGATCTCCATCGGGATTTTTGAAATATGGATCCGCCTAGGTTTGGAGGGAGTACTGACCCAGATGTTGCTGAACACTGGGTTAAGGAAATTGAAAGGATATTCAGGGTCATGCAATGCACAGACCAGAACAAAGTACTACTGGCGACTTTCCAATTGGAAAAGGATGCCAGGGCATGGTGGGAATCGGTAGAAATAACACTGAATGGCCAGCAACTAACATGGGGCTAGTATCAACTGCAGGAGAAGTCGGGTAACCTTTAGCCATTACCCAAAACTAGTGTTCACAGGGGATAGGAACCGCAGGAGATTGTCACTTATCTCTGCACTTTGAGTCAAAAGGATGATGAGGAAAGGTTGTATGGCCTTTCTTGCTGCTGTTGTCATCACAAAGAAGGAAGTCAAAGTTGACGACATCCATGTTGTTAGCGAATACGCTGACATTTTTCTAGAAGACTTGCCAGGAATTCCTCCTGAGCGAGAGGTCGATTTTACCATCGAGTTGGTCCCTGGAGCAGCACCAGTATCTAGGGCACCATATAGAATGTCCCCCGCAGAACTGAAGGAATTAAAAGAGCAAATGATGGAACTGTTAGAGAAGGGATTCATCCGACCAAGCACATCACCATGGGGTGCAAGGTGGGAATAGTTGATTGACTAAGTCGGCTCATTTCTTGCCGATTAAGAGTACCTGGTCAGTGGAGGTATTGGCTGCCGAACAAGCCAGGCTTTCCCCTAAGTCCTAGGCAATCAAGAATGATAGGATAAGTGTCATTATAACCCTCAGCTTATGTCAAGAACTTGGTACCTACCTGGTGAGATTAGGGAGAAACTTGGGCTTAGTCAAAAAATTTATTAATAACTAAATATTGTAAGTTACAAGGCATCAACAAGGAGTAATGAAGAATGACCGTGTGATAATTTGTTTTTGAAGGAACTTAAATACACAGCAATGGAGGATATACCTATACCATCAATGGATGGACAGAGATCGGTCCAAGGATTTACCAAAGCACTACGACAAGCTGCTCAACTGTTAGAGGATGCCCTAATAATGGCTAAGGGAGATACAAATGGGAAGAAAAGGTCTATGGATGACAAAGGAGTTGGCGAAACTAATAAGAAAGAACCAATTACAACCACAGGAAACACCAAACCTATAGCCAGAGAGAAACGGCCCAACAACAGTAATAGATCGCACAAGAGAAAGAAGTGCAAGAAGTGTAATATGAAACTAGTTTACGCTCGTGCAAAAAGATGCCAGCATTGCAACAGAAGAAATCATCGGTCTAAGGAGTACTGGAAACTTCAAGGCAAGTGTTTCTGTTGTGGCAGCCAAGACCACAAGGTTAAGGATTGCCCTAACGAGAAATCAAACTGAAGGAACAAATGGCAGAACAAACCAAAGAAGGAGGTATGAGAGAGGTATTCCTTCTAACTCGCTTTTATTTGACCATGAAGTTACGTCACAAATCAATCATTATATTATTAGCAATCCACAATTTGATTCCCTGTAAGTCCAACCTGTAAACACATATGAATTTGGGGACCAAATTCTTTTAAGTGGGGGAGGATGTAACACCCCAAAAATTCGGTAATTGAAAAATTAGCAATAAATCGAAAACGATAAAATCAATATTGGTGAAATAGAAAAAATGCACGTGTCATTATCATACATACAAAAACCCATTAGAAAATTTCATAAAAATCATAGTTCAACTCTAAATAATGCTCCCTAATGACCCATGAAGAAATTTGTGCAAAAGGAAATCGGATGGTCCAAGTTTAAGGCGTTTTGCGACTGAGTATAGTAATCAGGGAATAAGTTAGGAAATCATTAACACACATATTTAGATGAGTCAGAAAATTAAATAAAAATCATAGATGGACTTCAAATAATATCCTCTAATGATCCATAAAGAAATTTGGGTCAATAAAAGTCATTTGAGGTATGTTCAAGAGCTATTGTGACTTATTATCATAATTAAGAAATAAGTTGGAAAATCCATTATCATGTGTATAAAATATGATCATGAACCAAATTAAAATAATGGGTGGACTCCAAACAATATGTGAGGATAGTCCATAAAATAAATTAGACCAATGGACAACTTATGACCCATGAACAAATTCAAGTATGAAATTAGTAAATAAATAACTTCCGTATTATCATAATGATAGAACTTACGTACCACTATCGTACGTGAGAAAACACATCGGAAAAGTCTGTAAAAATTATAAACCAACCTCAAATATTATCCCTAAGCATTCCACGAAGGAATTCGTGCAACGGAAAATCTGATTGGCCGAGTATATGTCACACGTGACCAAGTTACCTGAATTAGGAAACTAAGTCGGAAAATTGTTAACACGGAAAAATAACCCGACCATAAATTAAATAAACATGTTGGAGAGACTCACAACATTATGTATTAATAACCCATTAACAAGATTGGGCCAATGGAGCACATTTGGCCCAAGGATAAAAATTTGGGACAAGAAAATACCCAGAAATTCGTGTATGTAATTATGCAATAATTAGGGAGGGCAATTTAGGGTTAAAATTAGGGTGATTAGTCATGTAAGGTAAGCCAAAACCGAACCCAACCCCAAGAGGTGGTTTCCTAAACCTTTGCTACCTCTTTTGGGTGAGAGAATATCAGATTTCTTGGAAAGTAGGAAACAGAATTCGCAGCCCCTTTCCTAGTCCCGTTAGGACTTGTTGGTACACCCTAAATCTATAAGAACTCCTCACAAAACGTTTAGGGAAGGGTTAGCAACAAGTTTGGGTCGTGAGCAGCAAGTTTGGAGCGCTGGAGGAGTGGAGAACGGCTAGGGGAAAACATGGTCTTCCTCAACCTCGCTCTGCATCAACCCAGAAATCTGCATAGAGTTCTTAGCATTCAAAGGTAGGTGTTCTCAGGCCAAGATTAAAGAAAACCAACACCATCATGTAGTTCTCTGAGTCTAAGATCATTTGCATTTGGTTTGACTCAATTTCATGGAGTATACGTTGTGTATTCGTCGTTTTTCCGAAGTCTCGCATAGTTAGGGCTTTTCCCGTTCTTCATATTATACATGTGATCCGAGACCGAATTTGACTAAACTTATTTCCTGAAAGTTCTTTTATTTGTAGTCATGATCATCTTTTATGTTGGACGTTTTATCCAAAAGTCTTTCGTTAGAGAGTTACAAGCATGGTAACAGAGTCGTTGCATGATACTGCGATTTCGGGCTACACTTAACTTTCTGTTCTTCATATGTTTTCTCAGGATTAGAGACCGAATTAGATCAAACCCTCAACATAAAAGTTCTTCTACTAGTTGTCCTCGTCATATTTCCTGTTGAACGTTTTGTCTAAATGTCATTCTTAGAGAGTTATAAGAGGTGGAAGTGAATCGCTGCATGAGACGTGTTCTCTGGTTACACTGGAGTCATATGTTTTTGTCTATGAGGGCCACTAGTGTCGACACTACTTGAGGCAGTGTCGACACACTGTCCCAAAACAGCCCAGAAAGTGTTCTGGGAAGCTCTCTAGTGTCGACACTACCTGATTTAGTGTCGACACACTGTCCCAGTTTGACCCAGAAAGTTTCTGGGAGCTGATCTAGTGTCGACACACTGTCCCATATTGGCCATAAGGTTTTCTGGAAGCTGTCTCTAGTGTCGACACTACTTGATCTAGTGTCGACACTACTTGACCATTTTGCCTTGTATTTAAAGCACTGTGTCGACACTACTTGATCTAGTGTCGACACTACTTGACCAGTTTTGCATTATTTTGTCTTGTGTTTGAAGCATCGTGTCGACACCACTTGATCTAGTGTCGACACTACCCTTACAAGATTTTGCATATTTTGGGTCTGATCATTCCATGATGTCTACAAGCATGTGCATGATGTTATATAGTATGCATGGACCTAAAATAAATCAACCCATTGAAAAATGGTAATGATATGAATATGATTCTAATGGATAATTTTGATTGTCCTTATGTTCATTGGATTATCTTGTGATCTTACTTATTGTCAAATGATAAGATAAGAACATGATATGAGTGTGGGGATGAATACATGTTAGTATGGACTTGTTAGTGGTGTTAATGTCATGATTTGCATATGAGTTTCAATAGTCACATGCTTTCCGGTGTTAAATTAATTATCTGTTCATATGTATACATGTTAGGAAAGCACATGTTCTACATACGATCTGTCTTTAGAAACATCCTCATGTCAAGACATTAATGAACTATGAAACATAAGATACGTCGTTATCCTGCCTTGTTCTCTTGAGCTATTTGTCATACCTTGACTCTATGAATGATCTTGTTCCTTTTACTATGAGCTTGTCATTGAAACTCTATGGCCATAATGTGAATATGTTTATTCGGCACAATTTGGGACTTCGGTCCATTTGATCCAATGCCTGTGCAAAAAAAAGGGCCTGGTCCAGTCCTGGGGAGGAGCACCCCAACGTACTTATTAACCGCGGGAGTATGGACTTCTGGTGCTTGGCATAGCACAAACAAATAAGCAAGAGTTGTGAAAATTATGCCTTCATATGATATGATAAGTTTGATTTGATCTGATATGATTTGATATGATACGTCTGGTCATGTGAACGCATGATATCCGTTTGAATATGGCCAATCTCTTTTGATATGATTCTATTCTTGAAATATATGTCCATTGTATATGAAACTTGACATTGATCTGATATGATATCCGTTCTACTCTGCTATTCAACTTTTTAGAAAAGCATGCATTGTCATCATATTCATATGCATATCTGCCTATTTAAAATGTTAATCATGTATACTAGTGCCCGCACAATATTGAGATGTAAATCCTACTGAGCTAGTTCGCTCACCCCTATCATCCTGCCCTTTTCAAGTAGTGACGAGGAACCAGAGGAGTCGGATGGGGCAGGGCAAGAGTGATGAGCACCCGTCATATGAATAGTTGACATCTTAAAAATAGACATATGAGTAGTCGATGTATTAGAGAAACATTTTCATTTGAATAATGAACTCTTGACAGGGAGTTCTTTCTTATATAAGGTTGTAATTAGTTGAATGGAATGGAATAAAGTATACTTTTGGTGACCATATTATAGTCTCGAATGTGTTATTATATTCAATTGTGACTCTGTGTTATTCAACTGTGATACGTCTGTTTGTATCGTTCACGTCCCTCGGTATTTATTCCGCTGCTAAAATATCGGGGCATGACACAATCCCCTTCGAAGGTCTTCTGCTATGTCCGAACATTGACTATTTGGAATCTCTTGGATAGAGATTATTAGGCCAAGCTCAAAACACAGAAGTCCACCAAGAAGGTGTCTTTGGTGTCTCAGGTCTAAAGACCATCTACACAACTGTGACAATCGAATCTTTCTGGTTGGCAGTTAGATACAATACCATCCAGTGATTCTATTAGATCAGTTCAGTGGACTCTTTCTCTAACGAGCACCTATTGTTTCTCCTTAGTGTCTCCACACATATGACTATGAGATCAGTCATCCTCATCACATGAGCATGACTAAACAATACTATTCTAACTGAATATCTGATGTCCTTCTCAGGTATCCACTGAATAGGAACCTTTAGAATATGTGTTTATTACGTGAGTAGTCTCATTAGTATGATCACACATCATAGTCTACTCACTATTGCACATGTTCATGGACTTTATTATAATACCAACATAGTAAAATAATAAACAAAATCCATTTTATTAATAACTGAACGAAATGATACAATATCAGATTTGCTTGTTGTCCACCTAAGACTAACAATCTCCCACTTGGACTAAAGCCAATCACCTTTATGCACTAATCCCATAGCTGTCAGGTGATGCTCAAACACAATTTGAGCTAAAGGCTTTATTAGTGGATCTGCTACATTGTCAACTGATGGAACCTTTTCCACCACAACATCTCCTCTGGCAATTATTTCTCTAATCAGATGAAAGCGCCTCAGAATGTGCTTAGAATTCTGATGAGACCGCGGCTCTTTAGCTTGTGCTATAGCCCCATTGTTGTCACACAATAGTGGGATGGGATCTGAAATAGAAGGAACGACGCCAAGATCGGTGATGAATTTCTTCAACCACACTGCTTCCTTGGCGGCTTCAGCTGCAGCAATATACTCAGCGTCAGTCGTCGAATCTACAGTTGTTTCTTGCTTGGAATTTTTCTAGCAAATCGCATCTCCGTTTAGAGTAAAAATAAATCCAAATGTAGACTTGCTATCATCTGGATCTGACTGAAAACTCGAGTCAATGAAGCCTCTGAGTTTCAGTTCACCTCCTCCATAAACCAGAAATGTATCCTTAGTCCTTCTCAAGTATCTTAGGATACACTTCACAGCCTTCCAGTGCTCCTGGCCTGGATTAGCCTAAAATCTGCTCGAAACACTTTGAGCATAAGCTACATCAGGTCTTGTACATAGCATGGCATACATGATAGATCTTATGGCAGAAGCATAGGGAACTCTATCCATGATTGTCCTCTCTTCAGGAGTCTTAGGAGACTGTTCTTTAGAGAGATGAATTCCATGTCTCACTGGTATGAGTCCTCTTTTGGAATTCTCCATGCCTAACCTTTTGACAATGGGATCTATGTACATAGATTGGGTTAAACCAAGCATCCTTTTTGATCTATCCCTATAGATCCGTATTCCTAATATGTAGGATGCTTCTCCCAAGTCTTTCATGGAGAAGTTCTTTGACAGCCAGATCTTTACAGAGGATAGCATTGCCACATCATTCCCAATGAGTAGAATGTCATCTATGTAAAGAAGTAGAAAGGTGACAGCACTCCCACTTGTGTTCTTGTACGCACAAGGTTCATCCTCATTCTTAATGAAGTCATAAGATTTAATGGCCTCATCAAATCTTATGTTCCAGCTCCTGGAGGCTTGTTTTAATCCATATATGGATCTCTGTAGCTTGCACACTTTGTCTGGAAACTCCTTAGATGTGTAACCCTCTGGTTGTATCATATACACCTCTTCCTCAAGGTTCCCATTAAGGAAGGCGGTTTTCACATCCATTTGCCAGATTTCATAATCATAGTGTGCAGCTGGCAAGAAGAACTCTAATTGATTTTACCATGGCAACTGGGGAAAAAGTTTCGTCATAGTCAACTCCTTGTCTTTGACGATAACCTTTCGCCACAAGTCTCACCTTGTAGGTATCAATTTGTCCATCAGCACCGATCTTTTTCTTAAAGATCCACTTGCACCCTATGGGTACAATACCCTCAGGTACATCAACTAAGTTCCAAACTTGGTTAGTGTACATGGACTGTATCTCAGAGTTCATAGCCTCCTGCCATTTCCCAGCTTCTGGGCCTTCAATGGCCTCCAAGTAAGTCATAGGATCAGAATCCTCATGGTAGGGGACTTTCGAGTCACCTCCATCAATATGTCCCACATATCGTGCTGGTAACCTTGTCACTCTACTTGACTTGCATGGTTCATGAGTGTGTATATCACTAGGATCACGAACTAACACCTCATTCTCAGAGGTAGTGTTGACTTGTGGATCTGGAACCTCTTCCAGTACTACTTTACTCCCACTATCTTTATGAGGAAGGTATTCCTCCTCCAGAAATATAGCTCTCCTGGCAACAATCACTTTTTGTTCCTCAGGACAGTAAAAGTAATATCCAAATGTCTCCTTTGGATATTCAACAAATCTACACTTACATGTCCTAGATTCTAGTTTGTCTGGACCATGCCTCTTTACATGGGCTGGACAACCCCAGACTTTAACATGCTTAAAATCTGGTTTTCTGCCTTTCCATATCTCATATGGTGTGAAGGCCACAGACTTACTAGGCAACTTGTTTAACAAGTATGTAGCTGTCTCAAGTGCATATCCCCATAGAGACACTGGTAATTCTGAAAAGCTCATCATTGTTCGCACCATGTCTAACAAAGTGCGATTTCTCCTTTCAGATACGCCATTCATCTGTGGTGTATAAGGAGGAGTAAGCTGAGATAGGATATCATTATCCTTCATGAACTTTGTGAATTCTGTACTTAAGTATTCTCCTCCTCGATCTGATCGAAGTGTCTTAATACTCTTTCCTGTTTGCTTCTCTACTTCATTTTTAAATTCTTTGAACTTCTCAAAAGCTTCTGATTTGTACTTCATCAAGTACACATATCTGAATCTAGAGAAGTCATCAATGAAGGTAATGAAGTATGAGAAGCCACCCTTGGCTTGGGTAGACATAGGGCCACATACATCTGAATGTATAAGCTCTATTATCTCCTTGGCACATTCTCCATGTCCAGTAAATGGAGATTTAGCCATTTTACCCATGAGGCAAGACTCACAAGTTGCAAATGATTCATAATCAAATGGACTCAAATACCCATTATTATGCAACTTTTGGAGTCTACCTTCGCCAACATGTCCAAGCCTACAATGCCACAAGTAGGATTGATTCACATTGTTCTTGCTCTTTTTAAGAGCTACATCAAGATGGAGATCATGATAAGAAACATCCAATAGATATAAACCATTGACCATACTCGCAGTAGCAATCAAATTATTACTGAGATGAATGGAACAACATTTGTTCTTTATTGTCAACGTATATCCAACTCTGTCTAAACATGAAACAGAAATGATGTTCTTTATTATGCTAGGAACATAATAACAATTTTCTAAAGATAGAACATCTCCAGATGGGAGCTTAAGGTTCACTGTCCCCATAGAGCTTGCCGCAACCTTTGCGCCATTTCCTAGCCTTAGCTCCACCTCATTCTTGGTCAGCTTCCTTCCACAAGTCAGCACCTGCACATCATTGCAGATATGAGAAGCACATCTAGTATCTAATACCCATGATGTAGAATCTCTAACTGACAAGTGTAACTCTATCATATAGATACCTGAAACTTCACCTTGCTTCACTGTGCATTGAGCTTTGTCCTTGAGGTATTGCCTGTAATTCCTCTTCCAGTGACCTTTCTGGTGACAATAGAAGCACTCGCCCTTTTCATCTCCTGTGTCCTTTTTCTTCTGAGCTGGGTTTGTCTTAACATGCTTCTTTTGATTTCCTTTCTTAAAGGATTGAGCTGCCTTCCTCTTTTTGTTGGTCTTACCAACTAAAAGGACTTGAGGTTTTTCCTTCTGAAGGTTTCCCTCAGCAGTCTTGAGCATGTTAAGAAACTCAGCTAAAGTGACCTGAATCTTGTTCATGTTAAAGTTAACAATGAACTGAGAGTATGAGTCTAGAAGTGATTGCAAGACGAGGTCTGTACTCATTTCCTTGGGGAGTTCAACCCCAAGCACAGCTAACCTCTCAATCCACTCTATCATCTTCAATACATTAGTCTATATTGAAGATCCCTCAGCCATCCTTGCTCTGAACAGACTTTTAGATATCTCATATCTTTCAGTTTTGCTCTGTTCAACAAATAGCTCCTTCAAATGGAGGAAGATGGCTTTGGCATCCATGTCTTCATGCTGCCTCTGCAACTCATTGCTCATTGAGGCAAGCATGAAGCATTGTGCGATGGTGGAATCCTGCTTCCACTTCTCATACTCAAGCACCTCTCCTTCAGGGGCATCTAATGCTGGCTCAGCAGGGGCCTCACTATCCAGGACATAAGCAATTTGCTCAAACCTGAGGACAATCTTCAGGTTTCTGAGCCAATCGGAGTAGTTAGGGCCTGTCAAACGATTGGCATCTAATATGCCACGTAACGGATTCCCTGACGACATTTTAGCCTATAGGAGATAAAAGAAATATAATTAGCAGATGTTCAGTTATTATTTAAAACAAGATATGGTCTTTAATCTAGTTTAAAACTCCCACTATTTTTCGATGAACTGCACACCCCTCAAATATGCAGAATGGGAGATGTCGACAATGTAACATCGTGTGCTTTTTGGATCCATGCGGATCGTGTGTATTGTGGTTGTGGCGGCCGTTGTGAGGCTAATGTGAGTTGGTTGTGTGGAATGTATGGTGTGGATGTGTGGCTTGAGCAGGTGAAGTGCAGGGTTGGTCCTGAAATGAAATAGGATCTGCTGCAGTTCAGTTGGAGTTGGTGGCCAGGGGTGGCCGTTGACTGGTTGGCGTCCAGGTAAGTGGACGTTGATTGCATGAACTTGTCGGCTTAGGAAGTGGACGTTTAGAGTGGCGGTTGCTCTTGGCGGCATAGGGGTTGACGCTAACCTGAGAATTCTGCAGGTTATAGGCTCAACCGAGGGCAGGTTTCCTACCCTGTTCTCAATCCCCTTGCCCCAACTTGTTGCCTCAGTGTTTCTAAAGCTTCCAACAGGTACTGAAGGGTGCTTGGAGGATCGTGGAACGCGTGGCGTCGCCGAATTGTGTGAGGAAACGTCGTGATGTGGTGCAATTCTCGTGGGAACTCGCGGAGGGTTCGACGTGAATCGAGAAATTACGGGAGGTTCTAGCGTGTTCTGAGGTAGGGGACGAACCTGTTTAGCTCCATAGAAACATTAAAACACATCGTAACCACCTGAATCAGTATGATAATGTATTTTCGGATTAAGTTGCACCATACGGGGATAATGGGTGGTTTGAGTAATTTAGTGAACAAAGCATGCTGTGTTGGGTTGTTTTGGGTTCATGCATGTTTAAAGAACCGTTTCAGTATATTTTTCTGTAGTTTAAATGGTTGGAAAACCTGTAGAGCCGGATTAGGGTTTCTGCAGGTTTGAGGCCGAAGAACTTGGCGTCAACATCACTTGTCGCCAAGCTCCTCAGCCAGGATGTAGACGGCCAGATCCCTTGTCGTTGACTTCTTGTAAGCGGCAGTCGATGTTGCCGCCTACTGGTTATGAACAGAAATGACTAAGTTACGGTATTTATCGATGATGCGTGTGTATTGGTACATGAGGTGCACTGAGTGCACATGGATCTCGTGTTTAGCATACAAGGTATGCTGTTAGTTACTTACTTTCGTGCTGCGCGTTGTATTACGCGAGTCAGTTGGGTTCACGTGTAGTGAACCATTGTTACTTGTGGTTTACGTGAGGTTTCACGTGGTTTGTGTGTGACGTGCACGTGGTTCTGTGTACGTGGCTAGTAGTACGACGCCTACTATGGTTACCTCTCCAGTTGGGTGCCCCAGGTTCTTTGTGAGCCAGGCTGTTAGCTCGGGGCTTTGTCCCGGTACTTGTGTTGCACCGTCGAGGTCTGTGTCGTCTGACCTGGACACCCTCACTCTTGTGTTTGAGTTGCACGTCCGGCTGAGGGAAAGACGATAGTGGGACAGTGACACTTGTGTTTGTCTTTAGTCACTTGTAGCGCGCTCGTAGTTGGGGGTACGGACACCAGTAGTCGACACTGGTCCCCAGCTAGTCCTTTTCCAGTGCCTCACTCTGGAGAGCCCGGGCCAGGGTCTCCTGAGGTGTCAGGCATGGGCCTACGACCGTGTGGTCCGCAGGTGGTGGTGTTTAGTTGGTCTCCACAGTTGATTGACCTTTTCACATGGAGCGGCAGCTGGACCTTTCGTCCGTGGCTGCGAGACTAAGAGGTAGACCTGTGTTAGCTTGTCCGAGTCAGTTTCTGGTGTCGCGAACCAGTTCATGTGGCTCGTGTTGGCTGTCTCTACTTTAGCTTGTACACCTGTACTGGTTTGCCGTTTAATTATTAAAGTTGTTTTACGTAGTCGGCAGACGGTGAGTACTTTTACAGTTTTAATATTTTGTTTAGCTGTTCTATAAATTGTTGGTATTGTTTACTGCTTTCGTACCTGTGGTTTTGGTTTGCTCGGTGTTGGGGGAGTTCCCTACTGAGCCAGTGACTAGCGAGGCTCACCCCTACCCCCACATGTGAGAGCGAGGAGGACGTTCCACGACCGTCGTCCAGCTCAGAGCCGTGCCGTAGCAGTGTAGGGTCAGTACCTCCAGCGGTGTAGTTCCAGCTGTGTAGTACTCCAGCAGTGTAGTTTAGTTAGTTGTTTACTTTCTTCAATTGTACCTCGGGGTATGCCCCAGGCTCTTGTACTTCTTTTCAGTTTTATGGAAATTTGGCTATGTAACTTGTGAATTATATATATAAAATGGTGTGTTCCTTTGTGTTTACACGGACTGTGGTTTGGTTTCCCTTGCGAGGCTTCGGCCCGTTCGCGGGAGGCGGACTCGGATCAAGTATGTTATCGGTTTAACGGGCTTGGCCGAGGCATTCCGCCACAGACAATCTCCTAGTGGAGATCAGAATCTCAATGACTCATACCATGACTTTGTGTATAGCACAACAAGTCATGACATGAACAAAGAGCACCCATCTCATAGGACTTGCAACCCTTTGCAATATCTGATCACAATTCGGTCCCTACATCTTTAATGGCCTTGTGGATAGCACAACAAGCCATAAAGTGCAGTCTAAGCTTTACCATCATTACTTAACGTGGATAGATTAGGATGTAGCCCTTGTGGATAGCACAACAAAACTATACCATGCCTCTACCTCGTTTACATGCATCCATATGCAATAGTTTAAGACTTATTTCACAATTAAGTGGGCATTGTGGATAGCACAACAAACCCACCTAAATGTAATTTAAGTCACAAAACTATAACGATGGAGGACCACACATCTATATCTATAATATATGCGCTACGGCTTAGAATTTTGATAGAGGAATTTGAAATATTTTATCTTAGTCTCGTCTTGGATGGTAATATATATATATATTCCATAATATTATATAATACTTTAATCTAGGACATCATAAAAATTTTTTTTGCATCCCATACAAATTTGAGTGGTCATGGATATTGCATAAGCTTGACTGGAGCCAAAACAGTCAAACTACCGCTACAGTACCAATATAACACTTATATTGGTAAACCTGCAAACACATAAGCATTAGTGAACTTTTTCAAATGCCATCTTTTGCTGCAGTAGCGGATCATCCTCGCCATCAATCGTTCCTCACTAACAAAATTACATCAAATAAAAATTGCATGTACATTTTGTATAATGAGAAGCCTTATGGCGAATACATTATGAGAGGGAGATAGAAATACATTGGAATGTGAGAGAGAGGGGAGGTTCGCAGACCTCAAATTAACCATTAATTTATAAATATCTCACATTCACACATTAATAAAAAATCATTCACATCATCCCATGACATTATAAAGCAAATATTCATGACCATATAAACTTTTATTCATTCCACACATGGAAGAGCACATCACATGGCTAAATAAAAGTTTTGAAAATATATAATTTTGGTTTCATAAACTAGGTCCAACCAAAATTGGATTATTCGAAATCTTGAAAAATAACACTTTAACATGCTTTAATCACTATTACAAAATTGTAACAACAAAAGCATGAGCATACATTCTAAAATCATTTAATAAAGTGTTATTTCATGCAAAACATTTTTTCTAAAATAAATAATTTAACAATTAAATTATTATTTTCAGAAATAATGGCTCACAAATTTTTAATTTTAAAAAAAAATTGGGACGTGCTGGCTGCTGGCTGGTCAGGCGCGCCCGAGCGTTGGCTCAGCCAGCAGCCCTTGGCCACCGCTGGGCCGTCCGGCTCAGGCCGGACCGGACCGCCAGGCTCGGCCGGCCTGGCCCGCGCGCGGCCCGCGATGGGGCCGTTCGGCGCTGTTGCGCCCGCCCGCCTTAGGCACGGTGGTGCGCACGCGCCGGCCCCTTCCCCGCGGGCACAGCCCGAGGAAGGCCCCGTCGAAAAAGCCCCACCGCCGTGTGGACCCAGTCCGGTGGCGGTGTGGCGTGCCCATCCAGTAGTGCGCGACCCCCAGCCCCTTTTCCCGTCCATCCGATGGACGCCATATTCATACCAAAAAGGGAAGAATAAAAAGGTGCTGCCGGCGTTCTTGTGATCCGATTTTTGCTTGGAATAAAACTTAAAAAAATGATCTTAGATTCCAAAATGGATGTAGATCGCAGTGGAACCTGGCTCTGATACCACTGTTAGGATCTACCGCGACCCGAGATCAAGGAAACGCAGCGGAAAATAAGATTTAAAATTTGATCTCGATCCGTTTTGGGATACGCAAACCAGACTATCGGATAATCGAAATCACCTTGCGCGGAATCGGATCCACGTTCGTACGATTCCATGGAGGTGACGCCACAAGCCGTTCAACCATCTGGCCTCCAGCGATGTCCACACGGTCTTCCTCGCGACGATCCATGCCCGCTCCCTCGCGACTGACCACACTCGCTCCCTCGGGTTCTACAACGCTCGAAGACTGAGCTTGGATCCATGCCGATCTCTGCGACATGTGACGCAAGAGAGAGGGAGAGAGAGGGGGAGAGAGGGGGTAGCTAGGACAAAACCCTGATGCTTGGCCATGGTTGTCCCACCACATCAATATATAGAGATTGCAGTTTTTCATAAAAACCCCTGATCTTTATATAATTAGACCGTCGCCTGAAAACCTATTGCGTGTGACCCTCTAGGTCCAAGTACCAATCCAGTTAATGGCCCAATAAATTAGTAACACTTACTAACTTGATTAATTAGTTAATATCTCATATTATCTAATTAATAATCCGAATCAACTTTATCTAGTCGACTAAGCTAGACCTCCAAACATGTTGGGTGCCAAGCAACACCACGTGAACCCGGAAGGTATTGGGGTTCTGCAACCCTCACAAGGAACCTTTCCGTCATCAGTTATCGTGTAGATATAATCTCTCATTTGCACAATACTCTTGGAACAACTTAGGATATGGTATACTGTCAAATCCTAACTTATTGTTCCACTGGGATTCGATGCTTTAGATTAATATCAAAAACTCCCTTTTTGATATTTTGTCTGCCCTGGCCAGGGACTCCATTACATCGTTCCCTTGAGTCTCCCTCTGTGTACCGAGGGCAAATGATCCCTTATTGACCACTCAATCCCCTTCGAAGGTCTTCCACTATGTCCGAACATTGACTATTTGGATCTCTTGGATAGAGATTCTTAGGCCAAACTCAAAACACATAAGTCACCAAAAAGGTGTCTTTAGTGTCTCAGGTCTAAAGACCATTTACACAACTGCGACAATCGAATCTTTCTGGTTGACAGTTGGATACAATACCATCCAGTGATTCTATTAGATCAGTTCAGTGGACTCTTTCTCTAAAGAGCACCTATTGTTTCTCCTTAGTGTCTTCACACATATGACTATGAGATCAGTCATCCTCATCACATGAGCAGGAGTAAACAATACTATTCTAACCAAATATCTGATGTCCTTCTCAGGTATCCACCGAATAGGAACATTTAGAATATGTGTTTATTAAGTGAGTAGTCTCATTAGTATGATCACACATCATAGTCTACTCACTATTGCACATGTTCATGGACTTTATTATAATACCAACATAGTAAAATAATAAACAAAAGCCATTTTATTAATAACTGAACAAAATGATACAATATCAGATTGTCTTGTTGTCCACCTAAGACTAACACCTCCACCATCCTGCGTCAGTAACTAGGGCTTAATGCGGATAGAAGAGCGGGAACAGAGTGGAGAAGAGAGTATAAGACCTCTCGGCTTCCGGCTCTGGCATGAAGCGCCTCTTTTCGAGGTCAAAATGATATTTGGGGGTGTTTGGGAGGAGGAGGAGGAGGGGGGGGGGGGGGGGGGAGCATCCATGGGAGAGTGATGCAGCAACAAATTTTCGAAAAGATGACATGGCGTAGCGCGTTAGCGGATCAATGGAGATGTACGGGCTGCTTATTGATTTGTCGAGAAACACTTTAGGGTGGTTGGATGGTTGGTTGTAAAATATATGTATAAGAAAAAATATTAAGAAAAAGTATTTTAAAAAATTATAATTACTCATTTAATACTCACTTAAAAGGTTTTTTTTACAAAAATCAATGTTTATTTTTTAGTAAAATACTAGTAAGAAATAACTTTTAAAATACAAAAAGTACATTCTGGGCATCTATCACTCTATCACTCATCGTTGAAGGTAGGTGACTAACCATTGGGCGTCGGAGCCGATCGTCATCTATCGCCCCTGCCAATCATAGGGCATCGAGGGTCTACTGTCCGGGCGCCAAATGTCAGACGCTGGTTGTCGGGCTCTCATCATCGCGTGCCAAACCCCCGGCCACTGACCACCCGCAAGCACCGAGTGCCAACCGTTAGGCGTCGGCCATTAGGCGCACCTCTGGGCGCCAAGCGCTACCTCCAATCGTCGACTACCAGGCACTGACAGGTGGCTACCAAGCGTTGCTTGCCGACCTTTAAGTGTCAAGCAATGGCCGTCAAGCACCAAGTGTTAGCCATCAAGTGCAGGCACCAAGCGTTGTCACCAATCAATAAATATCAATTGCCGCCTCAGATACAACAGTTGACAATACTGAAGAGACATTAGAAATAAGAGCAAAGACTGTAGTCTCGCTCATAAAAGTCTTACGTGTAAGAGAAATCGAGAAAAATGATTTATTGAATCTCATTAAGAATGTCAAAATTAAAAAATTTTAAATAATTTTTTTTTTATAGATTAACTTTTTAGGAATACCAAATAAATCATTTATGAAATTTTGACTGAATTCTTACATGAGATTTTATACTAAAACAAATGAACCCTTATGACGGACATAAGCACAAGTTGTTCGGACATCAAGTGTTTTTCTTCACTATTTCGTTCAAATCATATAAGTTAATTGATTTAGTTTAAAATGTAAAAAAATAGTTTAGTATGAAATCAATCAAATAAATGTGTTTGGTTTAGTTTATCGCCTTCAAATTATATACTTAAAAATAATTTTTGGTAAGTAAATGGCTACAATATGGTGGGAAATTTAGTTGTCTTAGGATCCATTTGGTTGGTTGTAAAATATATTCATAGGAAAAAAAATTTTAAATTTTTTTTTATAAAAAATATAATTATTCATTTGATATTCACATTAAAAATTTTCTAAAAAGATTTTTTATATTTATTTTTCAATAAAATATTTTTTAAAATATTAAAAAACAAAAAATGTATGTCTCGCACGATCACTCCCAGCCACAGAGCTCCCAGCATTAATTGCTAGGGCACTGGCCATCGGTCACTGATCGTAGACCATCGAGGGCTGGGCTTCTGGCGCCAGTCGCCGACTAACAGGCCATCAGTCACCAACTGTCGACCGTAGGGCATTGGGCATCAATGTCATGTCCCGAAAATTACGTAGCGGAATATTATTTAAGATAAATAAAGTCGATATTTCGAGACGTGAACAGTCAATGTGCCATCAACACAACATAATTGGGCCCAATTGATCATGATTAAACTTTGTATTCAAATCTCAAACACTTGTCTCATATCAAAGCGACTATTACATAAACTCTCATTGTTGTACTACAAGTTGATACTTAAATAAAAAGAAAAAGTACATATAATCTCACTTCCAACTACATGGGTCCAACACTCAAAGTAAATTAACACTATCTCTATGGTTGGAACACGCTCATCACTCCGACGTATTCCCTTCCTTGATTTGGTCTTCTTCTTGAACTTCATAGTCACCTAGAATGTTGAAAGTAGGGAATGAGCAAACTAGCCCAGTAGGATTTATATCTCAATGTGCGGGCAATGATATAGGTGATTAGCAATTTAGAACTAGGTAAGCACGAATAACAAGATATGCATGAACGATAAATCTCATTATAACACGAGACCTGAACAATTTAGATGGAATGGTAATGATAGAGCAAGATCTAGAATAGGATAACAAGATAGAACTAGCAATAGATCACTTTGCATAGGCATGTAAGGTATCACTTGATGTCAATAGTTCACAAGAACGCAAGATAACACTTAATTGCAGTAAATGCAAGATGGCCATATCATGCAAGCAAGCAAGCACGCACGAGCACGAACCTTTAACACGATTCACTTAATCAGGCACAAAGATACTAATGTACACCAAGGAAAGATCCACCTTGAAATGCACAATAAGACACATGTATGCGGTTATTGTATCTAGCATTCAACACGCAAGTACTCCTAGCGTAGATGCAATGCCAGTAATCATTATACCCTATGGTTAACAGTATATTTATGACTCTCCATCATTGGGGCTAGACTGGAGCCCTTGGACACTCGCCGTGTCTGATCAGCATCTCACTTAATTTCAAATGTAGATACCTACAGTCATTCATGGCCAATAACAAGAGTTTCAATATGTAAGCAATGGTAATGTCATGTTCATGATGATGATGTCAAGATATAGCAAGACATGTGAACATGATTTCATGATAACACTAATCAAGAGATAATTTCGGCAGTATAACGACATGGTTTATACTTTAGTTAACTCTTTACATTAATGGCTTAAGTCAAGGTTATGAATCAAGCTCATGAGAACAAGATAAGAGAGGAAGTGCACGCTATCTCCAGGGAACTTCAATGGTACAACCAACTCGGTCTCCATGAGGGAATCCACAGAGTACAGAGAATTACAGAGGCCTTAAGAGAGAGGTCACTAGTCAACCGATACAGAATGACCGGCCGAGAGTTTCTAATCCCCTAAGAAAGGCTGCCTATATGTGCAAATGTGTAGTGTAGCACATGTCTCAATCCACAATCCATCGGTCTTAAACATACGGAAAACAAGTAACATGATGACTTGATATTAAAACATGCACTTAACTCAATCATGATTTGCAGTATTTTAAGCTGAGATTTATTCACTTTAGTAAGCTAGAACAACAAGATGACCAATCAATCATTGCCATAATAGATCATGTCATTTAAGAGTAAATAGAATAACCCTTCATGTTGTTATGGCTTTTTCATGGGTTAACAAGTTTTAAGCCACTAGACAGACTGTACACACATATCATAACCATAACATGCAACCCTTACACTCTAGACAGAGCAAAATAGGTCTCGGGTAGGCTTTTAAAATCACGACGGACATAGTCGTCTCTATTTACAAGGTTTAAACGGTAAAGTAAAACAATTACAGACAATCATCTAAATCGCGACGGGTCTAATGGTCGCGTTTAGAAATAGTCGATACGACCAATCGATTCAGGTCATAAACGTGACGGTCTACACTGTCGCGTTCATGGCCATTGGTCAAGAAACGCGACAGTCAAGATTAAAGCATTCATGCAAGCCTTCTTAAATACGAATTGGACACAAAAACTAAGGGCGGGAAATAGCAGAATCGTGACAACATACATGGTCGCATTCTTGACATGCACTGAAAATGATACTACACATAGCTTGATGCAGTCGAATCCTATCAGAACAAGTCCAAAACCTCGACGACATAGGCTGTCGCCTTTAAGGTAATCGTGATGGGTTAACCTGTCGCGATACCTGCAGCAACCTAATATTTTACTAAATAAATAAATCGAAAAATTAAAAGGAAAATAATTTAATTAGAACCCATTAAATAAAAAGAATTAATGGACTTTACTAAATAGTTCAGATAAAAGTTATTGGGCCAAAATAGGAGTTATGAAATTTGGAATAAGAGAAAAATACCCTAAATTCGCAACCTTCATGTTTCCTAAATTGAAAAGAGCAAGTAAATCATTAAAATAGTTAATATATGATGGAATTGGACTCCTAACCCTACCTTAATTAGCTAGCCACGAAATTGGAACCCAACTTAACCCAATTAGGAGAAGGAAAGCTAGGAAGGTTGGAGGAAACAAGGAAATTTAGAGTTTTAATAGAAATTAGAGTTGTAATAGGAATTAAACACACTAGATGCTTAAATACACCCCAACCTCTTCATGGCTGACCCTATTGCATTGCTAAGACTTCCTGGACGTGAAGGAGAGGTCAAAGGGAGAAGGGAATCGTGGGGAGAAGGCTTGCACAAAGATCTACCAGCTATTCTTCGAGTTCTAAGCCCTAGAAGCCAAATCGACCCAAAGGTAGGCATTCTCTCAAGCAAAATTAAATTACTCTCGTCTGTAGGATGCTCTTGACATCAAGAACAAAAGCCCTCTATTTGCCCTAATTTCCATCGACCCTATCATGAGATTTTCATGTTGGAAGTTCTATTAAAAATATGCCCCCGATCCCTCATGTTCACCTTAGATCTCTCTTCACACTTGATCCCATGCTATGCAATTTTTACTGTAGATACTACATGTTGTCAGGAATTGTTTGCCATCTTTTTCACCAATTTTATTGAGTATCTTGCTCAAATTAATTCTTTTTCCATCACTGCATCATGTTCTGTGTTCTTCGTGAAAGAACATGATCAAAGCCTGTCAAAACCATGATAAGTTTCTAATTCCTTTTACTGGTGATACCCTCACAAGTTCGATTAAAACTCGTTTCATGATTTTTCATCAACTGTACACTGAGATTTCAAATTTTAAACACCCCGGTGTCAATCCTTCGAAAGCATGGACCGCAATCCAAGGCAAGGATTTCTCATTTTCGGGCTCAGGCACAGACCCTGAGAACGCGGCGGCCCGATAGTCCGCATTCTCAAGAGGTGGTCGTGACAAGGAACCCGTCGCATTCTGAACACGACAGGCCCTTGTGTCGCATTCTGTCTGCCTATCTTGCCAGACTTGTCGCGTTCCTTGACAGCCCCCATCGTGATCTGGATGTAGCCTGTCGTGTTCCTTATAGGGGTACGTCGCCTTCTGGAATTTTGTGCATAAACCCTCAATTTCTTTGGTTCTTGTCTTTCTATAGTGAATATACCTCCTGTTAACTGTCTCAAACATAGTAAAAGAAGATGTTTGAACTTGAATATGTAATAATTAATTAAAAGTCATGCACCTGACCTTTTCATGTCTATGATTTTCTTTTTCACATGCACATACTTGTAACCATCCAAAGTGACTTGACATGGTATTAAAATACTTCATAATACATCTGGTAATTTACTTTAATATTGTAAAAATATAATTTCCTATTTTAATGGACTTGTTATCATTTTCTCTCATTGCTTTGGAACACCGTTACCGACGCTCCACTGTTCTAGAATTCCTCTAGAACGTCGAGCCACTTGTTTCTATACACACTCTCTCTCTTGACTTGGATAAATTCTCGGTCGGATATTCCTTCTATCGGACTAGTGAATCCTTGATCAAGGCCTTCGTAAGTCTCCTTTGTCCATGGATTCTGTCACGCCCCGACGCGGAATATCGGAACGCGGGGCAGTTGCAAGTAAAATGGGTACAGAGCTAGTACTAGACATCAAACCATTAGACAAGAATAAATACTAAAGCAAATTCATCTCATTAATAATTTCCAATGTCTAGTTACAACCACTAATATCAGAGCCATTCTATAGGGCCCAATTACATTGAATTAAAGCAAAAGACTAAACTCAAACTCTATGGGTACGCTTGACATCACTCTTGGTCGTTCCCGTCCTCTTGAGTGTAAGCATCTGCCTCGATCTCACCTGAGAACATGTAACCAATAACGCAGGGTGAGCGATAACGCCCAGTAGGACATAAATCTCAGGGTCAAACAGGATTTAAATGATTAATGTATTAAAAAGGCAGAGTAACTAATAACAGAGCGAGAGAGTCAAGTAGTGAAAGAGATAGCACGATAGCATGTGATTGAAATAGCACAAGTTTCCAAATATAGCACAAGCGTAGAGTATAGCACATATAGCAAGATGGCCATAGCACAAATAGTACAAAGTATAGCAATAGCACAATGTGTATAATATAGCACTTTGTTGTCAATAAACAGCGAGAGAATGTATAGCATAGCACTTTTGATTGACATTTAGATAATCGAGATAGATAGCACTTGAGTGTAATGCCAAACACTCTAGTCATTTAACTCCCGCGGGCATTGGCACTTTTAGGCGCACATCCTAGTACCAGACCGGGCCCTTTATATATTGCTAGGCATTGGTTTTACTATTTATCTTTAGACAATCAGTCAATGGCCAATAGAGAGTACCAAGAAATAGATGAGAGTAATTGATGAATAGAAGAGATAGTAGAGAGAGTGTGAATAGATGAGTGAGTCGAGATAAATGAGAACTACAGATCAATGCACATGAAACGTCGAGTAAATGGCGATAGTAACAGTGCACAACACGCGCGATTGGTGTTGGCAGTCAGGTAGAATTCACTATCCTTCCACTGGCCATGTTAAGCACAGGTCCAGAGGTCTGGCATGATTCTAGATAAGAGAGAACTTCTAATAGCCGTTTGGATCATATTGATCCCTAAAGGGTATCATAGGTGTTTGGGTACAACCAGCTCGTCGACCATGTGGGAACCCATGGACAAAGGAGACTTACGGAGGCCTTGAATAAGGATTCACTGGTCCGGCAGAAGGAGTATCTGACAGAGAGTTCATCCAAGTCAGGAGAAAGTGTGTACATAGAAACAAGTGCCAGACGTTCTAGAGGAATTCTAGAACAGTGGAGCGTCGATAGCGGTATTCCCAAAACATCGTAAGAAAACGACGACAAGTTCATTTAAAAATATGGTAATTTAAATATATAAAGTAAATTACCATAAGTATTATGAGATATTTTTCATGCCATGTTAAGCCATAATGGATGGTTCAAAGTGTGTGCATGTGTCATGAAAAATCATGGACATGAAGGGTCATGTGAAAGATTTTAATTAATTAAAATATATCCAAGATTAACAGCTTCGTTTACTGTGTTTAAGAGAGTTAACATGGCATGATATTACTGTAGAAAACCAATACTTGCAGAAATAGGGGGTTTCATGCAAAAACCCTAGATCGCGACGTACCCCTGTAAGGGTCGTGATAGGGTTAGATGAGAACGCGACAGGGTCGGTCAAAGCAGGTTGCTAGGTCGCGATGACCGGGCCTGTCGCGTTCAGAACGCGATGGGTGGCTCTCTCACGATCAGCCTTGAGCACGCGGCCTATCGGGGCATCGTATTCTCAGGTCCTGCGCCTGAGTCCGAGCGGGAAAAGGACAGCTCCTTGGATTGCAGTCCAAGTTGCCTTGTCTTGACACATGGACGTTCATAAATTTAGAACTAAATGTACAGTCAATGAAAAATTGCAAAATCACTTGCAAACTGATATAGACATGTGAGAGTACTTACAGTAAATAGGAGTTTGAAAACATACATGGTTTTGACATGCTTCAAATAGGTTTATTCACAAAGAACATGGAACAATGTACAGTTGAGATGCAAGAATTAATTCGAGTAGTAGGATGGATGAAATTTAGGGCTTTCAGAGTCAAACGATGCCTAACATCCATCAGTATCTCTAGTTAAAATTTCATAGCATGGGGTTGAGTATTCATGGAGTTCTAAAATTTAGTTGAAGAGTCGGGGTCATGACGAGTGCAGAACTTCAAAAATCAAGTAGAAAATATTAGCTCAATGGAAAATTATGAAACCAGTGGGCTTTTGTTCCTGATGGTTGGAACAATCTACAGATGAAATTGATGATCCAATTGTCTCCAAGTATTTTAAACAAATTACTTATCTATTTTGGTGATTAACAAAACTATTCTAACGAATTTTCTATAAGTCGAGCACAGGAAATAAAACAAAAACAAACAAGCCAAACTGGTAAGTATCCTTCATACTAGCAGTTTAAACTTCATAGCTTACAATTTTTTCTAAGTACACATCGACTCTTTAGTTGTTATAACGATTTCCTCATACACATCGATTTCCTCTGAAGTGTAACGATTTCAGTAGAGTCATAACGATTTCATACTCATAAGGATTCGTTATCAAGTTTGGTATCACAATGATTTGCTCTCACAACGATTCGTTAAGTGATCGTAACAATTTGTTTTCATAACGATTTCTTAAGTGAGAACAACAATTTGCTCTTACAATGATTCGTTAAGTGATTGCATCAATTTGCCCTCACAACGATTCGTTAAGTGATCGTAATGATTTGTTTTCATAACTATTTCTTATGTGCGAACAACGATTTTCTCTCACAATGATTCGTTAAGTGATCGCATCGATTTGCCCTCACAACGATTCGTTAAGTGATCGTAACGATTTATTTTCATAACGATTTCTTAAGTAAGAACAACGATTTGCTCTCACAACAATTCGTTAAGTAATCGCATCGATTTGCCCTCACAACGATTCATTAAGTGATCGCATCGATTTGCCCTCAACGATTTCGTAAGTGATCATAACGATTTGCCTTCACAACAATTTACAATGATTTGCCTATACCATCATAATGATTTGATCCCTGTAACGATTCGATAAGTTACATAACGACTTGGTCGCTGTAATGATTCGATACAGTAAACAACGATATTGTCCTTAACGATTTGATTATTAATATATATAACGATTTGTGTATGCATCTGTTTACTTATGAATGCACAACGATTCACTTGTTTGCATAACGATTTCATAAGTCATACATGTAACGATTTCATAGAATATAACGACTTGACATTTGAACTCGTTTCTGAGTACGTTGAAAAGTCAAAATCTTCACGTATATCTCTCTGAAAACCATGCATTTATTATGACTGAACATATCACTGCAGTGCATGCAAATGATATCTTCTATTCTCATGATTATTCTGTAAACATCCTTTTAGAAGAACAAAATGGAACTTCTATTTCTGTATAAAATCAATCTAACATTGACTGACAACAAGAGACAGCTTAGTTGTCTATTGTTTCAGCTTGTAATGCGTGCAGGTCTCTAACAACACTCGTCATACAACGTTGGACAAAATAGAAGCCAAAGGATATTACAGAAGATCTTCTCTCTTTGCGTGCATGAAAAGCCAAAAGACCGTTGAACTTCTACAGGACCATGCAGTCTAACGTAAACTAAAACTTAGAGACAACAGACACTTCAACGTTCAATTTTCAAATTCAAGATATAAATAGAAGATTGAAGCTCCAGAATAAAAACAACCGTGATGCAGTGCTTACAACCTTCTGTGAGCTTTCCGAAGAGCGAAACCAAGAATCCCATCTGTTCTAGCTCTTGCTTTCTGTGCTAAGTGTAGATCTGTGAGAGAGCCTTTAGTTCTGAGAAGAGTTCTTTGTTGTAGATCTTTTCTTCTCAGTTCTAAGCTTCAGATCAAGTTGTGCTCTATAAGCTTGATCTAGGGACTTCATCCCTGAATGGTTTTCTTGTTGTGCCCTTCAGTTGGAAGGAAGACCTGGTGGGTTCCAGGGTGTTGTTCCCTTCGTGTGAAGGAAGACCTGGTGGGTTCCAGAGTGTTGTTCCCTTCGTGTGAAGGAAGACCAGCTGGGGTACTGGGTGCTGTAGTGTCCTTAAGGGGGACTGTACCCTTGTTAGTGAAATCCTTAGTTGTTGCTCAGGGACTGGACGTAGAACTCTTGTGAAGAGGAGGTCCGAACCAGGATAAATCTTCGTGCAATGTGTATGTGCTTATTTTTGCATTCATTTCTTTACTAACACTAACCGCAATCGAAGTGTGTGTGGTGTGAATGTTTTTGTGAATAGGTATTAGTTGACCAATTGTTTTTGAAAAGATCCATTCACCCCCCCTCTGGGCTTGCTTGCTGGACAACAGAAAATTTATAATTATTGCTCATGAGAATGCCTACCTTTGACTCATTTGATCTTCTAGGGTTTAAAACTCGAAGAACGAGGGTTGAGGACTTGAACTTCCCTCTCCCTACGAGTTCTTCTTCTCCTTGGCTTCTTCTCCATGTCCAGCAAGCCCCAGCAACGAGTTAGGGCCGGCCATGGAGAGTTTAGAGAGTATTTAAGCTACTTGGGTTTCTATTTTCTAATAGTACTCTAGTTCCTATTTAATTATGAGATTTCCTTTTTCTCTCCTCCTTTTAAGCTTTCCACCTTCTAATTGGGTTAGGTTGGGATGCAATTTCGTGGCCAACCAATTATGATAGTGTTAGGAATCCAATTCCAACCCAAATCACTTATTTTAATACTTTAATACCCCTTTTCTATTTAGGTATTATTTAAGTTACGAATTTAGGGTATTTTCCTATTATTCTTCTTTTAAAAATTCCTATTTTGGTCCAATAAACTTTAGAGGGTCCATTGCTTCTTTTCATTTAATGGATTTTAATTAATTCTCTTTTCTTGATTTTTCAATTGACTTAATTTTTAATATTATTATTTTTTTTATTTTTTGAAAAATACAGGTTGCTACATCCTCCCCCTCTTAAAAGAATTTGGTCCCCAAATTTACATGATCATAATGAAGAGAAAGTCTTACCGAAAAGATCGAAGTAGTTCCGTCTGATGATTCCTTCAGATTCCTATATGGCTTCTTCCACTCCACGATTGTTCCATAGGACATTTTTTTTTCAATATAGTCGAACCAAAAAGGAGAGGGTAGGGGCATCTTCACAGTGTGAGAGGGCCACTACCTTCACCAGGCGGCTAGGATTTTTATAAAAATATGAAGAAGATGGAAGGAGAGTACATGCCGGTTTAAAGCCTGAGTGTGGGGTACCCAACCTTATCAAGATAGTAGGTGCCCTTTACAACCGAAGGGAGAATAGTACAGGAGTTCCAAATGGTAAGTTTGTTGCTGGAGCATCCCAAACCGGCTAGGCAGTTAGCTACTTGGTTGGCCTCACATGGTACGTGTTTGATTTCAACTTTGATCTACTGTGCTGTGATCGCCACATCTTGCAAGATACAAAGTAAATCCCAGGAGCAAGTCTGCTAGCCAGAAATAATGTGTACTAGATTGAGTGAGTCAGTCTCAACTAGTACCTCCTGGATGCCCTTGCTACAACAGATTTTAAGCCCATCCCTAAGAGCTAAAGCTTCAGATTGAAGGATGGAGTTGAGGCTATGGTATGCCTAGGCAAAAGCAAAAGACATGTCTCCATTTCGGTCACGGAGGATACCGCCTCCTCCAGCACTACCCGCTGGTTTGAAGGCCCCATCAATGTTCCATAGGATTTTAACCACATGGATGGGACGGTTCCTGAGTTGTTGTACCTTCCGTTCCAGTATCTTGATTGGCTTCTCTTCGTATGTCATGTGCTTGTTCAACACCAACTTCTTATGGCGAATGATATGTGTAGGATCATATACATATTTCCTAAGCATGGAGACATGGAACACATTGTGTACACATGCCAGGTTCGGGGGCAACGCTAGTCAGTATGCGACCTCATCGACCCTTTCGAGCACTTCAAAAGGATCGATGAATCTAGGATTGAGTTTCCCTTTAACACCAAATATTTGGATGCCACGAGTAGGTGACACCTTTAGGAGTACATGATCGCCAACTTGAAAATCTAAATCTCGCCTTCTCCTGTCACATAGCTCTTCTGTCTGGACTGAGCAATCTTGAGTTGGTCTCTGATCGCCTGAATGTCCCTTGTTGTGTTTTGCACCATGTCTGGGCCAAGCCATTGTTGTTCTCCAACCTCATTCCATCATGCATGAGATCTACACTTTCTGCCATATAGTGTTTCGAATGGTGCCATTTTAATGCTCGCCTGGTAACTGTTGTTATAGACGAACTCTATTAGAGATTGGTACTCATTCCAATACCCTTGGAAGTCTATAGTGCATGCTCTCATCATGTCTTCAACTATTTGGTTGGTTCTCTCAGTTTGCCCATCAGTTTGTAGATGAAAAGCGGTACTAAAATTGAGTTTAGTACCAAGTGCACTTTGCAGCCCTTTCCAGAAGTGGGACGTAAATCTCGGATCCCGATCCGAGACAATAGATGATGGAACTCCATGCAGCCTCACTATCTCCTTGACATATAAGGCAGCTAGTACCTCTACCGACCACTTACTCTTTATAGGGAGGAAATGTGCAGACTTGGTTAGTCGATCGACAATGACCCATATGGCGTCGAGTCCACCACGAGTCTTGGGTAAACCCATGATGAAGTCCATGTCAATGCTTTCCCATTTCCACTTTGGGATATCTAGTGGTCTAAGCATGCCAGCAGGGCGCATGTGTTCCGTCTTTACCTGTTGACAAGTAAGGCAATGAGCCGCATGTTCGGCTACCTCTCTCTTCATATTCAACCACCAAAATGTTCTTTTCATGTCCTGATACATTTTGGTACCTCCAAGATGAATAGTGTACTTCATCTTGTGAGCTTCATCCATTAATTTCCTCTTCAATTCTTCATTTTCGGGGACGCATGTCCTCCCTTGGAATACAAGCCTTCCATCCTCGGTCATAGCAAAGTCAGGTCTTTCGGCTAATGTCTCCTTGATGCAAACCAAGAATGGATCGCTATCTTGTTGGGCTTTAATCTCTTCCAGCATGTCGAATTGAATCCTTATATTAGCAATCAAGACTCGATCATCCCTATGTTCAATATTCAAGTCTAACCCCGCGAATTGTTCTAGTAGTTGCATCTCGCCAAGGACTAAACTCGAAACAAATGTCATCGGCTTTCTACTAAGAGCATCGGCCACAACATTACCCTTGCCTGGATGCTATTGGATGTTGAAGTTAAAATCCTTTAGGTATTCTGGCCATCTTCTCTGTCTCATGTTGAGTTCCTTCTGGGAGAATAAATACTTCAAGCTCTTGTGATCTAAGTAGATAGTAAATTGTTCACCATATAAGTAATGTCTCTAGATTTTCAAGGCGAAGACCATGGCAGCCAACTCTAGATCATGCACCGGATAGTTGACTTCATGCATCTTCAGTTGTCTTGAAGAATAGATAATGACCTTCTCCTTTTGCATCAATACACAACCTAGCCCATTTTCTGAGGCATCGGTGTAGACAGAGAAACCTTCTCCCTCTACTGGAAGAGCGAGAATAGGCGTTGAGGTAAGACAATCTTTTAGAGTTTGAAAACTCTTCTCACACTCTTTACTCCAGAAGTAGGGATTCTCCTTTCGTGTCAAACAAGTGAGGGGAACGGCAATCTTTGAGAAGTCCTTTATGAACCGCCTGTAGTAGCCAGCCAGTCCTAAGAAGCTTCTGATTTCTGTGACGTTGGTTGGTCTCTTCCAATTGAGTACAACTTCAACTTTGGAGGGATCAACGGAGATGCCGTCCTTTGAGGTGACATGGCCCAAGAAGGACACTTCTTTGAGCTAGAATTCACACTTGCTCAGCTTTGCGTACAGTTTATTGACTCGCAAGACTTGTAGTGCTATCTTCAGATGTTCTTCATGTTATTCTTTGGTCTTTGAATAAATAATGATATCGTCGATGAAGACGACCACAAACTTGTGAAGGTATGGCCTGTAGCAACTCAAAAAAATTCACTATTTAAAATTCGAAATAATAAATTTCTATAAAAACGGAATAATAGAAACATACATACCATTATCATATGTGCAAGAACACATCTAAAAATTTCATAAAATTTTTAAATCAACCCCCAATATTATCCCTAAGTGTTCCACGAAGAAATTCATGCAACAAAAAAAAAATCTGATTGGCCAAGCGTACGTCACAACATGACTAATTATCCAAACTTGAAAACTAAGTCGGAAAACTGTTAACACGGAAAGATAACACACCCATAAATTAAACGAACCTGTCGGAGAGACTTCCAACGTCATGTAATGATGACCCATTAAGAAAATTGGGCTTAGAAAAAATATTCGAACCAAGTTTTAGAAATAGAGGTGACTTATTATTGTCATTAAGGAATAATTCAGAAAACCCATTATCATATGAGCCAAGTAGATTAACAATTAAAAAATAAAATGATGGGTAGACTCCAAACATTATGTAATGATAATCCATCATGAGAAATTAGACCAATGGACCTCTCATAGTCCATGAATAAAATCAAGTAAGAAACATATAATAAAATCCGTAACTCTGTTACACCCTAATTAAAAAGGGAAATCCCATAAGATAAATTCCAAGAAATAATGGGCTTTGTCAAATGGATCATATAAAAGTTATGGGGCCAAATAGGGATTTTTAAAAGAGAAATAATAGAAAAATACCCTAAATTCGTAACTAAATTATTACTTAAATAGAAAAGAGGTATTTAATGCATTAAATAGGAAGTTTGAGTTGGATTTGGATTCCTAAACCTACCCTAGTAGGTTGGCCACGAATTTAGCTCCCATCCTAACCCAATTAGAAGTTCTCATGCTTAGAAATGGGAGAGGAATTAGGAAATTCGAAATTAATGGGAATTAGAGTCCAAATAGGAAATGGAAAGAGAGAAAGCATAAATACTCTCTTAAAACCCCCATGGCTGGCCCTAGCTCGTACCAAAGGCTTGTTGGACCAGGAGGAGAGGCCAAGGAGGAGGACATTTCATGGGAAGAAGGCTATCTCAAGTTCTCTCTCTCGTTCTTCAAGTTCAAGCCCTAGAAGGGGAAAACGATTAAAGGTAGGCATTCTCACGAGCATAAACCATGAAATTTCATCTGTAGGATGTTTCGTCCATCAAGAACAAAAGCTCTTTTGTTTCATAATTTTCCATTGAGCACATCTTTTGTTCTAGATTTTTCATGTTCTGCAACTTACATGACCCCGAACCCTTTTCAAAAATCTAGATCTCCATGTACCCTCTATCACATGCCACGAAAATTTTACTGGAGAAGCTGATGGCTATTAGGGATATTTTGCCCCTGAAGGCCCTAATTTTCATGCATCCTATCTTGCGAATTAATTATTGCATCTCAACTGTTCTCAGTATTCTCTTCTTCAGGTTTGATTTAATTAAAGCCTGTCGAAACCATGCCTTTTCCCAATTCCTAATTACTATAAGTACCCATGTGAGTGTAGATCAATTTCCAACTGGTTTCATGATTTTCCATCGCTTGTACAATTAATTATAAATTTTTAAACATCCCTATGTAAAAACATGGTATGTTTAGACCAAGAACCAAGAACATGTCAGATCTCTGTCGGACTCAGGCCAAGGACTTGAGAACGCGACAGCCCGATAGATCGCGTTCTCAAGCAGATCGCGACAAGACTCACCGTCGCGATCTGATCGTGACAGGACCACCATCGCGACCTGACCTTCTGGTATGATAGACCTGTTGCCTTCTTCATATGAACCCGTCGCGTTCTCGTCTTTTACACTGACAGACCCGTCGCGACCCGTTAATGACCCTGTCGCATTCTATACAGGCCCTGTTGCGACCCTTACAAGGACCTGTCGCGTTCTGTACTTTTTCATGAAACCCCTTTATTTTTGCAAGTCTTATTTTTCTACAGTGATATCATGCTCTGCTAACCCTTTTTGAACACACTAAACGGAACTGTAAATCTTGAACTTATTTTAATAAAATGAAAGTCATGCACATGACTCTTTCATACTCCATGATTCTCTATGTCACATGCACATACTTTGAACCATCCAAATATGGCTTAATTTGGCATGAAAATATTTCTTCATGTATCTGGTAATTTATGAAATTAAATTGCCATACTTTAAATAAGACTTGTCTTCGTTTCTCGCGATGTTTTGGGAATATCGTTATCGACGCTCCACTGTTCTAGAATTCCTCTAGAACGTCGAACACTTGTTTCTATATACACACTCTCTATTGACTTGGACAAACTCTCCGTCGGATACTCCTTCTGCCGGACTAGTGAGTCTTTGCTCAAGGCCTCCGTAAGTCTCCTCTGTCCATGGATTCCTACATGGTCGACGAGCCGGTTGTACCCTAGCACCTATGATACCGTTTAGGGATCAATATGGTCCAAATGACTATTAGAAGTTCGCTCTTATCTTGAATCACACCGGACATCTGGACCTTTGCTTAACATGGCCAGTAGAATGGTCGTGAGTTCCACCTGACTGCCAACATCAAGTGTGCGTGTTGTGCAACTATTACTATCGCCTGTTTACTCGACATGTTACGTGCAATGTCCACTAGCTCTCATCTATACTCTACTCGCTCATCTATTCACGTCACTCTACTATCTCGTCTATTCATCTATTGCTCTTATCTATTTCTTGGAACTCTCTATTGGCCATTAATTGATTGTCTAAAGATAAACAAAATGACCAATGCTAGCGCAATAGGGCCCGATCTGGTCCTGGGGAGAGCGCCCGAAAGTGTCATTTTCCCGCGGGAGTTAAATGATCAGGATGTCGGCATTACATCCAATTGCCATAATATCAAGATTAATCTAAGACAATCAACACAAAGTGCTATATTCTCTCGTTGTCTATTGACGACAAAAGTACTATATTCTCTCTCGGCTATCTACGAATAACCAAAGTGCCATTACTATTTCGATTGACGAAAGTTAATCAAAAGTGCTATACTATTTCGATTGATAAGAAAATCAATCAAAGTACAATTTACTCTCTATATGGCCAACTACTTTCTCTCTCCTTGCTATGCATATTGCTTGCTATTGTTTGACGATGACGTTATTTGCTATAGTGTTGTTATCATTTCTATCGTGACTTGACTTTAATCATCGTGCTATACTTGATTTATCTGCTATCTGAACCATGTCACTTGTGCTATTACTTTTCCGACTTTACATGACTCGCTCTATCATTAATTACTCTGCCATTTAAAGCACTAATTATTTAAAGCCTGCTTGATTCACGAGATTTAAGTCCTACTGAGCGTTATCGCTCACCCTTCGTTACTTGTTATTGTGTCTCAGGTAAGACAGACGATGACATTGTACACACCAATGGGACAGGACTCGAGTGATGAGCGACTCGGAGTCAAATGACGATGTTACCCTAGCACAATTGGAGTCTAGTAGTTATTACTTTAGATTTTCTCTTCGTATGTAATGATGTCATTGAGCCCTCCGTATTGGCTCCGAATTAGTGGTTGTAATAGTCTTAGTGATTTATAATGAAATGAAGAGTTTGTTCCAATTATTGTTCATTAGCTGCTCTGAATCATTCAACTGTTGTACATTTTACTCTACTATGTACTTTGTTCACGTCTCCCCGATTTATTCCACTGCTAAATTGGCAGGGCGTGACAGTTGCTATTAGAGCCTAGGATGTCTTAATTGGATATCTTAGGTTTAAGATGTTCTAGGATGTCCTCATTGGATCTCTTAGGTATAGGGTGTTCTAGGACGAACTGCCATGACACGTGTCTATGTCAACCACCATACCTATGTGAGGATTGGGTAGAACCATGGTTAGGATCTAAATACACTCATCTATACGTATGTATCAACTTAATATTACTTTAGCATCCTAATGTCAACCTCATTCTTGAAGGGACTCTAAATGGATGCCGACATGAGATCAACCCAGAGACTAGTTCTGGCATGTCAGCAAGCAACTCAACTGTTAGAAAGAGCTCTGGAAGCGACTAAGGAGATTAACAAGGAGACCAATCAGAATGGGAAGAGAAGACATAACCATGGCAAGAAGGCCAACCAACAAGTGAATCGTAACGATGAGATCATCTACCTTCATTGTCACAAGCCAGGTCATGTAGCCAAGAAATGTTGGCGAAAAATTGGTGCATGCCTACGTTGTGGCGACTGGAGACATCAGCTACGAGACTGCCCTCTTCTAAAAGAACCATCCACTAACACAAAAGAACTAAGTTCTATGATGAAAGGGAACCAGCCAAATGGTGATAAGAGAAAAATAAAGAAGAACAAGAAGAACGACATACAAGTAGCCGTTATTCGCAGGAGGCGATGCAAGCGCTGCAATAGGAGGGGCCACATGTCGGGGGATTGCTGGTGAAAGAAAGGAAAATGTTTGCGACGTGGTAGCTCCAACCACAAGATGAGTGACTGCCTAAAATTTAGAATCAACGTCATGAGGAATTAGACTAGGAAGGTACAGTGGAAACTTTGGTGTAACTCTCTCCAAATCGATAAGTGGGAATCGTAGAAGGTACCTCTGAACTCACAATGATTAATGCTTGTTACAATAAATAATTCACATATAACCGAAGGAGTCATGGAATTTGGGGACCAAATTCTTTTTAAGTGGGGGAGGATGTAGCAACTCGAAAAAATTCACTATTTAAAATTCAAAATAATAATTTCTATAAAAACAGAATAATAGAAACATACATATTATTATCATATGTGCAAGAACACATCTAAAAATTTCGTAAAAATTATAAATCAACCACCAATATTATCCCTAAGTGTTCCACGAAGAAATTCGTGCCACAAAAAAAAAAAATCTGATTGGCCAAGCGTACGTCACAACATGACTAATTATCCAAACTAGGAAACTAAGTAGGAAAACCGTTAACACGGAAAGATAACACGCCGATAAATTAAACGAACCTATCGGAGAGACTTCCAACGTCATGTAATGATGACCCATTAAAAAAATTGGGCTTAGAAAAAATATTCGGACCATGTTTTAGAAATTGAGGTGACTTATTATTGTAATTAAGGAATAATTCAGAAAACCCATTATCATATGAGCCAAGTAGATTAACAATTAAAAAATAAAATTATGGGTAGACTCCAAACAATATGTAATGATAATCTATCATGAGAAATTAGACCAATGGACTTCTCATAGTCCATGAATAAAATCAAGTAAGAAAAATATAATAAAATTCGTAACTCTGTTACACCCTAATTAAAAAGGGAAATCCCATAAGATAAATTCCAAGAAATAATGGGCTTTGTCAAATGGATCATATAAAAGTTATGGGGCCAAATAGGGATTTTTAAAAGAGAAATAATAGGAAAATACTGTAAATTCGTAACTAAATTATTACTTAAATAGAAAAGAGGTATTTAATGCATTAAATAAGAAGTTTGAGTTGGATTTGGATTCCTAAACCTACCGTAGTAGGTTGGCCACGAATTTAGCTCCCATCCTAACCCAATTAGAAGTTCTCATGCTTAGAAAGGGAAGAGGAAATAGGAAATTTGGAATTAATGGGAATTAGAGTCCAAATAGGAAATGGAAAGAGAGAAAGCATAAATACTCTCTTAAAACCCCCATGGCCGGCCCTAGCTCGTACCAAAGGCTTATTAGACCAGGAGGAGAGGCCAAATATGAGGAGATTTCGTGGAAAGGAGCCTCTCTCATGCTCTCTCTCTCGTTCCTCAAGTTCTAGCCCTAGAAGGGGAAAACGATTAAAGGTAGGCATTCTCACGAGCATAAACCATGAAATTTCATCTGTAGGATGTTTCATCCATCAGGAACAAAAGCCCTCTGGTTTCATAATTTTCCATCGAGCATATCTTTTGTTCTTGATTTTTCATATTCTGTAACTTACATGACCCCGAACCCTTTTCAAAAATCTAGATCTCCATGTACCCTCTATCCCATGCCACTAAAATTTTACTGGAGAAGCAGATGGCTATTAGGGATCTTTTGCCTCTGAAAGCCCTAATTTTCATGCATCCTATCTTGCGAATTAATTCTTGCATCTCAACTGTTCTTAGTATTCTATTCTTCGTGTTTGATTTGATTAAAGCCTATCGAAACCATGCTTGTTTCCCAATTTCTAATTACTGTAAGTACCTATGTGAGTTTAGATCAAGTTCCAACTAGTTTCATGATTTTCCATCGCTTGTACAATTAGTTATGAATTTTTGAACGTCCCTGTGTCAAAACATGGTTTGTTTGGACCAAGAACCAAGAACATGTCAATCTCTGTCGGACTCAGGCCAAGGACCTGAGAACGCGATGGCCCGATAGGCCGCGTTCTTAGGTAGATTGCAACAAGACTCATCGTTGCGACTTGATCGCGATAGGACCACCGTCGTGACCTGACCTTCTGGTCTGACAGACCAGTCGCCTTCTTCATATTAACCCGTCGCATTCTCTTCTTTTGCACTGACAGACCCGTCGCGACCCGTTAACGACCTTGTCGCGTTCTATGCAGGCCTTGTCACGACCCTTATAGGGACCTGTCGCATTTTGCACTTTTTCATGAAACCCCCCTATTTTTGAAAGTCTTGTTTTTCTACAGTGATATCATGCTCTGCTAACCCTTTTTGAACACAGTAAACGGAACTGTTAATCTTGAACTTATTTTAATAAAATGAAAGTCATGCACATGACCCTTTCATACTCCATGATTCTCTATGTCACATGCACACACTTTGAACCATCTAAATATGGCTTAATTTGGCATGAAAATATTTCTTCATGTATCTGGTAATTTATGAAATTAAATTTCCATACTTTAAATAAGACTTGTCTTCGTTTCTCGCGATGTTTTGGGAATACCATTATCGACACTCCACTGTTCTAGAATTTCTCTAGAACGTCGAGCATTTGCTTCTATATACACACTCTCTCTTGACTTGGATGAAATCTCTGTCGGATACTCCTTCTGCTAGACTAGTGAGTCTTTGTTCAAGGCCTCTGTAAGTCTCCTCTGTCCATGGATTCCCACATGGTCGACGAGCCAATTGTACCCTAACACCTATGATACCCTTTAGGGATCAATATGGTCCAAACGGCTATTAGAAGTTTGCTCTTATCTTGAATCACACCGGACCTCTGGACCTGTGCTTAACATGGCCAGTGGAAGGGTCGTGAGTTCCACCTAACTGCCAACATCAAGTGCATGTGTTGTGCAACTGTTACTATCCCCTGTTTACTCGATGTGTTACGTGCAACGTGCACTAGTTCTCATCTATACTCTACTCGCTCATCTATTCACGTCACTCTACTATCTCGCCTATTCATCTAGTGCTCTTATCTATTTCTTGGAACTCTCCATTGGCCATTAATTGATTTTCTAAAGATAAACAAAATGACCAATGCCAGTGCAATAGGGCCCGATCTGGTCTTCGGGAGAGCACCCGAAAGTGCCATTTGCCTGCTGGAGTTAAATGATCAGGATGTTGGCATTACATCCAAGTGCCATACTATCAAGATTAATCTAAGACAATCAACACAAAGTGCTATATTCTCTCGTTGTCTATTGACGACAAAAGTACTATATTCTCTCGGCTATCTACGGATAACCAAAGTGCCATTACTATTTCGATTGACGAAAGTTAATCAAAAGTGCTATACTATTTCGATTGATAAGAAAATCAATCAAAGTGCAATTTACTCTCTATATGGCCAACTACTTTCTCTCTCCTTGCTATACATATTGCTTTCTATTATTTGACGTTGACGTTATTTGCTATCGTGTTGTTATCATTTCTATCGTGACTTGACTTTAATCATCGTGCTATACTTGATTTATCTGCTATTTGAACTATGTCACTTATGCTATTACTTTCTCGACTTTACATGACTCGCTCTATCATTAATTACTCAGCCATTTAAAGCACTAATTATTTAAAGCCTGCTTTATTCACGAGATTTAAGTCCTACTGAGCGTTATCGCTCACCCTTCGTTGTCTATTGACGACAAAAGTACTATATTCTCTCTCAGCTATCTACGAATAACCAAAGTGCCATTACTATTTCAATTGACGATAGTCGATGCATAGCCTCATCGATCCATCCTTCTTCTTAATGAATAGCACAGGTGCTCCCCGTGGGGAAGTACTTGGTCTGATGAACCCCTTCTCTAATAGCTCCATTAGTTGCGCCTTCAATTCCTTTAGCTCAGCAGGTGACATCCAGTATAGTTGTCGTGATACCGGAGCAGCTCCAGGGATCAATTCTATGGCGAAGTTGACATCACGTTCTGGAGGAATCCCTGGCAGATCATCGGAAAACACATCGGGGTAATCCTGGACTATGTGTATGTCTTCTATCTTAGAACCCTTTGTTTCAACTACTACGGCCACAAGGAAAGCAAAACAACCTTTCCTTATCATGTTGTGGGCTTTTATGGCGGAGATTAGAGACATACGTCTCTTATGTCTAATCCCAGTGAAGGACAACTTAGGGAAATCACTAAAAGTAACTTTCTCTTTCTTACAATCGACACTTGCCGCATAAGTGGACAACCAGTCAGCTCCCAAAATGACGTCATAGCCTTCCATGGGCATACACATCAGGTCGGCCTTTAGGTTATGGTCTCCGATCATTACATCGGAAGATGGGAAGTATTCGTTCAATTTCTCCTTTTCTCCTAGTGGTGTTGTGGTAGAGAACTCACATCCCATAGATATAGGTTTAGTATTCAGAGTTTTAGCAAAGTTTTGAGATATGAATGAATGAGTTACTCCAGTATCAAATAAAACAAATGTCGATAAGGAGAAAACTTGTAGGGTACCTTCTACCATACCACCTTCTTCAGTGGCTCTTCATCATGCAGGGCTTGCAGTCTGCCCTGTTTCTTAGGCACATTAGGGCGCCTTTCATTTTCCTTCAGTAGCAGGCACTTGGGGATGCACTGCTCGTGGCTTCCACAGCACAGACATGCACCAATTTTCCTTCATCATTCATCTTCTGTGTGACTTGGCTTCTCACAGTGCTTACAGTTGCTTTTCGCTGGATTGTTGGGGACAATCGCTTTGAGTTTCCTTTCTTGGCTGGGTCCCTCCGTGATGTTGAAGGGACGCTTCTTGCCGTTGGTCGGCTTAGCAGAAGATGGACTAGACGTCATTTCCTTCTTCACGAACTTCCCTTTGATACGGTCAGTGAAGTCTGTAGCATCCTCTAGTAGTTGAGCTTTCTTTACCATCTTGGCATAAGTCTGGATGTCGAGAGGGGCCAGTTGAGTAATGTATTGTGGCTTAAGGCCATTGATAAAGCGCTTAGCCTTCATTCTTTCAGTGTTCACCAAGTGTTCAGCATAACGTGCCATTCTTGAAAACTGGGCTTCATACTCGGCCACAGTCAAGCTCCTCTGTTTAAGAGCAGCAAACTCCGCAGCCTTCTTCTATTGGACACGCTCCAAGAAATACTTGGAGTTACAGACTTCCTTGAATTTGGCCCAAGTGAATTGACCATTAGCCCTAGTCGCTTCTACTGACTCCCACCAAGCGCGGGCGTCCTTTTCTAATTGAAAAGTAGCTAGTAGCATCTTATCCCCTGCTGCACATTGCATAACACGAAAAATTATTTCCGTCTCCTTTAGCCAGTGCTCGGCCTCATCCAGATCCGTAGATCCACTGAACCTAGGAGGGTTCAGACTCTTGAAGTTACGATGCAGCTCGCCTGCACCGCCAAGATTTCCACCGCCTTGGGTAGCTTGCATAATTGCTCGAGTAAGTTCTTGGATGGTTTGTTGCATGCCCCTTATTTGAGTACGTTCAGCAGTCATTTTGGTTGCTTAAGTTTCTACAAAATAATTTGTTGTTAGGATATTGATGTGGAGTTTAAATGGGTGCGTGTGTGTATTTATTTTAGCTAGTTACCCATGGCTCTAACCACATCTCCCATAGGTAGGATAACTGACTTTAGTCGAGGCTGGTCAACCTAGATCATCATATACTTAAGAACAATCTAGGCTCTGATACCACAAAATTGTCACGCCCCGATGCGGAATATCGGAACGCGAGGTAGTTGCAAGTAAAATGGGTACAGAGCGAGTACTAGACATCAAACCATTGGACAAGAATAAATACTAAAACAAATTCATCTCATTAATAATTTCCAATGTCTAGTTACAACCACTAATATCAGAGCCATTCTATAGGGCCCAATTACATTGAATAAAAGCAAAAGACTAAACTCAAACTCTACGAGTACGGTTGACATCACTCTTGGTGGTTCCCGTCCTCTTGAGTGTAAGCATCTTCCTCGGTCTCACCTGAGAACACATAACCAATAACGCAGGGTGAGCGATAACGCCCAGTAGGACTTAAATCTTAGGGTCAAGCAGGCTTTAAATGATTAATATATTAAAAAGGCAGAGTAACTAATAACCGAGCAAGAGAGTCAAGTAGTGAAAGAGATAGCACGATAGCATGTAATTGAAATAGCACAAGTTTCCAAATATAGCACAAGCGTCGAGTATAGCACAAATAGCAAGATGGCCATAGCACAAATAGTACAAATTAAGCAATAGCACAACGTGTATAGTATAACATTTTGTTGTCAATAGACAGTGAGAGAATGTATAGCATAGCACTTTTGATTGTCATTTAGATAGTCGAGATAGATAGCACTCAAGTGTAATGCTAAACACTCTAGTCATTTAACTTCCGTGGGCACTAACACTTTTGGACGCACATCCCAGGACCAGACCGGGCCCTTTTTATATTGCCAGACATTGGTTATATTGTTTATCTTTAGACAATCAGTCAATGGCCAATAGAGAGTACTAAGAAATAGATGAGCGTACTTGATGAATAGATGAGATAGTAGAGAGAGTGTGAATAGATGAGCGAGTCGAGTATAGATGAGAACTACAGGTCAATGCACATGAAACGTCGAGTAAATGGTGAAAGTAATAGTTGCACAACACGTGCGATTGGTGTTGGCAGTCAGGTGGAATTCACTATCCTTCCACTAGCCATGTTAAGCACAGGTCCAGAGGTCCGGCGTGATTCTAGATAAGAGAGAACTTCTAATAGCCATTTGGATCATATTGATCCCTAAAGGGTATCATAGGTGTTAGGGTACAACCAACTCGTCGACCATGTGGGAACCTATGGACAGACAAGACTTACGGAGGCCTTGAATAAAGATTCACTGGTCCGATAGAAGGAGTATCCGACGGAGAGTTTGTCCAAGTCAAGAGAAAGTGTGTACATAGAAAAAGGTGCCCAATGTTCTAGAGGAATTCTAGAACAGTGGAGCATCAGTAACGGTATTCCCAAAACATCACAAGAAAACGACGACAAGTTCATTTTAAAATATGGCAATTTAAATATATAAAGTAAATTTTTAGAAGTATTATGAGATATTTTTCATGCCAAGTTAAGCCATACAAAGTGTGTGCATGTGTCATGAAAAATCATGGACATGAAGGGTCATGTGAAAGATTTTAATTAATTAAAATATATCCAAGATTAACAGCTTCATTTACTGTGTTTAAGAGAGTCAAGAGGGCATGATATTACTGTAGAAAACCAAGACTTGCAGAATTAGGGGGTTTCATGCAAAAACCCTAGATCGCGACGTACCCCTGTAAGGGTTGCGACAGGGTCAGATGAGAACGCGATAGGGTCTTGCACAGGTCGTGACGGGTCGATCAGAGCAGGTTGCCAGGTCGCGACGACCGGGCCTGTCGCGTTCAGAACGCGACAGGTGGCTCTGTCGTGATCAGCCCTGAGAACGCAGCCTATCGGGTCATCGTGTTCTCAGGTCCTGCACCTGAGTCCGAGCAAGAAAAGGACAGCTCCTTGGATTGCAGTCCATGTTGGCTTCTCTTGACATAGGGATGTTCAGAAATTTAGAACTAAATGTACAGTAGATGAAAAATTGCAAAATCACTTGCAAACTGATCTAGACATGCGAGAGTACTTACAATAAATAGGAATTTGAAAACAGACATGGTTTCAGCATGCTTCAAATAGGTTTATTCACGAAGAACATGGAACAGTGTACAGTTGAGATGCAAGAATTAATTCGAGTAGTAGGATGGATGAAATTTAGGGCTTTTAGGGTCAAACGATGCCTAACATCCATCAGTATCTCTAGTTAAAATGTCATAGCATGGGGTCGAGTATTCATGGAGTTCTAGAATTTAGATGAAGGGTCTGGGTCATGACGAGCGTAGAACTTCAAAAATCAAGATGAAACTATTGGCTTGATGGAAAATTATGAAACTAGAGGGCTTTTGTTTCTGATGGTTGGAACAATCTACATACAAAATTTTATAATTTTTGCTCATGAGAATACCTACCTTAGACTCATTTGATCTTCTAGGGTTTAAAACTTGATGAATGAGGGTTGAGGACTTGAACTGCCTTCTCCCCCCGAGTTATTCCTCTCCTTGGCTTCTTCTCAACGTCCAACAAGCCCAGCAATGAGTTAGGGCCGGCTATGGAGAGTTTAGAGAGTATTTAAGCTACTTGGGTTTCTATTTCCTAATAGTACTCTAATTCCTATTTAATTACTAGATTTCCTATTTCTCTCCTCCTTTAACCTTTACACCTTCTAATTGGGTTAGGTTGGGATGCAATTTCGTGGCCAACCAATTAGGTAGTGTTAGGAATCCAATTCCAATCCAAATCACTTATTTTAATACTTTAATACCCCTTTTCTATTTAGGTATTATTTAAGTTATGAATTTACGGTATTTTCCTATTATTCTTCTTTTAAAAATTCCTATTTTGGTCCAATAATTTTTAGAGGGTCCATTTCGTAAAGTCCATTACTTCTTTTCAATTAATGGGTTTTAATTAATTCTCTTTTCTTGATTTTTCAATTGACTTAATTTTTAATATTATTATTTTTTATTATTTTTTGAAAAATCCAAGTTGCTACAGATTCTCACATGGTCGACGAACCGGTTGTACCCTCAATACCCATAACACCCTTTAGGGACTAGTATGATCTAAACGGCTTTAGAATGCTCTCTCTCTTACCTTAAGATCACGTCGAATCTATGGACTATGCTCGTAACATGGCCATTGTATGGTTAGTGAATTCTACCTAACTGCCAGCACCAAATCATGCGTGATGTGCAACCGTTGCTATCGCCTATTTAACGTTGTTTCATGCGTGTTGTCCCTAGTTCTCATCTATACTCTATTCGCTTATCTATTCACGTTCTCTATACTCTCATCTATTCATAAAATACTCTCATCTATTCTTGGTACTCTCTATGGCCATTTGATTGATTGTCTAAAGATAAACATTTTGACTAATGCTTGGCAATATAAAGGGGCCAGTCTGGTCCTAAGAGGTGTGCCCAAAAGTGCTAGTGCCCGCAAAAGTTAATTGACTATAGTGTTTGGCATTACACTCAAGTGTTATCTATCTCGACTATCTATATGACAATCAAAGTGCTATGCTATACTCGACTTGTTGTGCTATCGTGAAATATAATGTGCTATTTGTGCTATGGCCATCCTGCTACTTGTGCTATACTCGATACTTGTGCTATCTGAATCATGCTATTATGCTATCTCTTGCTTGACAATACTTGACTCTCGTTCTCTATCATTAGTTACTCTGCTCCTTAATACATTAATCATTTAAAGTATGCCTGATCATGAGATTTAAGTCCTACTGGACGTTATCGCTCACCCTGCATTATTTGATATGTGTTCTCAAGTGAAACCTAAGAAGATACCTACACTCAAGAGGATGGGAATGACCAGGAGTGAATCAAGAGTACCCTAGCATATTAGTATCATGTTAGAGTCTTGATTTAGTCTTTTAATTTCATTCAATGAAATGATGTCAAGTGGGCCATATAGAATGACTCTGATATTAGTGATTGTAATAGACATTTGAGGAATTATCAATAAAATACATTTGATTTAGCATTATTCTTTGTCCAATGGTTTGATGTGTATTATACGCTCTGTACTCGTTTACTTGCAACTGCCTCACGTTCCGATATTCCGCATCGGGGCGTGCCAGTTTTGTGGTGTCAGAGCCTAGGTTGTTCTTAAGTATAGGATGATCTAGGTTGACCTGCCTCGACTAGAGCCAGTTATCCTACCTATGTGAGATATGGATAGAACTATGGGTAACTACTTAAAATAAACCCACACACGCACAAATTAAATCCCACGTCAATATCATAACAACAAGTTACTTTTGTAGGAACTTAAGCAACTAAGATGACTGCTGAACGTGCCCAGATGAGGGGGATGCAACAAACAATTCAGAAGCTCACATGTGCACTTTTGCAAGTTGCATAAGGAGGAGGAAATCATAGTGCAGGTGAGCTGCATTGTAACTTTAGAAGCCTAAATCCACCAAGATTCAGTAGTTCCACTGACTCGGACGAAGCCGAGCACTAGCTTAAAGAAACGGAAAGGATTTTCCGTGTTATGCAATGCGCGACAGGGGATAAGCTACTGGTTGCTACTTTTCAACTGGAGAAGGATGCTTGCGCTTGGTGGGAGTCAGTAGAAGCAACCAGGGCTAATTGTAGTACCCTAGAATTTCCGTGAATGTATTATGTTCATTGTGTGTTTATTTCTGCATAAATTGAATGCTGTTCTGTGTAGAACTAGGCGTCAAGATCATTTGACATTACAGCTTGTAAGCGGCAACATCGCATGCCGTTTATGGGATGTTAACGACGATAGGTATTGACGTTTAATATTTTTCTGAATTATTTAATTATGGGCAAGACTATAAACGACATCAACGATGGACGTTTATATTTGGGGTAGACGACAACCTATGTTGACGTTAAACTGACTTGCCTATTTTTGAGCTTTCCGTTCCGGATTAAGGAGATCGGCCGTTTCGGGAAGGTTTTAATGAGCTGATCCGATGCGTTTAGATCCGAGGGTCAGGATTAGGCTTGGTCATTGCTTGAGAGGTCTTTATAAGACCAGATCTCGCAGAAAGAAAAGGGGGTTTTGCTTTGGTTCTGGAGGAGAGAAAGAGGGCCGAGGAAGGGATTTGCAGAGCGATCTGGTGCTTGTTCGTGCGGTTCGAGGGCTTCTACACCGAGGAGATACATAGGACTTCGTGCCCAAAGGCTCATCCAGTCGGAGGAACTTCATCGGAGGAGGTTTCGGAGTGCTTGAAGACGGAGGAAAGAACTGTCTCCCTGGCGAGACGGGCTTCTTCGAGCTCGGATTCGACACTCCATTAGGAGGGATTAAGGCAAGTTGCATGGGGGATTAGTTTAGGATATGTTATACTACGTATTTAACATTTTTCTATATTTTTAAAGCATGAAAACAACCTACGGGAAGGGTTAGAAACGCCGTTATTTCATGCAGGTTTTCTGTGTTTCTGTGTCTTAGAACTAGACGTCCAAGGGTATTGCCGTCTATATAATGTAAACGGCAATATCAACTGCCGTTTAGTTCATCTGAAATATGTATGTATTTTCTGTCCTTACTATATGTAAACGGCGCTATGTGCCGCCGTCTGTTTGTGTTAACGGCGCTATGTGCCGCCGTCTATAATTACTTAACGACAACGTATGTGGACGTCGACTATAGTAAACGTCATACTAATTGACGTCAAGTTTAACAGAATCATATATTCCAGAAATCTGAGTGAATTAGTTTTAAATGTGTAATTTATGAATGTATGCGTTTCAGCCATGTAATATTAGAGTATGTTATTGTTACGGACTGTCTATTGCTTTAATGTGCAGGTTCTATATATTTATACATATATATATGAATTGATGAACATGCATAATTACATGACAATGATCAAGGTTTAATTTGTATAAGATAAGTACAATGATGTAAAAGAAAGCATGTTGATTGATGTTTAGATTACTGCAATAGATATGATATATCAGTAATCCCTGTTCCATGTGAAAATTGTGAGTTTTTCTCAATATTAAACCATGTTACTTAGTTGATTTAATAGAGTTAAATTCATGAAAAATAGTTGCAGAAATCAGAAATTTATGAAATTTGGCATGTGTATTGTAATTACTGATTTCGAATTTCTGTCAAAATTTCAGAATTTTCAGACATGTGTATGTTCTATTATGAATTTCTGAACAATATATTACACATAGAATTGAATAAATATGAATGAAAATGCAAGAATGAATATTAGTATCATGATAGCGATCTGTGGTACAGTAAATAGGATTTCAGAACTGAAAGTGTTGTACTTTGAAATATTGCATTAACACATGTTAAATAGTATGAAATGAAATGTCACTATCTATTATACATGTTAGTGTATGCATTATATCAATGATGCCAATAAGACATTGCTATCTTAGAGATTCCTACAAGGAACTACACCGTAGATGCCCTTATGGTAATGGTTCACCTACATGTAAATAAATGAATCCGTGGGCAACGGATTGAAATCCTGGAGGTAGACTTGTTCTACTGGTCAAGGTGGGAAGGACTTTCCCCGGTTTTGCGCAAATACTATGACTTCATCACCGCATTGCCTAGGTGATAAGTGAATGTTAAATGACTACTGATCTCTAATTTAGTGTGGGCTATGTCTTGGCAACTATATGAAATGACTACATGCTACAAGTTACATATCTACATGCTACATGTTACATGCTACAAGTTACATGTCTACCTGTTCTACATACTACGCACTACATGTTATATGCTTACATTCCTACACATGAACTTGTTCAAAGGATTTCATGCTACATGTCAATGTTTTAATATTACTACATGAAAATTGTTGTGTAAAAGAATAGTGCATGCATAAATGAGAAATTGATACATGAGAATTGTTGTAGGTCACATAACATCAAATAGATTCCATGAATAAGTAATTCCATGCTATATGTGAAACATGTTTTATTTCCATAATAGTTAGAATCACTATGAAATGAATGATTGCCAATGGACTTAGAACTATCGTAAGAAAAGTGTATGATATCAATGAATGGAATGCTAATGTACTACCATGTTTTAAAACTAATATAATGTTAATATCTTGAACTGTCTTTCATGTGATTTGCTGGGTCTTGTAGACTCATACTTGCCTAACATTTCAGGAGAGCCAGAGGATACAGAGGAGTTAGTGCAAACTGACTCAGAGCGTGAGGACGTGGAGACTTAGCTTGGCATAGAGAGATTTAGAGTGAATCTTGTATGTGAGAATCTTATGTAATTTCTTTTATGAAGCTGATCTTTGAATTGTAATAAACTTTGGACTATTGCTACCCTTTTTATGCATTAGATTTTCATTTGAATAAATGCTGATTGCAAGTGTTTAATTCCATATTCGATCATTTATCATTGGAATTGAATAGTTATTTGTGTATATTTCAACCTGTATTGGAAATTGTTGGATTCGTTCCACTGTAATACCTCTATTAGATCCAATGTGAGTTGGTGTAACTGTACTGGGTCTAAGAGGGGCGTTACACTAATAGTCAGTTCACCTGGACTGAATTTAAGGAAGCCTTCAACTCCAAATACTTCTCGGAGCGTGTACAAGAAAAGAAGGCTGCAGAATTTGCCGCTCTCAAACAAAGGAACCTTTCTGTGGCTGAGTATGAGGCTCAATTCTCCAGATTGGCATGCTACGCCGATCATCTGATAAACACTAAAATGATGAAGGCTAAGCATTTTCTTAATGGCCTCAAGCCCCAGTATATCACGCAACTTGCCCCTCTCGACATCCAAACATATGCCGAGATGGTTAAGAAAGCTCAAGTGCTAGAAGATGCTACGGACTTCATTGACCGTATAAAAGGAAAGTTCGTAAAGAAGGAGCTGACACCAGGCTCTTCAAGTGCCAAGCCGATTGTCGGCAAGAAACATCCTTTCAACATCACGAAAGGATCTAATCAAGAAAAGAAACCCAAAGTGTTTGTCCCCACTACTCCGACTAAAGGCAACTGCGAACATTGTGAAAAGCCAGGTCACACCACCGATGAGTGCTGGAGGAAGGTCGACACTTGTCTGCACTGTGGCAATCGCGAGCATCGCATCCCTGAGTGCCCGCTGTTGAAAGAGAATGAGAGGCGCACTAATGTGCCAAAGAAATAGGAAAGACTGCAAGCTCTGCGAGATGAAGAAATCACTGAGGAAGGTGGCGTGGTGGAAGGTACACTACAAGTTTTCTCTCTATCAGCATTTGTTTTGTTTGATACTAGCGCTACACATTCAATTATATCTCAAAAGTTTGTTGATACCCTAAATGTTAAACCTGTATCTATGGGATCTAAATTCTCTATCACAACACCACTGGGAGAGAAAGAAAAATTGAACAAATACTTCCCACTAGCCGATGTAATGATCAGAGAACTCAACTTAAGAGCCGACCTGGTGTGTATGCCTATGGAAGGCTATGACTTGATTCTTGGAGCCGATTGGTTGTCCACCTATGTGGCAAGTGTCGACTGTAAGAAAGGGAAGGTTACGTTTAGTGAGTTCCCTAAGTTAGCATTCACTGGGATTAGACATAAGAGACGAATGTCTCTAGTCTCTACCATACAGGCCCACAATATGATAAGGAAAGGTTGCATCGCTTTCCTTGTGGTCGTAGTAGTTGAAAAGAAAGGATCCAAGATAGAAGACATACACATAGTTTAGGACTATCCTGACGTTTTCCCCGAGGAGCTGCCAGAAATTCCCCCTGAACGAGACATAAATTTCTCTATTGATTTAATCCCTGGAGCTGCACCGGTGTCACGTCAACCATACAAGATGTCACCTGCCGAGTTAAAAGAACTAAAGGCACAATTGATGGAACAGCTAGAAAAGGGGTTCATTAGACCAAGTACTTCCTCATGGGGAGCACCTGTCTTATTCGTAAAGAAGAAAGATGGATCTATGAGGTTATGCATCGACTATCGGCAAGTTAATCAGCTAACCATCAAGAACAAGTATCCTTTGCCTCGAGTTGATGAGCTCTTCGATCAGATATCTGGAGCTCAATATTTCTCCAAGATCGACCTCAGATCCGGCTACCATCAAATGAGAATCAAGGACGATGACATATACAAAACAGCTTTCAGGAGCAGGTATGGACACTATGAATTCATTGTTATGTCTTTTGGTCTGACCAATGCTCTTGCAGCTTTCATGCAACTCATGAACAACATATGCTGGCCATACCTAGACAAGTTCATGGTCGTCTTCATTGATGATATACTCATATACTCCAAAACCAAGGAAGAATATGAAGAACATATGAGGATAGCTCTGCAAGTCTTGCGAGACAAGTAACTATATGCTAAGCTAAGCAAGTGCGAGTTCTGGCTTGAAGAAGTGTCCTTCTTGGGCCATGTCATCTCCAAGGAAGGCATCTCTGTTGATCCCTCCAAAGTTGAAGTTGTACTTAATATGGAGAGACCAACTAATGTCACAGAAATCAGAAGCTTCTTAGGACTGGCTGGTTCTTACAGGCAGTTCATAAAGGACTTCTCCAAGATAGCTGTTCCTTTCACTCATCTTACACGGAAGGAAAATCCCTACTCTTGGGGTAAAGAGTGTGAGAAAAGTTTTCAAACTTTAAAAGAATGTTTGACCTCAGCCCCTGTTCTCGCTCTTCCAATAGAGGGAGAAGGTTTCTCGGTCTATACCGATGCCTCGGGAATTGGTCTAGGCTGTGTACTGATGCAGAAAGAGAAGGTCATCACCTATTCTTCAAGACAATTAAAGACCCATGAAGTCAACTACCTCGTGCATGATCTTGAGTTGGCTGTTGTGGTCTTCACATTAAATATCTGGAGACATTACTTATATGGTGAGTAATTCACTGTTTATTCAGATCATAAAAGCCTGAAGTACTTATTATCTCAAAAGGAACTCAACATGAGGCAAAGAAGATGGTTGGAATATTTAAAGGATTTAGACTTCAACATCCAATATCATCTAGGCAAGAGAAGTGTTGTGGCTGATGCTCTTAGCAGAAAGCCAATGGCATCCTTATCTAGTCTAGTCCTTGGAAAGATGCAACTACTAGAACAACTCGCAAGGATAGACTTGAATATTGAGCATAGAGATGATCGAGTCTTAGTTGCCAATATCAAGATTCAATCTGACTTGCTTGTAGAGATCAAAGCCCAATATGATAACGATCCATTCTTGGTTCATATTAAGGAAACCTTGGTGGAAAAACCAGACTTTGCTATGACCGAGGATGGAAGATTAGTGTTTCAGGGGAGGACATGTGTTCCGGATAATGAAGAACTGAAGAGGAAGCTAATGGATGAAGCTCATAAAACCAAGTACACTATCCATCCAGGTGGTACCAAAATATATCAATACATGAAGAGAACATTTTGGTGGCCAAATATGAAAAGAGAAGTAGCCGAGCATGTTGTTCATTGTCTCACTTGTCAATAAGTAAAAGCTGAACATCGACACTCTGTTGGTGTACTCAAACCTTTGGACATCCCAGAGTGGAAGTGGGAAAGTATAGGCATGGATTTCATCATGGGTTTACCCAAAACTCGTGGTGGACTCAACGCCATATGGGTCATCGTTGACCGACTAACTAAGTCTGCACACTTCTTGCCCATCAAGAGTAAGTGGTATGTGGATGTGTTAGCCGCCCTTTATGTAAAAGAGATAGTAAGACTGCATGGAGTGCCATCATCTATAGTCTCGGACCGAGATCCAAGATTTACCTCTCATTTCTGGAAAAGACTTCAAACTGCATTAGGTACTAAACTCAATTTTAGTACTGCTTTTTATCCACAAACAAATGGACAGACTGAGAGGACAAATCAAATTGTAGAAGACATGTTAAGAGCATGCACCATAGACTTTGAAGGCTACTGGAATGAGCAGCTATCATTAATCGAGTTTGCCTATAACAATAGTTACCAGACGAGCATAAAACGGGTTCCATTTGAAGCACTCTATGGTAGAAATTGTAGATCCCCTGCATGCTGGAATGAAGTCGGCGAACAGCAATGGTTAGGCCCAGACATGGTACACGCCACAACCAGGGTACAAGTCATTTGGGATCGACTCAAGATAGCGCAATCCAGAGAAGGAGAGACTTGGAATTTCAAGTAGGAGATCATGTACTCTTGAGAGAATCTCCCACTCGCGGAATTTAGAGGTTTGGTGTCAAAGGAAAACTAAGTCAAAGATTCATCGGCCCTTTCGAGGTGCTCGCAAGGATTGGTGAAGTCGCATATCGACTGGCACTGCTGCCACACCTAGCCTTTATACACAATGTGTTCCATGTTTCCATGCTTAGAAAGTATGTGTACGACCTCATATCATTCGCCATGAGGACTTAGTGCTGTATAAAGATATGACCTACGAAGAAAAGTCGATCAAGATACTCGATCAGAAAGTGCAACAACTCAGAAACTGGCCGATTCATGTGGTGAAAGTTCTATGGAATAATCGTGGAGTGGAAGAAGCCACATGGGAACCTGAAGGAACAATGAGGCGAAACTACCCCGACTTATTCGGTAAGACATTCTCCCTATTACGATCATGTGAATTTAGGGACCAAATTCTTTTAAGAGGGGGATGATGTAGCAACTCGATATTTTACTAAATAAATAAATAAAAATTTTAAAGGAAAATGATTTAATTAGAACCCATTAAACAAAAAGAAGTAATGGGCTTTTCTAAATAGTTCAGATAAAAGTTATTGGGCCAAAATAGGAGTTAAGAAATTTGGAATAAGAGAAAAATACCCTAAATTCGCAACCTTCGTGTTTCCTAAATTGAAAAGAGCAAGTAAATCATTAAAATAGTTAATATATGATGGAATTGGACTCCTAACCCTACCCTAATTAGCTATCCATGAAATTGGAACCCAACCTAACCCAATTAGCAGAAGGAAAGCTAGGAAGGTTGGGGGAAACAAGGAAATTTGGAGTTTTAATAGAAATTAGAGTTGTAGTAGGAATTAAACACACTAGATGCTTAAATACACCCCAACCTCTTCATGGTCGACCCTACTGCGTTGCTGAGACTTCCTGGATGTGGAGGAGAGGCCAAAGGGAGAAGGGAGTCATGGGGGAGAAGGCTTGCTAAAAAATCTACCAGTTGTTCTTTGTGTTCTAAGCCCTAGAAGCCAAATTGACCCAAAAGTAGGCATTCTCTCAAGCAAAATTAAATTACTCTCGTCTGTAGGATGTTCTTGACATTAGGAACAAAAGCCCTCTATTTTCACTAATTTCCATCAACCCTATCATGAGATTTTCATGTTGGAAGTTCTGTAAAAAATATGCCCCTGAACCCTCATGTTCACCTTAGATCTCTCTTCACACATGGTCCCGTGCTATGCAATTTTTACTGTAGATACTACATGTTGTCAGAAATCGTTTGCCATCTTTTCCCCCAATTTTTATTGAGTATCTTGCTTCAATTAATTCTTTTTCCATCACTGCATCATGTTTTGTGTTCTTCGTGAAAGAACCTGATCAAAGCTTGTCAAAACCATGATAAGTTTCTAATTCCTCTTTACTGGTGATACCCTCACAAGTCTATTTTCGATTAAAACTCCTTTCATGATTTTTCATCAAATGTACACTGAGATTTCGAATTTTAAGCACCTCAGTGTCAATCCTTGGAAAGCATGGACCGCAATCAAAGGCAAGGATTTTCTCCTTTTCGGGCTCAAGCACAGACCCTGAGAACGCGACGGCCGAATAGGCCGCGTTCTCAGGAGGCGGTCGCGACAAGGAACCCATCTCGTTCTGAATGCAACAAGCCCTTGTGTCGCGTTCTGTCTGCCTGTCCTGCCAGACCTGTCGTGTTCCTTGACAACCCCCGTCGCAATCTGGATGTACCCTATAGCGTTCCTTACAGGGGTACGTCGCCTTCTGGAATTTTGCACATAAACCCCCAATTTCTGTGGTTCTTGTCTTTCTATAGTGAATATACCTTTTGTTAACTGTCTCAAATGTAGTACAAGAAGATGTTTGAACTTGGATATGTAATAATTAATTAAAAGTCATACACTTGACCTTTTCATTTCTATGATTTTCTCTTCACATGCACATACTTGTAACCATCCAAAGTGACTTGACATGGTATTAAAATACTTCATAATGCATCTGGTAATTTACTTCAATATTGTAAAAATGTAATTGCCCTTTTTTAATGGACTTGTTATCATTTTCTCTCGTTGCTTTGGAACACTGTTACTAGAGTGTTTTGCATTACATTCAAGTGCTATCTATCTCGACTATCTATATGACAATCAAAGTGCTATGCTATACTCGACTTGTTGTGCTATCGTGAACTATATTGTTCTATGACCATTCTACTACTTGTGCTATACTCGATACTTGTGCTATATGAATCATGCTATTGTGCTATCTCTTGCTTGACAATACTTGACTCTCGTTCTCTATCATTAGTTACTCTGCTCCTTAATACATTAATCATTTAAAGTATGCATGATCATGAAATTTAAGTCCTACTGGGCGTTATCACTCGCCCTACATTATTTTATATGTCTTCTCAGGTGAAACCGAAGAAGATCCCTACACTCAAGAGGATGGGAATGACCAGAGTGAATCAAGAGTATCCTAGCGTATTAGTATCATGTTAGAGTCTTGGTTGAGTCTTTTAATTTCATTCAATGAAATGATGTCAAGTGGGCTCTATAGAATGGCTCAGATATTAGTGATTGTAATAGACATTTGAGGAATTATAAATAAAATATATTTGATTTAGAATTATTCTTTGTCTAATGGTTTAATGTCTGTTATACACTATGTACTCATTTACTTACAACTGCCTCACGTTCCGATATTCCGTGTTGGGGCGTGACAATACTAGTGCGTAATACGCGACGTCTGTCCTGGTCGCATTTTAGGGTTCAACTCGAAAATGATGAAACTGTGCAATCATGCATGCAACACTTATAACTCATGAACTAGGGCTCTTAGGATAAAACTATGATCATGAAAGTTGCCGGGTATGAGGAGTAGGAGAGAACTATGGCTTTGATTTCACATGATTTGGCCTCGGGATGTGTGAGAACCAACATGAACGTAAAACACCCTAAACATGCATGACTTTGGGAAAACACTTAATACACCATGCATGCTCGATGAAAATTAGAGAAAACAGGTGCATATGAAAGTAGACTCAATGATCTTTAACATGGTATAGGTTTCATTCACGTTTGGCCTGAGAAAACCTACTTTTGGTCGAGTCTAAGAAGATTCTTCTGCAGATCGATGCAGAATGCAGGTGGGGAAGAAGAGCTCCGGTTGGTGGCGATTTCCTCCTCCTCTGGTGCTTATGTCCTGCTCCACACGACCCCAGCAAGATGGTAACTCATACCCAAGGGTTTCTTGATCAGTATTTAAGCATCTAGGGTTGTTTAGGAGTCCTAATGTGTATAGGAAAGAAGGGTTGCAGTTTTAGGTCTTGCCCTTCCATGATTTGATGATTCCCCTCCCTAATAGAGTGGTATGGCTATTAGGAAACCCTCTAGTATGGTTAGCCACAAATTTGGGTTGGTAAGTATGGCTGATTGCCCTAGGATTTGCCCTAATTGCCTCTTCCCATTTTCTGCTCAATTAGGGTTACGAATTTCTAGTATATTTTCTTGCTTGATTTTATTCTTGGGCCAGAAGTTGTCCATTGGCCCAAATTTGATAATGGGTTATCAATACAGGTTGTTTGAAGTCTCCTCATCATTTGTATTTATTTATGATCACATTATATTCCCATGATAATGGATTTCTGAATTGTTTCCTAATTCTGATAATTAGTCGCAACACGACTTATACTTGGCCAATCGAATTTTTTGTTGAACGAATTTCTTTGCGGATCATTTGGATATATTTTTTAGAGTCAAATTGTAATCTTTATGGAGTTTTCCGATGTGTTCTTGCACATACGATAATAGTACATATGTTTTTCATATTTTAATAATATGGAAATTATCTATTTCCATTTATTTCTAATTTTTCATTACTGTATTTTTCTGAGGTGCTACACCCTTCCCCACTTAAGAAAATTTGGTCCCCAAATTCATAGATAGAATTATAGGACAAGTGAGATGCACTTAATTGTGAACAACTCCGGATATCTCTTGCGCATAGCTTCCTCGGTTTCCCAAGTATCATCCTCTTCCAAGCGTTGATTCCACCTGACCTTCAACAAGGGGATGACCTTGTTTCTTAGTTGGCGTAGTTCCCGGTCTATAATTCTAACCGGCTTCTCTTCATAAGTGTCGTGTTTATAGAATTCCAAGAACTGATAGTCGATGACGTGGAAGGGATCACGCACATATGTTTTCAACATAGAGATGTGGAACACATTGTGTACTCCATCTAGCTGTGGAGGTAATGCTAGACGATAGGCCACTTCACCAACTCTTTCAAGAATTTCGAAAGGGCCGATGAATCTTGGTGAGAGCTTGCCCTTGACCCCAAATCTTCTTATTCCATGGCCTGGTGACACTTTTAGGAATACATGATCACCAACCTGAAATTCTAGGTCCCTTCTTCTAGTGTTTGCATAAGCCTTCTGCCTCTGCTGTGCCACTACCATTCTTTCCTTTATGAGCTTTACCTTCTCCGTAGTTTCTCTCACCATGTCGGGTTCTAACAGTTGCTTTTTCCCGATTTCATACCAGCAGATTGGAGATCGGCAACTCCTGCCATAGAGTGCTTCAAAGGGTTCCATTTGTATGCTAACTTGGTAACTATTGTTGTAAGTGAATTCCACAAGTGGTAAGTGTTCTTTCCAACTACCTCCGAAGTCTAGCACACAGGCTCTCAACATGTCTTCTATTACTTGATTTGTCCTTTTCGTCTGCCCATCAATTTGTGGATGGAAAGCCATGCTGAAATTTAGTTTAGATCCCAAGGAATTGTGTAGACCTTTCCAAAAAATGGGATGTAAACCTTGGGTCCCTATCAGATACAATGGATGTAGGTACTCCATGTAGTCTGACTACTTCCTTTATATACAGGGCAGCTAGGATGTCCACCGTCCACTTGTTCTTGATTGGTAAGCAGTGAGCAGATTTAGTTAAACGGTCGACAATCACCCATATTCCGTCGAATCCGCTTCTGGATTTGGGCAATCTAAAACTGAAGTCCATTCCTACCCCTTCCCATTTCCATGCTGGAATTTCTAGGGGTTTTAGTTTATCTACAGGCCGCAAATGTTCGGCTTTGACTTGCTAGCAAGTTAAACACTTAGTGACATACGTCGCTACTTCCCTCTTCATGTTAGGCCACCAAAAACTCCTTTTTAAGTCTTGGTACATCTTTGTGGCTCCAGGGTGAATGGTATACCTGGTCTTGTGAGCTTCATCCATAATGATCTTCCTTGTCTCCTCATGGTCGGGTATACAGACTCGGCCTCAGAATAGCAATCTTCCATCTTCAGCCAAGGAAAAGTCCGACCTCTGGTCCAAATTAACCTTTACTTCGACAAGCATCGAGTCATTGTCTTGGAGTGCTAGGATATCTTCAAATAAGGTGGGTTGGCCTCTAATATTGGCAACTAGGCATCCCTCCTTTTTAACATCAGCCACTATATCCAGCTTGGCAAATTCTTCAAGTAATCGCCATTCTCCTACCATAAGGCTTGATAAAGTAATCATTGGTTTTCTACTTAGAGCATCTGCCATAGCATTCGCTTTACCTGGATGGTATTGGATAGTGAAGTCGAAGTCTTTCAAGTACTCCAACCACCTCCGTTGTCTCATATTCAACAAATACTTCAAGCTTTTATGGTCAAAAAATACAATGAACTTCTCACCATATATATAGTGATGCCATATCTTCAAAACCAAGACTACAACCGCTAGCTCTAGATCGTGTACAGGGTAGTTATCTTCATTCTTCTTCAGTTGTCTAGAGGCATAACATATCACCTTCCCGTTTTGCATCAGTACACAGCCTAGGCCGATCCCGGATGCATCAGTGTATAATTCAAAGCTTCCTCCCACTACAGGTAGAGTCAGTATAGGTGCGAAAGTTATGTGCTTCTTTAATGACATGAAATTGTCATCACATTCGGCAGTCCATGTGAACGGGTTATCCTTTCTGGTAAGCCTGGCCAATGGTACAACTATCTTTGAAAAATCTTTAATAAAGCTGCAATAATAACCAACTAAACCTAGAAAGCTTCTAATCTCCAACATAGTTGTCAGCCTTGCCCAGTTCTTCACAGCTTCCACTTTAGATGGATCTACGGAGATTCCCTCCTTCGATATGATGTGGCCAAGGAATGATACTTCCTCCATCCAGAATTCACACTTGCTAAGTTTAACATAGAGTTGATTATCTCTAAGCTCTTGTAGAGCAATCTTCAAGTGTTTTTCATGCTCTTGCTTAGACCTGGAGTAGATGAGGATGTCGTTAATGAATACTACTATAAACTTGTCTGAATATGGCCTGTATATGTTGTTCATAAGTTGCATAAAGTCCGTTGGAGCATTTGTTAAGCCAAAAGACATAACCACAAACTCATAGTGACCATATCTACTCCGGAATGCAGACTTGTGTATATCTTCTTCTTTAATTCTCAACTAATGATAGCATGATCTCAAATATATCTTGGAGAAGTATTGTGCACCAGAGATCTGATCAAACAGCTCATCGATGCGGGGCAATGGGTACTTATTCCTTATTGTCAACTGATTTAGTCGACGATAGTCAATGCAGAGCCTCATTGTTTCGTCCTTCTTGTTGACAATTAGTACAGGTGCTCCCCAAGGAGATGTGCTAGGCCTGATGAAACCTTGATCTAATAGTTCTTGGATCTACCTCTTCAGCTCCTGCAATTCAATAGGAGACATGCGATAGAGGTTTGGAAATAGGGGCTGCCTCAGGGAGTAACTCGATGGTAAAGTTTACCTCCCGTTCAGATGGTATTCCGGGTATGTCTTCTGGAAAGACATCAGGGTACTCTCTGGCTATGGGAATATCTTTTAGGGTGGGTTTCATCTTTTCAGTTGCCATGACCGAAACTAGAAAGGCATCGCAACCCTGGTTAATCAACTTGGAAGCTTTTATGGAAGAGATGATGATAGGGTGTGTACGGTAACGAACACAAAGAAATGATAGTTTTGGGAGATCTGGTTTTGCAAAAGTAACCCTCATATGATAGCAATTAACATCGACATCATACTTAATCAACCAGTCGACACCTAATATGGCATCATACCCTTTCATATCTAGACAGATGAGATTGGCGGGGAGATTATGCCCTCCAATCACGGTTTCACATTTTGGCAAGTAGTGTGTGAGCTTCGACTCAGAGCTAAGTGGAGAAGCTATAGTGATCTTGGATTTCATGGGGGTTGGTTTAACAGGTAGAGTTGCAGCAAATGCGGTGGAAACGGAAGAATATGCAGCTCCAGTATTAATTAAAACAAAAGCAGGTTGTGAGTGAATAATAACGGTACCTTCCACCATACCCCCTTCCTTGGGTAGGTCAGCTTCTATTATAGCATTAAGGCGTCCCTGACGCCATGGTATATTTTGTGCCTTCCCTGGCTGGTCCTTCAACATGGGACAGTAGGTATACGGTGGTCTCGACCCCCACACCTCAAGCATGACCCAAGCTTCTTCCAGCATTCTTCAGCTCGGTGCCCCAGCTTATCGCAGAATCGACGTTGTTGGCTAACTGTCTTGCTTCTGTCTTGACCTTCTTCTCCATACTATAGTCCTTCCTAGTGCTTGGTCTTTTGTTGTTGTTGTTATAGTTGTAGGTGTTGTTGTTGTTGTTGTTGTTTCGGAAAGTTGCCGCAGTATTGGCTACTCATTTTTGACGAACACTGGCTTTGAGATGTCCTTACCCCTCATGCCTTCTACTTTGTCCATGGTATCCTCTACTAATTGGACTCTCTAGACCATTTCAGCATAGGTGCCGATGTTGAGTGGTCCCAACTTTTTGATGAACATGGGCCTAAGCCCATCCATAAAGCAACTGGCCTTCAACCTTTCAGTTCCCACCAGGTGTGGGGCATAGACAGATAGGCGGGCAAATTGGGCTTCATAATCTGCCACGAACATACTCTTCTATTTCAATGCAGCAAATTCTGCAACTTTCTTCTCCTTTTTTTTGTGATCAAAATGGTCATTAGGGCCTCAAACTAGGAGAGTGCACCCTCCCCCAAAAGGAGAGAGTGTACCCACTCCACCAGTGAGAGCAACCTAGGCCAGAATATATAATAAATTAAGCAATACAACATCTAAGGGGCATATCCCTGTCAGACCATTCTTACATGCAGAAGACCAGATTTATCAATGACTATAGGCCCCTTACATGAGTGTGGTAAATTATGAACCCCCCCCCCCCCCCAGAAAACATCATTATGCCTTGAGTTAACCACATAATTAGCAAGGGAATAGGCAACTTGGTTGGTTTCCCGGTAAACATGGGCCAACGACAATGAGTCTCGACTAATCACATTTCTAGCTTCCCTCCACCATCTATAAGAGCTCCATGAAACTGAATTATCCTGCCGGATGGATTTCACCAGGACTTGAGAATCCGAGTAAACAATGGATAGCCGATAGCCAAGAGAAGACGCCAGGCGAAGGCCATCACAAAGGGCTCTGATTTCTGCTATCATGCTATTTCCAATTCCATAAAAATGAGCAAAAGCCACATGAATATTGCCCTGTGTGTCCTGAACACAGCCACCACCGCCACATTCCCCAGGAATCCCTTTGCAAGCTCCATCAACATTAAGACTGAAATTATTTATAGGAGGAATCCATCTGATAAGTTTCAATTTTTTGGAAGGACAAAGGGGAGCAAAGCTGAAGTCATGAAGAATCTACAACTCATAAGGTGTAGGAGCAGCCTTAAACTGAACATTAGAAAGCAAGAATGAAATTTTGGACTTGATATTATTGATGATCACCCTAGTAGAGACTGAATTAGATTCAAACCTATTCAAGAACCCCCCCTTCCAGATTTCCCATGGCATAAGAATCAGATAGTAGAGAGAAACAAAGCCATGGGGGGAACATATATTGTAGTGCAGGATGAAGCTCACACTCTAGCTGTAATCTGACTGTGGATGTTGACCCTGGAGGAAATGAGCGGCTGGAACTAGCGCCAAAGAATAACAACATTATCACTATGAATGAACAGGTGGTTCAAATATTCACGATATGGAGACCTATAGCAAGAACAGTGAGAAACCATATGAATACCACTCTCCGAAATTCTCCCATCCACCGGAACAACCCAGTTCACAATTTTCCAGGAGAATAAGGATGCTCTTCAATAGAAAGAGTTATGCCAAATCTTCGAAAGAGCCGGTCTCTGAACCCCAGCCGGCCTGACCAAGTTATAAGCAGATTGAGTAGAGAAAGAGCCACTATTAGAAGCTGCCCAGACACACTTATCTTCATCTTCAGATAGCACCAGACCTTGCAGCAAGGATCGGGGAATGATGGATCTAATAGGATGAGTAACATATGAAATCACCTCATACAGGGAGGCACCACCGCCCTTATAGGGTCCCTGGATAATGCTACTAAGAGGACTTTCACCAATCCATGTGTCATGCAAAATATCAAAGTTGTTACCATTGCCATGGATCCATCTAGTATTTTCTTTGAGGATCCTCTCAGCTTCCATACAAACAGTCCTAGGCAACCCAGGAAGGTTAGACATTTTACCCAGCTGGAAGCACCTTCTCGCATAAGAGGCCCATAAGGAAGAACCATGCCGGATATTCCATAACTGCTTGACTGCTAAAGAAATCTGAACATGCCACTGGCTACGAACACCCAGACCACCTTCATGTTTAGGATGTTGAATAGAAGACCAGGCCATCCAATGACGACGGTGGGCACCATCTGTGCCATTCCAGAAGAACGCTGTAGAAACTTTTTAAATATAGGAAATGATGAATTTTGGAATAGAGGAAGCAACAACTAGATAGACTGGGAGGGAAAAATTGACAGAGTTGATTAGCGTGACCCTGCCTGCTTGAGAGAGTAACTTTGATTTTCAGCTATGAAGTTTGCCTTTCACTTTATCAATAAGGGGTTTATAATCCACAGTGAGCATCCTCCCAGATTTCAACGGGGCACGCAAATAAGTGAGAGGTCCACGTTGCCTCATGTAATCAGTGACCTCCTTGATTCTATTACTAGCATGGGCCGAAGCCTTATCAGAAATCTTAAAGCAACTCTTGCCAGGATTAATATGCTGACCTGAGGACTGGGCATACTTCTGTAAAAATAGCATCAATCTTCTAACATTATTAATAACCCCATTCAAGAAAATAAGAGTATCATCAACATACAAAAGGTGTGTTGGGGGAGGACAACCCCTAGGGCCAGCATAAGGGAGGAGATAACCAAAAGAAACCATGTGCTTGAGGCCTCTACTGAGAGCTTCTTCCATGATGATAAACAAGGCAGGAGCAATGGGATCACCTTGTCTTAAACCCCTGGTGGATTTAAAGTAATCAGCCGGAGAACCATTAAAGAGAACCGAGAACCAGCAATTTGAGATCATCATGCCAATGTAAGAAATAAATCTGGAAGAGAAGCCAAACTTCTTGAGGACTACAAATAGAAAGTCCCATTCCACACTGTCATAAGCTTTCGTGATATCCAACTTAAATATAACATTGTTGCCTCTGGTCTTACGTCCAATATCCTTGACAATTTGTCTAGCCAAAGATACATTATCCAGAATAAACCTATCTTTAACAAATGCACCTTGCTCCTCAGGAATGATCGCTGGGAGGATATTAATAAGTCAATCACAGAATATCATGGAAACTATTTTATAACAGAAGTTACACAAACTAACTGGGTTGAAATCATTGAAAGACGCAGGTTGATCCTTCTTAAGGACAAGAGCAATGTAAGATGAAGTAACACCTCTAGGAAAAGGAAAACCATGGAAAAAACCAGTGACCGCAGCATAGACATCTTCATGAACAATCTCCCAGCAAGAAGTAAAGTAGATCCTAGTAAAACCATCCGGCCCTGGAGCAATGTTGCCATTCAAACTCCACACTGCACGTTTAACTTCCTCTCTATCCGGAGGCACACACAAAGAGAGGTTTTGATCATCAGAGATCAGCGAGGGAATAACATTAAGAAGGGATTCATCAATATCATGATCCGTAGAGTGTAGGAGAGTATCAAAGAAGTGAACAACCTCATTACTAAGAACCTCCTGGTCCTCATTCCAACTCCCATTAACTTGAAGCCTGTGGATTCTATTCCTTCTCCTGTTGCCTTGAACCACTGCATGGTAAAAGACAGTGTTATTATCACCATTTTCCAACCATTCCAAACGAGCTTTTTGAGCCCAAAAAAATCTCCACGCAGTGCATGGCCCTTCTAAGGTTGGCATTAGCAGCCCCCATCGCAGATCTATTAGTAGGCGTAGGATTACTATCGAACTCCTCCTGCTTGGCCCTCACCTCATTCTCCTATCTGAGCACATTGTCATTGATATTACCAAATGTGTGTTTGTTCCAGGACCGAAGCGCTCCCCTGACAACCTTCAGCTTAAGGTGTAAATTAATGAAAGGGTTGGGGTTCCCACCAACCACCTCCTTCCATGCAGCTTGGACAGTGTTCTTAAAAGATTCATGGGAGATCCACATAGACTAGAAGGTAAACCTGGCTCGAGCCCGAGTAAAATTAGAAAAGGTTGCCAGTAGGGGAGCATGTTCAGATGGACCTCTGGGGAGGTGCCTGACCTGAAACCCTGAGAAAGAACACTCTCAGTTATTGTTCATGAGTAACCAATCCAATCTATCTTTAACAGCCGCTAACCCAGTTCTGTTATTTGACCAAGTGAAATGGGGGCCAATGTAGCTAGCATCGAAAAGGGAAGAGGCAGAGATAAAAGTATTGAAATCAACCATAGCCTGCATATTGGGGGAAAGCTCTCCCATCTTCTCAAATGGCCGAGTGACATAATTAAAGTCCCCTCCAACTACCCAAGGCACATTAACACTACTAGACATGTTGAGGATATCATCAAAGAGAATACATCTTCTGCTGGAATCACAGGAACCATAAACCACCATTATCATAAAATGGATGCTATCATCCTTCAAGGCAACCAAGGTGATCTGCTGATCAGATTGACTAACTGTTTGAATAACATGATTACACCAGAAAACCCATATTTTGGACTCTTCCCCATTGTTACCAGTAAAAGAATCCATATTGAAATATCTACACATGGAAGTCGCCCGATGCAAAGGAACAAGCGGCTCAAAAATAACAATGAAATCAGTGTTATTCTGTCTAATAATTCTCCGAATCGAGCGCCGAGAGGCTAGGTTGGTGTAGCAACTTGAATTTTTGAGAAAAATAAAAATTTAAATAATAAATTAAAAAAACTCAGCTAAAGGGATATTCAATGAAAAGAGCATTAAATAAAACCCATTAAATGGAAAAGAGTAATGGGCTTTGTTTAATGGGTCCTCTAGAACTTATTGGGTCAAAATATGAATTTTAAAATAGTAAATAAAAAGAAAATACCCTAAATTCGGAGTCTTAATATCTCCTAAATAGAAAACGACTTTTAAGCATTAAAAGAGGCAATAAGAGTTGGAATTGGATTCCTAAGCCTACCCCTTATGATTTAGCACGAATCTAGATCCCATCCTAACCTAAATAGAGGTTGGAAAGCAAGAAAGGAAGGTTGGAGTTAGGAAATCTCGTAATTAAAGAGCAATTAGAATAGAAGTAGGAATAGGAACCCATACATGCATAAATACATCTCTTAAACCCTCTTGGCCGACCCTAGCTTGTTGCCAAAGGTTGTTAGTCGTGGAGAAGAGGCCAAGGAGGAGAGGATCTCATTGGGAGAAGGAGTTCTTGGAGCTTCTTCCTCGTTCTTGGAGATTTTAACCCTAGAAGACAAATCGAGTCAATGGTAGGCATTCTCACGAGCAAAATTAAATTAAACTCGTCTGTAGGTAGTTCCAATCACCAGGAACAAAAGCCCTCTTGATCCCCTCTTTTTCATCGAGCCAATCTTTTGTTCTTGATTTTAGAAGATCTGCAAACATGATAACCCCGAGACATCATGTTTAATTCAAATCTCTATGAATACTTGATCTCATGCTACGAAATTTTTACTATAGATACTTCATGTTGTTAGGGATCTTTTCCCCTAAAAGCCCTAAATTTCATCGAGCATGCTGATCCAATTTAATCAATCTTTCTCTCTGTGTCATGTTCTGAATAACTCGTTCTTGCTCATGTTCAAACCCTATATGAACCATGCTCTCTCTCTAATTCCGATTTAATGGAAGTACCCTTACATGTCTAGTTTAACTTGCAACTTGTTTCGTGATTTTTCATCGACTATGTAATTAGTTATGATTTTTTAAAGTACCCTGTGTCCAAAAAAGTCAAGTTGGCACACAATCCGATGTAGAACATTTTCCCACTCGAACTCAGGTGAAGTACTTGAGAACGCGACGGCTCGACACGCCGCGTTCTTAGGGCCGTCGCGACCAACATCTTGTCGCGTTCTGAATGCGACAGGAAACCACGTCGCGTTCTGGCCGCCTGAGCAGACAGCCATGTCGCGAGCCGTGCAGGACCCTGTCGCGTTCCATCATGACCCTGTCATGACCCTTACATGGGTATGTCGCGTTCACCGGATTTTTAACAGTCATACACGCAGTAAAAGCACCTGTTTTAAAATGGAGTTATATTGAATGCTTTAAAATACATATTCACGACTTCTTTTCTATCTATGATTTCTCTTACATATGCACACACGTGAACCATCCATATATGGCTGAAATCTGGCATAAAATATCTCATAATGTATCTGGTAATATATTGCAATAAAGTATATTAATTGCCTTATTTTAAAGGACTTGTATTCGTTTCTTGCGTTGTTTATATACCGATATCGACGCTCCACTGTTCTAGAATTCCTCTAGAACGTCGAGTACCTATTTTTATATACACACTTTACTTGGCTTGTGGTGAACTCTCTGTCGGATATTCCTTTCTCCGAACTAGTGATCCCTTGCACAAGGCCTCCGTAAGTCTCCTCTGATCATGGATTCCCACATGGTCGATGAGCCGGTTGTATCCTAACACCCATTACACCTTTAGGGATCTATATGATCCAAACGGCTATTAGAAGTTCACTCTCGTTTTGAATCACGCCAGACCTCTGGACCTGTGCTTAACATGGCCAGTGGTAGGGTCGTGAGTTCCACCTGACTGCCAACACCAAGTGCGCGTGTTGTGCAACTGTTACTATCGCCTGTTTACTCGTTGTTTTACGTGATGTACCCTTAGCTCTCATCTATACTCTACTTGCTCGTCTATTCACGTTCTCTCTACTATCTTGTCTATTCATCTAGTGCTCTTAACTATTCTTGGTACTCTATATTGGCCATTGACTGATTGTCTAAAGATAAACAATATAACTAATGCCTGGAAATATATAAAGGGCCTGATCTGGTCATGGGGTGTGCGCCCGAAAGTGCTAGTGCCCATGGGAGTTAAATGATCAGAGTGTTTTGGCATTACACTCAAGTGCTATCTATCTCGACTATCTATATGACAATCAAAACACAAAACGTGCTATACTCTCTCGATGTCTAGAATGACAAACAAGTACTATACTCGTCGTGCTATTATTATACTTGTGCTAGTTGTGCTATGGCTATCCTGCTATTCGTGCTATACTCGATACTTGTGCTATTTTTGGAAACTATACTCGATCTCGTGCTATTGTGCTATCTTGTTACCTGTTGTGCTATCTCTTGCTATATTTTGACTCTCTTGTACCAACTATCTTTAGATACTCTGCCATTAAATGCGTTAATTATTTAAAGCCTGCTTGAGCCTGAGATTTAAGTCCTACTGAGCGTTATCGCTCACCCTACGTTATTTGATGTTGTGTTCTCAGGTGAGACCGAGGATGACACATACACTCACGAGGAAGGGAATGACCAAGAGTGAAGCCAGGAGTACCCTCGAGTCATTATGTCATCTTAGAGTTGTAGTTAGTTATTTTCTTCTTTTTTTTTGCAATGTAATTGGGCCTTATAGAATGGCTCTCTGATATTAGTGGTTGTAACTAGACATTTGAAAAGTTATTAATGAGAAATATTTGCTCTAGCATTATTCAATGTGCAATGGTTTGATGTCTAGTACTTGCTCTATACCTTTTTCTTGCAACTGCCTTCGCGCTCCGATATTCCGCGTCGGGGCGTGACAGTTGGAGATGCCTCTACTATTCCAGAATAAAAGGGAACTATTCATGAGGAAGAATACCCAGAGGAGCACCCAACAGCCTTAGCCTTAAATCTTGTTCGGACACCTACTTCCTTTTGGAACAGACCCTTATAAGAGACAATAGTATTCGACATGAATATACTTTCTTTCAAGGCAAGATCAGAAACCATCCTTAAAGAGATATCCGGAGGTTTGATTTTGGAAAGTTGAGATTGCAAAGGAAATACCTCTCACGTACCTTCTTTCTCGACGGGAGCCATCACCGGAGACTCCCTAGTAGCGCCGCCATCAACCACCGCAACCTCTTCATTCACTGCAATGCAGACAGACACAGGGCCATACACCCCATGCATCGTGGCTTCCCAATGCAGCCCATGCAACGTAGAATTAGCCAATGGAACAATGACCTGAGCAACATGAGTTTGGTGATCTTCACGAGGTTGCAAGGGAATATCCTATCATGAAGGCCCAGAAACTATTTTCATGTGACCCTCCTTGTCAGATGGCTCCTCTGAAGCCTCCACGTCCGAATTAACCAGGTCAACAAGAGAATCCTGAAGCGGAGAGAACCTGTTACCCAACACAAAAATCAGCTAAAACTTCTCGTACCACCTTCTGATGCCAAGTTATCTTGGGATTATTGTTTATGACCTTTTGCACGTGCTCTTGAGTAGCCAAATTTTTTTGAGGAGCCTCTAGGACGTCCAACTTCTTCTTCTTCTTAATACACTCAGTGTCTGCATGTCCAAGTTTATGGCAAAAACCACAAACCGTAGGAATCTTGTAATAGTTGATCTTCTACCAGAACCCATCAGAACCACAACCAATCCAAATCCTCTCCAGTCTAGACTTGACAATATCCAACACAACACAGAAGAAGGCTTTATTAGTTTGCGTTAGCGCCAAAGTAGGCTCATAGATCCTCAGAATGTGTCCCAAGTTACCAGCTATAGATTTCAAAAAAATCCTCATAGTAGTAATTGACCGGTAGCATAGGGAAGCCAACCCATATAGGAAGGACAGTAGGGTCTGCTTTAAAGTCAAATTGGGCTTCCCACTTGAAAAATCTATACAGAAGGCCTTTGATGTACAAGCTCCTTCTCATAATAACTGTCAGATAATCCTCCTCAACATCAAAACGCAGCAACAAATGTCTATTGTTCAAAACACTGATGATTAAGTCCCCTTTTAGCTGAAGCCTTTGCGAAAGAGAAGACTTGAATTCCGGGATAGAGCACCGATCATATGCACATCTGACAATCAAAGCCTGCTTGAGAGTTTTAATAGACATGCCTACCTCTTCTTGGGAAAAGAAAATAGTCGGCTCTCCAACATCCGTGAAACTTGGAGGTTTGACACCAATGCAAACAGGCAGAGGCGGCCTCGTTGCTGCAATGATTTGGGCATAAGATCGCCTCCAAAGAAGGGATGCACCACCAGCACCAACATCGGCCACCACAGGAACCTCCATGAAGATTGGCGAGCCCTGCAACGCCGCTAGCCACCAGGGCCAGCTGCCAAGGCCAGCACCAGCACCAGCAATAAACCCCTAAAAACCTAGAGCATCTCTCTCTAGAATCCTCCAACTTTCTTCTCCTTGATCCTCTCGGAAAAGTACTTTCCCCGGAATAGCTCCAAGAAACCAGCCCATTCTAGTTCCGCCACATTAGGTAGGTGAGCCGATGTGGCCTCCTACCAAGCCCAAGCGTCCTTGCTAAATTGAAAGGTAGCTTACTGACAACCTTAATCCTAAATTCTCAAAGTTGGAACACCTTTCTCAGAACCTGATTTGATCTTGCTAAATCTCTAAATCTTACTCAAAATAACACTAACTCCAGTTATCTGACCTTATACTATTACCTTGCCTCAACTGTTACAATATATTGAACATTTCTACAAAATATCACAAAAGCTAGCTGCAACACTGCAACATATAATAAAGACTTTTGCTAACAACCACAACCCACCATCCAAAATTGTCAACTACTTACTCATTACTCGGAAATCTGTTTCAACTCAACAACCTTTTCATTCATTCTTTCTTTAATCAACACTTCTCATTCCTACACTTTTCACAACCTTGAAGAAATCCTTCTAATACTGACAAACATTTCTAATCACAAAACACACATAGTCTCACTGCCACAAGTCACTGCTCCTCTGCTTACTAATACCTCATTTGAAGCTGATCTGAATCATTTAATCATCTAAAGTCTTCCACATCATTGACCTCATTATTATCTGAACAATTTCTCAATACTCACAAACACAAGTCACAAACATAACAATTACCTTTACCAAATTTCTCAGTCTTTTAACATCTTACAATCTCTAACACAACACTGCTCCACCCTACCTTGCTATTTTCACTGTAATTCTCACACACTATAACCTCCATAACAACTTTTTACACTATACATAACTATTGTCATATAACTATCTCTGTTGATCCTATACTTCACTAAAAACACCTTCATCCCACATCATATTCATCTCAGAAAATAAGTCTATCTTTGCTGAATACCACAACTGAATTTACCCATTCTTTCTCAACCTCCGTTGCTTACCAAACCAATTCACAACAAACCACTAACACTAATTACACTACATAACACATGCACTTCATACATACTCAGATAACACAAGCGAAAACCACATGAAACCGCAAACTTACTACCAATAGTACATAGTAAGCCATGTCTTGGCACATTGTAACCTTAATGTCTTTTCATAATCTAATTGGACCATGCTCTGATACCAACTATAGCAGCCCTGAATACTTATGCCCAATAAGGCTCCATATCTCATGAACAGACTGTAGTCTCCTAAGGGGTAGCTCACACACGTGTCCAATGAGAATATAAAAGACAACCACAAGAGTATAAGATACAAGAAAATACATGTACTCATACTCATAAATAGAAAATTACATTATCCTAATTCATTATTATACGTCCAAGAGAAAAGTACAACTACCTGGGGCATACCCCAAGGGAGCAAAGCTCACACAACAACAACTACAACTCAACACCTGGTAGTACAAGTTTGCCACAACGCCACTGCAAGTCAAACACGCTGCTAACACCTAAAAGGAACTGTAAGGGAGTGAACCTCAAAAAGTCACAGGCTCAAAAGAGACCTTCCTAAAACAACAACAAACTAGTACCTGAAAGAAGGAACTGAGACCTCAACCCCGAAGGGTTTCACTGGCAGAAATAATAGGAGAACTACTGAAGTAAAGACATGCTAGCAAATAACACTATTAAACTGCATTTAAACATAAATACACTAACTAACAAAACTCACGGAAAATAAAGGAAACACCAAAACTAGTGTAGAGACACTAGTCCACCATAGTAACTGAAATGAGTAACCACGAGCCACACAGGTCAACCACCAACGAAAGGAAACAGGACTGGTAGCCAAGGGCCGGTCCAACACATGTTGTAGTAACCAAATACCACAGAGAATTACCCACAAAAGGGTAAAAACACGACGAGTGGAGGATCACACACATGATCCCTACGGAGCACAGCTCCACAACAACACCTAAAACACCGGCACCCAACTTGCCACAACAATCGACTACCCACAAAGGGTACGGGTACCTGAAACTAAAAGGTGCCACAACTGAACCACATTCACAATTTCACCATTAGCACTGTACACAACGAATACCAAAGAACCATAATTGGAGAGTCACCACTCACAACCACAACTACTGGAAAGCTCGAGTCGGAAGGAATGATGCCACCACGTGGGTATAGACTTCTGGTTCATGATGCCAGTATCCAACCCAATCATCACCAAACAAGAACTAGTCACCAGTCTCACAGTCCAGGACAGAAGGTCCAAATGCCACTCCACAACCACACTACATAGGCCAAAGAACTGTGGAGACCAACTAACACCACTCTGCAGACCACCACCACGCTGCAGACCCATGCCTAGTACCTTTAGAGACTCTGGCCTGAGCTCCCTAAAGTAAGGCACTAGAAATATAGGACTCGTTGGGGACAGAACGTCTACTGGTGTTCGTAACCCCAACCACGAGCGCGCTACAAGCGACCAAACACACCCACAACACACGAGTCGCTACCCCATTGCCGTCCTTCCCTCAGCCGAACGTACTACTCAACAAACACACGAGTGAGGGTGTCCAGGAAGACGACACATACCTCTAAGTTACACACAGTATCGGGACAAACCGTGAGCACAATGTGCCTAGCTTACAATGAGCCTAGGGTACCCGACTAGAGAGGCATTCCAGAATAGGTGCCGGACCACCAAACTCAGCAAACTCACAAACCACGCCGAATACTGAGTATACTCATAAAACCTATATTCTTAAACCATGATAAATCATATTATAAACTTGCTTATCATAGGTCATCATATGACCTCCATAGCAATTACATACCATTATACACATAAACCACATAACCTTAATAAAATAACATAATTAACCCAGTACCATATTTAACATAACTCACAGACTAATCATAAACCAAACCACCAATCTTATATTATGCTTTAATAAAAGTAAACCAACATAAACATCAGAAACATTACCATAAACCTAAGGCTAGGCCCATACAAAACCATCATTGCCGAACCTCCACATTATACACCTCGGAAGTTAAACCATCATTGACGTTACCTTCAAGAACTCGACGGCCCTACCGGTCGCGTCTACAAGATAAATGTGCTAGAGCTCAATGTCGCCAATAAGCCAAGCGACCTAGTGGAACCCAAACTATGATGGAACAATCGACCATCTTCAAGCCAATCGGAATGCATGAATGCGACGGACCCACACGTCGTGTTCATACCAATCGATACCACAATCCAATCGAAACCCAAATCACGATGAACCAACTTGTCACGTACATAACAGGAACGCGACCAACTAACCTTTCGCACTCAAAACGTGAGGGCCCGACCCGTTGCCTTCTTAGGCAGACAGCCAAACCCAACCTCCTCCTCCATAAAACCATGAAAACACAATCTAAACTAAACTTTAAACCTTTAAAATGAAAGATAAGCCACAACACACCACCAAGCATGATTTGCACAACTTAAAATCATTCAAACAATCCAATACGAAGGGGATGTTTCCCTACCAACTTGAAGAACACGAAAATCATGAAGAACGCCACACCGCCGGTGTGTCCACACTCCGGATGCTCTCCTCGCATGGAAACTGCGCCGAGCGAACCTCCAGCAAGCCGAAAATCCTAAGAATCGCCACACAGCAGCTCCCCTCGGTCGGAAAGAGTTCCCTTTGGTCTGTCTGGCCCGAAACTGCCATATTAAACCATAGTCAAAATCGCGATGTAGGCAGTCGTTGCCACCAAGATAGCTTAAATGTGACAGACCTGACCATCGCCAATCGGAAGCCTGCGACATAAAGGTGGTTTGAAGAATGCGATGTAGGAGGCCGTCGCATTCAAAATGCGATGACATACTCTGTCGCTGCCTTCACCAGAAAATTTGTGGGCTATTTGGGCAAAAACCTCTGGCCTACATTACCCACACCACTCACGGGAACCATAACCAAGGCTCAATGACCCCACATTGGCCATGAGCACCATACCATAACCATTAAACTCGGATCCAAACCGCCACGACGTTACACGAGCCCTCTTGTTTAATCTCAAACTCCATGAAATCTATGTCTATTTACTTGATTCATGTTTCTATCATGTTTAGAATCTTGTTAGCATCATTTCAAAAGTGATTTCATGGATTTTCATGTTGTATACATCGAGATATAAGAGTTCCATTTAAGACCTATTTTCTGGGCATTCTCGGCCTGAGAGCCTACTACCCTCATGCGGCGTGACCAGGTTGTGTCCCCCCGATGCAGCACAACACAACATGATGATCGTGTCGGCTACATCGGGCGTGACTTGAACACGGCATCCCAGTCCGTCGCAATCTGCTTATCGCATCGGCTATGTCAACCCCGACCTAATCATGTCGGCCTGTCAGATTGCAACCCTAACGCATCGGTTTGGTCAGGCACGTCCTGAATGTGTCGGCCAGACCCATACTTGTTGATCGCGTCGGCTTGTTGGTCTTGACCTGACCATGTCGCCCCGACGTGTCACGACAAGATCAAGGTCGTTGCGTCAGCCCAGTGCACAACGACCTAAACGTGTCACTGGCTGACATCGCTACCTGACTGTGTTTTCCAAAAACCCTAAAGTTCCATTAAATCTTGCTAATCCATGTTCTATAATCTTAGTTAAACCCTTGTAATGCTCTATGACGAATAGAAACATCATGTTAATCATCTTTCAATAACATTCACATGATTTTCTTATTTAAAAGATATGTTCACGACTCTCATATGCTATCTTTGATTCTCTCTCACATGCATATACCAAACATTGAATTTTGACATGAGACCTTACAGAAACTACCTCCATAATATATCTGGTAATTAAGTATAAATATTCATGTTAATTTCTCTATTATTTTAAATGGACTTGTCTTCGTTTTATTCGCTCGATCTGGATACCATTATCTTGCTCCTCTGTCTTCGAGTACTCAAGGAAAGACGGACAAATCATTTCTTACACACTTTCTTAACTTGGATAGACTCTCTGTTGGGAATACTCTTGACTGAACTAGGTAATCCTTGTTCAAGGCCTTCATAATACTTCTTGGCTTTGGCAGACGTCCATTTTCAACGAGCTGGTTGTACCCTCAATACTTATAATACCCTTAGGGATCAGCATGATCCAATAGCCTTAGATTTCTCTCTTACCTTGAGATTATGCCGGACCTCCGGACTATATTCGTAGCACGGCTAGTGGATGGTTAGTGAATTCTACCATACTGTCAACACCAATCATGCGTGTTGTGCAACTGTTATTATTGCCTATTTAACATTGTGTTATGTGCATTAACTGGTAGTTCTCATCTATCCCATATTTTCTCATCTATTCACATACTCTCTACACTCTCGTCTATTCTTCAATTACTCTCATCTATTCTTAGTACCCTATTTGGCCATCTATTGATTGTCTAAGATAACAAACATAACCAATGCCAAGCAAGATTATAAAGGGCCCGATCTGGTCCAGGGAGGTGTGCCCGAAAGTGCTATTTGCCCACGGGAGTTTAATGATCAGGATATTTGGCATTACATCCAAGTGTCGTACTATCTAGATTAATCAAAGACAATCAAACAATGTGCTATACTATCTCAATTGATGAAAGTCAATCAAAGTACTATCTTGACTAGTGTGATATCATGCTACTATACGAGCTATCTCGTGAAATGGCCAATCCTTTATCGTGCTAGTTGTGCTATATTCTTTTGAAAAGTACCATTGTTCTATTACTATCATATACCATTACTCTCTCGACAATACTTGTTCGTTCTCTCTAGTTATTTTGTTATACAAGACATTAATCACTTAAAGCATGCCTGTTTTCGAGATATTAAGTCCTACTGAGCGTTATCGCTTATCCCGTGCTATTTCTTATATGTGTTTCAGGTGATTCTGATGATGAAAACCACACTCATGAGGATGAGAATGAGCAGACTCAAGAGTGATCTAATGTGTTGTCATCCAGATGTCTTAGTATTAGTTAGTTAGTTTACTTTTATTCAAATAAAGTACTTTGGGCCCATAGTTTTGGCTCTGAATTAGTGGATGTAATAGAGATTAGTGGAAATATCAATAAAGTTGGTTGATTTGGCATTATTCCCATTTGTGCAATGGTTTGATGTCTATTATACGTTCTATACTATATATTTAACTGTAGCTCACTCTAATATTATGTGTCGGGGAGTTACAGACCATCTGTAACATGTTCAAGATGTGAACACACAGCTTGGGTTTGAAAATGGTTGACTGAGCATTTAATGTAAAGATATGCATGAGATCTTATGTAAGAACATGCGAGCCAAATTTGAAATGAGGAAAATTTGGGCGCCAAAGGAATTTGTTTATCAATCGATGTGAAAACATAACTTAAGTAAATATCAATCGATTGCTTGTAGACAAGTAAGCATCAATCAGTATAAAAATAGCACCAATCAAAACAGAATAAGTATTTTTTCACCAATCGGAAGGAAAAAAACATCAGTCGTTATTTTGGTCACCAATCAGAATGAAAATGTAATAATCCAGGTTGGATTAAATATGCATGGGGTACACACACACACAAGTGCTTTATAAGCATAACAACAATCGATGTTGCTTAAAGGCAATCGATATTATAGAAACAATCGATGTGTAAGATAATCGATATGCATAAGAACAATCAATGTTTAATGACCAATCGGTGTTGATCAGCAATCGATGTTGGTCAACAATCGATGTGTAAGACAATCGATATGTATAACAACAATCAATGTTTAATGACCAATCGATGTTGGTCAACAATCGATGTGTAAGATAATCGATATGTATAACAGCAATCAATGTTTAATGACCAATCGATGATGTTGGTCAGCAATCGATGCTTACATGGCCAATCGATGTTGGTCAGCAATTGATGTTTAATAAACAATCGATGTTCACTAGCAATCGATGTTTAATGACCAATCGATATTAGTCAGCAATCGATGTTTAATGACCAATCAATGTTGATCAACAATTGATGTGTAAGGCAATCGATATATCAATTCTAATGGCCAAGATATAACATTGTCAGCCGAAGTGGAATTTCGTATATGACGAAGTTAGACTTCAGATATGACAAAGTTAGCTTCGACTGATCATGACCAAATCGTGCATGACGAAGTGGAACTTCGAATATGACAAAGTTAGCTTTGACTGATCATGACCAAATCGTGCATGACGAAGTGGGACTTCATATATGACAAATTTAGACTTCGGATATGATGAAGTTAAGCTTCGACTGATTACGACCAAATCATATATGACTTCGTACATGATGAAGTTATCGGTCATTGCCAAACTATAAAATTCGTGTTAATTATATACCCAATAATAAAAAGGTGGTTAGTTAAGATAAGTATGGGAAGTATTGACCCTAAACCATGATTAAAAATTGTGTCCAGCAGGGAGTCCAAATTTGTTTCCTAAAACTAACCAAATAGGAACATACTTGTTACGGAAACGACTCCTATGGAAGTTCTGAAACATAATAGGACTCTTACCAAGAGTTTAGGAAACTACAAACTCAGAAATTGCACCATCACGGCACTATAAACCATCGTAAGACTCCCATAGCCAACCCTAGATCTTTCTCTTCGTTGATGGGTGAATTTCTAGGAGCAAGGGAACGAGCTGGCAGCAGATATTAAGTCCTACTGATCATTATCGCTCATCCTACATTAATTGCGATATGATCTCAAGTGAATATGATGATAAGGACCACACTCATGGGATGGGGATGGACAAGTTAAAGAGTGACCCAGATGTTGTCTTGTTATTTTAGAATTCAGTATAGTTAGTTGCATTATTTAAATGTGATGAAGTTCTCTAGGCCTATAGTTATGGCTCTGAATTAGTGAATGTAATAGACATAGTGGAAAGAATAATGAAATACAGTTGGTTTAATATTATTCAAACTGTGCAGTGGTTTGATGTTTATTTTCGCTCTATACTCGCGTTATATTAACTGTCTCACGTTCTGATATTCCGGATCGGGATGTGACAGAAAATGACACCAATCGGTAGAAACATGTGAAATAACATTAGTTGTTATTAGTTAAAGCTAATTTGTCACCAATCGATAGGATATAGTAAGTAGTCATCAATTGGAACAGCTTATAACATCAATCGATAGAATGTTCAATAATTGGAATAAAATATAATAGCAATCGATAATTTGATCACCAATCGATATGGTATAATATATATAACACCAATCAAAAGATTATAACATCAATCAAAGAATTAAATGTTTGTTCATCAATCATAACAACACTTGGTCACCAATTGAAACAACTTATAACACCAATCGGAAGAACACTTGTTCTTTAATCCATAGAGGCTTGTTCTCCAATCGATAGGAGATTTCTTCTCCAATTGATATCATTAAACCTTCGATTGGTCAAGATATAAACTTCGACTGTTAAGAACATCAAACAGTCTGTTGAAGTGGGATTTTAGTTGGAACTGAAGAAATAATACTGTCAGTCGAAGTGGAATTTTGGCTGGTCCATAAAATAACATTGTTAGTTGAAGTGGAACTTCGTATATGATAAAGTGAAACTTCAGATATGGTGGAGTGGAACTTCGACTGATCATAAGAAAAATGTGCATGACGACTAATCAGATATGTCTTCTTCAATCGAAGTGGACTTAAATATGAAGCACATAATATGGAATTAACTTGAGCATTTAGAATACTTACAGAGTTGAGTCTCATGGGCAAGTTGAGCTTCTTATTAGGACTCCAAATAAAACAAATGAAGAAAGATATGTTTATAAATCACTCAAAGTATATCATGAAATTACTAAAAAAAAAAGATTTTGAAAAAATCAAACCAGCCAACTCCCATGTCAACTTCTAGAAGGTTGGACAATGATGAAAAAGATAAGAGTGTACATCGTAAACTTTTTAAAAGAATGGTTGGTGCACTGTTATATTTAACTGCAAGCAAACTGTAGTACCCCAGAAAATCCATTAATTAAAATTTATGGATAAATTGAAATTTTATCAATTAATAAATTCAATTAGTTAAAAAGGTACGCATCATTATTGCATGCGTATAAACCCCTATAAAAATTCCGTAAAAATAATAGTTATACTTTAAATAATGTTCTCTAATGACCCATCATGAAATTTGGGCACAAAAAAATCATTTAGATCAAGTTTAAGAAATTATGCGACTTATTAGCGTAATTAAGAAATAAGTCAAAGAACTCATTATTTTATGAGCCAAGCGAATTATAAATGAAATTAAACATGTGGGTAGACTTTAAATAATATGGGTTGATTATGATATTTGGACCAATGGACAAATCTTGGCCCATGAATAAATTATCTAATAAAAAGATAATTAAAAATCTATTAAGAAAAGTAAGTACATGGGTTGTACAATTAGGCTCACATGAGTTATTGGGCCAAGAGTAAGAACCCAAATGATGAAGATTAGAAATATTGGCATAAATAATGTAGAAGTGAATAAAAATATACAAAAGTAATTAAATAAGTGTGATAAATAGATTTACATAAGGATAAAGGGTGAATAATTGTAATTAAATCTATACCCATTAAGTCAAATTAGTAATGGGTTTTGTTAATGGACCTAACATAGATTGTTGGGCCCAAATAAGAAGAGGCCATCATAAGAAGGGAGTTAATTAAGTGAAATTCGTATTAAATATATTAATAATTAGAAAAATGGATTAGATAAATAATAAATGACATATATATATATCCCTAAAAAGAGTCCTATACTTATCCTAACTTATTACCCACGAAATTAGATCTCTCCCCAAGTCAATTAGTGGATAAATGCTAGAATAGGGGAGATAAATGTGGAAATTCGGAGTTAATTAATAAATAAATTAAATAAGGGTAAGATAAATACTAAAAAGGGTTATAAATGTCCTAAAAAGAGTCCTAACCTTACCTAAACCCTTTACCCACGAAATTAGCCTCTCATCTATCCTATTAGGTGGGATAATGCAAGAAATAAGGGGATAAATAAGAAAACATTAAGAGTTCGAAGGGAAAGAGGAGTTTTAAGAAAGTAGGACTCTTAAACCAAGCCATACACACCCTAATTCGACCCTACCACCCCATAGATCATTTCTGAAGCTCTAGGGGATGAAGAGAGGAGTTGAGGACGAGAGGAGCAAGAAGGAAGGAGCTTGGAGCAAGAGGATTTCATCTTCTACCTCGTCTTCAAGCCCTAGGATTTCTTAAATGCATGAAAGGTAGGCAATTTCTCAAGCTAAATTCGTGTAAAAATTACTCTAAGTAGATTTCATGAACCTCTTCAAAAGCCCTCTGATTTCATAGTATTTCGCTCATCCATTTGGGCGAATTAATTGCTTGAACCCTGCTATTATCATGAACCCGAATTCTCATGTTTTCTCTATACCCCCGCATGTACTTGTACTCATACCATGAGAAAATTCTCATTAATACTACATCATATTAGCTTTCCAACGCCCCTTGTTTTGCTCTATTTCGATCTCTCATGAGGGAGAATTAATTCTTTGAATCTTTGTCAGATCCATGCACCTGACCCTTCATGTTTGCTTATGAACCTCATCTATACTTGACGTCATATCATGGCAAAATTTACATAAATACTACATCATGTTAGCTTTAGAACGCCCCTAATTTCGAAATTTTTCATCATGTATCCATTCTTAATTAATTCATTGAACCTTAACTGCACATGTTTAGGACATAGAAATGTCACCCGATCAAAGCATACCTAAACCTTGTCTATTTTCAAATTAACTATATAGGTTGATAGATCTGTGTCTAGTTTCATTTAAAACTGACTTCGTGATTTTTGGATCATCGTGCGATTTTATATTGAATTTACAAGTACCCTATATCAAATAAGATCCGCCCTCGAAAAATAGAAAAAAGGGCCGGACCCTTCTGATATCGCGACGGCGCGACCCGCCGCGATATCATCCGGGTAGCGCCCCGCTGTCACGTCACATTGAGAATGAGGCGGACAAAGCCGCCGTGATATCCACCTTGAACCGGGCGAGACCGGCCGGTTCGCTTGTCGCGCCCAGCCGCCTTTTCGCGACCTGGAGTCGCGACGGGTACCCCTATCGCGTTAACAGAAAAACAGCCAGAACCCGAATTGCTTATATACCCTTGCTCTACTTGCTAATTAGTCATTGTTTAGCCTTAATTAAATATTGTTATTCATAATTTTGATCTGAATAAATATTAATGTGCAATAAATTGCATGAATCTAATTAATTTAAAAGCTTTGTGCACAATCCATCATGCTATTTTGATTTCATACACTTGCACACACTTAACCATCATGTTGCCATTAAACCTTAGTAAATTACTCAATAATGTATCTGGTAATTAAGTGAAACTAATTACCTAATTTCTCTATTATTTTAAATGACACATGTCTTCGTTTTATTTGCGTGATTTGTACACCGTTATTACATCCCTCTGCCTTCGAGCACTCGAGGCAAGATGGACAACGTTTCGTTACACACTTTCTCTTGACTTGGACCACCTCTCCATCGGGAATACTCTCGACTGGACCAGGGACTCCTTGTCAAGGCCTCCGTAAGTCTTCTTGGCTTTGGGGCACGTCTTTAACCGACAAGCTGGTTGTACCTTTAAATCCCTCTACACTTTTAGGGATCAATATGATCCAAAATGGCCTTAGTGGATTCTCTCTTATCTTGTGATCATGCCGGACCATCTAGCTTGTGTTCGTAGCACGGCTAGTGGGGCAGATGTGACTTCTACCAGACTGCCGGTACCCAACCTGGTGCTGTGCAACTGTTACTATCGTGGTTTATCGTTGTTTTACGATTATACCCCTATCTCATCTACTATCCTTATACTCTCATCTATTCACGTTCACTCTACTATCTCGTATATTCATCTAGTACTCTCTTGAGACTCTTGAGCTGTTGTGGCTCCCATTGCTTGTACTATACATGACTGTCTAGCGCCATAATATGGGTCCGATGACCCTACTGACTCGAATGCATATAGTGCAGGGAACGGAGAGTGTCCAAGGGGCTCCAATCTAGTCATGGGGGCAGAGAGCCACCTGAAAATACCTGCAGGGGCTTTTGACGATGTTCTACATTGCACCGGTTCTGACTATACTATTTTGGCTAGACATCTAACTGTTATAACAGTAGTCTGAGGAGTTCAGACGTACTTTACTATCGTAAAACAGCTACTGTCCCAAAGTGACTATTGTCATACTCGACTAGTGCACCGTGGTGCAACCATACACGTTATCTCATTACATGTTATCTCTTTACACGCTATCTCTTTACACGCTATCTCTTTACATGCAATCTCGTTACACGCTATCTTGATATACAAGCTATCTCGTTACACGCCACTTTGATACAAGCTATCCTATTACATGTCATTTTGATACATGCTATCTTGTTATACACTATCTTGTTACACGCTATCTCGTTATGTTGTCATCCTAATTTTGTAATACTCTTGAGAAATGTATTATCGTTCACTTGTTATCTTGTACTATTACTCTCTTGACTATACATGATCGTTCTCTCTAATTAACCTGTGTTACAAGACATTAATCACTTAAAGCATGCTTGTTTACACGAGATATTAAGTGCTACTGAATGTTATCGCTCACCCTTCGCTATTTGTTATTGCGTTTTCAGGTAAGTCGAATGATGACCTTACTCACAACAACGAGATTGGACTGGAGTGATGAGCATTCTGGAGTCATAGCGATGGATTGTCCCCAGTACCCTAGAGTTAGTTTAGTTAGTTGTTTAGTTATCATTTCCAAATGTAATAAAGTCATTGAGCCCTATGTTTTAGCTCTGAATTAGTGGTTGTAATAGTTTAGTTGAATTATCAATAAAATGATGAGTTTTATTCTAATTATTATTCATTAGTTGCTCTGATATTTACGAATGTATGCACAATTTACGTTACCATACACGTTGTTCATGCCTCCCCGATTTATTCCGCTGCTAAATTAGAGGGGCATGACAGTTGGTATCAGAGCCTAGGATGTCCTTAATAAGATATTTTAAGTCTAGGATGTTCTAGGTGAACTGCCCTGACACGTGTCTAAGTTAACCACCATACCTATGTGAGAATTGGGTAGAACCATGGTTAAGATCTGAATACATTTATCTATATATATATGTATTAACTTGGTAATACTTTAGCACCCAAAGTCTAAAAAGAAATAAATAAAATATTATTACTCGCAGGAGATTAGTGGAGATGGCGGGCAAGCGTGCACCAATGCGGGACTTGCAAAGAACTGTACAGGGGTTAACTCAAGCCCTTAACAACGTGATTCAAGCAGGAGTAAGAAATGGGGCAGGAGACTTATACGAAAACTTTCAACAAATGAATCCACCTAGGTTTAATGGGACTCCGGATCCCGATGAAGCTGAAAATTGGGTGAAGGCGATGGAACGGATATTTAGGGTCATGCAATGCTCAGAGCAGGAGAAAGTCCTTCTAGCAACCTTCCAATTGGACCGCGATTCTAGAGATTGGTTGGAAGCTACCAGTCGACAACTACCCAACATCAACATAGAGTGGGATGAATTTTTAGGACTCTTCAACACCAAATATTTCTCTGAGAGGATTCGTGAGAAGAAGGCAAATAAAATCGCCAATTTAAAACAACGAATGATGTCTGTAGTAGAATATGAAGCACAATTTGAAAGACTAGCACAATATGCACCACATTTGGTGAGTACGAAAAAGATGAAGGCAAAGAGATTCTTAGAAGGATTGAGACCTGTGTTCTGGGAAAAGTTGGCTCTGCTAGACCTTGTAGTATATTCAGACATGGTATCGAGAGCTCAAATAATAGAGGACACCATGGGGCTTCTTGAAAAGATCCATAAGAAGAAGGCATTGAAAAGGGAACATGCTATCCATTCCAATGATAATAAAGAAAGAAATACAGTAGATAGCAAGAGAATGAAAGGAGAAGTGAAACGGACGGAATTCTGTAAATTTTTTAAAAAGTCAGGACATCAGATTGATAACTGTTGGAAGAAATTGGGCAGATGCTTGCGTTGTGGAAGTCAACAACACCGAGTCATCGATTGTCAAATAAAGAAGAATCAAACTCCACACCAAAGATGATTACAAGTCCTTGTTGATACGCCAAATGCCAATAAAGGTAGACAAGGTACCATCACTAAACCCTTAGTTAAGTTTCATATTATTTTCTCGATAACAAAGCCCTAAGTGAGGGAGATGATGGAATGAAGTATTCAGAATAAATTGATAATCGTATCATGTCATATGAATTTGGGGACCAAATTCTTTTTAAGTGGGGGAGGATGTAATACCTCGGAAAATCTATTAATTAAAAATTATGGATAAATTGAAATTTTATCAATTAATAAATTCAATTAGTTAAAAAGGTACACATCATTATTGCATGCATATAAACCCCTATAAAAACTCCGTAAAAATAATAGTTATACTTTAAATAATGTTCTCTAATGACCCATCATGAAATTTGGACATAGAAAAATCATTTAGATCAAGTTTAAGAAATTATGCGACTTATTAACGTAATTAAGGAATAAGTCAAAGAACTCATTATTTTATGAGTCAAGCGAATTATAAATGAAATTAAACATGTGGGTAGACTTTAAATAATATGGGTTGATAACCCATTATGATATTTGGACCAATGGACAAATCTTGGCCCATGAATAAATTCTCTAATAAAAAGATAATTAAAAATCTATTAAGAAAAGTAAGTACATGGGTTGTACAATTAGGCTCACATGAGTTATTGGGTCAAGAGTAAGAGCCCAAATGATGAAGATTAGAAATATTGGCATAAATAATATAGAAGTGAATAAAAATATACAAAAGTAATTAAATAAGTGTGATAAATAGATTATTTAAATAAGAATAAAGGGTGAATAATTGTAATTAAATCTATACTATACCCATTAAGTCAAATTAGTAATGGATTTTGTTAATGGACCTAACATGGATTGTTGGGCCTAAATAAGAAGAGGTCATCATGAGAGGGGAGTTAATTAAGTGAAATTCGTATTAAATATATTAATAATTAGAAAAAGGGATTAGATAAATAATAAATGACATATATATAAATTCCTAAAAAGAGTCCTAGACTTATCCTAACTTATTACCCACGAAATTAGATCTCTCCCCAAGCCAATTAGTGGATAAATGCTAGAATATGGGAGATAAATGTGAAAATTCAGAGTTAATTAATAAATAAATTAAATAAGGATAAGATAAATACTAAAAATGGTTATAAATGTCCTAAAAAGAGTCCTAACATTACCTAAACCCTTTACCCACGAAATTAGCCTCTCATCTATCCTATTATGTGGGATAATGCAAGAAATAAGGGGATAAATAAGGAAAAATTAAGAGTTCGAAGGGAAAGATGAGTTTTAAGAAAGTAGGTACTCTTAAACCAAGCCATACACACCCTAATTCGACCCTACCACCCCATAGATCATTTTTGAAGCTCTAGGGGACAAAGAGAGGAGTTGAGGACGAGAGGAGCAAGAAGGAAGGAGCTTGGAGCAAGAGGATTTCATCTTCTAACTCGTCTTCAAGCCCTAGGATTTCTTAAATGCATGAAAGGTAGGCAATCTCTCAAGCTAAATTCGTGTAAAAATTACCCTAAGTAGATTTCATGAACCTCTTCAAAAGCCCTCTGATTTCGTTGTATTTTGCTCATCCATTTGGGTGAATTAATTGCTTGAACCCTGCTGTTATCATGAACCAGAATTCTCATGTTTTCTCTATACCCCCGCATATACTTGTACTCATGCCATGAGAAAAGTCTCATTAATACTACATCATATTAGCTTTCCGACGCCCCTCATTTCGCTCTATTTCGATCTCCCACGAGGGAGAATTAATTCTTTAAATCTTTGTCAGATCCATGCACCCGACCCTTCATGTTTGCTTGTGAACCTCATGTATACTTGACTTCATATCATAACAAAATTCACATAAATACTACATCATGTTAGCTTTGGAACGCCCCTAGTTTCGAAATGTTTCATCATGTATCCATTGTTAATTAATTCGTTGAACCTTAACTATGCATGTTTAGTCATAGAAATGTCACCTGATCAAAGCATAGGTAAACCCTGTCTATTTTTAAATTAACTGTACAAGTTGATAGATCTATGTGTCTAGTTTCATTTAAAATTGATTTTGTGATTTTTGGATCATCGTACGATTTTATATTGAATTTACAAGTACCCTGTATCAAACAAGATCCGCCCTGGAAAAATAGAAAAAAGGGTCCGACCCTTCTGATATCGCGACGGCGCGACCCGCCGCGATATCATCCGGGTAACGCCCCGCTGTCACATCGCGTTGAGAATGCGGTGGACAAAGCCGCCATGATATCCACCTTGAACCGGGCCAGACCGGCCGATTCGCTTGTCGCGCCCAGCAGCCTTGTCGCGACCTGCAGTCGCGACGGGTACCCCTGTCGTGTTAACAGAAAAACAGCCAGAACCCGAAATTACTTATATACCCTTGCTCTACTTGCTAATTAGCCATTGTTTAGCCTTAATTAAACATTGTTATTCATAATTTGATCTGAATAAATATTAATGTGCAATAAATTGCATGAATCTAATTAATTTAAAAGCTTTGTGCACAATCCATCATGCTCTTTTGATTTCATACAATTGCACACACTTAACCATCATGTTGCCATTAAACCTTAGTAAATTACTCAATAATGTATCTGGTAATTAAGTGAAACTAATTACCTAATTTCTCTATTATTTAAATGACACATGTCTTCTTTTTATTCGCGTGATTTGTACACCGTTATCGCGTCCCTCTGCCTTCGAGCACTCGAGGCAAGACGGACAACGTTTCGTTACACACTTTCTCTTGACTTGGACCACCTCTCCATCAGGAATACTCTCGACTGGACCAGAGACTCCTTGTCAAGGCCTCCGTAAGTGTTCTTGGCTTTGGCGCACGTCCTTAGCCGACAAGCTGGTTGTACCTTTAAATACCTCTACACTTTTAGGGATCAATATGATCCAAAATGGCCTTAGTGGATTTTCTCTTATCTTGTGATCACGCCGGACCATCTAGCGTGTGTTCGTAGCACGGCTAGTGGGGCAGATGTGACTTCTACCAGACTACCAGTACCCGACCTGGTGCTGTGCAACTATTACTATCGTTGTTTTACGATTATACCCCTATCTCATCTACTATCCTTATACTCTCATCTATTCACGTTCACTCTACTATCTCGTATATTCATCTAGTACTCTATTGAGACTCTTGAGCTGTTGTGGCTCCCATTGCTTGTACTATACATGACTGTCTAGCGCCATAATATGGGTCCGATGACCCTACTGACTCGAATGCATATAGTGCAGGGAACGGAGAGTGTCCAAGGGGCTCCAATCTAGTCATGGGGGCAGAGAGCCACCTGAAAATACCTGCAGGGGCTTTTGACGATGTTCTGCATTGCACTGGTTCTGACTATACTATTTTGGCTAGACATCTAACTGTTATAACAGTAGTCTGAGAAGTTCAGACGTACTTTACTATCGTAAAACAGCTACTGTCCCAAAGTGACTATTGTCATACTCGACTAGTGCACCGTGGTGCAACCATACACGTTATCTCATTACATGTTATCTCTTTACACGCTATCTCTTTACATGCAATCTCGTTACACGCTATCTTGATATACACGCCACCTTAATACAAGCTATCCTATTACATGTCATTTTGATACACGCTATCTTGTTATACACCATCTTGTTACACGCTATCTCGTTATGTTGTCATCCTAATTTTGCAATACTCTTGAGAAATGTATTATCGTTCACTTGTTATCTTGTACTAGTACTCTCTTGACTATACATGATCGTTCTCTCTAGTTAACCTGTGTTACAAGATATTAATCACTTAAAGCATGCTTGTTTACACGAGATATTAAATTCTACTGAGCGTTATCGCTCACCCTTCGTTATTTGTTATTGTGTTTTTAGGTAAGTCGAATGATGACCTTACTCACAACAATGGGATTGGACTGGAGTGATGAGCGTCCTGGAGTCATAGAGATAGATTGTCCCCAGTACCCTAGAGTTAGTTTAGTTAGTTGCTTAGTTATCATTTCTAAATGTAATAAAGTCATTGAGCCTTATGTTTTGGCTCTGAATTAGTGGTTGTAATAGTTTAGATGAATTATCAATAAAATGATGAGTTTTATTGTAATTATTGTTCATTAGTTGCTTTCATATTTCTGAATGTATGCGCAATTTACGTTACCATACACGTTGTTCATGCCTCCCCGATTTATTCCGCTGCTAAATTGGCGGGGCATGACACAAACTATATATATTGAATTTCGTATGTGTATATGTACTAGATTCCAGGCTGTACCTAAAGAATCATGCTTGGTTGATTTTTAGATATCTTGTATGAACTGTTGATCTTGGTATTCGGTATTCAGTTGGATGTTGGCTTGATTTGATTGCATTTGCTGATAGTGATTATGCTAGATATAAAATGAGATTTTTATATATATACCCTTACAATTATCACTATTTACATATATATATCCCTAATCTACATCAATTGTCTAACGTACCCCTAATTTGTCATGATGGTTGCAACTACACCCTTACAAGGGCATACAAAGGGTATAGCTACAACTATTAGAGCAGATTAGGGGTATTTTAGACAAATGATATAGATGAGAGAGAGAGAGTGATGTAAATAGTAATATTTATAGGGGTATATATGTAAAAAACCTATATAAAATTGACATATGGTGTGTGCTTTTTAGAAGTTGTATGGTTAACATGGGCTCCCAAAAAACAATCTTTTATTACTTTATCAACTACAAAAGATAAATATGTTGCAGGTAGCAGTTGTGCAGCATAGGTACTTTGAATTAAACACCCGTTACAAGATTATAATCTTGGGCTGAAAGGTATTTCAATTATGTGTGATAACACTAATACTATAAATCTTTCTAAAATTCCTACTCAATGTTCACATGCCAAGCACATAAAAGTCAGACACTACTTTCTAAGGGATCGTGTCATGAAAGGAGATTTTGAGTTGAAGTTTATTTAGTCCATGCATCAAGTTGCATATATATTCATTAAACTTTTGTCTAAGGATAGGTTCACTTCAATGAGAAGATAGTTGGAATTGCGTCGGATAGAAATAAATTAATTGTGTCTCATTTTTGCGTGTGACATTTATTGTGTGTTTCAATAAAGCCTTGCATACTGTGTATATATGGTATTTCACAATTTCCTTGATTTTTGAAAAATCCCCCTTGCATACAAATAAAATATTTCACAACATTTTCTTGAGCAAGGTCAAATAAAGCACTCCAAGGTAAGATAAATGAGTTACATCTTACAGATCAAATGAGGACTTTGTACAGGGTATTCTGAACCTAAGGTTGACTTTTATCTTATGAATGGTTGACTCCCAGCAGCTGTCAACTTTTCTTGTCCAACAAGTCAACACATTTAGTTGCTTCGACTTAGGACCCATTTGGTTGCTTGTAAAATATATTCATAGGAATTTTTTTTTCAAAGATTAACTTTTACAGGAAAATCAAAACACAATTATCTATTTGATATCCACGTAAATGTTTTTTTTTAAGATTTGTTGATGTTTGTTTTTCAATAAATTTTTTGTTAAAAATAGTTTTTTAATAAATAAATAAATATCTAAAAAATAATAAGTATGTTCCGTATGTCAACCACCCGATCGTTGACTATTTGACATTAGCTATCGACGTAGGTCGTCGGGTGTTTGGAGTTAGAAGTCGAGTGTTGGTTGTCCGATGCCAAGCGTCGGGCAACGATCGTCTGGTGCCAGACGCTAAACACAGCCATCAAATGTCGAGTGCAAGTGCTGAGGGCCAGACGTCGGACGCCAAATGCGAGATGCTAGCTGCCGGGAGCCGATCGCCAAATGCCGAGTGCTGACTATCAGACATCGGGCGCCAAGAGCCAGCCACCGACCGTCGACCGCCAGACGCAGGGTTGCTAGCTATCGGCCGTCGAGTTTCAAGTATCGGATACTAAGAATTATAGTAGAGATTGTAGTCACACTCATGAAAATCTTACATAAAAATAATGTAAAAAAATAATTTACGGAGTCACATAAAAAATGTCAAAGTCCATAATTTTAGTTAAAAGATTTTTCATAAATTAACTTTTCAGCGATACGAAATAAATTATAATATGAAAATTTTCTCGAAAAATTATTTTTATATGAGATTTTATGTTGAAACAAGCGAACCCTTAATTTTGTCCCCATCGAAAATTGTCGCGACCCTTCGATCCCTAAATTGTATTTACTTATTTGTCTATAAATGCCACGTGTTTCGCAATTGGAAACTCAATTTGTTTGAAATTCAAATGCTTCTCGCCTACTTTTTCGATACGTTTAGACAGACCCATTTTTGGATAAACTTCTAGTTATTTCTTGAAAACTGTAGAGCCTCTATGCCTTCTCGAGGCAGTGCCAAAACTCGTGTCTGCCATTGGCTCACTATGTCTTCTACCGAAAATTCAAGAGAGAGAAAGAGTGCATCAACTACTCCAGGTCGAATCGAGATGTCGCTCAGAGAGGGTTGCCAAGAAGTCAAGTGGGCAGCAGTAGCAATTGAGGGAAGCTGAAGTCGAAATTCCTCCCCCCTGTGCGCATTCATCCTCGATCGCAAGATCCTGAAGAGCTACAACAGTTGATTTCAACGATCTTGACGAGATGTACTCTATGCTCGATCCATTGTAATTCCAAGAATGCCGGATTCACTTCATATGCATCTCTACTCTACTCACACAAGGGTGTATCCTACGCTCATTAATTTATGAGTTCTATTCTAATGTATTTGTAGGAATTAACAACGGAGAATATATATACATACATATAAATGTTGTGGCATTCCAAAACGTACTGAACTTAGGGTCCATTTGGTTGTATGTAAAACAGTTTCATAGGGAAATAATTTTTCACGAAATAATTTTTCCGTGAAAATAAAAACGTAATTGTGTATTTAGTTGTTAGGAAAATATAAAGTTGTATGAAAGGAGATGAGATCTTATGATCTACTCAAATGAGAGAGAGTCATATATTCCTTGTGTACTAGCACTATTCATCATTTTTAATTTTATTTTATTTTATTTTTTTAATATTTTTTTTAAAAAATAAAATTAAATAACTAATGAAAATAAGTAATTTTGACAAAGATAATTTAAAGTTGGAGAAATAAAATAAAATTGTAATTTGAATGAATAATATTCTAAATATATTTTAATAAAAAAGTAAAAAATAAATGAACTATTGAGAAATAAATAAATTTGAAAAATACTATTTAAATAAGTAGAAAAAAATAAAAATTCATGTTGAATGAATAGTGCACATGGGTGAAATGGCGCAGCAGCACCATTTGGAAAACGGCATCCGCCTTTTCCGCGTGGATGCCGAAATTCGGAATTTTATGGATTTTATTTTACATATTTTATTTTTACATGACAACAAATGACTTCAAACATGAACTTTTCCTGAAAAACTTTTCCTAAGTGGTATTTTACGATTAAACAAACAGACCCTTAGCATCTAGAGGTTATGATTTTGTCTAATTTGAATGTTGATATGGCAGAAGCAGAAACTATATATTATGACTGATAATGAAGTTTCTGATCCCCCCCCCCCCTGCAGGTCTTGTTAAGCTGAATGCAATTGTACATTCTCTCTAATTATATTGTTCATCATATCTTGACCACCATTATACATCCAAAAAGTGGAGGTCATAAGCAATATTTGTTTCAGATGCTCACATAATATTTTTCTATCGTCTGTTTAATGGTGAATATTTAAATTCACCTGACATAATGACACAGCTGATCCTGACATGTGCAAGAAACAAACATCGTACCATCTTTCTTGTTATGAGTTCTATTCTAATGTATTTGTAGGAATTAACAACGGATAATATCCTTCTATTAATAGATCATTTATATATAACATGAACAGTAATATTCAGCATTATATGGGATACGCTATGATAGAGCAAGATGTGAGCAGGACATTCAAGATATGTTTGGTATTAGAAATCGGGGATAGAGTCTCAAAATTTTGAGAATATCTGCACTCTATCTCCAATCTATCTAAATATCGAACATGTATAATCTTAAGTATCTCAAATAAATTTGACTGTAAGAAGAAGATCTAAGTCGAGACATGACATCAATGAAGTTAAGGCACTCCCATTTCCAAGGTTCATTGTGTTGCTCAGTGACATCCCTAGTACTTTATGTTTTTAGTGATGATTAAAAAAAATTAATCTATATCTTAGTATCTCATTTAGGAGGAATCTGTAGACAAAATAATTGGGCCGGCCGGTAAACAAATATCTATTATTACCTATTTGGTGGTGGCCAAATCTGGTTACCTAGGCCCATGATGGCTCGTTACGGCCCATTCACGTCCTGTCAACCAACGTGGCACCGTCATCGAAGGGCACGCCCTCTCCAGGATGGCTCGAAGACCTCCATTGTGTGACCCCCGTGATCGGAAGCTGTCAGGTTCCGCTGGCGTACCTCCGAGCAGATCACCCGCCTTCCCTTACCGAACAACTATGAACGGCTTCCGAACAAGAACAGTAACTCCGCTCCATGAAACTACCCTCGATGTTACCGAACAGCATGTTCGAGCCCCCACGTGGGTACCTGCTCGGAAAGCATTCCCAAAGGGTTCCGAGCAGGTTCTCTGACTCGCAGAACGGTTGTAACCGTCCCAGGCCACGTTCTCCACCATCAAGGGGCGTGAACTGCCTGGCAGCCTAACGGACACCAGAGTCATAACTCCTCCCGTTATGCGCGTGCGTCAAGGCGCCTCTTCAGGCACGATCCGCCGAACGTTACGCACGTTGGCCTCGACACCGACGCCTATAAAGGCACAGGTACAGTACCATGCAACGGTACGTTCTCTTCCTCACGCGAACACATTCTCGCATTCCGAAACCCCCTGCCTCACAAGCTCTCCACTGACTTAGGCATCGGAGGGTTTCCCCGGTCTTCACCGGGCCTCCTGATCCTATTCTGGTTTTGCAGGTCTTCGTCCTCACCAGCAATCGTCTTCCCTCTCTCATTCCAGTGGAGGCCCGTTTGGCTCAGGTCCAAACAGGATCACACCACCACATTTGGCGCCATCTGTGGGAATCGACGCTGCCATGGCTCGAGGACGATCTTCATACCAGAACATAGGAAGCAGGGCGACGAGGTCTCGCCAGTCACGAGGGGACTCCCGTCGCCGATCCCCTCCTGGTGATGACGCCGTCGCCACTGCCGGCGCAAACCACGACGTCCCGGCACCGCCGGCTGTTGCGCCTGCAACTGCCCTCGAAGTAGCGGAGCTTCGAGGACAAATGCAGCAGTTGACGGGCGTCTGCCTCGCCCTACAGGCCCAGTTGGCAGGGGCAGCGGCCCCAGCGGTTTCCCTGCCGCGTGAGCGGCAGGCGGAATCGTCACATCGACGCTCCCGCGTCCCCCCAGCGCCGCAGGAGCAGCAGGCGGACTCACCACACCGGTCCCTCCGGGCTCCATCGGAAGAGCGGGCACCAGAGCGCCGCGGGCGCTCGCCCCGGCGTTCTATCGTCTCACCCCGTCCGCCACGATCGGTCGTGGGAGGCAACTCCCACGCCTCTGGACGTGGGGGCCCCGCCAACTCCGAGCAGGAGCTCGCCAGGCGCCTCCGGCGTGTGGTCGACCTCGAACGCCGCATGGACGCGATGGTTCAGCGTGCGGAGGGCAAGGCTCCAGCGGAGGACGACTTGGACTTCCGCTCTCCTTTCAGTAGGGAGATTCTGGAGGCCCTGGTCTCCTCCAAGCTCCCTCTTCCCACCATCGCGCCCTACGACGGCACAACTGACCCGGCCGACCACATCCACGGCTTCGAATCGCATATGGTGTTCCACGGAGCATCAGATGCGGCCAAGTGCAGGGCTTTCCCTGCAACCCTTAAGGAGACCGCCAGGGCTTGGTTTGAAACCCTCCCTGCGGGCTCTATCACCTCCTTCCGCCAATTGAAGAAGTCCTTTCGGGACAACTTCCTTGGTGGAAGGTCCCAGCCGCGGACGGCGGCTTCTCTCCTGACCGTGCGCCAGAAGAAAGGCGAGGCACTCTGGGACTTCGTCAAGAGGTTCCGAACAGAGGCGCTTCGCATCTCGCGCCTGGACGTCCCCCTAGCCACCAGTGCTCTCATCCAGGGCACTCGTGACGGCTTTCTACAGAGGACTCTCGGCGTCCAGCAACCCGCCACCCTCGCCGAACTACTCTCCATCGCGCAGCGCCACGCGGCCTGCGAGGAGAGCCTGGCGGCGAGCAGGGCCGAACAGGGGGAGCAGTCGGAAAAAAAGCGACCTTCCGACAACGGTTCCGACCGTGATCGGAAGAAGGGACGACGCAATGGCGATTCTCCGCGTCGTCCGCGCCCCTTCACCAACTACACCCCCCTCACCGTGGCTCCCGAACAAATCCTGGCAGAGATCAGGGATGAAGCTTTTGTTCGGTGGCCCCAGAGAATGCGCTCCGACCCCCGGAAGCGCGATCAAAATAGGTACTGTCGCTTTCATCGCGACCACGGCCACGACACCTCCGAGTGCCGCCAGCTTAAGGACGAAATCGAAGACCTTATCAAGCGCGGCTACCTTGGACGGTTCGTGCGCCGGAACGAAGGGCGCCGGAACGAAGAGCGCCCCCGACGCCAAGACCGCACTCCCGAGCAGCCGATCAACAACGAGCCCAATGGGCAGGAGATCAACGTGATCGCGGGAGGCTTCGGCGCAGGTGGAGAAAGCACTCGAAGCCGACGCGATTACGCAAGGCGAGTGCATGTCGTAGACAGGCCTCCGACTGTTCGGCCGGCCCCATATCCTGCCAGTCCCGCACGCGCACAGCCCGAGGAGGCTATAACCTTCTCGGACGAAGATCTTGTAGGGGTTACGACCCGCACACTGATGCGCTGGTCGTTTCGGCCACCATCAACCACTGTAACGTGCGCCGAATTCTGGTAGATAATGGAAGCGCCCCCGATGTCTTGGCTTACGACTGTTTTGTCCTCATGGGTCTGCGAACCGATCAACTCACCCCTGTAAACTCGCCACTTTTCGGCTTTTCGGGAGTTTCGGTTCAGCCCATGGGAAGGATTCGCCTTCCGATTACCTTGGGAACGGCTCCGAAAGCTGTGACCAAAATTGTTGACTTTTTGGTCATCAACAACATGCCTGGATACAATGCTATTCTTGGCAGAGGTCTGATCGGGCGAATCAAAGCAGTGCCTTCATCACTCCACCAGAAAATGAAGTTTCCAACTCCGAACGGAGTTGGTGAAGTGCTCGGGTGTCAGCGTGAGTCTCGCCGTTGCTATGTCCTCTCTCTAAGAGACAAGCAACCACTCGCTGATCCAGCTCTTCCGACCTCCGATCAGCCTTCAACCAGCCGGGGGACGCCTGCCGAAGACTTAATCCCCATTCAAGTGGACGACGACTCCGAACACGTCTTGTACATTGGCGCCCTGTTGACAGAGGCCGAGCAGCAACGCTACACAGCTTTCCTGCTGGCCAATTTGGACGTGTTCGCTTGGTCTGATGACGAGCTTCCAGGCATTCCCCCGGAAGTCATGGTGCATCGCCTTCGGTTGGATCCACGAATCCCGCCAGTGCAGCAAAGAAGGCGACCCGTGAACCGAGAACGGCAGACCGTGATTCAGGATCACGTGACCAAAAGCCGAACTGTTGGGCTCCTCGAGAAGCCCAATATCCAAGATGGATCTCCAATGTGGTCCTCGTACGCAAGGCCAATGGCAAATGGCGTGTGTGCGTAGATTACAAAGATCTTAATAAGGCAACGCCCAAGGATAACTTCCCATTGCCGCGCATTGATCAGCTGGTGGACGCTACTTCCGGCACGAGCTCCTCAGCTTTTTGGATGCCTACTCTGGTTACCACCAGATCAGCATGCATCCCCCGGATCAAGACGCCACTACGTTCGTCACAGACCTAGGCTTATACTGCTTCACCAGGATGCCTTTTGGTCTGAAGAATGCAGGCGCGACTTACCAGCGGCTGGTCAACAAGATGTTCGAGCAGCAGATCGGGCGAAACATGGAGGTTTACGTCGACGACATGTTGGTCAAGACTCTTCCGAGCACTGATCACATTTCTGACCTCCAGGAAACTTTCGCAACTCTGCGAAGGTATAATATGAAGCTCAATCCGGCCAAATGCGCGTTTGGTGTTCGGTCGGGTAAGTTCCTCGGGTTCCTCGTATCAAACAGGGGAATAGAGGCGAACCCGGAAAAAATCCAAGCCGTACTTGAGATGTCCAGTCCGAAGACAGTGCGCGACGTCCAGCGTCTGACAGGACGTCTTGCCGCGCTGAACAGGTTCATGTCCCGAGCAGCAGAAAGAAGTTTTAACTTCTTCAAGTTGCTCCGAGGCCCTAAAAACGCCTCGAAGCAAGGGGGGCAAGTACTGTGGACTGACGAATGCGAAGCTGCCTTCACTGAGCTGAAGACATATTTGGCAGCCCCTCCTGTTCTCTCAAAGCCTGTGCTCGGAGAACCCTTGTTCGTGTACCTCTCGGTCACTGAACACTCCATCAGCGCGGTTTTGATCAGAGAAGTAGGAGCGGCACAACATCCTGTTTACTACATCAGCAGGGTCCTCCAAGAAGCTGAAAGGAGGTACCCCAGGGCAGAAAAACTCGCCCTTGCTCTCGTCACAGCTGCTCGGAAGCTTAGGCCCTATTTCCAGGCCCATTCCGTTACAATCCTGACCGATCAACCGTTGAAATCCATCCTTCAGCGGCCGGAGGCTTCCGGCAGGTTGGTCAAGTGGGCGATAGAGCTTGGTGAGTTTGACATCAGCTTCCGGCCGAGGACGGCGATTAAAGCACAGGCGCTTGCGGACTTTGTGGCGGAATGTACCCTCCCGGCCGAGCAGGATCCGCCGTTGGCAGACGAGCCCCCATGGGAGCTCTATGTTGACGGATCCTCTTGTGTGACCGGAAGCGGGGCAGGTTTGGTCCTCACCTCCCCAGAGGGGTTAGAGTTCCAATACGCCCTCCGTTTCCGCTTTCCAGCCTCCAACAACGTCGCCGAGTACGAAGCTTTGCTGTCCGGTATCCGCATGGCTAGGCACCTCGGGGCCGTTCGGCTCAGAGTCTTTAGTGACTCCCAGCTGGTTGCCAGCCAGGTGAGCGGACAGTTCGGAGCAAGGGAACCCCGCATGGCTCAATACCTCCAACAGGTCAAGAGCCAGACAGAGGGCCTCGTATACTTCGAGGTTATACATGTTCCGCGGGAGCAGAACGCGCGAGCTGATGCACTGGCCAAATTGGCATCTTCAGGTGACATCACCCCTTCTCGCTCTGTTTTCATTGAAGAGCTCGCCTTGCCGAGCACAGAGATTGATGTAGCCGCCATAGAAACGGGCCCACCAACCCCAAGTTGGGTGGACCCTCTCGTGGCGTACCTCCTCCGAGGTGAGCTTCCGCCCGAGCAGGATGAAGCTCGGAAAGTCAGGATGCGCTCGCAGCATTTCACCCTCGTAGAAGGCAAGCTGTACCGGCGGTCCCTTGCAAGACCTCTTCTGCGTTGCCTCAACCCTGAGGAGGCCCTTGCGGCCACAGAGGAAGTTCACGAGGGGCTGTGCGGAAGCCATCTGGGGGGCAGAACGCTAGCGCGCAGCCTCATCCGAGCAGGGTTCTGGTGGCCTTCCCTTCAGAAGGATTGCATGTCCTTCGTTAGGAAGTGTCCAGAATGCCAAAAGTTCGGAGTACTCATCAAGCAACCGGCCGAACAGCTTCACAGTCTGTTCGAGCCGCGCCCCTTCGCCAGATGGGGCATTGACATCTTGGGCCCCTTTCCAGAGGCCCAAGGGCGGAAAAAGTTCCTTTTCGTGGCCATCGACTACTTCACCAAGTGGATCGAGGCCGAACCCGTTGCCACAATCACCGAACAAGCCGCGTGGAAGTTCGTATGGAAGAACCTTCTCTGCAGGTTTGGCATCCCAAGGGTGATTACATCTGACAACGGGAGACAGTTCGACAGCACCTTCTTCAAGCAAAAGTGCGCCGAGCTCGGGATCTACAACCACTTCACCTCCGTGGCTCATCCCCAGGCTAACGGTTTGGTCGAAAACGCCAACCGAACATTGCTGCACGGGATCCGAACCAGAGTGGAGGCTGCAGGTGGATCATGGATCGATGAGCTCCCAAATGTCCTTTGGTGTCACCGAACAACTGCTCGGGTAGCTACAGGGGAAACACCTTTCCACCTAGCCTACGGCTCAGAAGCAGTTGTACCTTTGGAAGTAGCCCTTCCAACCATCCGAACAACCCACTTCGACGAAGCCGCCAATAACCGTGCTCTCCGAGAGAACTTGGACATGCTGGGCGAACGACAAAGCGACGCCAGCATTCGCCTCGTTTCTTATCAACAACGGCTTGCGCAATATTATAATGCGCGAGTCAAGGAGAGGCGGTTCAACGTGGGAGATTTGGTCTTGCGCCGCTGTTCGGCTTCGGACCCCCGAAGAGCAGTCGGCAAACTTGCCATCAAATGGGAAGGACCTTATCAGGTCACCCACGTCCTTGGGAAAGGCTCATATAAGCTAACTACTCCTAGTGGCGAGGCCATTCCCAGGACTTGGCATGTCTCTAATCTTAAGGCTTATCATCTATAAAAGCCTTCTTTCAGCATCCAACCTCACTTCTCCTTACTCCTGCTGCTTCATGAGCATTTGGCATAGATACCTGATCGGAACCTCCGTTTACGGTACCCAACGATCTGTGTCTTACATGCAATACTCACGAAGCTAACGGATTGATCCGAGCAGGAACAATTATAAAAGGAAGAAGATAGAGAAAGTGAAGCTACAGAATAATCTCATGGACAGAAGATTTCATTCACAAAAAGTGGTTTGTTTACAAACTGCCCTTTTTCGACCACAGTTACAAAAAGGAGAGCATAAAAAGGACATGGAGCAGAAGAAAGCTAAGGAGCCTGTTCGGAAGGGCCGGCACCTTCGTCCGAAGAAAGCATCCGCCCAGATTGGAATTGTGCGAAACGCACATCATCCAAGCGGGCATCCTTGGTGCGGCGTCGGCACTCCCGAACAGCGGCCTCGAAGGCTTCTCGGGCGCGCTCGACCCAAGACAAATGCTCTCCGAAGTCCTTCCCAGCATTAAGACCCACTCTATAGCAGCGGGCTCCATATTGCTCCAAGTCCTCTTTATACTCCGGCCCGGCTCTGTATTCAGCAACCGCGCGGGCCCCATCATCCGCCACACCTTGGCTAGGGCGTCTTTTTCGGCCCGCGCCAAGGTAGCTTCCAGCTTCGAAGCTTGGAGGGCCGCTTTGAGGTCCCCGACCTCCCCCTCCAGCGCTGCTTTCGCGAGCCTTATGCCTCGCGGAGAGATCCTCGCAGAAAGCTGTCTGCGCCTCTCGGAGGTATTTCTGCCTCTGGCCCCGAACAGCCAGAACCTTCAGAATGCCCAATGACTTGGACATTCCATCCACGAGCGCCTCAACATCGACATCGCTCAAGTCATCTCCCTCCTGGACCTCTGGGAGGTAACCCTCCTCTGACCTCTCTGGGTCTGCTCGAAGGAAGGTCCAGGCACCTCGCCAGTCGCTCAAGGCGAGAGGCAGTGGGACTCGCTGGCAGATCCCTTGGTGCGTTCTCCACGCGACGAAGGGTCGCCTCCAGATCCGCCACCGAAGGCTCCGCAGGAAGCTTCTTCCGCAACGCCTCGCTAAGAGGTCTTCGGTCGTCTTCAGACCCTTCAGCCCGAGCAACACCCGAATCCTCCCCCCCAGTACCTTCGACTGCCTTGGAGATTGCTTCTTCGTTAGCAACCACCTCGGAGGGGGGCATGGGGGGCAGGATTTCCCCGGCAGAAGTGGCAACCTCCTCGGGCGCCCTCGCCGTCGCGGCCGCTCTGCAGTGGCCCCTGCTGCAGGAACCACTTCTCGCTCCGAAGAGAAAATCGTGGTTGGCGCTGTCACCACCACGCTGCTCGAGTTCACCCCAGCAGGGGCAGAGACTCCTGTTGCACCAGTGTCCTCCTCCTGCCGAACAGAGACGCCACAACTTCTCTGCTCCTCCTAGAGGATACCTCCGCGATGTCGCTGGCAGCACCGTGCTCGGCACCTCCAACATTGGAAGCACCGGTGGGCTCCCTATCTCTCGCGCAGGTGGAGCCTCTCCCCCGGCCTCTCCACCGGCAGGACTTTCGGATCCTTCGCTCACAAAAATGAGCCCCAGCTCGGTCGCCATCTTCTGTGCGACCTCGGGGCGAGTCGCGGAACGGGCCTCTTCTTCGCAGAAGGCCGGCTCGCTTGGTCGTCCTCCTCCCGAGGAGTCCAGCTCCGGCCGTACCACCTCTCTGTGGCCTTCTTCTTCAAACGAATCTTTCCAGGCCCCTTCTCAGGAGCCTGCGCCTTGTTCGGGCGCCCTTCGGCAGTTGATGGAGCAACAAATGCCGTTGTCACCGCGGCACCAACCTCACCGCGGAAGGAACCCGAACAACAGCGGCGATGTCGTCACCTTCATACACCCTGTGCGCTAGCACAGGGATCTGTTCGGCGAACTCATCATTCGCCTCTTCATCTCTTCCTGCCTCCAGCTCTGCAGCCGCTGCGCACAAAGAAGATAGGAAGAAGAAGGTTAGTATGAGGTCACCAAACCTAAGAGTAAACCACTGAGAGACAGTATACTTACTCCATGGTTTGCTGAGCCCATACTTAACGAGCATGAACTCGGTCACATACCCTTCTCCATTCCGAACACCTGCTCGGAGAAGTGCATCTGATGCCCTCGCTCATCCTGGATAAGCTTCGGAAAGCTATCCTTCTGTGCCGGGCGAATGACTGTGGGGAACCCCCACTCGGCACCACACCGGTGGCGCACGAAAAACAGCCTATCCATCCAACCCTGTTGTTGGAATACTTGTTGGACAGGCTGATGTGCATCCGGTCTGTTCGGTGCTTGGCGTAGTAGATGTCCGCTCCTGATGCCCGCGAAGCTGACAGCTTGAAGTGTGCTCGGAAGACGTCCGCCGAACCCCGAATCTCCTTCAACTTGCAGACAACACCGAAGATACAGATGTATCTCCAGGTGTTGGGCGTCAGCTGTATTGGCGAAACGCCCCAAGTGTTAAGAAGCGCCTTCGCCACCTCCGGCAACGGCAGCCGGAAGCCTGCCTCCAGATGGTCCACGGATAGGAGCAGGCAACCTGGTTTATTCACCAGGATCGTGTCGCTTTCCCTGGCGTCGACGATCTCGTACTCGTCCCCAATCCGGAAGCGCTCACAAAGACCACTGAAGTGGCGGTATCGTGGTCCGCTCGGCGCTGTGACAGTCACCCCGCTAGCTCCGGCAGCGGCTTTCCCCTTGCTCGCCATCGCCGGAAGGACTGCAGAAAGCGCAACGGCGCGAGAGGACGAAGCAGAAGACAGGGAGAGGAGAAGGCAAGGAAGCACGAAGATCTCAAAGATGGAGGGTTTCTGGGAGGCGTAGCTCCCGCCCTCGTCTCGTCCCCTCCTTATAAGGAAAGAGGAGGGAACGAAATTCGAGGCGGGCCCTAAAATGCCGCTCCTTCCGATTTTTGAAAACGCCCCTTCGGGTACAGCGTTGGCGACCGTCCGAACGCAGCGGCGGCACCTCAGGTATGGCGCGGCTTTGCACCCATCATGATGGGTTAGCCGTTTGACATGACCCTAAGCGGCGGCATCCCGCAACGGGCCATCGCATTAAATGCGGAAGCGACGCCCTCGAAGCCCTCGTTTCACCGAGCCATTCGAGGGCGTGGGGGGCAAGTGTGGTGGCCAAATCTGGTCACCTAGGCCCATGATGGCTCGTTACGGCCCATTCACGTCCTGTCAACCAACGTGGCACCGTCATCGAAGGGCACGCCCTCTCCAGGATGGCTCGAAGACCTCCATTGTGTGACCCCGTGATCGGAAGCTGTCAGGTTCCGCTGCGGCGTACCTCCGAGCAGATCACCCGCCTTCCCTTACCGAACAACTATGAACGGCTTCCGAACAAGAACAGTAACTCCGCTCCATGAAACTACCCTCGATGTTACCGAACAGCATGTTCGAGCCCCCACGTGGGTCACCTGCTCGGAAAGCATTCCCAAAGGGTTCCGAGCAGGTTCTCTGACTCGCAGAACGTTTGTAACCGTCCCAGGCCACGTTCTCCACCATCAAGGGGCGTGAACTGCCTGGCAGCCTAACGGACACCAGAGTCATAACTCCTCCCGTTATGCGCGTGCGTCAAGGCGCCTCTTCAGGCACGATCCGCCGAACGTTACGCACGTTGGCCTCGACACCCGACGCCTATAAAGGCACAGGTACAGTACCATGCAACGGTACGTTCTCTTCCCACACGCGAACACATTCTCGCATTCCGAAACCCCCTGCCTCACAAAACTCTCCACTGACTTAGGCATCGGAGGGTTTCCCCGGTCTTCACCGGGCCTCCTGATCCTATTCTGGTTTTGCAGGTCTTCGTCCTCACCAGCAATCGTCTTCTTCCCTCTCTCATTCCAGTGGAGGCCCGTTTGGCTCAGGTCCAAACAGGATCACACCACCACAGTATGAGATTAAATAAGAGATAAAAATTATGTTAATTTCGTTTCAAATTTGGTGTCTAAAAAAAATAAAGATAAATATGGTTTAAGTATTTTAGAGATATTTTTAAAAATGGGGTAAACAGGGGATCGATAGTTTATCTCACCTTTTCGGTGGAATAGTTTATCCCCGTTTTCTACATTTTTTTCAAGACGCTCATCGTGCGAGGCAAAGATCATCAGTGATACATTGAACTCTTTAGTTATCGATCCTGAACATCGATCGCACGATGAGAGATCAAGAGACGATCAAAAGTAAAAATAAAAAATTTATCCACACATTAATACAATTTCCTACCAAACAAAAAATATGATTATATTAAAAAATTTAACTTTAAAAATATCAAATAAGAAGTGGATTAGGAACAAGGATAATGTACTTTCAAATTAATTTAGCCCATTCTCATTTTCTTTTTAAATTTCATACCAAAAGAGTCTCTACCTCAACCACCTTGCTATATTTTCGAAATCTCCGTACGTACGGGAAGAAAATTAGCAGCTGCCACCCAACGCTTACCCAACTCCGCGGCCACACCAAACTGGAAATATTACAACGCGGCGGGGGTCGCTGCTGCCATAATAAACGAGGTATTTAATAAGCAAATAACTAACCGAGATCTGCCGCCCTCCAGGTTAAGGACAACGACAACGATCCGCCAACTCTAACAGAGCTACTACCATGCAACCATATGCAGTTTTGGACGACCCTAAGTAGATCTCTCGGTGATGAAATCACATACTTGGGTTTATTGTATATATTCCCCTCTGAAATATTATATTTTATGATATACTCCTCATTTTCCGAATTGTCAAAAATGTCCCTGGCTAATATATCCATATACCTCTACCTATACATTTGTGGGTTTTTCTAGGTTTTGTAGCATATTTTAATAATAGATGGTTTGGAAATGCGCGCTATCTTAGAGGGGTACATATACACAAAAGTTTTTATTTTAAAGTAATGTTGATTGCTGCAGTCCCGCGCATGATCAGTCGAGTTAGATACTTTTTATTTTTATTATAATTTTAATAAAAATCAGATCGAATTGATCAATACGTTTCGATCGGTTCATATCGTACTATGAGTTGATCCTTCTGGTCTGACCAATTCTATGGATTGTTGAATATCTTTTTGATATTATACACTTATTGATTAAAAATTAGAGGTATATTTAGCAATAATTCAAGAATCTTTCCTAGAGGAAAAAATCCTTTAATAATACAAATCTCAAAGATAAAGGAGAAAGATTTATTGCACATTAAAAATGTTTAAAAAATATGGCACATTCACTAGGATTGTTCCATATGGATAGAGGGCATTTTTAATGTCTCCCCTCCACCCCCATTTTTTTAAGAGAAGAATTTAGTACACTCATTTGGTGTGCCCAAATTAGACACACCAAATGATGGTGTGCCACCTAAGAGATATAGGGTAAATGGTTTGGTAACATCATTTGATAACATACTTCTTAACACACCAATCAAAATACACCATAACCTCCTCATTTATGAGATGCTTTTGACTTTCTTGTTGATGTGACATATTTTTAATGGCAATGTCATTTTAATGTGTTAATAAATTGTGTTACAAAATTATTTCTCTTTAATATACTACATCTCAACTTTTTCAATCTTTAAAGGGTTGAAGTGACACACCACCATTTAATGTGCTCATTTTATACATATTAAATAATGTACACTAAATAATTTTCTTTTTCAAAAAAACTTTTATATATATATATATATGACACAAACTTAGTAGATGAGCTATGTTTTTTGCACACTAAATGTGCACTAAATCTTTTTCAAGATAAAAATGACAACCTGTGACGGACATGAGTCCCCTCATCTTCCACATCATCCAACTGCTCACCACCTTGTCACTCTTCCACCTCTCACTTCTTCCTTAACACAGCATTTAACAACCGTTTTCTCCGGGAGACGGCCATCCGCCATCCTTTTCCTAGTCGGCCGAGTCTCTTATTAACTCCCAACCGTTGGCGTAGGATACCTGCTCAACTGCCTTTTTTTTTAATTATTTTGAGAGATATATTGATTTCTCTTGTTAAGTGCGTTTATTACAAATTCGTGGCACTCTGTGAAGCGTCCTATAAGTTGGCACGCGGCTTAGTTAGTGATGATAGGTGACCACAGTGGATGGCAGACGAATGGAGGGTGACTGGTAGCTAACAATGGTAAGTAATAGCAATATGTCGATTTATAAATTAAAAATTTAGATTCATAAATATAAATTTTAGACATAAAAAATATTGTTTTTAAGATTTCAAAATATTAACCAACTTTTTAATAACAAATTTAGCTCCTAAATATTAATTTTATAGTTGAAAAAATATCCACATATTTTTTTATAAAAATATGGACTAAACTTTTATGGGTAGTAAATTTAGTCTCGTAAATATTAGCTTTGGAGTAAAAATATTACTTCTAATAGTAATGAATTTGGATTTAAAAATACTAACTTTGCATTTAAAATATTATATTTAAAATTTTTAAAAAATTACTTATATTTTAGTCATCATCATCGGAGTCTTATCCTATTAATTGGGGTCGGCTATATGAATTCTTTTCCTCTAAAAATTTCTATCAAGTGTTATAGTCGTGTTTAAATTCAAGAAGTCCAAGTCTTTTCTAATAACATCACATCATCTCTCATTTAAATTTTTAATAATAACTTTAAATACATAAAAATAAAATTTAGATTAAAATGAAAATGTTGTCATTGATTGCCGCCATTCTCGCAGTGGCGTATGTTGTAGCCACACATACTGCCACATAATTGTTTGTTTGGGTATACATCAGCTCCTCTCCCCTGTGATATTTGCGTTTGGAGAAAGGTTTAGTACACTGTCATATTACACTTAAGCATAATATGACTAGGCACTAAATTCATGTGGCACCCAACAATTAAGTTGTCACTTTATCACTCCACATGTGAGAGATACCACATGAATTTAGTGTCTAGTGTGCACTAAACTTTTCTCTTGCGTTTGAAGGAGGGATCAGATGGTGGTGATGGAACCCAGTTCAGCACTGAGTAATTAATTTCCTTTTTCGCAAACCTAACCTGTATTAGAGGAGAATGAGAATATTTTATATCGAAAAAATCAAGTGAAATTATTATACTTATATATATATCTCGGGTCTTAACGTCTGTTTTCTATAAATCTCTATATAGTATTAGAGCAGGATTAAGACCTATTTTGATGTTTCCACCTCCTATTCAATTTCACTGCCGAGTTTGACTATGAGAGAGAGTATTAAAAAGAACCGTATGAAATATTTTATATAAAAAAACAAATAATTTTTCTGTATTTATTTATCGTTTCTACACCGTGCCACGTAAACGGGTCATCCATTCAAGTTCCTACCAGGCCGGGAATTGTCGTGTGGGGATGGGCACCGACTGCCAAAGGAAGGGGTCAGTGGCTGCCACGCCATATGGTAGGAACCGCACCGGTGGTGTGTGTGTGTGGTTGGGTTGGGTTCTCCAGATAGCAAAAGCCCCCGTGATATCGGTTGTGTGTGATTGGGGGAATTTCGACATTTCGGCGGATATCCGACTATCGATTTTTTATCTACTTTTTTTTCTTTTTCAATAGATAAGAAATCAGATATCTATATTTAACTTATTACATATATATTGAATTAATATTATTTTAAGAGTGAGAAACTCTGAGTCCTTTCTTAAAAATGAAATCCTAATTTACTTCTCTCTCTCAATATTTATTTATCTGAGGAGGTCATTATTCCAATTACCGTACATGAAGAGATACTAAAAGTCACAGCTATTGACATATGTACGTAGGTAACATTTTTTTATTTATATTCCAAGATCTTTCAATGCGTCATGTCTGAGTTGCATGGTAAGCGGTCGCTATCGGTGATTCTCCGCACACAAATGGTTTGTGGACGTAGCAACTCCAACCAACTCCATTTAAATAAGGGGAGACGCTATTTGTACTCTATCAGGACACCTCCGATTCTCCGAAAACTCTACTTTTCTCATAGAAACTATTCTTACGAAAATAAAAATAAAAATGTGCCATTATTATTATTAAATTATTGTTAAAATTGTCATTTGTAGATGTACATGAAGATTGTTGTAAATATGTTATCATGCTTGACTTCCGGACGGTAACCAAAAACAAATATCCCATAAAGATCCAATTTTTTCCGTTTATTGAATGTACTGTGGCAAAAAAAAACCCCCACGGTCTACTCCCCTTGCTCCCTCCCCCCCCCCCCCCCAAACTACTCGCAGTCTTCGACCTTCTAGTGCGAGAGGCATCTTTCTTTCTCTCTCTATGTCTCACGGATAATATTGACATTATTTTTATGATCAGTTTGGCTAACCTATGGCTAGATGGATGTGTGGTAAGTTTATGTTACCTCCATGACATATTTGTAATATGTCTCAATTATAAGTGATACTTTTTATAATATTTTACTAACGATGATATATTTACTATTTTTATATAAAAATTCTAATTATTTTGGGAGTCTCTCTCGTTGATAGGGTTGTGACAGATGGGTCTCAAGATCATAACGTAATAATAAAATGGATAAATCTATTAATACATATTTAAGGAGCGTATTTCCGTAAATAACCCTTCTTCAGAACACATTTGCTGAAGCATGCCGTTCCGATATTCTTGAACCACTAAGCCCTCTCAACTGGTCAGTTAATTCTAACTTCGATGTGGATGCAGAAAGAAGAGAATGACTGGATACACACTACGTACACTCCCTCTGAAGTACACAGATATTACCCCAGTTGATAGATATTACCCTACCTAGAATACAGTCAGTAAAGTCACATATAATACCTGCCCCTATGATGAACACCACAAGAAAAAAAACGTTGATTAGCAATGGATTTGCAACAATAATTTTGTTGCATATTCCGTTGTTAATTTGCCGTTGATTAGTTGTGAAATTTTGCAGCGAAAATATTTTGTCGCTGATCCGTCATTGATCGGTGACGGATTAACGACGAACAATTTCGTCGCCGATCAATGACAGATCAACGACAAAAGTTTTCTTCGTGGATTGTTCGTCATTGATCAGTGATGGATCTGTGATAGAATATTTTATCATTAATTAGCGATTGCAACTTCAGTCGTTGTTCAGCGACAAAAGTTTTTGTCTCTAATCCATTGCTGATCAGCTACGGATCAGAGACAAAATTTTCTCTCTCTTTGAACCATCACTAATCAGCGACAAAATGGTCTGTCACTAATTCGTCGTTGATTAGTGACGGATCAACGACAAAATTTTTCTTCGCTAACCAATCTTTATTATTATTTGAATATTTTATTTTACTTCACCATTATTGCTTATTGGTACATTGTTTATTAGTAATTTAGTTGTATTATAGAAATTGTTGTCTATAATTATTACATATAATTTATATGTTCAAATTTTATATTTCATAGTATGATATATTATAATTATTTATTATTATGTACTAGTTTGATTAGATTTTAGATCGAGATTGAATCCAATAGTCTAATTTTAGATCGAGGTGAAATCCGACGATCGGATTTTGCTTGATAGTAGGTTCAGTTGTAAGATCATAATTGAATATAAATCAGGAGCAAATCTACCTATTAGATCTTGATTGAACTTAAATCCAATGATTAGGATTTAGATCTGTAGTAAATTCAATGTGCTGGCATCAAATCCAATTGATCATATCTACATAGATCGAGAGCAAATTCAACTGACAGACCTTAGATCTAGATGAAATCAAATGGTCCAATTCTGATTGATAGTAGATTGAAAGGTTACATCTTAATCAGATGTAGAACGGGAGCAAATCCAACCGTTAGATCTTGATTAAACTTAAATCCAACAGTTAAGATTTAGAACCAAAGCAAATCCAATAGTAGGATTTTGATCAGATGTAGATCGAGAGTAAATCTAACCGTCAAATCCGGATCAAACTTAAATCCAATGACTAAAATTTAGATCTGTAGCAAATCCAATGTGCAAATCTTGATCAAATTGCTATAGATTGGTAACAAATCCAACTAAACAAATATACATAGATTGAAAGCAAGTCTAATAGTCGGATTATAAATTTAGATGATATTCAACAGTCATATTCCAATTTACAATAGAATGAGCAGTCGATCTTTATGATATATACATCAAGAGCAAATCCAACCATTAGATCTTAATCAAAATTAAATTCGACAATTAGAATTGAGATGTGGAGTAAATCCAATGGTTCGATCTTAATCATATGTAGATCGGGAGCGAATCAAACCGTAAGATCTTGATCAAACTTAAATTCAACGATTATGAGATAAGTGCGATTTGGAAACAGGTTGATGGCCGATTTCATGACCAAAATCTCTGACAAGTATCTTGTGCAATTCCAAATGTGCACAAGAGTCTTTAGCTTCCGTGAAAATCACTTTTTGCATTGAGGAGAGAGATAGAGAGAGTATATTTTCTCTCTCCTCTTTCTCAAAAGTAGGAGGGATGCCACTTTTGAAGTGGATGAGGCCGATTTTTAGGGAGAAAACCCCAAGGTTCCCTTCTGCACGTCAATAATTACCTCACCCCTTTCACATGTTCTCTATAGGGAGTTGGTTGTCTTCTTTTGAGGGCAAGAGTGTAAAAACATAATGCACCCTTTGCACAAGTTCCCTGCTGCTCTCAAATGAGTTTTCTTGATTTTAACCCATCATCACAAATTTCTGCGGTGTCAGATCATCCATAAAAATCTTTTTTCTTAAATCACTTTTATCAACACAGTTCCAAACATTGCCTTAGATCCATAACAAATCTAATGTGCGAATCTTGATCAAATTGTTATAGATTGGCAGCAAACCCAACAGATCAAATTAATGTACATAGATCGAGAATAAGTCCATGAGTCAGATTTTAGATCGAGGTGAAATCTAATAGTCAGATTCTGAATTACAATAGATTGAACAGTCGATCTTGATCAGATGTACATCTAGAGCGATTCCAACCGCCAAATCTTCATCAAACTTAAATCTAGCAGTTAAGATTTAGATCTGGAGTTAATCCAATGGTCAGATCTTAATCAGATGTAGATTGAGAGTGAATCTAACTGTCAGATTTTGATCAAACTTAAATTCAACGATTAGGATTTAAATCCGTAGTAAATCCAATGTGCAAATCTTGATCAGATTGTTATATATTGACATCAAACCCAACTGATTATATGTACATAGATGGAGAGGGAATCCAACAGTCGAATTTTAGATTGGGATGAAATCAATAGATCATATTCTAATTGACAATATATTGAATGGTTGGATCTTGATAGATCAAAAGTAATTCAAACAGTTAGATTTTGATCAAACTTAAACCCAACGGTTAGGATTTAATATATGTTTATGTCTATCATTATTATTATTATTATACTTCAAAAATATTATACTTAATTACTATAATATTACTATATAGGACTATTATGAGTTACACGATGATGCACTTACGAATGGTAACGAATGTTTGCGTCTGGCTATTGAATGGTCAAAATCTTATTCTTTTCAATTTAATTGTTAATCTTACTATACACACATATATAATTGATGATAAACATATATGATAAATGATAAGACTATAAAATTTTGATTTTTTTTTTAAATCAAAGATGATGTGATTACCTCTGATTTTATTCATCGATCTAAAGAAAGGTATACAAAACAGGGGGGCATACCCATGAGAAAAAGGACTAAACTAGCCGAACAGAAGGAAGGCCAATTTTTTCTAAAGTCGTAGGACCCCTACATGCCAAGGGTAGCGACACTAAAGAAGTAAAAATATGGTTTTGGCCTTCAACGCAAGCATGATTCGCTAAAGCATCAGCAACATGGTTAGCTTCCCTATAGAAATGGGATATTGCAGACCCATGATTATGGAAAGCATGGAGAGCTGATCGCCACCATCTATGACATTCCCAGCCCGGGGGAGAGTTGGAATTAAAGGATGATACAAGAGTAGTTGAATCTGAGTATATCTGCTGAACGTGGAAGCCCTTTTCTTCAGCCAGCAATAAACCATCATGAAGAGCACGAACCTCAGCCACCAGACTATTTCCATATCCATAGAAGAAAGCAAAGGCCAAAACAATATCACCATCAGCATTCCTAATACAGCCGCCGCCCCCCATAAGGCCCGGGTTACCTTTGGATGCACCATCCACATTAAGACAAAGACCTTGTAATGGAGGAATCCACCGAACCAGCTCTAAAGAGATTCTTCTAGCAGTATAAGTGAAACCAAAGGAGTGTATGATAGCTTGATGAGATGCCGTCGGCGAAGATCTGAAATGAGTTTGATTCAGAGAGTGAGAGATCTGAAACTAAATATTCTCAATAATGGATCTGGTAGACTTGTAGGCCTGATCATAACGTCTCTTACACCTCTCTTTCCAAATTTCCCAAGTGATAAGAATGCTGCCGTAGAGAGAAATGAAACCAAAAGGAGAAGTGATCTTGGAACTCTGAAGAACTCGCCCGCACGAAGTTGTGAAGTGCTCAATCTTGAAGTTATGAACAGATATAAAAGGCAAAAACCAGGACCAAAGACCAATAGCCAAGTCACTTTTAGTGAATAAGTTATCAATGTCCTCGGTTTGAGGAAGTCGGCAGTAGGAGCATCGGGAAGCTAACTGGATCCCAAGGTCAGAGATTCTAGAGTCCACAGGGACAGCCCTATTCAGCACCTTCCAAAAGAACAAAGATGCTCTCCTCAGAAAAAGATGATGCCAGATTTTCCGAAGAGCTGGTCTATAGTCGCCGCGGTTTCTCAACAAATTATATGCAGACTTTGTGGTAAAGGACCCATCACTGGTAGGAGCCCAAATACATTTATCCACCTCATCAGATAACTGTATGTTGCGCATGGTCTTGATACCTGGGAGAAGATTCCAAATTACATGGTTTTCATCAAGCAGAACATCATGGACCATAGCATGGGGGGCATTAAGAGGATCATTAAGGTGAAACCGCAGAGGTGTGCTCCCAGCCCAAGAGTCATACAGAAAATCCACTTTTGTGCCATCATCCAGAAGCCATCTGGAGTGATCGTTTATGAGACCATTAGCAGCAATAAAAATCCTCCTCGGGAGGCCCTGAAAGGGGAGGGCAAGCTGGCGAGCATAGTGAGCCCAAAGGGAATCACCATGCTGGATGTTCCAGAGGTGCTTAGCGGCCAATGCAACTTGGACATGCCATAAACTATGAATACCAAGACCACCCTCATGGATAGGATGCTGGATGACATCCCAGGGAAGCCATTGGCGTCTTTTAACTCCATCGATACCACTCCAAAAGAAGGAGGCAAGAGCTTTTTCAAGGGAGCGGATAGCACCTTTAGGAAGGATACAGGCCGATGCAGTGTAAATGGGGATGGAAGAGAGCACTGAGTTGATCAATGTAGTCCGGCCAGCTTGAGAGAAAAATTTGGATTTCCAGGCAGACAACTTCCTGTTTATTTTATCAAAAAGATATTTGAAATCAGAAATCTTGACTCTACCCTCTTTGAGACCGACTCCAAGGTAGTTCAAAGTTCCACGTAGCAGCTTGAATCCAGTGATGTTCTTAATGGCAGTAGCGGTACTAGTAGGGGCCTTCCTGGACAAAATGAATTGACTCTTCTGATTGCTTATGAGCTGACCTGAAGACCGCTCATAGGATTTTAAGAATTTCAGAAGATTTGAAATATTCCTAACATGCCCATTAGTAAAAATCAGCGTATCATCAGCATAAAGAAGATGAGATATAGAAGGACAAGCTCTCGGGCCAGCAAACGGCTTGAGAGAGCCATAAATGAGCTGTTGACGAATACCTCTGCTAAGGACCTCCTCCATAATAATAAAGAGAGCAGGGGCAATTGGGTCGCCCTGTCTGAGACCCCTAGAAGACTTGAAGTAGCCAGCCTGATGACAATTAACGAGAACAGAGAACCAGCAATTGGAAATAAGCATGCCAATATAAGAAATAAACCTGTGACTGAAGCCAAAGTGGCGAAGCACAGAGAAAAGGAAACTCCATTCCACCCTGTCATAAGCCTTCATCATATCTAGCTTAAAGATGACATTATGACCCCTAACCTTGTGACTCAGATTTTTGATCAGCCTGCTAGAAAGTGAAATGTTGTCAACAATAGACCGGCCCTTGACAAAAGCACCCTGCTCCTCAGAGATGATTTGAGGTAGGATATTCGTGAGACGATCACACAGGATCCTGGAAATAATCTTGTGGCTGAAGTTGCATAAACTGATGGGCCGAAAATCAGCAAAGGTGACTGGGTTGGCAACTTTCGGAATAAGAGCGATAGATGTAGATGTAATTCCCCGAGGGAGGGGAAAACCACTGAAGAAACCGCTGATAGCCTCAACCACATCAGGGCCTATAATATCCCAGCAGGAAGTATAGAATGCACCTGTGAAACCGTCCGGCCCAGGAGCCCCATTAGCATTCATAGCCCAAACCGCACTTTTAACTTCATGAATAGCAGTAAGGTGTATAGCAGCAAGGTGTTCATTCTGATCTGCAGTGATCAAATTAGGAATAACATTCAGAAGAGTGCTGTCGGTCACAAAATCACCAGTAGTTAATAAATTTTCATAGAATCTGGCCGCTGCATCTCTCAAGGCAATCTGGTCATCACACCAATTATTGCTGCCATCCACCTTTAATCTAGAGATGTGATTTTTGCGCCTATTCCCCTGGACTACAGCGTGGTAGAACGCCGTGTTCTTGTCCCCATTATCTAACCACTGAGTTCTGGACTTTTGGCACCAGAACATATCTTCACAACGTTGAGCTCTTTTAACATTCGCCTGGGCCAGGTGTAATCGGGCTCTATTGCTCTGTGAAGGAGAAGAGTCAAAGGCAATCTCAGCATCTCTTATCTCTTCCTCAGCAGCCTTGTAGTTATTGTGAACGTTGCCAAAGATATCAAAATTCTAGGATTTAAGAGTAGGCTTCAGAGTTTTCAGTTTGTTTTGCAGTTTGATAAGAGGATTATGATGCCAGCATGTTGAGGCATTCCAAGAGTTTTTAACCACCTCCAAGAAGGTCTCATGAGTAGTCCACATACTCTGGAAGACAAATTTAGCTGGAGGTTTATCAGTTTTCATCAGAGATAATAGCAGTGGAGCATGATCAGACGGTCCCCGGGGAAGGTGCAACACTGAGAGATCAGGTAAAGAAGCATTCCAGTTGGAAGAGATGAGGGCACAATCCAGCCTGGCTTTTACCGCAGCTGGACCTATTCTATTATTTGACCAAGTGAAGGGGGATCCCGAGAATCCTGCGTCAACCAGAAAGGATGCAGAGATAAAAGCATTGAAGTCAATCATCGATGATAAGCTTGAGAAAGCGCCACCATATTTCTCAGAGGAATCAGAAATAGAGTTAAAGTCCCCACCCACCAACCAAGGACTTGAAATTTGTACCGAAAAATCCAGCAGACTATCAAGGAGAGATCTTCGTAACCTGTAGTTACAAGAAGCATAAACAATAGAAACATAGCAGATGATGTCATTCCCATATTTACTAACCAAGGTGATATGTTGATCTGAAGTATTAATAACGTGAAGATTAGCTTCCTCCTGCCAAAAAATCCAGATCTTTGAATTATCTCCATCATTGCCGGTCACAGCATGCATGTTAAGGGATTTACACAAAGTATCAGCTCAATTGTAAGGTATCATAGGTTCAGAGATTGCCACAATCATAGGGCTATGTTTTCGACAGAGATGACGAAGGTGTCGCCTTGAAGCGGGGTTAGCAACAACCCTTATATTCCAAAAAATAGATGTAAAATTCATGAGGAAGCATTCCCTGACGAGCCATCCACGGCCTTAGCCTTTGATCTAGTTCTGACCCCGCCTGGAGGATCAAGCCTACCATCCTTGGAAATTGAAACTGATGGCATTAGGAAGTTATCAGAAGCAGCCTGCTCAATCACAGAAAGTTTCATGAAGTTACTACTGCTGGTAGCTATATCCTTTAAAGCATGTGGGGAAGCTCTCTCCTGGTCCATGTGGGGAGACACGTTGACGCACGTTTTGTTGGACTCCATGGGCTTCTATTGGTGTAACCATTTCCCCGGAGACAGGGACGTGGAAACCTCGGCCATGCATGCAATGTCAGCAACAGTAGCATGCACGTTGGAGACGTCGGCAGGTAAACATATGCTAATAGGAGTAGCAGCAGGCGCTTTGACAACAGGAACCTAGGGCGGGCTCCTCTCCTCCTCACAGATTTGATCTTCCATATGGCCATCAATGGCTAACGCTTCGAACCTGTTCGTCGTAGGCACTTGTGCCTTTGGAAGAGCAATATCTTTGTAGCGCCAAACAGGCTTCTCTGGCAGCGGTTTAAGCGCAGCAACAACATCTGCTCGTGGAGCAGTAGGGATTAAATTCTTCTTATGCTTTTTGGTAGATTCATCTTCCACATGCCCTAGTTTCTGGCAGAAAGAACAAAGAGCAGGTACACGAAGGTAATTGATAGGTTGCCAAAAACCATCGTTTTCACAGCCAATCCAGATCCTAGACGGTCTGGGTTTCTTGATATCGATTTCAACACAGACAAGAGCCTCCTGAGTCTGGGTTAGAGCATTTGTGGATTCATGAACATGGAGAACTTGTCCCAGGTTCCCAGCAATGGACATAAGGAAATCATCATAGTAGAAATTCACCGGAAGTAAAGGGAAGCCAACCCACACCGGGATAAGGGTAGGGTCGGCCTCAAAGTCGAAGTTCGCCTCCCATCTGAAAAACCGGAATAACAACCCTTTGATGAACAAGCTTCAACGCATGATGACCTTCAGGAAATCTTCTTTAACTTCAAATCTGAACAAGAGGTGCCGTTGATGCAGAATGCTAACAATAAAATCGTTCTTCAAGCCCAGCCTCTGAGTCAAACAAGACTTTATTTCCGGAATAGAGCATCGACCATAGGAGCATCTCGCAATAATGGCTAGCTGCAAAGGCTTGGTCGACAACAATAACTCCTCCCTAGAAAAGTAGGTCTCTGGCTCACCTTGGTCAGTAAAAGCGGCAGCCTTTATGCCAATCTTGATCACTGGTTGAGGCTTCTTAGAGGAGATCATTGCAGCTTTTACTGATTAGTTGAAATCTTACAATATATAGGTTATAATATAAGATTTTAACAGTTATATTTTTATTTATATATATCTTATATAAAATATGTTTTCTATTGTATATATATTTTATTTTACTTCATCTTTTATTATTTATACATTGATATATTTACATTGATAAAAAATATTTAATGGATATTTACATTTTTATTTATAAAGTAATATTTCAAATACTATTTTTGTTTATATTAATACATTAAAATTAATGTTATGTAGATAATTAAATATTAAGTGATATTTCAATATATTAATAATCTCATGGTTATATATTTTGATACTAATTAAATAGGAAAAATTAAATAGGGGGTCCTTGCCAGAGGGTGTGGCTTATTTCCTAGTCCTTGTCAGAATACTATAAGTCGTAAAGTCCTTACTTTTTTGCCTAGTTTAATTTGTAGTCCCTACTTTTGAGACATCAGTATTTACGACCCTCGATTAATGAGTTCCGTCTCTTTTGCACCGATCTCTTTTTTTCATTCCTGTCTAACCCTTCTGTCCTTTCAAAGATGGCGTGAACTGTCACCTCCGTGAACTATGACTTTGGGTACCATAAAATAACAAGTTTTACTTACAAAATGTGTATAGTGCATTTATAGGAACCATTGATATGATCTACATAAAGAGTCATGATCTACAAAGATCTTTGAATTGTTGCATCATATCCCGATGGTGCGTCATTCATTGCACCCTTATCTTCTTCCCTATGAATCGTTCTTCACATCTATGAAAGGAACCCATGTCCTCATATTTCTCCTCACAGGCTTCTCTGAGTCTCATTCTTCCTATCTTTCGTATTCATGTTCTTCCTATTTATTTGCAAATGTCTTCATCTGACGGTGCTCCCAAAAAGGATGGGAAAGAATTGATGCCACCGACGTTGGTTGTGGATAGAAGCTTCACCCCCGACTACTAGAGTGCTATTAATTACAGTGGTTGGATGATGGCTCTACATAAGGCATTTCGACTGTATGACCACAAGGGCATCACCGAGATCCGCCTTGACATCGGCCCCAAGGCAGAACCCATTTGCACCTTTTGTTCTCCCACCCCTCTCCCACAAAAGAAAAATTGAGATTTCCGACGGCCATATTCTGTCGAAAATCCATCAGAAAAGAACCTTTCCGACGACAACCCATCGGAAACAGTCTGTCGGAAAAAATGCATCAAAAATTTTCGAAGGACAACAAATCCATCGGTAAATCCGTCGGCTCTTTAGACTAAAGAAACCGTCAAAAATATCTGTCAAAAAATAAATCTTCTGACAGTTTTACCGAAGAACAAAAGCAGTTAGAATTTCTGATAAAATATTCCATCAGTAAGTCCGTCGGAACTTCTGACACTTTGATTGATGGATAGAAGCGTCGGAAGTGGGAAACTTCTAACAAAAAGTATCCGTTAGAAATCCATCAAAAATTCCGATGTTTTTTCCTACGGATAAAATCATCGGAAGTCAGGTATACTGACATTTTTTCGACGGAAAAAGGCCGTTGAAAAATCCATCAAAATTTTTCTTTTTATTGTTTTTTTAAATACAAAAAATAACAAAGATAAATTCAAAAACCTACTAAAAACAATATTCATAGGAACATCCACAATAAATAACAAATAACATAAAATCATCAATCACAATGAATATTATAGAAACATCCACAATAATAACGAATAAAAAATCAAGAGAGATCTGTTAGATCATCCTCTCTCCCTGCCTCATCATCATCATGTGCTGGAGGATCCTACATCATAAAAATAAACATATTAATATAAATAAAAATAATATAATTAAATTATTTTTTATAAATTTAAATTCAGAATATATGAATATTCACTAAGTGCATTTAGAGAATATTTCTGGCCCTGGACACTTCGTTTTTTTTTTAGATTAGTGGTTTGAGCACCGAACTCAAACCAGAAATCCGATTAGGATTCTGTCAGTTTTCACACATCGCTCTTACCCACCTAGTCATGTCGGTGCAAACGACAAGTCGATCGGATCCCTATTTCATATTTTGGACCTCCGACTTGCATGTTCTAACCCTTTACAGTTAAGTTTTTTTAAGATTAGTGGTTTGAGCACCAAACCCAAACCGGAAATTCGATTAGGATTCCATTAGTTCCCATACGTCGGCTCTAACCCACCCGGTCGTGTCGATGCGAATGGCACGCCAATCATATCCCTATTTTAGATTTTGGACTCCCAATTTGCATGTTCTAACCCTTTACACTTGAGTTTTTTTTAAGAATAGTGGTTTGAGCACCGAACCCAAATCGGGAATCCAATTAGGATTCTGTCACTTCTCACACATCACTCTCACCCACCCAATCGTGTTGGTGAGAATGGCATGTCGATCGGATCCCTATTTCAGATTTTGGACCCCCAACTTGCGTATTCTAACCCTTTACATGAGCTTTTTTAAGATTATTGGTTTGAGCGCCGAACCCAAACCAGAATCTGATTAGGATTCCGTCAGTTCCTATATGTTGCTCTCACCCACCCTATAACACCCCGACACGAAATATCGGAGCGATAAATAGTTAATAAATAGTACATAGTGTAAATAGATATCAAACCATTGCACAATATGGAATAATGCCAAATAAACCAACTTTATTGATAATTCCACTAATCTCTATTACATTCACCAATTCAGAGCCAAAACTAAGGGCCCAGAGTACTTTATTCAAATGAAAACAAACAAACTAACTAAAACTAAAACTTGGTTGACATCTCAATGGGTCACTCTTGTGCCTACTCATTCCCATCCTCGTGTGTGTGGTGTTCCTCATTAGACTCACCTGAAACACATATAACAAATAACACAGGATGAGCGATAACATCCAGTAGGACTTAATATCTCGAAAATAGGCATGCTTTAAGTGATTAATATCTTGCATAGCAGGATAACTTGAGAGAATGATCGAGTGAGTAATAGCACACGAACGCAAGAGAACAATAGAACTTTTTAACAGAATATAGCACATCTAGCACGTTAAAAGAATGGTCATATCACAAGATAGCACGTCACGATAGCACACTAGTCAAGATAGCACTTTGATCATCTTTAGATTATCGAGATAACTGGCACTTGAGTGTAATGCCAAACACTCTGATCATTAAACTCCCATGGGCACTAGAACATTTGAGTGCACCTCCCAGGACCTGATTGAGCCCTTTATAATGTTGCCTGGCATTGATCATGTTTTTATCTTTAGACAATTAGTCAAATTGGCCATAGAGAGTACCAAAAAATAGATGAGATAGTAGAAGAGATAGACGAGGGTATAGAGAGAACTTGAATAGACGAGAGAATAGAGATAGTAGATGAGAACGGGGGTCATGTTCATAAAACAATGATAAACAACGATAGTAATAGTTGTTAAACACGCAAATTGGGTGTTAGTAGTCTGGTGGAATTCTTTAACTGCTCACTAGCTATACTATGAACACAGTCAAGAGGTCCGGCATGATCTCAAGGTAAGAGAGAAATCTAAGGCCGTTGGATCATGTTGATCCCTAGGTGTAAACATGTGTTGATGGTACAACCTACTCGTCGGCAATGGACGTCCGCCAAAGCCAAGGAGTCTTACAGAGGCCTGACAAGGACTTCCTAGTCTAGTCGGGAGTATTCCCAACGAAGAGGTCGTCCAAGTCAAGAAAAAGGTGTATAGAACATTTGTCTGCCTCACCTTGAGTACTCAAAGACAGAGGGACACGATAACGGTATCCAAATCAAGCGAACAAATGAAGATAAGTTCTTAAAATAAAATGGAAATTAACATGTAATTGCACTTAATTACCAGATACATTATTAAGAAATTTTTGTAAGGTCTCCTAGTAAAATTTCATGTTTGGGGTGTGCATGTGAGAGAAAATCAAGATAACATGTGAGAGTCGTGCACATATCTTTTAAATAATAAAATCATGTGAATATTATCAAAAGTGTATTAATATGAAGTTATTGTTCATAATAGAGCTTTACAAGGTTTAAACCGTGATTATAGAGCATGACTAGCACGGTTTAATTGACAAATTAGGGTTCTAGAATACACAGTGAAATTGCGACGGGGGTACCCGTCGCATTCAAATCGCGACGGTTAAGTTAGTCGCATTCAATAGAAATTGGATCAGAACGGCAATGGGATGACCGGTTGCGTCTATGGCAATCGGTCTATAGTCGCGACGGTCCTGGCCGACGGTTCAAGGCAATCGGTAGGGTACCGATTGTTGACCACGTAATTGCGATGTCGGGGTCTGTCGCATTACTAACAATCGGTACAGGACACAGAGACGCGACATTGTAGGCCGTTATGTTACCAATGCGACGTGATCCACTGTCGCGACCTGGATGAGAACGCGACCGATTGGGCCGTCGCGTTCTCAGTAAACCAGCCCGAGCCCATAAAGGTGAAATAGAACACCTTGGGGTTTCGGTCTAGTCTTTCAAGAGCTTGACATAGAGGACTTTAAAAATTCATATAAAATAGTGTACTTGATGAAAAATCACGAAACTATCTTTAAACAAAACTAGACTTGCAGAGGTATCAATAGTAAAGAGTAATTAGACTTCTAACATGGTATGAGCATGCTATGAATAGGTTATTTCTCGGTAAACCAAAAGTCTGACATAGTGGTAAAAAGGGATTTAATTTGACAAGAGCACTTGATAAAAATTGAGGAAAAACATGTCAACAGGTTCTTGACATCATGTAATATGTTCAGTAAAAGTTTCATGCCACAAAATTAAGTATACATAAGGATTTTAAGAGAACATGAGGGGTCGGGTTCATGTTCTTAACAAAACTTTGGGCATGAAATACTCGTAAATGGCATGATAGAAATTGGGGAAAAGAAGGGACTTTCAAAGCTGGGATCATGGACTATCTAGGGTTGGGTGTAATTTATTTATACTTGAGAGATTGCCTACCTATGAGCACTTTAGTTCCTAGGGTTTGAATCACGAAGATGCTCCTTCCAAGCCTTCTTCTTCCTTGATTTCCTTATCCAAAAGCCTCTTCTCCTCATCCTCCAAGCTCTAGGGGTTCAATCAGTGGCGGACCTAGGTAAGGTCCAGTGGGGTCACGTGAGCCCACTGGATTTTAAAACCTAATTATAAGGTTTAAAAATTTCCATTAAATTAATTTTGTTGAAAAATGTTTGAATAGGAGTGACCCCACTAAATTATAAAATAAAATTTATAGGTGCACCATAATCTTAAGAGTGACCCCACTGAAATAAATTTCTGGATCTGTCACTGGGTTCAATAGGGTTGGCTAGGAACAAGTTTGAGGTGTATTTGTATGTTTAGGGTTAGAAAGTTTCCTAAAACTCTTTCTCTTCCTCCAACTCCGAATTTCCCATTATTATCTACCCTTTTTCCTTGCATTTATCCCTCTATTGGCTTGGGAGGACTCTAAATCTGGGGCCAACTAGTTATGATAGAGTTAGGACTCTTTTTAGGATATTTATGAGTCATAAAAGTGATTATCTTGCCCTTTTTAATTTATTAATAATTTAGTTACGAATTTTAACTTATTTATCTCCAATCCAATAATGAACTTTTGTTTTGTGGCCCAATAACTCATGTTTGAATTATAATTATAGCCCAACACTTATTTTTGCTTAATATATTTTAATTTATTCACAATTCTTTTAATTTAAATTTATTTATCTCAATTTAAAAATTGAGAGTTGCTACACCCCCCCTAAAAAGAATTTTCGTCTCATGGTTGATTCGGGTTCCCATGTAGCTTCTTCGATTTCATGGTTGTTCCAGAGTACCTTCACCACGGATATAGGCCGATTTCGAAGTTGTTGTACCTTCTTGTCTAGTATTTTAACAGGCTTCTCTTCATAGATCATATCCTTGCGCCGAACCCCAACTGGGAATCCGATCAGGATTCTGTCAGTTCCCACGCATCACTCTCACCCACCCAGTCGTGTCGGTGTAAATGGCATGCCGATCAGATCCCTATTTCAAATTTTGGACCCCCAACTTGCGTGTTCTAACCCTTTGCACTTGAGTTTTTATAACATTAGTGGTTTGAGTGCCGAACCCAAACTAGAATCCGATTAGGATTCCGTCAGTTCCCATATGTCGCTCTCACCCACCAGGTAGTGTCGGTGTGAATGGCACACCGATCGGATCCCTATTTCAAATTTTGGACCCCCGACCTGTGTGTTCTAACCCTTAACACTTGAGTTTTTTTAAGATTACTGGTTTGAGCACCGAACCCAAACTGGGAATTCGATTAGGATTCTGTCAGTTCCCACATATCGCTCTAACTCACCTAGTTGTGTCGATGCAAATGGCATGCTGATCGGATCCCTATTTTAGATTTTGGACCCCCGACTTGCGTGTTCTAACCCTTTACACTTGGGTTTTTTTAAGATTAGTGATTTGAGCATCAAACCCAAACTGGGAATCCAATCAGGATTCTGTTAGTTCCTACACATTGCTCTCACCCACTCAGTCGTGTCAGAGCAAACGACACGTCGATCGGATCCCTATTTCAGATTTTGGACCCACGACTTACATGTTCTAATCCATTACACTTGGGTTTTTTTTTAAGATTAGTGGTTTGAGCCCCGAACTCAAACCGGAAATCTGATTAGGATTCTGTCAGTTTTCACACGTCGCTCTCACCCACCAGGTCATGTCAGTGTGAACAACACACTGATCGGATCCCTATTTAATATTTTAGACCTCCGACTTGTGTGTTCTAATCCTTTACACGAGTTTTTTAAGATTAGTGGTTTGAGCACCGAACCCAAACCGGAATCTGATTAGGATTCCGTCAGTTCCCACACATTGCTCTCACCCACCCAGTTATGTCAATATGAATGGCATGCCAATCGGATCCCTATTTGAGATTTTGGATCCCCAACTTGTGTGTTCTAACCCTTTAGTTTTTTAAGATTAGTGGTTTGAGCGCCGAACCCAAACTGTGAATCCGATCAAGATTTTGTCAGTTCTCGCACATCGCTCTCACTCACCCGGTTGTGTAGGAGCAAACGACACGCCGATCAAATCCCTATTTTAGATTTTGAACCCCCAACTTGCATGTTCTAACCCTTTACACTTGGATTTTTTTTTAGATTAGTGGTTTGAGCGCCGAACCCAAACTGAGAATCCGATCAGGATTCCTTCTGTTCTCTCATGTCTCTCTTACCCAGTCGTGTTGGAGTGAACGACATGTTGATTGGATCCCTATTTTAGATTTTCGATGCCTGACTTGTGTTCTAACCATTTACACTTAGGCTTTTTTTATATTAGTGGTTTGAGCACCAAACCCAAACTGGGAATCCGATCAAGATTTTGTCTGTTTCCACATGTCACTCTCACCTGTTGTGTTGAGTGTGTTTTGGAATTTCTTATTGATGATTTCTTTAATGATGACCAATGAACATCACTCATTTCTTTGATTTTGATGATGACATATTGAACATATTGCACATATTGAATATATTACAATAATGCTCAAACAACATGTTCGTGATACTTAATATCCCATATCTTACTATTTATGACATGTTTTGATGGTCTACTCTTCATTCGTATAAGTTTATAGAGTTTTTCTAAAAGTAAGTCGACTTTAGTTGACAGACAGGTCGACTCTATAAGACTGCCTAGCAAACCCCTAAAGAAAAAGTCACAGTAGTGTCGACTCCAGTTGACAGACAGGTCGACACACATAATCTACTCAGCAAGTTTCTGAAGAGAAATTGGTCAGTAGTGTCGACTCTATTTGGAGACGAGGTCAACACTAGTATTCATCCAGTGAACCTGATTTGGTGGATTACATAGCCGATCGACTCTAGAGGGTGATTAGGTCGACTCTACCTGTTGGATAGGTCGACACTAGTTGTCTGTCAGGTCGACACTAGTGTTCTGACAGTAAGCTCTGAACTGATGATTGGTCTGTAGGTTGGTTCTCTTCAAGAATGAGGTCGACTCTCTCTCTTTTTGTGTAAACCCAGAATTATGCAGAGGATGAATCCGATGGCTGTGATTTCGTTCTGAGGACCTTATGGGAGATGCTATAATTACTAAATTGCCCTTTCATCTAAGTGGCAATGTGATGAAGACCTTTTTGACACGTAGCAGCCCAGGATGCTTTCTAGGTTTCTATGCACATTCCCTACACGTAAAAAGGGACTGCACAGAGGCTATAAAAGCTCTCATCTCTATTCTGAAGAAAAACAAGCACCCAACAAGAGCAATCCAGAGCCCGCAAGCCTCCAGCCTTCCAGCAATTACATCCAAAGGGACATGCTGATCAAGGCCAAGCTGTGATGTGCTGAGAAAGGGAGCAGATCAAGCTGAAGAGCAGAAGAAGAAGAAGAAGTTCTGGCAATTCAGATGCCATTAGAGCAAAGCATGGGGAATTGAAGAGAATCTTCATCGAATTCCTTCAAGTCTATTCAATTCAAGCTTCTGCAAGACTTCTTCACTGAGGAACATCCAACCCACATCCATTTTAATTATTTCTTGGATTGTTCATCTCACTTTCATTTGTGAGATCGGTACATGAAGTTCTATGCAGATTTCTATGTACGATTGAGTCTGTGAATCAAATCATTGCTGGAGTATATTATCTCTTATGTTTTTTATCTACCTTGTGTTGAGCCGTCGTGTAACGTCGCGTGCTTTTCGGATCCATGCGGATCATGTGTGTAATGGTTGTGATGGCCGTTGTGAGGCCAGTGTGAGTTGGTTGTGTGGAATGTGTGGTTTGTTCAGGTGAGGAGCAGGTTTGGTCCTAAAATGGAATAGGAACTGCTGCAGTTGAGTTGGAGTTGGCGGCCAGGGGTGGCCGTTGACTTGTTGGCGTCCAGGTAAGGTGCCGTTGACTGCATGAACTTGGCGGCATTAGATGTGGACGTTGAGGGTGGTGGTTGCCCTAGGAGGCAGAGGGGTTGACGCCAACCTGTGAATTTTGCAGGTTATAGGGTCATCCGAGAGAAGGTTTTTCACCTGGTTCTCTCTTCCCCTTGCCCCAGCTTCATGCCCCCGTGTCCCTAAAGCTTCCAACAGGTACAGGAGAGTGGTTGGAGGATCGTGGGACGTGTGGCTTTGCCAAATCGGACGAGGAAACGCCGTGGCGTGGTGCAATTCCCGTGGGAGCTCGCGGAGGGTTCGGTGTAAACCAGGAGAATTCAGAAGGTTTGAGCGTGTTCTGAGGTAGGGAACGAACCCTGTTAGCTCCGTGGGATCATTAAAATACGACGTGACCACCTGAATCAGCATGTTTAATGCATTTTCGGATTAAGTTGCACCATGCGGGAATAATGGGTGGTTTGATGAATTCGAGTAGTAAAGCATGCTGTTATAGTTTAATTATAGTGTATGGATGTTAGAGGAACTATTTCTGCATGTCTTTCCATTGTTTTAACGATTGTAAAACCTGTAGGATCGGTTTAGGGTTTCTGCAGGAATAGAAGCTGAAGATATTGGCGTCAACATCGTTTGTCGCCAAGATCATCAGTTGGGATACAGACGGCCATATCCCTTGTCGTCTACTTCCCATAAGCGGCAGTCGATGTTGCCGCCAACTTGTGTATAAGCAGAAATAACTATTTATGGTATTTATCGAAAATGAATGGTGCGTTGGCACCTGTGGTGCACTGAGTGCACATGGTTTCTATGTTTAGCATATGAGGTATGCAATTAGTTACTCAGTTTCGAGGCTGCGTGTTGTTCACGCAAGTCTAGTTAGGTTCACGTGTGGTGGACCATTGTTACCTGAGGTTTACGTGAGGTTTCACGTGGTTTGTGTGTGACGTGCACGTGGTTTTGTGTACGTGGCAAGTAGTACGATGCCTACCGTGGTTACCTCTCCAGTTGGGTGCCCCAGGTTCTTTGTGAGCCAGGCTGTTAGCTCGGGGCTTTGTCCCGGTACTTGTGTTGTACCATCGAGGTCTGTGTCGTCTGATCTGGACACCCTCACTCCTGTGTTTGAGTTGTACGTCCGGCTGAGGGAAAGATGACAGTGGGACAATGACACTTGTGTTTATCTTTAGTCACTTGTAGCGCGCTCGTAGTTGGGGTTACGAACACCAGTAGACGTACTGGACCCCAGCTAGTCCTTTTCCAATGCCTCACTCTAGAGAGTTCCGGGTCAAGATCTCTTGAGGTGCCTGGTATGGGCCTGTGACCGTGTGGTCCGCAGGTGGTGGTGTTTGGTTGGTCTCCACAGTTGCTTGACTTTTAACGTGGAGCGGCAGCTGGACCTTTCGTCCGTGGCTGCGAGACTGAGAGGTAGACCTGTGTTAGCTTGTCCGAGTCAGTTTCTGGTGTCGCGAACCAGTTCACGTGGCTCGTGTTTGACTGTCTCTACTTTATCTTGTACACTTGTACTATTTTTTCGTTTAATTATTACAGTTGTTTTTCGTAGTCGGCAGATGGTGAGTACTTTTATAGCTTTTATATCCTGCTTAGCTATTCTATAAATTGTTGGTACTATTTACTGCTTTCGTACCTGTGGTTTTGGTTTGCTCGGTTTTGGGGGAGTTCCCTACTAAGCCAATGACTAGCGAGGCTCACCCCTACCCCCACAGGTGAGAGCAAGGAGGATGTTTCACGACCGTCGTCTAGTTCAAAGCCGCGCCGTAGGGGTGCAGGGTCGGTACCTCCAGCTATGTAGTAGCAGCTCCAGCAGTGTAGTGTAGTGTAGTTAGTTGTTTATTTTCCTCAGTTGTACCTCGGGGTATGCCCCAGGCTCTTGTACTTCTTTTCAGTTTTGTGGAAATATGGCTATGTAACTTGTGATATATATATAAAATGTGGTGTGTTCCTTTGTGTTTACACGGACTGTGGTTTGGTATCCCTTGCGAGGCTCCGGCCCGTTCACGGGAGGCGGACTCGGATCAAGTACGTTATTGGTTTAACGGGCTTGACCGAGGCGTTTCGTCACAGTTGGTATCAGAGCAAGGTCCGTGTTAATATAAAGAAACTAGAAAAGATACATAGCCTTATTTCGGTCTTTGTACACTGCTGGTAGGACCCTGGTTTCTGATAATTTGTTGTTTTGATTTTTGCTTGGTGTTTTGTTTATGTAGAAATTTCTGGAATGACTGATAGAAGAGATTGGGGTGGTGGAGGAGATGATCCAGAGGAAAGTACTCAGCGTATGATAGAAAGAATCTGGGAAAGCCTCACGGATATTCAGGCAAGGATGGATCAGCAGGCGCCGGTACCACCGGTTGCAGTGCCACCTGGGGATGGAGAGACTGTACCTATTGCTCCAGTCCCGCCAAGAGTAGAGGTGCCTTCTGTAGCACCTGTGCCACCACCACCAGTGCTATTAGCAGAGGAACCAGTGATGTAGGTTGAAAAGTTTCTGAGATTGCAGCCACCTACTTATTCAGGAGGGCCGAATCTAGATACAGCAGAGCACTGGGTTCATGAGATCGAAAGAGTCTTTGCAACTATGAGGTGTCCGGCAGCAGATAAAGTTGTGTTAGCTGCTTATCAGTTGAGAGGTTTTGCATTAGAATGGTGGCGACTGAAGATGCAGACCACCTTTGCAGGCAGGACAGAAGAGGCTATTACTTGGTCGGAATTTCTCGATGTATTTAACGATACATTCTTTCCGATTCAAGTACAGCAAGTGAAAAGAGAGCAGTTTCGGACGCTCCAACAAGGTAACTCTTTAGTTTTAGAGTACCAGATGAGGTTTATGGCACTTAGCCATTATGCACCTTATGTAGTTTCAGATAATAATATGATGGTTGAGTATTTTATTAGAGGTTTGAGAGTAGAGTTGCAGGATGCAATAGTACCTCTCATGTGCAAGACAGTGGAAGAAGCAGCCCAGAGAGCAGCTACTTGGAGAGGTCTATTCGGACTCGTCAGGTGGGTGAGTCAGGCTCAGGTAGTTTTCGGCTACCGCAGCAGTCAGTGGGTGCATGTAAGGGTAAAGCACTAGCAGGACCTTCTTCATCAGGCTTTGGGAAATGGGGACAGAAATTAAAGCAAGCATTTAAAGGAAAAGGAAGAGGATGGGGAGGTCGTCAGCAGTTTCAGCAAGGCTGAGGTAGGCCTGAGGTGGAGGAGTCGCAGCAGAGTACTGCCAGGCAGCCTATTACTCCACCAGGATATAGATGCTATAATTGTAATCAGCCGAGGCATTTGATCCGTAATTGTCCCTATCCGAGAGAATATGGGTATGGAAGAGGTGTGCAGCAGCAGCAGCAGCCTCAGCAGTTTCAGCTGCCACAGGCAGGTCGTGGCAGTGGAGCACCGCAGCAGCGAGGAAGAGGCCGGGTTATGGCTATCACCCGAGCCCAAGCAGAGGCATCAAATATGATAGAAGGTACTCTACCTCTTTATAATTATTCAGCAAGAGTCTTATTTGATTCGGGTGCCTCTCATTCTTTCATTTCCGAAGAATTTCTGGATTGTATAACTCATCCTTTAGAGGAGAAGTCTTGTGAGTTAGTAGTGGAGGTTCCTTCGGGTGAGTTCCTACTCACTTTGAGCTATATAGATGAAGCTCCTGTTATGATTGAAGGGAACCAGATGCCGGGTCGGTTGTATGCCCTGTAGTTGTCAGATTATGATATTATTTTGGGTATAGATTGACTTGAGATGTATGGAGCAATGTTAGATTGCAGAAAGAAAAGGATCAGGTTTTGTCATCCTAATGGTGCAGTATTTGAATATCAAGGTACGACTTTTTATACCTCTAAGTTTCTAATTTCTGCAATTAAATCTAGAAAGTTGATAAATGCTGGATGTGTGACTTATTTTGCCTCGGTAAGTCTGGTAGAAGCTAGTAGCCAGTGGAAGCAGTTCCCGTGGTTAGGGAATTTGCTGATGTTTTTCCTGAGGATTTGCCTGGTTTAGCTCCACATAGAGAGGTGGACTTTACCATTGAGTTGCTGCCAGGTACCATGCCGATTTCTAAAGCTCCATATCGGATGGCACCAGCAGAACTTAAAGAATTGAAAAACAGTTAGAAGAATTGTTGCAGAAAGGGTTTATTAGACCGAGTCATTCCCCGTGGGGAGCGCCGGTTTTATTTTGAAAAAGAAAGATGGAAGTTTTCGGATGTGTATTGATTATAGAAAGTTGAATGATGTGACCATTAAGAATAAGTACCCGTTGCCGAGGATAGATGATCTGTTTGATCAGTTGCAATCAGCAAGGTATTTTCTAAAATTGATTTGAGGTCCGGGTACCATCAGTTGAGAATCAAAGAGGAGGATATAGATAAGACAGCTTTTCAGAACCAGATATGGTCACTTCGAGTTTGTGGTTATGCCATTTGGGTTGACTAATGCTCCTGCAGGTTTTATGGATCTGATGAATAGAATTTTTCATCCATATTTAAACCAATTCATTGTGGTCTTTATTGATGATATTCTAATTTATTCAGCATCTGAAGAGGAGCATGCAGATCATTTGAGGTTTACTCTGCAGTTGTTAAGAGATAACCAGTTGTTTGCTAAATTTAATAAGTGTGAATTTTGGTTGAAAGAAATTCAGTTTCTGGGTCATGTTATCTCAGCTAAAGGAATAGCAGTGGACCCGAGTAAAGTGGAAGCAGTGATGAGATGGGGAGTGCCTAAACAATAACCGAGATTAGAAGTTTTCTGGGATTGGCAGGTTATTATAGGCGCTTTATTCAAGATTTTTCTAAGATTGCAGCACCTATGACTAAATTGACCAGGAAAGGGGTGCCATTTGTGTGGTCCGGTGAATGTCAGAAAAGTTTTATGGAATTGAAGAAGAGACTTACATCAGCACCTATATTGACATTACCGGTAGGGAGTGGTGGTTTTGTGTTGTATACTGATGCTTCAAGAAGAGGACTTGGCGCAGTGCTTATGCAGCATGGTAAAGTGATAGCTTATGCGTCCAGGCAATTGAAGCCAGCAGAGGAGAATTACCCCACTCATGATTTGGAATTGGCAGCAGTTGTGTTTGCCTTGAAAATGTGGAGGCATTATCTGTATGGCGAGAGATTTGAGATCTTTACAGATCATAAAAGTTTGAAGTATATTTTCTCGCAGAAAGATTTAAACCTTCGCCAGCGCAGATGGATTGAATATTTAAAGGATTATGATTTCAGTTTGGCTTACCATCCGGGTAAGGCCAATGTTGTAGCTGATGCCTTGAGCAGAAAGGCATATGTAAGTTTGATGATGATTAAAGAGTGGAAGCTGTATGAAGAAATAGTAGAGAATACTTTGTATGTGCCCAGTAGTCAGAGACGGGCAGTACTAGCTGCTAGTGCTGTAGAGCCGTCTTTGTATTGGCAGATTATTGAAGCTCAAAGAGCAGATGTAAATTTAGCTGAAATTGTGAAAATGGAAGGAGTTACCATTGATGATAATTGTGTGGTCAGGCTCAGGGGCAGGTTGTTTGTTCCAGCTGAAAGAGAAGTAAAGCAGCGAGTGTTGGAAGAGGCTCATAAATCTAGGTACACTATCCATCCGGGTAGTACTAAAATATACCATGATTTGAGAAAGCATTTCTGGTGGCCTCATATGAAAAAGGAAATAGCAGAGTTTGTTGCAAGGTGTGCTATCTGTCAACAGATTAATGCAGAACATCAGAAGCCTGGAGGTCTATTGCAACCGTTACCCATTCCGCAGTGGAAATGGGATGATATTGCTATGGACTTTGTGGCAGGTTTACCAAGATCGAGTTCCGGGCATAATGGAATATGGGTATTTGTTGATAGATTGACTAAGGTGTGCAGATTAGTGGCAGTAAGTATGTCTTGGGCAGTGGACAGATTAGCAAATATTTATGTTGAAAGAATTGTTCCACTGCATGGTATTCCGAAGACTATTGTGTCTGATAGAGATCCAAGATTTACTTCTGGTTTTTGGAGAAGCCTGCAAAGAGTAATTGGTACTGAGTTGAGGTATAGCTCCGCTTATCATCCCCAGACAGATGGTCAGACAGAGAGGACTATCCAGACGATTGAAGATATGTTGCGGGCTTGTTGTTTAGTTTGGGGAGGTAGCTGGGAGCATCATTTGGGAATGGTTGAGTTTGCCTACAATAATAGTTATCATACCAGTCTTGGGATGGCACCGTATGAAGCTTTATATGGAAGGCCATGTAGAACCCCATTGAACTGGCATGAAGTGGGAGAAAGGCAATTAGTGGGTTCTGAATTGATTCAGCAAACCACAGAAATAGTGAAGCTTATTAAAGAAAAATTGCAGGCAGCTCAAAGCAGGCAAAAGAGTTATGCAGATATCCGGAGGAGACCACTTCAGTTTGAAGTGGGAGATTTTGTTTTCCTGAGGGTTTCCCCGAGTAAAGGTATTATGAGATTTGGCAAGATTGGAAAGTTGAGTCCAAGGTATGTGGGACCCTTTCAAGTGCTAGAAAGGATTGGGGAAACAGCTTATAGGCTGGATTTGCCAACAGATTTTGCAGATGTTCATGATATATCTCATGTCTCTATGTTGAGAAAGTGCATTGAAGATCGAGCTCAAATAATCAGATATCAAGGTGGTGACCTGAGGCCGGATATGACTATACCAGAGTATCCGGTGCAGATCACAGATCGAAAGATAAAAAATTGAGAAATAAAGAAATTGAGCTAGTTAAAGTGAGATGGGAAAATAGGTTGGGTGGTGAGGATACCTGGGAGTTAGCCGAGGAGATGGCTAAAGGGTATCCCTATCTGTTTGAATAAGCCTTTGTATTTTCTTTTTAGATGATAGTACTTGTAAAAGTATGTATGTTTAAGTTGTTTAACTTTGAATTGTGTTATGAATTTCGAGGTCGAAATTTTCTTTTTAGATGATAGTAATGTAACGTCGCGTGCATGTGTGTAATGGTTGTGATGGCCGTTGTGAGGCCAGTGTGAGTTGGTTGTGTGGAATGTGTGGTTTGGATGTGTGGTTTGTTCAGGTGAGGAGTAGGTTTGGTCCTAAAATGGAATAGGACCTGCTGCAGTTGAGTTGGAGTTGGCGGTCAGGGGTGGCCGTTGACTTGTTGGCGTCCAGGTAAGGTGCCGTTGACTGCATGAACTTGGCGGCATTAGATGTGGACGTTGAGGGTGGCGGTTGCCCTAGGCAGCAGAGGGGTTGACGCCAACCTATGAATTCTGAAGGTTATAGGGTCATCCGAGAGCAGGTTTTTCACCTGGTTCTCTCTTCCCCTTGCCCCAGCTTCATGCCCCCGTGTCCCTAAAGCTTCCAACAGGTACAGGAGAGTGGTTGCAGGATCGTGGGATGTGTGGCGTTGCCAAATCGGACGAGGAAACGCCGTGGCGTGGTGCAATTCCCGTGGGAGCTCGCGGAGGGTTCGGTGTGAACCAGGAGAATTTGGAAGGTTTGAGCGTGTTCTGAGGTAGGGAACGAACCCTGTTAGCTCCGTGGGATCATTAAAATATGACGTAACCACCTGAATCAGCATGTTTAATGCATTTTCGGATTAAGTTGCACCATGCGGGAATAATGGGTGGTTTGATGAATTCGAGTAGTAAAGCATGTTGTTATAGTTTAATTATAGTGTATGGATGTTAGAGGAACTATTTCTGCATGTCTTTCCGTTGTTTTAACGATTGTAAAACCTGTAGGATCGGTTTAGGGTTTTTGCAGGAATATAAGCTGATGATATTGGCGTCAACATCGTTTGTCGCCAAGATCATCAGTTGGGATACAGACGGCCATATCTCTTGCCGTCTACTTCCCATAAGCGGCAGTCGATGTTGCCGCCAACTTGTGTATAAGCAGAAATAACTATTTATGGTATTTATCGAAAATGAATGGTACGTTGGCACCTGTGGTGCACTGAGTGCACATGGTTTCTGTGTTTTGCATACGGGGTATGTAGTTAGTTACTCACTTTCGAGGCTGCATGTTGTTCACGCGAGTCTAGTTAGGTTCACGTGTGGTGGACCGTTGTTACCTGAGGTTTACGTGAGGTTTCACGTGGTTTGTGTGTGACGTGCACGTGGTTTTGTGTACGTGGCAAGTAGTACGACGCCTACCATGGTTACCTCTCCAGTTGGGTGCCCCAGGTTCTTTGTGAGCCAGGCTGTTAGCTCGGGGCTTTGTCCCGGTACTTGTGTTGTACCGTCGAGGTCTGTGTCATCTGACCTGGACACCCTCACTCCTGTGTTTGAGTTGTACGTCCGGTTGAGGAAAAGACGACAGTGGGACAGTGACACTTGTGTTTGTCTTTAGTCACTTGTAGCGCGCTCGTAGTTGGGGGTACGGACACCAGTAGACGTACTGGACCCCAGCTAGTCCTTTTCCAGTGCCTCATTCTAGAGAGTTCCGAGCCACGATCTCTAGAGGTGCCAGGCATGGGCCTGTGACCATGTGGTCCGCAGGTGGTGGTGTTTGGTTGGTCTCCACAGTTGCTTGACTTTTCACGTGGAGCGGCAGCTGAACCTTTCATCCGTGGCTGCGAGACTGAGAGGTAGACCTATGTTAGCTTGTCCGAGTCAGTTTCTGGTGTCGCGAACCAGTTCACGTAGCTCGTGTTTGGCTGTCTCTACTTTAGCTTCTACACCTGTACTGGTTTGCCGTTTAATTATTACAGTTGTTTTTCGTAGTCGGCAGACGGTGAGTACTTTTACAGCTTTTATATCTTGCTTAGCTGTTCTATAAATTGTTGGTACTGTTTACTGCTTTCGTACCTGTGGTTTTGGTTTGCTCGGTTTTGGGGGAGTTCCCTACTGAGCCAGTGACTAGCGAGGCTCACCCCTACCCCCACAGGTGAGAGCGAGGAGGACATTTCACGACCGTCGTCCAGTTCAGAGCCGCGCCGTAGCGGTGCAGGGTCGGTACCTCGAGCTGTGTAGTAGCAGCTCCAGTAGTGTAGTGTAGTGTAGTGTAGTTAGTTGTTTATTTTCTTCAGTTGTACCTCCGGGTATGCCCAAGGCTCTTGTACTTCTTTTCAATTTTGTGAAAATATGGCTATGTAACTTGTGATATATATATAAAATGTGGTGTGTTCCTTTGTGTTTACACGGACTGTGGTTTGGTATCCCTTGCGAGGCTCCGGCCCGTTCGCGGGAGGCGGACTCGGATCAAGTACGTTATTGGTTTAACGGGCTTGACCGAGGCGTTCCGTCACACGTCGTGCTCAGTTGGTGAGTCATCATATTCACTGTGTGTTGTGAGTCGTCGTGCTCAGTTTTTGAGTAGTTGTACTCACTGTGTGTTGTGAGCCGTCGCGCTCTGGTTGGTGAGTCGTTGCACTCACTGTGTGGTTGAGCCGTCTTGCTCAGTTTGGAGTCGTCGTGCTCCAAGTTGTGTGTTTGAGCCGTCGAGCTCAAGGTTGTTTTGGAGTCATCATGCTTCAGTGTGTGTTATACTCTTTTAGAGTAGTGGAGCCTCACTGTGTGAGGGGTGGATGTAGGAATCACTAGTGTGATTTCCGAACCACCTAAAAACCCTTTGTGCAGTGGTTTGATCTATTTTTCTGCGTTAGATGCTTGCATAGGATTTCGCTCTCACTACTCGTACAACTGCTTCACACATTTTATTCACACAATTCACACATACACACTTCAGATCAGCAATAGTTTCTGCTGAATAGATCTATTAATCGAAGTGATCTTTGAATTGCTTAAGCTTCCGCATAATTTGGTGATAGATCTATTCAACCCCCCCCCCCCCGCTTCTAGATCTGTTCATACTCTGAATTTAATCCTACAATTGGCATCAGAGCGGGTTAATATCTGTTTCTGATCTGATTTGATTGCTTCTGTTTAATCTGTGTGTTCTGTTTACTTGAATTGCTTGCTTGCTCTTTCACTGTCTCTAATTTTGATTAATGGATTCTCGAAGATTTGTAGCTGAGGGCCATTTCATTAATAGACCACCATTTTTTGATGGGTTTAATTACTCCAACTGGAAAGATCGCATGCAAGTTTTTCTAAGGGCACAAAACTATGAAATCTGGAAAATAGTTGAAAAGGGTCCTTATGAAAACCATGGAGATGAGGAGAATTGGACTAGAGAGAAAATTAGGAAAGCTACTCTTAAGTACAGTGCCATGAATATGCTTCAGTGTGCAGCTCACCCTAAAGAATATTCAAGAATGTCCATGTGTAAATCCTCTAAGGAAATGTGGGATAAACTTGAATTAATGTATGAAGGAACATCTTAAGTTTGGGAAACCAAAGCAAACATACTTGTTTCTGAATGTGAATTGTTTATGATGAAATCTGATGAGTCAATTTCTAAAATGTTTGCTAGGTTTATGACAGTCGTCAATGGACTAAAGGCACTAGGTAAAGAGTACATTGATGTGGATCTGGTAAGAAAGATCTTGCACTCTCTATCATCTATCTGGCACACAAAGACTACATTTATTGAAGATTCTAAGGATTTATCCAAAATTTCTTTGGATGAACTCATAGGGTCTTTAATGACTTATGAAATATATCTGAAAAGAACCGAAGAATATATGCTTAAAGCTAAACCAGTAGCACTTAAGGCTTCATCAAGCAACAAAGAGAAAAGTCAAGAAAAATCAAGTTCTGAAGAGTCTGAGTCTGATGAGGATGTGACTAGGCAATTCAAAAAAATTTTAAAATCAAGAAGGGGAAAATTCAATGGAAAGAAAAAATATTCTTCTAATAAAAAGAATACTTCTTCTTCAAACTTTAATGCTGGTAGAAATCAAAAAGCTGATGAAGGTGTTATTTGCTACAGGTGCAACAAGGCAGGACACATGAAGGGTGAGTGTCCTGAGGTCAAGAAGGACAAATACAAGAAGAACAACAAAATGAAGAAACCAAAAGCCATGATAGCAACGTAGTTAGATGAAGACCAAAGTGAGGATGATGAAGAGAACTCCTCAAGCTCAGAAAATGAGGAGCTATGCTTTATGGCTAATAGCAGTGATGGAAAGGTAACCTCTTCTTTCGAACAATACACTGTTGAAGATTGGGAAGATGCATATGCTGCTTCGGTAGAAAAATATTCTGAAATAATAAAAGAAAATAAACATCTAAAAAAGAAAATTGAAAATGTCATGCATGATACTTCCTTAAATAGAAGAATATCTGAACTTGAAAATAAAATATCTAAACTTAATGAAGAAAAGGAAGAACTTCTGAATGAAATGGATGAATTCAAAATTGCATCTCAAAAGGCTAATAGTGAACTGGTAAATCCTTCTGAGAAAATGAAATTGCAACAAACAGGAAAGCAACAAGTTATTGATGAAATTCAGAAACTTAAAAATTGTTGGCTGAAAAGGAACAAGTAATAAAAAATTGCACAAATAGAAAAGAAAACATTGATGCATTGTTAGAATAAGAATGAATGCTGAAAAATATGGACTAGGATTCACCATAGAAAAATTAGTAAAAAATAAATCTGCTCAAAGAAAGGAAAACCTTCAAAAATTCCTTTGATAAAATTTGTCAAAAGCACTAGTCCATAAAACAAAAATAAACAAGTGTCAAAGAAAACAACTGAAACAATCAAAAACCAAAATAAAAAGATAATGTCTAATCAGAAGAAACAAAACAGGTCGACACATGCTGTAGACAGGTTGACACAGGTTAACCATAAGGCCAAGCCTATGGTCACTGAGTCGACTCTGCCTCAACATAGGTTCACTCTTCCTCAACATAGGTCGACTCTGCCTCAACATAGGTCGACCTATCCACTTCTAAACAACAACATGATATTTCACAAAAATTCAAATAAAAATCTAAAAAATTATAAAAACATAAAAACACACTTTCATGATAATTATTGGAGATCCAGGACTTCATATCAACCCGATTGGATCAATTTTTGGAATCAATAGTATCATAATCTTCATTGGTACCATTCACAATCTTTTTATCCAAAGATTCCAAGATATCAACAAAATTCTTTGTCTGGATTTCCATACATGAACAATCATTTCAAAAAAATATAATTTCCCTACTCATGAAAGGAAAAACACTGGTGTTTTCATTCCCAATCAGAATGTTAAAATATCAAAAAGAGAAATCATTTCTGAAACAAAACAAAAGCCAAAAACAACTCAAATATAGATCAGAAAAGACTTATTGTTTTTGCTCAAACAAACTAATGGTCCCAACAATGTTTGGGTACCAAAATCTTTTCTTCTCTGATCTGATTTGTGCAGTATGGTCGTGCACCCAGCTCCAATGTGTGGTTTCTTGATAGTGGGTGTTCACGACACATGACTGGAGACAGAACAAAGTTCTCATTGCTGATTGAAAAGGAAGGAGGATTTGTTACTTTTAGAGGTAAAAACAAAGGGAAAATAATTGGATCTGGAAAGGTTGGTAAATCCTCCTCAAACTCAATTGGAAATGTTCTGTTAGTTGATGGTTTGAATTACAATCTTTTGAGCATTAGCCAATTGTGTGACAAGGGTCACAAAGTTGTTTTTGAATCAGACTTTTTGCAAAATGCTTGATTCTTCATCTGAAAAAATAAAATTCTTTGCAAAAAGAGAAAACAATGTCTACCTGATCAATCTGGATAAAAACTTTGCTGAAAACATCTGTTTGGTTGCAAATAAAAGTGAAATTGCATGGACATGGCACAAGAGACTTGGTCATGCAAATTTCAACATAATAAATAAACTTTTAAGGCTAAATTTGTTTAAAGAACTTCCTGAATCTTTTCCAAATATTTAAAATCAACTTTGTGGGATATGTGCTCAAGGAAAACAAATCAGAAAATCTTTTAAAAATTTCAATGATGTACTCACTTCTAAGCCACTAGAATTACTTCATATGGACCTTTTTGGGCCAACAAGAATTCTCAGTCTTAGTGGCAAAAGTTATAGATTTGTCATCATTGATGATTTTACTAGATACACCTGAGTCATCTTTCTATCCCACAAAAGTGACACTTGTCTAGAATTCAGGAAATTCTGCACCACTGCCTTAATGGGTTTGTCACATAAAATCAAATCCATTTTGACTGATCATGGGGAGAATTTGAGAACAAAGCTTTTTCTGATTTGTGTGCTAAACTAAATATTCTCCACAGATTCTCTTCTCCAAAAACTCCAGAATAAAATAGAGTTATGGAAAGGAATAATAGAACTCTGATGGAAATGGCTAGCTCCATGCTCCTGGAAAGTAAATTGCCCAAATCCTTCTGGGTTAAAGTTGTGAACACAGCAAATCACATCTTGAACAGAGCGTTGGTCAAACCAAAAATCAGAAAAACCCCCTATGAACTTTTGAAAAAAAAAAGCCAACTTTGTCTTACTTTAAAGTTTTTTGTTGCAAGTGCTTTGTACATAATAACAATATTTTTTTTTTTGATAAATTTGATGCCAAAAGCCTTGAAGCCATTTTCCTTGGTTATTCAGAAATTTCTAGAACTTATAGAGTTTACATTCTCAAGAATAAAACTGTGGAAGAATCTCCACATGTAGTTTTTTATGAAAACTCATATCACACTGATGATTCTACATCTTGTAGGGTTCTTCAAAATAATGAAGAAGATGAATTCATTGTCGAATCTTCACCAACTGTTGAAGAGAATAGAGATCCATTTGAAAATCTGGACAATCAATCACCTACCACAAGCGGATCAGGTAATATTGTTCCAGAACTGAATGAACCCCAAGAGGTAATTTTTGAAAACAGATTTTTAAGAGATCATCCAATTGCGAATGTAGTAGGTAATTTGCATGATAGAGTTAGAACTAGATCATCTTTTCTGAATGCAATAAATGAAGACCTACTGACACTAATTTCCCAAATTGAACCAAAGTCCATTAATGATGCTTTAACTAGTGAGGATTGGATCAATGCAATGCATGATGAACTTCATCAATTTGACAGAAATCAAGTGTGGGAATTAGTACCTAGACCTAGTGATCAATCTGTGATTGGCACTAGATGGGTATTTAGAAATAAATTGAATAAAAATGGACATGTTGTTAGGAATAAAGCTAGACTAGTTGCCAAGGGGTACAATCAAAAGTTTGGTATTGACTTTGAAGAATCATATGCCCCTATAGCTAGACTAGAAGCTGTGAGAATATTTTTTGCTTTTGCATCATCCTTGAAATTTAAAGTTTATCAAATGGATGTAAAAATTGCTTTCTTGAATGGCTACATCAAAGAAAATATTTTTGTAAAACAACCTCCCGTATTTGAAAATGAAAAATATCCTAATCATGTTTTCAAACTTAATAAGACTCTTTATGGTCTTAAGCAAGCTCCAAGAACTTGGTATGATTGCCTGAGCTCATTTTTACTAAATAAAGCATACACAAGAGGTAGTGTAGACCAAACTTTGTTTACCAGAATTGTCAATAATCAAATCATTGTTGTCTAAATCTATGTTGATGACATAATTTTTGGGTCTACAAATAAAGCTCTGTGCACTGAATATACTGATCATGTGAAAACTGAATTTGAAATGAGTATGATGGGTGACTTACAGTTCTTTTTAGGATTGCAGGTACATCAAACCAGTGAAGGGATCTTTATAAGTCAAACAAAATATGTGAAAGAACTTCTGAAAAGATTTGACTTTCAACACTTCAAGCACTCAAGCACACCAATGGCGATAAATGTAAGATTGGAGGAAGATTCTTTTGGTAAGTCAATAGATCCAAAGACCTACAGAGGTATGATTGGCTCTCTACTTTATCTCACAACCTCTAGACCTGACATTCAATTTAGTGTGCGCATGTGTGCTAGGTTTCAAGTCAATCCTAAAGAAAGTCATATGTTAGCTATCAAATTTTTTTTTAAATATCTTGTTGGAACATGTGAACTTGTAATATGGTTTCCTACTGGTTGCAAATTAGACTTAATTGCTTATTGTGATGCTGATTATGCTGGTTGTAAGCTTGATAGAAAAAGTACTAGTGGTTTGTGTTTATATCTAGGTGGATGCCTAATTTCTTGGGCTTCTAAAAAACAACATTCAGTAGTTCTATCCACTACAGAGGTTAAATATGTTGCGGCTGGTTGTTGTGGCACTCAAGTTCTTTGGGTGAAACATCAGCTCCTAGACTATAATCACAAATTGGGTTGTATTCCTATTTTGTGTGATAACACTAGTGCTATTAATTTGTCTAAAACCCCAATTCAACATTCACGAACAAAACACTTTGAAATAAGGTACCATTTTCTAAGGGATGAGGTTGCTAAGAAATCTTTTGAGCTTCATTTCATTGAAACAGAAAAACAAATTGTAGATATCTTCACTAAGCCTCTTCAAGAAAATAGATTTTCATCCTTAAGGAGAGTGCTTGGTTTGTGCAAACTTCCACATCTTTGATATCTTCCATCTTCTTTTTGCGAATAAAATCTTTGTCCCCTTGCAAATAAATTCCCACTTCTCACATTGCATTGGCTTTCTTCGTATATTAAATAGTGATTTGAAGAAAGGCAAGTCAGGCTTGTCTGGACACTTTCACTATGCGTGAGTATATGTCTCCGCCAAGTATCAAGAGCCTCTTTATGCAATTGTTGAGAGGGAGCTTTATCATTCAATAAAATATTTTTGTTGATTCTACTCTCACTTCACTCATTTCTTCCTTCTTAATAATTTTCATGTTCACCTTGAAAGGGGGAGATTCATGATAAGGAGAGTCATTTGATATCAGAAATTGTGATCTTTATCAATTCTTCTCTTATCTGGTATCAGAATTCTTGACACTGGTTGTCAATCTTGAGCCCCAAATTATCAAAAATTTTAGTCTTTGTGCTATTTTCATATGAGAGATTTAATACATTTAAAATAAACTAATTGTGCATTTAGTTTACTCTCAAAGATTCACTTTCATATCAAAGTTATGCTATCTTAATACTAAATGTCTTTAAAATGATTTTCAAAACACTTATAGGCACATTAGTGGCATTAATATTTAACATATGCAAGTTTAAGCTTTACTTTTACCACATGTTAAGAATAATTTCTCTACATTCATATCCATGACTTGTCTAGTCAAAGCAAACAAAATCCTGTAGAACATTAAAAGAAAATGAACAACAATCTGGAAAGATACAAACAGAGCAATGCAAATTCTTGAACCACTGAGTAACCGGGCCATTTCACTTAAAAAGTGATATGTTTCGCGTCAAAAAGTGGGAAACAAAATTTTCAACGCTGTGTAAGATAATGAAAGTTAAACCACTGAGTAATCAGAAGGTCTTGCATCTGGTAAATGTGATCTCTTGCACTGAAAAGTGAGATTTAACTAATTTATTCTTGTATTCTTTCCCAGCTAAAAATTGAAACAAAATTCAAAAAGACAGGATAGAAAAGCTTAAGACCTTACTAAAGTTCATGACTACTGAGTTTAGACCTGCTATTCTACATTGTGTTACATTTAAAGCTTCTACCTTCCTTGTTGAATACTTCTGTTCACTCACATAGGTCACTTTCATTCACAATTGCATCATTATTTTAACTACATTCAGATCATTATATTTTGCTATACTTTGTGTTGAGTGTGTCCTTGTGATTAAACTTTCATGCACAATAAAAAACATAAAAATCTCTCTCATTTGTCAATATCACTTTGTCTCATTTATTTTGATCATTTCTGAACATCTTTTTCTTACCACTTCATTTCCTGAACTCCTACCTTCTTAATTTTCATGGCTGTCTTTTTTATGCTGTCAAAAAGGGGGAGAAAAATAAAATTGGTTTGATGCCATTAGTATGTATTGGGGGAGAAATATGGAGAATTTGGTACATTGGTATGAGAATTTTGAAAAAGTGCAGGTTGTAGGAGAAATTGCAGTCAGGGGGAGACCAAATTTGAGTATTTGTTTTGTCATCATCAAAAGGGGGAGAATGTTGTGTTGAGTGTGTTTTAGAATTTCTTATTGATGATTTCTTTAGTGATGACCAATGAACATTACTTATTTCTTTGATTTTGATGATGACATATTGAACATATTGCACATATTGAATATATCACAATAATGCTCAAACAACATGTTCTTGATACTTAATATCTCATATCTTACTGTTTATGACATGTTTTGATGGTCTACTCTTCATTCGTACATGTTTACAGAGTTTTTGTAAAAGTAGGTCGACTCTAGTTGACAGACAGGTCGACTGTACAAGACTGCCTAGCAAACCCCTGAAGAAAAAGTCACAATAGTGTCGACTCCAGTTGATAAACAGGTCGACACACATAATCTGCTCAGCAAGTTTCTGAAGAGAAATTGGTCAGTAGTGTCGACTCTATTTGGAGATGAGGTCGACACTAGTATTCATCCAGTGAACCTGATTTGGTGGATTACACAACAGGTCGACTCTAGAGGGTGATTAGGTCGACCCTACCTGTTGGACAGGTCGACACTAGTTGTCTGTTAGGTCGACACTAGTGTTCTGACAGTAAGCTCTGAACTGATGATTAGTCTTTTTGTGCAAACCCAGAATTATGCAGAGGATGAATCCGATAGCTGTGATTTCGTTCTAAGGATCTTATGGGAGATCCTATAATTACTAAATTGCCCTTTCATCCAAGTGGCAATGTGATGAAGACTTTTTGACACGTGGCAGCCTAGGATGCTTTCTAGGTTTTTGTGCACATTCCCTTCACGTAAAAAGGGACTGTAAAGAGGCTATAAAAGCTCTCATCTCTGTTCTAAAGAAAAACAAGCACCCAACAAGAGCAATCTAGAGCCCGCAAGCCTCCAGCCTTTCAACAATTACATCCAAAGGGACATGGTGATCAAGGCCAAGCTATGATGTGCTGAGAAAGGGAGCAAATCAAGCTGAAGAGTAGAAGAAGAAGAAGAAGTTCCAGCAATTCAGATGCCATTGGAGCGAAGCATCAGGAATTGAAGAGAATCTTCATCGAATTCCTTCAAGGCTCTTCAATTCAAGCTTCTGCAAGACTTCTTTACCGATGAACATCCAACCCACATCCATTTTAATTATTTCTTAGATTGTTCATCTCACTTTCGTCTGTGAGATCTATACATGACATTCTGTGCAGATTTCTGTGTACGATTGGGTCTGTGAATCAGATCATTGCTAGAGGATCTGATCTCTTATGTTTTTAATATAGCTTGTGTTGAGCCGTCGTGCTCAGTTAGTGAGTCATCGTACTCACTGTGTGTTGTGAGCCATCGTGCTCAGTTTATGAGTAGTCGTACTAATTGTGTGTTGTGAGCCGTCGCGCTCTGGTTGGTGAGTCGTCGCACTCACTGTGTGGTTGAGCCATCGTGCTCACTTTGGAGTCGTCGTGCTCCAGGTTGTGTGTTTGAGCCATCTAGCTCAAGGTTTTTTTGGAGTCGTCGTGCTCTAGTGTGTGTTGTATTCTTTTTGAGTAGTAGAGCCTCACTGTGTGAGGGGTGGATGTAGGAATCACTGGTGTGATTTCTGAACCACCTAAAAATCCTTTGTACAATGGTTTGATCTATTTTTCTATGTTAGATGCTTGCATAGGATTTCGCTCTCACTACTTGTACAACTGCTTCACACAATTCACACATACGTACTTCAGATTAGTAATAGTTTCTTCTGAATAGATCTATTAATCAAAGTGATCTTTGAATTGCATAAGCTTCCGCATAATTTGGTGATAGATCTATTCACCCCCCCTCTAGATTTGTTCATACTCTGAATTTGATCCTACATCACCCACACAATCATGTCAAAGCCAATGGCACACCGATCGGATCCCTATTTCAGATTTTGGACCCCCCCCACAACTTCATTCAATGTATATGAAATTAAAAGTAATATTGACCTGAGGGGCTTGCTGTGAGGTGCCTGCTCCTCGGATGGCCGCCACCAGCTGCTCGACCATGGCACTAAGGTGCAGCGACAGCTCTTCCCGAATGAGGGTTCTGATGTCCTCTCCACCGCTATGGGGCGTCACAGTAGATGAACTTGCATACGCCATAGGAGTAACTGAACTCACATACGAGGACATCACTGTAGTAGTATCCAGGTTGTCCCTAAAATCGTACACTGGGCCCTTCCTCGGCTTTCCCGCTGCATCGACCTAGGCCTCTGGATCCAAGTTTGGCTGGGGAGTGCCCTCCACATAGCAATCAGCCATCGTCCTATCATAGGTTTCCTGCAGAACAAATTAAAAATGTATTATTTATTGCACATTTATTTAATCTCTAAATTTAATAAAAATATATATAGACTTACGGCAATCGTGCGAGCACTCTCGCTGACATAGTCATCGGTCCCCTTCTGCTTATGAGTCTGATCAAACAACTCGCGAAATGTAGGGGCACGCTCGAGCTCGTGACACTTATAATTCAACAAAACTAGTTAGTTTCACAATAATAATGTATTAAGCAATTGAAACTTAATAAAGTTACCAATTTCTGACTGTGGGTCGCATAAGACACCGACCCACTAGTATGCACATTCTTTTCCGGATGAGCTGCTCGACTGCGTTTAGCCGCCTATCACTGCTCCTACCATGGTCCAATAGCCCAACAATGAGAAAGAGACTCCCAATAGTCCCTCCTCATCCACACCGGGTTGTAATCCATCCAAACCGTGGGATCCTGGCTGCCTGCAATCTTTGCCACCTTGTCCCGAGCCTCCTACAACAACTTTCTAAAATTAGTTAGGGCAATAGACTCCCAAATGGCTCGCGCTCAAGGGAGATCCTCCTCTCTCGTGAACATGTACCTCCTCTATTTAGAAATTAAATTACTCAAGTTAGTGCACTAACTGAGAGAGATAGTAATTAAAGAAATGACTTCAAATGAGTAAAAAGTAATAATACTATGAACATGTCATATAACAGATCTCGGACGGATAGGGGAAACTCTTTCGACGAGTCCACTGGTCCTAGAACGGTCCTAGAACGTGTGCATACACCAACAATGTAATATAGCGGGAAGCAGATCCTGGGTCTATCTTCCCCTTGCAATTGCACATTAACATGAACCATATAATGTAAATAATAAATATAATAAGTTTGAAGTGATTAAGTTTACCTAGAAATCCAGCATGGCTGGCATCCATCTGGCTGGGCCACCTCCTCCGCCACTGGATGATGACTCTCTACCTCTATTGTAAATATTAAGTACACTATTATTAAAAAAAAATTGAAGACAAGAAACGTACTAAAGTATGAAAACATGCTTGTACCTAATGTTGAATGGGATGGGATAGGTGACACTACTTAGCGTGATGCAAATCCTGCAAAATTATATGCACATTAGAAAATATAAAGTTAATATACACAGTAATATATAGAGTTTTGTGTTTGGGTACATATATATATACTTGTTGCTGGGACAACCGACGTAGTCGGGGAGGCAGATTTTGCAAAATTATATGCATATTAGATAATATAAAGTAAATATACATAGTAATATAGAGAGTTTTGTGTTTGGATACATATATATACCTGTTGTCGGGATAATGGCGTAGTCAGTGAGGCGGACCCTACAAAATTATATGCACGTTAGAAAATATAAAGTTAATATACACAGTAATCTAAAAGAATTGAGTTGAGTCCATATATATCTATCGGTGTAGACCCTCGGCCTAAAGAAGTAGAGGGTGCACTGGATAAGGTGGACCCCCTCCCACTACATCATCCACGCACCATATCTCTATTGAGAACAATAAAGATATAACATGTCATCAACACTCAAATTTGAAATAGTTCTTTAATAACATATAACTAGCAATAGCACTCAGTTCTTACAAAATTTTCCAATATTATCTATATTCATCATCATATGCTGAAGATATGTCTAATTCAATGTCATCTTCATCATCTCTTCATCCTCATCATCAGTCCACTCTTCCTCCTCATCGCACTCCACCTCCCGCTCAATAACCTGATCATCTAAGGCACTTGAGTCAACTTCTTCCTCTTCATTATCCTTATATAAGCAAATTGGTTCATTTATATCATCTACACTGAACTGTCCACCCTCACATCATTCGAGTAAGTCAAAATGAATAGGTAGGGCATATTAATTAAATTATGACTTTTTATTCATCCATGAATATTTGATCGCACTTAGATGGCCATTTACTATGTGTTTGTACATTTTGCTGAAAATTTTGGCAGTATCTCCCCACACCTCTCCGATATACCAAAATATTTATTGATTAAAAAATTTTCTTAAATATTTATTTTTAAGTGGTTAAGAAAATATTCAAAATCAATAAAGATATATTAGAGAGGAGTGAGAAGATGCAACCAAAAGTTTCAACAAAACTGCACAAACACATATAGTAAATGTAACGACCCCGAGAACCCGACCCTCGACCCAAGATGAGGTCCCGATTTTTGCGGTCGCCGCCCATGGATCCAAAGACCCGGAAGGGCTATAATACAAGTCTAACATAATATGTAAGGGAAATAAACGTCAACTGCTAACTAGGAGCACACACGCGGAAGTAGAAAGAAGAGCGAGATCGCATCATATCGCTCCAAGTACAGTCCCAACACACACACAACTAGTACAAGTAAAAGGGGAAGAACATATCCCTTAGGGGCATACCTCGAGGGGTGACGTACAACTGAAGGGAGAGAACACTGCTAGCTGTGGGGACAACGACTGCCGCCCCGCCTCCTCTGCCCGACGTGCGCCCTGCCGCTGCTGAGAAGTCTCACCTGGAAAAGGGAAGGGATGAGCTTCACAACAGAAGCTCAGTAGGGACTACCAATCTCCTACTGGCTCTAACAGGTAGAAGAATATATAAACAATTAAATAACAGTAGTTGTATCTTCTACTCTACAAGGGAAAGTGCGGAAGTAAAGCTACCAACTAGCAACGGTACGGAAAGACACCACGGTCGGAAACTCTGTTCGACTGCACGTCGTGACCACCACACGGCTGGCAACACAGACAGAGCGAACCTTGCCTGGACAAGAGACACTAGCTACGGGAAACACTACCACTAGTCAACCGGTCAGGTGCGTCCACTGACGTCTTATCCTCAACCCAGGTCCAAACCTCCACGTCTCGTTAGAGTGGGGCAAGAACACAAGTAACACAACAGTAACCGCTGTAGTCTGACCAGACTACGGTCCCACACCTGGCCTCTCTAAGTGGTTCCGAGACCACAAAGAGCGAGGCAGTGAGAAAAGGACTGGTTGGCCTGCTCCGGGAAGAACTCCAAACGACCTCGGCGTCCTAGACCAACCAAGAGAGCTCTGCAAACGAATCAATGCTGCTGTCCTAACCACTATTTTCCCCTCTTCTCCAGAGTTTGTGACTCGAGCACGCCTGCCACCCAGAGTACTCCCTCAACAGGCGCATGGGGACGGGGCTCCCAGGCAATGGTAACAAACTCTCTCACAGTACAAGCCCTCAAGTGCCGAGCACTGGGCGAACGACTAGTGTAGGACTGTACTAGGAACTAGCACTGGTGCCACGGGTACAGAAAAGGACCGAAAATGGTGAAGACTCCGCAAGAAACAAAACTTTGTAATACTTACTTGTCTCTGCTGTTGTCGCGACACTGTCGTGATGCCATCGGCCGTCGCGATGCTATTGCGATGGCCATGCCCGCTATGACAGCCAAAGCTGTCTCGGTCAGCGTATACATCGCGACACCATCGCGACCCACAAGCCGGTCGCGTTCTCAGCCAAGGGGCATCCCGGTACAGTCCTCCCAAGGACCGCCCCAAAACTGATACAAACATACCACAAGGGGGAGGGGAGCATGCTAAACATGTAGAAAAGCCTCTAAACTATACAAACCACCCTCAAACCCCATAAAACAAGGATTATAAGGAAATCTACGCTCGATGGAAACCTCACTCACCACGAGCATGATGCTCGCACACCCCACAACCCCAAACCATGGAGAACACAATGAATCTCAATGGGAAGGGAGCATGCTTATGACAAGAGGGAAAGAGGGGTCCCTGCCTCCAAGAGTAGAGCCGACTCATTGGGGCCTTCATGTCGGAATGGCCACCTCCTCCTTGCTCCAAGCACCACGAGCACGTCGCCTACACCAAGGGGACATCACCACCTCGCCCAAAACTCCCAAGAACTGCCGGAGAACAAGTAGCTCGAAGGGGGAGAAGAAAGGAGAAGAAGAAGAAGAAAGGAAAGGAGAGAAGGGGGAAAGGGCGCCGGCCTCGGTTTTGAACCAATGGGCCCCAAGATGTGACCGGTCGGGCCGGCGCGACACTAACCATGTCGCGATGCCCCAGAGCATCGTGAACATGTCACGACTGCCTGCCCCAGCGCGACACCAAAAGCGGTCAAACCTCAAAGATTGATAAAACCAGAACGCGACAGTCTGCCAAGTTACGTCAACGCTGTACGCACCTGACACCTGACAAGGCCATTCTAACAGAAAGGATAGCGATCAGATCGGCCAGAAAGTAGTCGCATCGCCTTTAGATGCCGTGACAAGAATGTGACGCCTACCCCCGTTGCGACCATGTCGCGACAGCTAGGTGTGCCGCAACCAAAAGCCGTCGCGACAGGCTCCCCTGGCACGACCATGTCGTGACCAAGGTGTCCATCACGACCCTGAGGACAGGGCCAAGGGCCCAAGAGGGCCGGGTCTTACAGTAAATAACCACCTAATTGTGATCAAACATTCACAAACTATCCAAAACGGAACAATTCAAGACTTTGAGTTAGATATACACGTTCTCATCATTGAAAATGAGACTCGTGCACATCAATCCCAAAGTCTTAAACAGGAGGGTTCATTGACACGGGCTGAACACGCTCTCGTGAGGTGTGTGCAATGATAAATTACTATACATCCATAGATCAAATTTAATAACCACATAAATATGAAAGAAAAATGAAAACAAAATATTACATGTGAACAACTGCAGTATTAAACCAAATTCACACATACATGTAAATAATTACATTAAAGTTTTTTTTTTCTTAATAAAACTGGTCCATAGAGGCTCAGCCAGGAGAGTGCACCCTCCCCCAGGGGAGGAGAATGGACCCACTCCACCAGGATAAAACTCTGGGCCAAGATATTATATATGAAGAACAAGGTACAAATGTAAGGGAGCATACCCCCATTAGATCAGTCTAACATTCATAAGACCCGATCTATCAATAAGTAAAGGCCCCTTACAAGCGTGAGGAAGGCTATGCACACCCCAAAAAACCTCATTACGCATAGAAACAATAGCATGGTTAGCAAGCTGATCCGCCACCTGGTTAGTCTCTCGGAAAACATGAAAGATAACACTGAAATCCTCATGCAACAAGTCCTTGACAACTCGCCACCATCTATGAATGTGCCAAGTAATGGATCTACTCTACTGGAGAGAGTTGACAAAGGATAATGAATCTGAATAAATAGCAGAAAGACAGACCCCCAGAAAGTGAGCTAGGCGAAGACTATCACAAAGTGCCCGAGTTTCAGCTATAATGATGTTACCTTCTCCATAGAAATTAGCAAAAGCAACAAGAACTTTGCCATGACTATCCCGGATGCACCCTCCACCTCCACAGATACTAGGATTTCCTTTGGACACCCCATCAACATTTAAGCAGAAATCCACAATGGGAGGTGTCCAGCGTGTAACACCCCGGCCCCCCTTGGGCCCTTGGCCCCGTCCTCTGGGTCGCGGCAGGGCGACTGTCGCGACGTGGTTCTGATCGTGAGCAATGTCTGGTTCTGCTTCATATTGCGACAGGGGGTATGTCGCCTTCTTGAATGCGACATACCCTATGTTGCCTTCTGGTTTGATGGATTGCGACAGGGGGTGTGTCGCCTTCTTGAAGGCGACATACCCTATGTCGCCTTCACATCGCGTCGCCCCAGACGCAGTCTGACAGACGTGACAGGCGTCCTTTGTGTCAGTACGGCTCTGGCGGTGTCGGGTGAACGCGACAAGACGGCTGTCGCCTTCACTTTTTCGAATTCCGAGATTTGACCGTTGTCAGTGGGATTGCGACAGGGGGTATGTCGCCTTCTGGTTCCCAATGCGACACAAGGTGTGTCGCCTTCTCAGGATCCGAGCTTAAAACCCGGGCGCCCGAGCTCTTCCCCCTCTCTCGCGTTTTTCCTTTCCCCCTCTTTCCCTCTCGCCCTCTCGGAGTTCCGGCGGTGTTGGGGGTGCCTCCCCCGTGTTGAGGCGGCCGTGCTGAGGAGGGTGTCGCTCCGTTCGTGCAGGGGTCGCGTTCGTGCCGTGCGGTGCGAGGAGGAGACGTTTCTACCTACGAGAAGGCCCCAACGGGTTCGTTCTTCGCGTGGAGGTAGGGACTCTTGATCCTCTCGCCCTAAGCATGCTCCCCTTCCCCTGCAAAGCGTGTTTTCCTTGTGGTTTGGGGGTTAGGAGTGTGAGTTTCCATGCTCGTGTGAGTGAGGTTTCCCTCCGAGCGTAGAATCCATGTTCTTGGGTGTTTGAGGGTGGTTTGAATGCTTTACTAGCTTCCTAGCATGATAAGCATGCTCCCCTCCCTCGCTGTGTAGCGTTTCTCCCGTTTCGGGGAGGTTCCCGGAGGAAGAATCTCCGGAACCCCCGACTGGCTTGAATGCGACATACCCTGTGGCGCCTTCTGACTGGTAATGCGACGGGGCCTATGTTGCCTTCTTGAAGGTGACAGGCCCTATGTCGCATTCAGAATGCGACAGGGGCTATGTCGCATTCTGAATGCGACATACCCTATGTCGCCTTCTCAGTCCAGAGGCAGGTTGTGCTTCCGCCGCTTCCGTTTTCGCTTTATTGTACCCGTGGCACCTGTGCTAGTTCCCTAGTACGGTCTCACACTAGTCGTTCGCCCGGTGCGCGGCACTTGAGGGCTTGTCCCGTGCGAGAGGTTGTTACCGTTACCTGGGACCCCCGTCCTCAGGAGCCTGTTGAGGGAGTACTCCGGGCTACGAGTGTGCTCGAGTTGGCAGCCACCAGGCGGACTCTGGAGCTGAGGGGAAAACGGTGGTTAGGACAGTGGCGTGTGAGTCGCTTGCAGAGCTCTCGTGGTTGGTCTGGGACGCCGAGGACAGTTTGGAGATCTACCCGGTGCAGGCCAGCCAGTCCTTCTTCTCACTGCCTCGCTCCTTACGGCCCCGGAACCGTTTGGAGAGGTCAGGCGTGGGACCGTAGTCCGGCCAGACTACGGCGGTTACTGTTGTTGTACTTGTGTCCTACCTCGCTCTGACGAGACGCGAGGGTCAGGACCCGGGTCGAGGTTAAGACGTCGGTGGACGCACCTGACCGTTTGACTAGTGGTGTTGTTCCCGTAGCTAGTGTTCCTTGTCCAGGCGGAGTTCCCTCTGTTTGTGTTTTACTAGCCGTGTGGTGATCACGACGAGCAGTCGTACGGGGTTTCCGACCGAGAGTACTTTCCGTACCGTGCTAGCTTTAGCTTCGTTTCCGCACTTCCTTTTGTAGGTAGAAAGATATAAACTGCAGTCTTTCCTTTATTAATAGTTGTATATGTTCCTCTGCCTGTTTAGAGCCAGTAGGAGATTGGTAGTCCCTACTGAGCTTCTGTTGTGAAGCTCATCCCTCCGTTTTCCAGGTGAGTCTTCTCAGTAGCGGCAGGGCGCGCGTCGGGCGGAGGAGACGGGGCGGTAGTCGAGGTCCCCGTAGCTAGCAGTGGTTCCCCCTCTCAGTGTACGTCACCCTCGGGGTATGCCCCTAAGGGACTTGTCTCTCCCCTTTCCTTACTTGTACTAGTGTGCGTGCGTTGGGACTGTACTTAGAGCAGTACGCAGCGGTCTCGCTTTACTTTCCTGTTTCCGCTCGTACGCTTCTAGCTTAGCAGTTGACGTTTACTTCCGTTACATATCCTGTCAGACGCGTGTTATAGCCCTTCCGGGTCCCCCGGATCCGTGGGCGGCGATCGCGAAAATCGGGTCCTCGGCGTGGGCCGAGGGTCGGGTTCTCGGGTCGTTACAGTTGGTATCAGAGCTTGGTCTGACAGGACTTGTAGTGGATCTAAACTGCAACAGTAAGTCCCAACAATAGTACAAGTACACTGCTAGCCGCCCGAGAGGTATTTGTAACCTTTGTCAGCTGTGCTGTCGTGTAGGTTATGGCTCCGCGTAGGCGCAGTCAGGCTAGGCAGCTGGTTGAGCAGCAGGATGAGTCCGACATGCCCGCTCAGGGGCAGGTTCAGGAGGAGGTGTTCGTGGAGGAGTTAGTGGCACAGCCTCAGGGTGCACAGGCAGCAGCAGCAGAGGCAGCAGCAGCAGCAGGTGGGCAGCAGCAGGAGTACCACCCTCAACCTCAGCAGTATGCAGACTAGTTTCCCATGGCCGAGCAGTTCTTCAGAGCTATGTATCAGGGAGCGTGGCAGCCCGGGCAGGCAGCAGCAGGTGTCCAGTTTCCGGTGCCCCCCCCCCGGAAGTACCGGAGCAGCAGCAGGTAGAGCCAGAGGGGGAGCAGCCAGAGCGTCAGCAGCGGTCGGGCACTGGGAGTACCCGGGCCGGGCGGCGGAGGACGGCGGTTACGGAGGACAGGACCGCTCTCCTCGAGAGGTTCCTGTGCCTTCGGCCACCTATGTTTCATGGCGAGTATGATCCAGATAAGGCAGAGAGCTGGACCCATGAGTTGGAGTGCATCTTTGAGACTATGGAGTGCGCTGAGGAGGACCAGGTTCGTTTGGCAGTATACCAGCTCAAGGGGGCAGCCCATGAGTGGTGGAGAGTTCAGAGGCAGACTCACTTCCAGGGACAGCGGTTGGACCAGATCTCTTGGCAGTGGTTTTCAGAGGTCTTCCACAGCGAGTACTTCCCCGACTACGCTCGACGTAAGAGGCGAGGCCAGTTCCACGAGTTGGTACAGGGCGACCTCACAGTTTCTCAGTACCACCAAAGGTTTGTTCGGTTGTTGAGGCATGTGCCTCATGTAGCAGGCAGTGACCAGGCTTGTGCAGAGAGGTTTATAGCAGGGCTGAGACCAGACCTGAGGTGGGGTGTGACGGCACACATGTGTACCACCTTGGGAGAGGCCGTGGCGAAGGCCACCGCCTTAGACAGAGAGACTTGGCAGCCTCAGCAGCAGCAGCAGCAGCAGGGAGGAGCCTCTTCCAGGTCCTCGCCGTACCAGCGTCCAGCAGGCAGCCGCGGTAGTGCGACTTCCTCCTCCTCAGGCTCGGGCAGTTCCGGTAGCTCTGGAATTCGCTCGCAGTTAGGAAGTTGTCTACTCGCGGGGGTGGACGGAGCCGGCAGCAGAAGCGCCAGTCCAGGTTTGCAGAGCAGTCGGTTGTTCAGGGTGCTGAGCAGGGCAGTCAGGAGCCAGTGTGCTACACTTGTGGCTTGCCAGGCACTTCAGGAGGGACTGCCCCATGGGGCAAGTCCCGCAGCAGCAGCAGCCAGTGCAGTACGCGCAGCAGCCACCTCAGTACCAGTACCTTCCCCAGCAGCAGGCATCGCGTCAGCAGCAGCGGGGGCAGTACCAGCAGCCAGCTCAGCAGTTCCCACAGCCGCAGCAGTACCATCCGTACCAGCAGCAGCAGCAGTTTCCTCAGCACCAGCAGCCGCCGCAGCAGCAGCAGCAGCCCCAGCAGGCGCCGCAGCGTGGACGTGGTCGTGGTCGCGTGATGGCGCTCACCCGGGAGCAGGCAGAGGCATCGAACCTGGTGATAGGTACTCTACCTATCCTTGGCAGGGCTGCTCGTGTTTTGGTTGATCCCGGTGCTTCCTTGTGTTTTGCTTCCGAGGAGTTCTATGAGTCTCTTGCTTGTCACACACCCGAGAGGCAGTGTGACGTATTGGTCGATCTCCCGTCCGGTGACTACATGCGTTCTTTTGGTTACTTGGAGGGTGTGACAGTCGAGGTTGAGGGTCACCAGTTGCCGGCCAGGTTGTACGCGTTGCAGCTTTGCGACTTCGACGTCATCCTGGGCATGGACTGGTTGGAGGCTCACTCAGCCGTGGTTGATTGTCAGAGGAAGACCGTTCGGTTCAAGATACCTGGAGCACCTGTTCTCTGCTTCCGAGGTATCCGGTCTACCCGTCGGCCGTTCATTTCTTTCTGTAAGGCTCGTCGTTTGATCCGTGATGGCTGCGTTGCTTACCTTGCTTCGGTTTGTTCCTTGGAGCCTAGCGGGTCTTCAATTTTTGATGTGCCAGTTGTTTCTGAGTTTTCTGACGTGTTTCCGGAGGATCTACTTGGCTTGCCGCCTGAGCGAGAGGTAGAGTTCTCTATCGAGCTTTTGCCTGGTACGATGCCTTTGTCCAAGGCGCCTTACCGGATGGCCCCGGCAGAGCTGCGTGAGTTGAAGCGCCAGCTGCAAGAGTTGCTTGAGTTGGGCTTCATTCGTCCGAGCCGTTCGCCGTGGGGTGCGCCTGTTTTGTTTGTGCGGAAGAAGGATGGTAGTCTTCGTTTTTGCATCGATTATCGGCAGTTGAACCAGGTCACTGTGAAGAACAAGTACCCGTTGCCGAGAATTGATGATTTGTTTGATCAGTTGCAATCGGCCCGAGTTTTCTCGAAGATCGACTTGAGATCCGGCTACTACCAGCTGCGGATCAGAGAGTCGGATGTTGGTTTGACGGCTTTCCGTTCCAGGTACGGTCACTTTGAGTTCGTCGTGATGCCGTTTGGGCTGACGAACGCACCTGCAACATTCATGGATCTGATGCATAGGGTGTTCAGTGAGTACCTAGACCGTTTTGTTGTTGTTTTTGTTGATGATATTCTGGTCTACTCGTCTTCTGAAGAGGAGCACGAGGAGCACCTGAGGATCGTGCTGGAGACCCTGTGGAGTCACCGTCTTTACGCCAAGTTCGACAAGTGCGAATTTTGGCTGAGCGAGGAGCACTTCCTCGGGCACGTGATCTCGGGTTCTGGTGTGGCAGTGGATCCGGCCAAGGTTGAGGCAGTGTTGTCGTGGGAGCAGCCCACATCAGTTGCAGAGGTCCGCAGTTTTCTGGGTCTGGCAGGTTACTACCGGAGGTTCATTCAGGATTTCGCCAAGATTGCAGCACCGTTGACCAGGTTGACGAGGCAAGACACCAGGTTTGTTTGGTCAGAGGTCTGTGAGCAGAGTTTCTTGGAGCTGAAGACGAGGTTGACTTCAGCGCCAGTGTTGGTCTTGCCGTCGGGCACCGGTGGGTTCGTGGTTTACACCGATGCGTCGAGGTCAGGTTTGGGTGCCGTGCTGATGCAGCATGGTGGGGTCGTTGCCTATGCTTCTCGGCAGCTCAAGAAGCATGAGGAGAACTATCCCACCCACGACTTGGAGCTGGCAGCAGTGGTGTTCGCTCTCAAGTTGTGGAGGCACTACCTGTATGGCGAGGCTTTTCAGATCTTCACCGATCACCAGAGTTTGCAGTACATCTTCACCCAGAGGGATTTGAACTTGAGGCAGCGCCGATGGATGGAGTATTTGAAGGACTATGACCTAACCCTTTTGAAGAGTTATGCAGGAAATACACAATACGGTATCTAGAAGGGGGGTGTTGAATAGATTACGGCAATTTTAAACTATTGATGGCTTCTTTTCGATGCTACAGCGATCTTAATGAAATTTGATTCAAATTCAATTAAGTGTGAGACCGCTTGAGTTGATCTAAAAGAGAACAGGGAATCAAATGTGCGTATGAACACCGTGCCTACCAATCATCTATCGCAAAACGCGAACAAACCACAGAACACGATGATTTAAGGTGGTTCGGAGTACACAACTGTGTATCCTACATCCACCGTCCACACACACACGAAGAAACGACTGCTTATGAGCGAGTTTAACACCACAACTCAACCACACACACGTTGTCTGATGAAGCACGATCAGAACAACCACAAATACGTGAATCAAGCACAAGGGATGCTCGAAACACAACCACACACACACACGATGGAATGGAAATTATGAAATGGAGAAGAATTAGGAATTAGGGAACAAATCCGGTTGGAATTCTTCTCGTGGATCGTCCAAACGCTCTTCAAACTTTGATTGGATGTAGATTGATTGATGTAGAAGGTTGAATTGATGACGATCGGGCTTCAGCTCCGCATAGATGGTGATTCCACGTCGATCTGGGCGGAAAGTTGAAGCAGAGCAGCAATTTGGGGCTTTTCCTCTTGGTCCCTTGGAGGCTCTTGGATGGGAGGCTGCTCTCTGCGAATTTGGCTCCAAAAGGATGCTTATATAGTGTTAGGTAAAGGTGGGGGTCGTGGAGGAAGGAAACACCCAATTGGGGCCGGATTTGGAAACCCAAAATCTGAAGTTTCCGTCGGCTGTCGACAGGTGCACTTGCATCTGTCGACAGGCAGACTCAGGCTGAGAACTGGGTTTCAGGAAAATGAGTTTCTGAGTGTATCTGTCGACAGGCAGTTTGCATCTGTCGACAGATGCACTCAGGAATAGAAAACCTGAGCTCTGTCCTGGGTTGTCTGTGTGTATCTGTCGACAGGTACATTTCATCTGTCGACAGATACACTCAGAGATGCAAACCTGAGTTCTGTCTTAGAATGACTGTGTGAATCTGTCGACAGGTACATTGCATCTGTCGACAGATACACCTCTTTGACAGATATTTGTGCCTTTTGCTCATTTCTTCAATGCCTCTTCAATGCTCCATGTTTCATGCTTGTGCACCTACATGCAAATACATTGTTAGTGATATACATTGTATGATTTAGCAATGTTTAACTCAATCACTTTCATGGTGTTTTCATGTTAGTTAGCGCATCAATTTTGCATTAAATCAATGTCAAGGGTATTAATGTGATCATCAAAAACATGATATTGAAAGACCCAACATCTCCCCCTTTTTGATGATGACAAAAACATTCAATTGATGCATATATTGATGTTCTCCCCCTTTTGACAACATGCAAAAGGTCAAGTCATGCACATTTAGAGACAAATAAACATGAACTGAGTTTTCATTGATTGATCATTGAATTTCACAGTACATTTGATAATCATTACATGACTCAATAAAAAGAAAGGGAAATAACATGAACAAGCAAAAGATGATAAGACAAGTGAGACTAATTCCCATCTAAGACTCTTAGTGACCTCTAATGACCCTGAGACCCTCTATTCATCGTCATGTCCAGCAGGAGGAGGGTGACGAGATTCATCTCTCTCGGAGTAGAGGTGGTCAAGACGGTCATCTAAAGTGTTGAGGCGAGCGTCTACTTGATCAAATCTTGACGTCATGTGAGCAAATCCTGAGATCATTTCTTGATGGATTTGTGCCAAGTAATCACGAATGGATTGTTGTGGAGGCACAGGTACATCATCAACTCTTGAGCTTGGTCAGGCATTTGCTCATCCTGAGGGTCTTCATCACTGCCTTCATTTGCTTCATCATCTTCATTGTCTTCTTCACCAGTTGACACGTCAGCTCCTTGTGGTTCCTTTCCCTTGAGAGTCCTTGTGACGACGCCGTCTACAATCTTGTAGCCCATGCGGTTGGCGGCAGTGAGGTCAAAGGCACTTCGGGATTGTAGTGAGATGAGCTCACTTGGAGGGATAGGAATGCCAAGGAAAATAAGAAGAGAAGTGATGGGGCAAGCATATGGCATTGATCTTTTGGTGTTAGAGAAAAACCGACGGATGAGGCTTATCATGAGTTCAGGAAGATTGATTTCTTGACACTTGAGGAAAAATATGATAGGGATTTATGGACCTCGGTGACTAACTCTCGACTTCCATCCATCGGGACGATCAAGGTAGTGAAGATGTGATGGATCATCCGGATCAAGGGAGGAAAGGAGTTGGCGTTGAGACGAGCAATCTCCTTGGTAGTGTCATAAGGTTCCAACGTGAGAAGTTCATAGTACTCAGAAGCAGAGGGATTGTAGTTGAAGATTTCAACTCCTGAGTTTGGAATTTCAAGGGCTGTGGAGAGAAGATTTGCGGTGAGGCGAAAACGAGTGCCTTTCACCGAAGAGTAGATATCTCCCTGATCGGAAAGCCCTAAGTTATTGTAGAACTCGGATCCGGCAGTTGGAGAGTATTGCAAGTGGGAGTATAAGAAGGATGTCCACCCTTGAGTGTCAAAATAAGGTAGGAGTGAGGGGTGATGAACAGTCATCCCATGTACTTTAATTAATTACTTGCCTATTTTGGTGATAAACAAACACTGTCAAAAGTTTCTCTAACCTGTTTATCTAGCCATAAGCACAGGAATTACCCAAGAAAGTCAAGATTTGTGGTAAGTCTTACATAAATCTTTTTTCAGAAGAGCCATAGATTTCTTCATTAATTATAACGACTCTGTAAGTTATCGTAACGACTTCTTCAGAAGTTATAACGACTTGCTCATTATAACGACTCTGTAAGTTATCGTAACGACTTCTTCAGAAGTTATAACGACTTGCTCATTATAACGACTCTGTAAGTTATCGTAACGACTTCTTCAGAAGTTATAACGACTTGCTCATTATAACGACTCTGTAAGTTATCGTAACGACTTCTTCAGAAGTTATAACGACTACTTGCTCATTATAACGACTCTGTAAGTTATCGTAACGATTTCTTTAGAAGTTACACGACTTGCCATGTTCATAACGATTTCTTAGAAAGCTACAACGACTTGCCATGTTTCATAACGATTTCTTTTATCATCTGTTATAGAACGACTTGGTTGTGGTAACGATTTCATAAGTTATCATAACGACTTCTTATCAGTCTACAGCAACTTGATCATAACGATTCTATCAGATTTTCACAACGACTGCATAAGTCATGTTTCCATTAATTAAACTTTTTTCCTTGATTTAATCTACGTTGAATAGTCAAAGTCGCATCTCGTCTGATTGACTGCCATGCATTTAATAAAGACTGAACGTATCTCTGCATGGACACAGAACATATCTTCCATTCTGGTGTATTCTCTGCATGCATCTTTTAGAACGATAAAGTATTACTACTATATTTGTGTCTATCTGCTTTGACGTTGATTGACATCTGGAGATAGTATAGCTGTCTACCATTAAAGCTCAACCTTGCAGAACCTAAGGATGTACTATCCTACAACAACGGACACAGAAGGAACTACAAGCAAACTCAGAAGATCTTATCTCTTTGCGTGCTCCAAAGAACAAAAGACTGTTGACAGGAAGCTTCACAAAACCTTCAGTCTAACGTACACCAAAGCTGTGAGACAACGGTCATCTCCTTGTCCTCATTCAAATCGGAGATACAAATACAAGATGAAGCTCGGAAGAAAAACCATCGAGAAAATCAATTCATATGAAGAGCGGCTAGAACTCTGCAGCTTTCAAGTCTTCGAATTTTCTCTAGAGCCAGAAATTCAGTTCTTTCGATCTTGGCTTAGCTCCCTGTGCTGTGAGAAGAAAAATTAAGGAAGAGCTAGTTTAGTTCTGAGAGAGTGCACTTTGTGTAGATCTTCGTCTCTCAGTGCTTGTAGCTTCAGATTGAGTTTTGTAAAAGCTTGATCTAGGGGCTAGTCTTTTTCTCTCAAGAATTTTCCTGTGTTATTCCTTCGGTGTGAAGGAAGACCTGGTGGTTCCAGGGTGGGTTTTCCCTTCGTGTGAAGGAAGACCTGGTGGTTTCCAGGGTGGTGTTTTTCCCTTCGAGTGAAGGAAGACCTGGTGTTACCAGGGTGTTGTGTTCCCTTCAGGGGTGAAGGAAGACCAGCTAAGCTGGGTGGTTGTTTTGTCCATAGGGGGACTGTACCCCAGTTAGTGAAATCCTGAGGGTTGCTCAGGGACTGGACGTAGGACTCCTAAGGAGAGGAGATCCGAACCAGGATAAATCTGTGTGTTGTGTGATTGTCTTCTTTGTGTGATTGTTGTTTTACTAACCATTACTAATCCTTTCAAGAACTCTTTATGTTTGTTTGAGTTCAGGTTTTATCAGATAAACTTTAAAGACCCATTCACCCCCCCCCTCTGGGTAGCCAAACGGGCAACAAGTGGTATCAGAGCGAGTCTCTTCGACAAAGAACAAGATCCAACGATCTGAAGAGTAAAGATCCATGGCAGCCCAAGGTCACTTCGAAGGTCAGTCTGTCAACAGACCTCCTTTGTTCGACGGTGAAGATTATACGTATTGGAAGACCAGGATGGAATACTTTCTACAAGGCCACGATTATCAAATCTGGTCAATAGTGGAAGAAGGTGATCTGGTCGTCACAAATGAGAAAGCACAATGGACAGATGAAGATAGAAAGAAAATCTCCTTGAACTGTAAAGCTAAGAGCATTCTATGTTGTGCTCTAAGCAAGAAGGAGTTCAACAGAGTTTCAGCATGCAAATCCTCCATGGAAATGTGGGAAAAGTTAATTGGATTACATATGAAGGTACAGACAAAGTAAAGGAGACAAGAATCGACATTCTTGTCACTCAGTATGAAAGATTTCAAATGCAAACAGGTGAGTCTATTACCCAAATGTTTAGTAGATTTACTGACATCACTAATGGCCTAGCAAGTCTAGGAAAGTCATATGAGAATGCAGATATGGTAAGGAAGATTCTCAGATCCTTGCCATCTTCATGGACGGCAAAGGTCACAGCTATCGAAGAAGCTAATGATCTTAAGAGAATGTCAGTAGAAAAACTCATCGGGTCTCTCATGGCCATGAAATAAACATGGAAAGACTAGGAGAATCCTCCAGTAGAAAGAAGCAGTCAAATGCGCTTAAAGCTAATGGGGACTCATCAGAAGAATCCTTAGATAACAGTGAAGATAGCAAAGATAGTGATGAGAAGAAGCCATGCTCTCAAGAAGATTGCAGAGAATCTTGGCAAAGAAGAAGAAGTTCCAGTCTGGTAGGAGGTACTTCAAGAAAAACAAAGATCTCAAGAGACCAGATGGAAAAGATCAGAAGAGGAATGAGCCACTTTGCTATGAATGCAAGAAACCTGGACATATCAAGGCAGACTGTCCAATGCTAAAGAAAAATGATCACAAGAAGAAGGACAGCTCCAAGAAGTTCAGAAGATTCAAAAGAAAGCCATGGCAGCTGCATGGGACAACAGCAGCGACTCAGACAGTGAGTCAAGCTCCAGCAGTGAAGAAGAAGAAGCCAACCTGGCTCTTATGGGCAAATACCGAGGATAAGGTAACATCTGATTCCTCTTTCGATTCCTGTAATGACTCAGATTCGGATAATTTGGAAAGTGCATTTAATGAACTCTACGATAAGTATAAAAGAAGTGTGTAAACTACTTAAGCTAAGCAAGAAAAATATCACATGTCTCGAAAATACCAACTCAGATTTAAAATCTGAAAATGAAGAACTAGAAAAACAAATAATTGAGCTTAAGAGAAGAAATGAACTATTATGTGAAAACTTAAAAGACAAGAACAGAAAAATCATTGACCTAGAAAAACAGGAAAGCTCAGATGATTTAAGAAAAACGGTAAATGAATTAAATGAAGAAAACAATACACTAGCAAGCACCTTAGAAAAGTTTACAAATGGAAAGAATTCCTTATTATTAAAAGGTGCTAGAAGATCTGGTAAGAATAAACGAGGTTTAGGTTACATACCGCCAGAAATGAAGAAGAAATAATCTATCCAGAAAAATATCCAACTCCTAAGTTCACTCCAGAACAAGATGTGGCATATAAAGCGAATTTTAAATACATAGAAAGAGTGACAATAACATCATGTTGTAATCACTGTAATAAGCTAGGACATTTAAAATCCACCTGTCCAACAAGACATAAGAAGTGGATAATAAAAAGTAAAAATAATGATACTGACCCATCAGGACCCAAAGGAACTTGGGTACCTAAATCTTGATGTCTTTATTTCAGGCTAACTTCGAGCATCCAAATGGTATTTGGATAGTGGGTGCTCAAGGCACATGACAGGAAACCTGAAGCTTTTCTCCCATCTTCAAGATGAAGAAGGAACAGTCACTTATGGAGATAATGGAAAAGGAACTGTAGTAGGCAGTGGATCAGTTAAGCAAAGGAAAAACAGTCATAGAAGATGTACTGTTAGTCAAAGGTTTAAAGCACAACCTCATAAGTATTAGTCAGCTGTGTGATAGAGGACATCAAATCAAATTTCAAGAGTCAAAATGCAGCATACTAAAGGATGGAGCAGTCATCTTTGAAGCAAATAGAGAGAAGAATCTGTACGTGCTCTACCTTGAAGAACTCAAAGAGCAAAATGTGTGTCTGGCAGCCAGCAAAGACAAATCAACCGATCTGTGGCACAGAAGGTTAGGCCACTGCAGCTTGGATGGCATGAGCAAGCTCAGAAAGAGAAACCTTGTGGAAGGTCTACCGAAAATCAATGGTAAATTAGAAAGTGTTGCAGACCTTGTGCTAAGGGAAAGCACACTAAGAGTTCCTTCAAGTCAAAGACGGTGGTGACCACCTCAAAACCCTTAGAGCTCCTACATATGGATCTATTTGGGCCAATGAGAACTACCAGTCTTGGAGGAAAGAATTTCGGATTTGTTATAGTAGATGACTACTCAAGATTCACATGGGTATCTTTCTTAGAACATAAAAATGACACTTTTGATAATTTTGTTAGTTTCAGCAGAAAATCCAGAAAGATCAGAAGTTCAGCATAGTATCCATTCGATCTGATCATGGTGGTGAGTTCCAAAATGAAAAGTTTGCTAGATTCTGTGATGATCAAGGAATTCAGCACAATTTCTCAGCACCAAGGACACCGCAGCAAAATGGTATAGCCGAACGGAAGAACCGAACTCTCTTGGATATGGCAAGAACTATGCTTTGTGAATATGAGTTACCAAGATATTTCTGGGCAGAAGCAGTCAACACAGCCAGCTACATTGTCAACAGAGTCATGATCAGGCCAATCCTGAAGAAGACTGCATATGAGCTGTTTAAAGGGAAGAAACCAAAGATCAGCCATTTCAGAACTTTTGGATGTCCTTGCTTTATTCACAACAACGGAAAAAGGGATATTGGTAAGTTGGATGCCAAATCAGATGAAGGCATCTTCATGGGGTACACCTCTAAACCCAAAGGCTATAGAGTATTTAATAAACGTACTTTATTGATTGAACAGTCTGTACACATTATTTTGATGAAACTAATCCCTCCTTGAGAAAGGAAGTAGAGAGTGATATCGATGACGCAGATGAACTGTCCAATAAACTGAAAGACACATCACTTGAAGATAAGGATGATCCGCCTCTGGAAGAAATGCAACAAGAAGAAATTTCTCATGAAACTCTTCCAAAGGAATGGAGATACAAGAAAGATCACCCACCTGAAAAACATTATTGGTGATCCATCGGTAGGGGTAAGAACAAGAGGTAACTTGATTCCTTGTGATTACCTTGCTTTTGTTTCTCAATTAGAGCCTAAGACAGTCAATGAAGCCTAACTGACGAATCCTGGATAATAGCAATGCAAGATGAATTAAATCAATTCAAGAGAAACCAAGTATGGTCACTTGTTCCTAGACCATCAGACCATCCTGTGATCGGCACTAAATGGGTGTTCAGAAACAAATTGGATGAATCTGGTGTAATTCTAAGAAACAAGGCCAGACTGGTGGCTCAAGGCTATTGTCAAGAGGAAGGCATAGATTTTGATGAAACCTATGCACCAGTGGCTAGACTTGAGGCCATTAGAATGCTACTAGCTTATGCTCTGCATTAGATTTAAAGTTATTTCAAATGGATGTTAAATCTGCATTTCTAAATGGTTTTATAAAGAAGAAGTTTATGTGAACAACCGCGGGTTTTGATGATACAGACTTTCCGAATCATGTTTTAAGTTGCATAAGGCTCTATATGGTTTAAAACAAGCACCTAGAGCCTGGTATGAAAGACTTAGTTCTTTTCTCACAAAACATGGTTTTAATAGAGGTCAAGTAGATAGCACTCTTTTTATAAAAACAAAAGCCAAAAATATACTGTTGGTTCAAATTTATGTGGATGACATCATCTTGGATCTACTGATGAATCCTTGTGCAAGTATTTTGAAAAGCTAATGCAGGGGGAATTTGAGATGAGTATGATGGGAGAGCTCAACTACTTCCTTGGACTTCAAATCAAACAAGGAAAGGAAGGAATTCACATCTGTCAAGCAAAGTACACCAGAGAACGCTAAAGAAATTTGGATTTGAAAAACACCAAGCCACTGTCAACACCAATGGTACATCAACTAGGTTGGACAATGACAAGGATGGTAAGAAAGTAGATCAAAAGATCTACAGAGGTATGATAGGTTCATTACTTTATCTAACCGCAAGTAGACCTGATATATTATTTAGTGTATGCATGTGTGCTAGATATCAAGCCGACCCTAGAGAATCACATTAATTTCTGTCAAAGGATTTTCAGATACTTAGCCAGGACTCATGATCTAGGACTATGGTATCCAAACTCCTGTGATGTAAAATTAGTAGGGTATTCTGATGCTGATTATGCTGGATGCAAGGTAGATAGAAAAAGCACCAGTGGTTGCTGTCAATTTCTTGCAGGGTGTTTAATCTCATGGTCCTCAAGGAAACAAAATTCAGTAGCACTATCTACAGCTGAAGCCGAGTAGTACGTAGCTGCTGGAAGTTGCTGTACACAACTCTTATGGATAAAGCAACAACTTGAGGATTTTGGACTCAAAGTCAAGAAAATTCCTCTGCTATGTGAAACCACAGCGCTATCAACCTCACCAAAATCCAATTCAGCACTCCAGGACCAAACATATGAGGTCAGATATCATTTATTCGTGATCATGTAGCAAATGGCAAATTGAAATATCGTTTATGATACAAATAATCAGCTAGCAGATATTTTCACAAAGGCCTTACCTGAAGAGAGATTTACATCTCTTAGAAGGGAGTTAGGCATGTGTATTTTGTGAAAAGATCTTCATTTAAAGCTGGTATAAAAAAAATCTCAGAATTTAGAAGGTTCTCTCTCTCTCTCTCTTCTGTGTCAAAATCAATTCAAAAGTCTCAGTTTAAGCGTTCCGTCGATGAGTCATAGTCCTTCAGGTGGTCAACCTCGCTTGTCGTTTTCTGACGCCTCACCTTTGGAGCATTATATTCTTTTAAATCGATGCGTTAACGATTCCTCTTCCTCATTCACTTTTTCCCCCTTTCGTCCCGACGCATGAGCCGATGCCCTAGCGACTCTTGCCTCTACCCTCTGCAAATTTGAAGCTTCCATCTCCTTCCCGCGAAATCGTTTGAGGGTTTCCTCTCATCACCCTTCTCGTCACCCCTTCAAACCTTCTCCCACCTGAATCCATGGCCGCACCAGCTATTGCCGGAAGTGTGGGTGGCTACAGCGCCGAATACCTCTCCCAGCGCAGGAGGAGCGTTTCACCTTTGTGAAGACAAAGCTCTGTGGTCACAAGGAAGTAGATGTTTCAGATCTGCAGAAAAATGGAATGAGCAGCCTCATTGAGAAGATCGACCAGATGAAGTGGAAAGGGCTTACCACTTGCTCAGAGGTAAGTTATCCGGACCTGGTAAAGGCGTTCTTTGTATGCTTAAGAACAGAAGAAGATGGGGCCCTCGTTTCTTCAGTCAAGGGCACCGTAATCAGAATCGACCAGGAATTGCTTAGGATGCTATTTGGAGTAAGCATATCGGGCTTCAGTGGAATTCATTCTGTAGATACCCAAGAAAAGGGTTTGGGGATTGTTGGGCCAGGGTTCAAGATGAGGGATGGCAAGCTAGATATCAATCAGTTAAGTGCCTTCAACCGCCTCCTTCACTTTATCGTTTGTCAGATTTTGGTTCCCCGAAGTGCAACCTTCTCCGCTTGCACTAAGGCTGACTCCGATCTGATGTACTGGGCCATTAAAAATGAGGAAATCAATATGGCCGCAGTGATGATGGAGAGAATGAAATTTGCCAGGGAGCAGATTTGGGACACTAAAAGCAAGTTGAATGTGTCCCTTCCCTATGCCCATTTACTCACCAGAATCTTCAGACACTTCGGTGTAGATGTCTCAGGGGCAGTTGTGGAGAAGATGGGCCAAGCTATCAGGTCCAGAAACTTAAAGAAGAGCGGTTTTTCAGTAGTCAATGGGGTCTGGTTCAAGGCTTCAGTTGCAGAAGGTGAAGGTCTCATTGGTGAGCCTTCAGTTACTCAAACCCAGTCAGAGGCAGATTCTGTGATGCCCGAATTGCCACTGGAATCAGGTTCTGTTCCAGTCTTGTAGAAACAGAGCAGGAAGGGCCATCTATGGCCAGAAATCAGTCAGAGGCAGCAACAGCAGTGAGGGCAGAGGAAGACAGGCCAGCTACAGCAGATCCAGTTGTGCCTCCTGTTGAAAGGAGAATTGAGGACATTCTTCCTGAAGACATCCTGCCTGTTATGGAGCAGTCTGTGGCATCAGGCCACATCTTTGTAGACGGTCCAGTAGAAGAAGAGCAGCAAAATCCTAAGGATAATTCAATGGAAATGGATGCTCCCTGTCAGGGGGAGACTGGTGCAGTTGCAGAAGATGCTCCACTTGAGGGGAGAGCAATCCCAAGAGACACCAGATGTTGCACCTCCAGCCACCAGCGATCAGGAGGAAGACCAGAGAGAGTCTGAAAATTTGGATGCCAGAGAAGGGGAGACAGCTAGTTCATCAAGCTCTGATGAGGACAATAATCCACCTCCTCCAGCTACAAAGGGCAAAGAGAAAGATATAGCTCCTGAAGTACCCCTTTTAGCTGATGCACCATTTGAAAGACAGGTCAAGCAAAAGATTATCATCAATTTAAAACCTGTGATTGAGAGGTTGGATGCTCAGGGTGAGCTGCTTTGCTCACTTCAGACTGATGTGAACTCCATCTTTCTAAGCCAAGCTTCAGCCCGCAAGGAATGGTTCAGATTCGCTCTGCCATGACATGGTTTCATCAGGAAATGGGGACCATGAAGAATATGCTATCTGACATCCTTCAGGCAGTTGGAGCTCAAGCTCCTGCTCCTCCAGCAGCTCAGGAGCCTCACTCAAGTGTACCTGAGCCCTCCGGGCAGTCAGCAGCAGCAGCAGAAGCCCCAGCTGAAGAGTCAGGGCCAACAGGGCCAGCTGAAGAGTCAGGGCCATCAGGCCAGCTGAAGATTCAAGGCCATCAGGGCAGTTGTGATGGAATCAGGGCCACCAGGGCCGGCAGTGTTGGATCCTTTGCCTCCCTTGCCTGAAGAAGTGGTTTCAGATCCTCCACCCCTTGCTCCCACTTCTACCAACACTCCCATTCCTCCTTCTCCACCCTCTAACTCCACAGCTCCACCTGCTCCACCTCCCTTCAAAAAGCCCAGATCCAGGCCCATTTCCTCTCCCACACCTTTCCTCCTCATCCCATCACATCCTCTCCTGTTTCTTCTACTTCTCATCTTTCCTCTGCTCAAGAATTTGAGGCCCCTCCAGCATCCTCAGCTGGAGCCTCATCCTCTTCTGGTACATCTTCACTTCCAGAGAAGTAGGATCTCTCAATTCTGATGCATTTCTGAACCCCCCTGCACCTCCCTCCTTATCACTATTATTCCTACAGATGTCCAAGTCGACTCACCCTTTCTTGATAAAATCAAGGATGAGTTTGAAGAGGTCATTCTTAAATCTGTGCTAAAGGTAGGTGACCACCTTTCCAAGACAGACTCTTCCAGTACTGTCTCCAAGAAACGAAAGCTTTCTTCCTCCACATCTCCTCTTTACCCTCCCTTGTGGTTTTCTCTTACAGTCACCCACAAGCATACCTCTCTGTACAAAGAATACCTTCAAAAGGTTGTCTTTGCCACTCTTCACAATCTTCCTTTTCTTAACCTCTCTGACCATTTAGATGTTATTCTTCCCTATACTCCTCTGTCTAAAGCCGACAAATCCAAAATCTTCTCCTCAGCCCACTCCAAAACTGAGGAGCAATGGGCTAAATCTCATAAAGATCTGTACAGTCGCTTCCTTCAGGCTAAGGCAGCAAGGTTTCCACCCAGGGATCACTCCTTGACCCTTTCTGAGTGGTTTCAGTTTCACCACCAGAACACCTGGGCTCCTGCCATTCAGAAGCTCATCAAGCTGGTCAGGCATTTCCAAACATTCAACAACTACAGGTATCTCAACAATTTACCTGAAGTTCAGCTCAGCCAGTTCAAGAGAGCCATCAAGGTCCTAACCCACTCTGAGCAGTCTGAGGAAATCAGAGTAGATTTTGCCACTCTTAATTTACCTGAAGAGATTTTCCTGCCTCAGATTCATTTCCTGATTATGGAATCTTCGGTTGGTTCCATCGTTTTTGAGCATTTTGCAAGGGTTATGGGCAGAATCAAGATTCAGAAAGGCCTTCAGGTTGGTTTTCCTAGATTTCTTTTCCGGGAATACCATAGAGGGTTTGTCAACTCTGCTGTCCTTGCCCCTCTCCTCTCAGAATGTGAAAGGCTGAATGCCTCCGATTGGTCCAAGTTTTACTCTCTGTCTGCTCAGCAGCTAGCACATCTGAATGCTGCTCAAGCCAGGGAAGGAAAAGCTCCTATCTCTCCTGCAACCTTCTTGGATATGAATTCAATCCAGCTGGTCCTTGATCCCTACCACGTTTGGGCTGAAAGATACAAAGTGTTTTAGCTCTTCGCCAGGAACTCAAGGACAAACAGATTTTCTACCCTGTCACCATGGATCAGTTTCTTGCCTGTGCAAGTTTTGGTAAAACAATCATCACCTGCTCCTCCATGGATCCAGACGAGTATGACCTGTTTCTTACCAAGCAGCGCAGCCTCTATCTATCCAAGATGGCTCCAATCATGGGACCATCCTTCTCCATTGAGAGCGGTGCCTTTAGGCAATTCTTCAAGCGTCAGGAAGAGCAAGCCTGGGAAGCTATTTCTCATTATGCCTCCCTTCTCTCTCCTGCTTATTATTTGCCTGTACCTCCTCAATCTTAAATGAATGGATTGTGCTCTTCTCCTCATTGTCTCTTATTCTTTGTCTCTTTCCTTTTGCTTTTTGCTTAATGACAAAAAGGGGGAGAATGATTACCTACTTGTGTCTGACACATTCCTGAATCATGACTCAAGTACTTTAATTCATGTTTAATACTCAGTACTACTTAAATATTGATCATAGTTTTGTCATCACCAAAAAGGGGGAGATTGATGAACAGTCCATCCCCATGTACTTTTAAATTAATTACTTGCCTATTTTGGTGATAAACAAAACACTGTCAAAAGTTTCTCTAACCTTGTTTATCTAGCCATAAGCACAGGAATTACCCAAAGAAAGTCAAGCATTTGTGGTAAGTCTTACATACATCTTTTTCAGAAGAGCCATAATAATTCTTCATTACTTATAACGACTCTGTAAGTTATCGTAACGACTTCTTCAGAAGTTATAACGACTTGCTCATTATAACGACTCTGTAAGTTATCGTAACGACTTCTTCAGAAGTTATAACGACTTGCTCATTATAACGACTCTGTAAGTTATCGTAACGACTTCTTCAGAAGTTATAACGACTTGCTCATTATAACGACTCTGTAAGTTATCGTAACGACTTCTTCAGAAGTTATAACGACTTGCTATTATAACGACTTGTAAGTTATCGTAACGATTTCTTAGAAAGTTACACGACTTGCCATGTTCATAACGATTTCTTTAGAAAGCTACAACGACTTGCCATGTTTCATAACGATTTCTTTATCATCTGTATAGAACGACTTGGTTGTGGTAACGATTTCATAAGTTATCATAACGACTTCTTATCAGTCTACAGCAACTTGATCATAACGATTCTATCAATTTTCACAACGACTGCATAAGTCATGTTTCCATTAATTAAACGTTTTTCTTGATTTAATCTACGTTGAATAGTCAAAGTCGCATCTCGTCTGATTGACTGCCATGCATTTAATAAAGACTGAACGTATCTCTGCATGGACACAGAACATATCTTCCATTCTGGTGTATTCTCTGCATGCATCTTTTAGAACGATAAAGTATTACTACTATATTTGTGTCTATCTGCTTTGACGTTGATTGACATCTGGAGATAGTATAGCTGTCTACCATTAAAGCTCAACCTTGCAGAACCTTAAGGATGTACTATCCTACAACAACGGACACAGAAGGAACTACAAGCAAACTCAGAAGATCTTATCTCTTTGCGTGCTCCAAAGAACAAAAGACTGTTGACAGGAAGCTTCCACAAAACCTTCAGTCTAACGTACACCAAAGCTGTGAGACAACGGTCATCTCCTTGTCCTCATTCAAATCGGAGATACAAATACAAGATGAAGCTCGGAAGACAAACCATCGAGAAAATCAATTCATATTGAAGAGCGGCTAGAACTCTGCAGCTTTCAAGTCTTCGAATTTTTCTCTAGAGCCAGAAATTCAGTCTTTTCGATCTTGGCTCTTAGCTCCCTGTGCTGTGAGAAGAAAAATTAAGGAAGAGCTAGTTTAGTTCTGAGAGAGTGCACTTTGTGTAGATCTTCGTCTCTCAGTGCTTGTAGCTTCAGATTGAGTTTTGTAAAAGCTTGATCTAGGGGCTAGTCTTTTTCTCTCAAGAATTTTCCTGTGTTATTCTTCGTGTGTGAAGGAAGACCTGGTGGTTTCCAGGGTGTGTTCCCTTCGTGTGTGAAGGAAGACCTGGTGGTTTCCAGGGTGGTGTTTTTCCCCGTGCGTGAAGGAAGACCTGGTGTTACCAGGGTGTGTGTTCCCTTCAGGGGTGAAGGAAGACCAGCTAAGCTGGGTGGTTGTTTTTGTCCATAGGGGGACTGTACCCCAGTTAGTGAAATCCTGAGGGTTGCTCAGGGACTGGACGTAGGACTCCTAAGGAGAGGAGATCCGAACCAGGATAAATCTGTGTGTTGTGTGATTGTCTTCTTTGTGTGATTGTTGTTTTTACTAACCATTACTAATCCCTTTCAAGAACTCTTTATTTTGTTTGAGTTCAGGTTTTTATCAGATAAACTTTTAAAGACCCATTCACCCCCCCCTCTGGGTTAGCCAACCGGGCAACAAGGGGAACATCGGTGCGAAGGTGACTCGAAGTCCACATACCGGGTTGGCACTTTTGAAGGTGCCGTTGGGGTCGGATAAGACGGAGAACTTGAGGAACGATGAGTTCCGGCAACGATGCCTCACGATGCTTGATGCGGCGTTCGGAAGGAGCCCTGGAGCTTTCTCCGGCGTCGTCGGGAGCGCGACAACGGCGAGCGAGGAAGTTCAATGGGCGTGCATCGCAGGTAGAAGGAATGGAATGGGTGAGGGAGGAGTGGAGGGATCCCAGACGAGGACAGGTTCGCGGAGCCGGAGCCCTGAAGGGGGAAAGAGAGTGGGTTTGGAGAGGAGGAGGATAGGGGGGAACAAGAGAGGAAGGGTTGAGAATGGGCGTGGGTGCATTAGAAGGGTTTAGAGGTTAGAAAGAGAGGGCCCGAAAAGGATGTGAACCGGCTCCGGGTTTCGTTCAAAACGATTGCGCCATCGTCTGTCGACAGATGAAAAGTCTATCTGTCGACAGCTAGTCCTTTTGGTGTGAAAACTGATTTGTCAAAATTTTCAAAGGGACAAGTGTTCATTTGTTGTTTTAAGGCAAAATGGGTGTATGTGCAGATAAAACTTTATCATTAAGATGAAGACGAACCAAATCTAAAATGATTTTGAATTAAAACCGATAAGTTCTTTAATAGATCATGAAGAAACATTTCACAAAACCAGTGAAAATTAAATAACTCTTTGATTAAGGCCGTTGAGAAAAAACATGCATCTTAATAGAGATGATAGTCAGATGACAATTGAATTAAATGGCCAAAGAAGTCTTACCGAAGAAACACATGGACTTGACATAAAAGATTTTCGGATGGCTTCACTCTATTTCTGGTTGATTTTTGAATCTATAAACAACGAAGATGGAAAAGAGTGGCAATGAGGAGCACTTTCACTTTTTCATGTGAAGGTAGACATTTTGGTGCCAATACCCAGTTACTCATGTGAGTGTCCGTCAAGCCATGTATAGAGATAATGAAATAACCTTTTGACGCGAAGACTGACATGGGTGATGCCCATGTCCCGGTTCTTAGTGATTTTATCATTGCTCTAACTCCATCCCACAAATGAAAACAAATTTGTTGATTGAACGAAGAAATAGGTAGCTTTTCTCCCCTTTTTTTTATTATTATTTTTGCTTTTTGTCAAGTACATGAGATTTCTTTAGGTAAGTTGTAATGTAGAACATAAATTCAAGAGCTTTGATTTTTCAAATCATTTGGATTCATGTTTATCGACAAGGGGTTATTCAACAGAGATGTTTAAAAAACATTGGTTTGCTCATTGTGTTAAAATGATCTAAAAAGACCTCGATCAAGATTGCATCAAAGAACATTTAGACTTGGTTCATGACTTTGACATGAAGTGGATATGAAAAGGTTATATTGCACACAACCAAACCAATGTTTACCTTTAAATCAAGTAAGGAACACTTTCTTGAAACATATGAAGAGGGAGTTGAACAATAAAGAAGAATGGGTGTATCTGTCGACAGAAGAAGTCTGTCTGTGACAGATGCACACAGACGAGGAATTGAGGTTTCTGCCAGAACAAGACTGAGTGTATCTGTCGACAGATGGAATGTGTCTATCGACAGATATGAACAGAGTGGATTTTTCTGGTTTCAGATTGATTGCTCATTGAGTTCAAGGAAGTGAGAATCCACAAGTAGATATTGGAAGAGGTTCCTCAAGAAAAATACTCAACAATCCTAACTTACTCCCCTAGTGTGTGCACGTGTTGACACAACATTTAAGCAAGGATTCACATAAGCACTTGATACAAGACAAACATGTCATGAAAGGAAGGTCATACACAAGCACATGGTCACAGAAAAAACATTGTCTCATGGAGTTAACATGATAAAATGTAAGAAACTAAAAATCCTATGTGAAGTACAGGGCCTTATATGGAATGAGACATTGATACTTGGCGGAGAATATTTCTCACGCATGATGTAGTTTCCAAACAGGCCGAACTTGTTCTTCCACAGTTCACCATTTGATATACCACATAGTCATTCACACATAAAGAGCATGTACTCCAATATGGATAGCCAGTTTCATTGCATTTACACAACCCAATTCTCTTCTTAAGGATGTGGAATCTATCTTCAGACAAGGGTTTGTGAAAAATATCAGCCAATTGTTTTTCTATGGGAATGAAAATAAGTTCAAGGTTTATTGGCAACTTCATCTCTCAAGAAATGATGACGGATTTCTATGTGTTTAGTCGACGAGTGGTTGGACAGGGTTTTTTGAAAGGTTGATAGCACTTGTGTTGTCACATAGGATAGGTGTGCATCCAATTTGAACATATAGTCAGCTAACTGACTTTTGATCCACAACACTTGAGCTGCACAACTTCCTGTAGCGACATATTCTGCCTCTGCAGTGGAGAGAGCAACCGAGTGTTGTTTCTTGGATGCCACGAAACCATGCAACCGCCAAGGAATTGGCAATATCCACTAGTGCTTTTTCTATCAATTTACATCCAGCATAGTCAGCATCAGAATATGAAATCAAATCAAAGCTACTGCCTGTTGGGTACCAAAAACCCAAATTGCATGTGCCTGAGAGATATCGGAAAATTCTCTTGACTGCAATTAAATGGTTTCCTTGGACTAGATTGATATCTAGCACAAAGGAAACAATGAATTGAATATCCGGTCTACTTGCAGTAAGGTAAAGGGTGAGCCAATCATACCTCGGAAGTGCTTGCATCTACCGTTTACCTTCTCATCATTTTCCAATTTGATGCTTGTGCTCATTGGGTGGAGGCCGGTTTAGCTTGCTCAAATTGAAATCGTTTGAGAAGCTCTTTGACATACTTTTCTTGATTTATGAAGAATCCGTCTTTATGTTGTTTCACCTGCAAACCAAGAAAGAATTGAAGCTCCCCCATTAGACTCATCTCAAATTCACTGTGCATGTGTTTAGAAAATTCCACACAGTGAAGGGTTAGTAGAACCAAATATTATATCGTCCACATAAACTTGAACAACAATTATGTGATTGCGAACCTTCTTAGTGAAGAGTGTTTGGTCTACTTTACCTCTTGAGTAGTTCTTGCTTACCAGAAAATTGCTTAGTCTATCATACCAAGCTCGAGGTGCCTGTTTCAAACCATAAAGAGCTTTGTGCAATTTATACACATGGTTAGGCATTTCAGAATTTTCAAAACCTGGTGGTTGAGAAACATAGACTTCTTCTTTGATATAGCCATTTAAGAAAGCAGTTTTAACATCCATTAGTTTGAACTTATGGGAGCATGCATATGCCATAAAATTCTGACTGCTTCTAACCTGGCTACAGGAGCAAAGACTCTTCAAAGTTACACCAAATTCTTGACTATATCCTTTTGCTACGAGTCTTGCTTTATTTCTGATCACTTTTCCTTCTTCATTAAGTTTATTTCTAAACACCCATCTAGTTCCTATGATAGAGATTTCAGGGGTTTTAGGAACTAAACTCCATACATGTTTCTTTGAAATTGACCAAGTTCCTCATGCATAGCATCAATCCATGAGTTGTCTTTTAAGGCTTCTTCAACATTTTTGGGTTCCACTTGAGAAACAAAAGCAAAAAGATCATGTTCAATTATTTTTCTTACTTGAGACCGTGTTTGAACAGAATCATTTAAGCTACCTATCACATCATCAAGTGGGTGATCTTTGGAATACCTCACATTTGTGATTGTTGAAGGCCGGGAGTATCTTGTCCTTGAGGAATTGATCTTGTGAGTGTCGATCTTCAGGAGGTTCACTTTTTGGTGGATTCTCTTCAAGAGTTTCATCTGGTTTTCTGAATGCTATTTCATCATCTTCATCATAGTCCCTGTGAAGATATCCACCTTTGGTCTTGGAATCTTCTTCAGATTTGTCTTTTGCTTTGACTTGAAGATCCTTAAGTGATGTTCCTTCATCCTCTTTTTCAGTCCTTTCAACAACTGGTAGGGGATTTTCTTTATCACAGGTCTTACCATGGCTCTGTTAGAGTGTAGCACGAAGTGTTCACTGCTTCTGCCCAAAATCTTTTGGAGAGTTGGCCTTCAAACCAGAAGAGTGCGAGCCATTTCCACCAATGTTCTATTTTCTCCACTCTCCACTACTCGTTTGTTTGTTCTGGAGTCCTTGGGGAAGAGACACATGTTCAATCCCTTGGTGCCTGCAAAAATCAGAAAATGCATTGTTATCAAATTCTCCCCCGTGATCGGTGCGGATTGAGCATATTTTATTCACATTGCCATGCTCAATCTTGTTAAAGAATTCTTGGAAGATTGAAAGTGTTTCACTTTTGTGTGCCAAGAATTTGACCCATGTGAACTAGAAAAATCATCTACAATGACAAAACCAAAACGTTTGCCATTGAGACTTAGAGTTCTAGTTGGTCCAAAAAGGTCCATGTGCAACAATTCAAATGGTTTAGATGTGCTTACTGGTGCTTTAGACTTGAAAGACTTCCGGGTCTGTTTTCCCTGTGCACATGCATCACACAAAAACTTTCATTGTTGCTAAAAGAAATGTCAGGAAGTCCACTTACCAATTTGAGCTTCATGATCTTGTGCAACACGTTGTAGCTCGCATGGCCAAGCCTACGATGCCACAAGGTCAATTCATCCTGTCTATTTGCAACAAGACACAAGTTGTCATTCTCTGGATCATCTAAGTCAACTAAGTAAATGTTATTCACTTTTTCCAAAAATTTCACACTTCCTGTTTCTTTATATCAACAATTGACATGAATTTGATTCAAAAATGACGTTGTGACCTCTATCACATAATTGACTTATGCTAAGCAAATTGTGATTAAGGCCATCAACCAACAATACATTTTCAATTGAATTGGAGTACACTTACCAACATTACCTGTGCCAATGATTTGGCCTTTGTTATTACCTCCAAAAATGACTTGTCCTCCGTCTTTCTCCACTAGGAAACAGAATTTACCTTTGTCGCCCGTCATGTGCCTCGAACAGCCGCTATCCAAGTACCATTTGTTTTGATGTTGGGCTGCTAGGCATTCCTGCAAATGTGGATCAGACAAGAGGTTTTGGTACCCAAATTACTTTGGGTCCCAAATTTCATTCATGCAACAAAGTAGATGTTTAGGAATCCAAACTTGTTTGACTTTTTGTTTCTTTAGATTATTCCAACATTGTTTTTCATCATGACCAATCTTTTTACACACATTGCATGAAGGAATTTTCTTTTCAATTTTCTGTTGCTTGATAGACTGTTTATTCATTGAAACTGTTCTTGTCTGTCGACAGGCACCATTGTATCTGTCGACAGGTGGCTTTTTCTTTTGTTTGCTGGGAACATTTTGTTTGTGTAGTATTGACTTGGTCTGAGACTTTCTTGAATTATGCTTTGTGGAGCATGCTTGGTTGTGCTTGGGCTAGGATCAACAAATGAAGTTATCAATGACTCTCCTATTTTCTTTTGTTTGACAGGTTGATATCCTAATCCATGCTTGGTTACATGTATTTTGGCGCCCCAAACCGCATCTAGATTTTGCTTCCCTTTTACAAATTTCATTAAGTCCTCAGATTTTTCTTTCAATTCCTTTTCAGTTTGTTCCAACTTTTTCTTGGTTTCCAATTGTTCTTCTTGAAGGAATTCAATGGAATGGCTTAAACAGTCTTTTTCTTTTTGTATTTCTTGCAATTTCATTTTCAGCATTCCATTTCTTCATTATGAGTCTTTTCATCAACTTTCATCATTTCTAATTCTTTTGTCAGGAATGCAATTCGTTCATCATTGTTCTTATCATGCACAAGGGAGTTGCATTTCTTTTTTATGCTCTATTCTCAGATCTATATTCACGAAAATTTTCAAATAAAGTAGTGTATGCTTCCTCCCATTCACTTGCAGTGAAATCATCAAATGAGAAATTACCTCGCTGGAGTCATCACTCCTGGCCATCAAGCATTTCACTTCTCATCATCGGATGTTTCTTGTGCATCTTCATCTTCATCACTCCAGGTGGCCAACATTGCTTTGGCCTTTGGAGGTGAATTTTTCTTTCTTCAGCTTCTTCTTAGTTCCGGGCATTCTCCTCTCATATGCCCCTGTTTCTTGCATTCATAACAAACAATGTCAGATTTTTGTTGGATCATATTTCTGTGAAAGATTTTTCTTAGGAAAGGGTTTGGAGTTACCTGGTCTCTCCTCTTGAACTTGAGAAATTTCTTGAATTGTCTAGTGAGCATTGCCATTTCATCATCACTCTCACTAGACGTTTCTTGCTCATCACTATCTTGTTGAATGGATTTCTTGGAACTTGTTGATGTTTTATTGGATGCTTTTAGAGCAATTGACTTCCTAGGATTTTCTTCTAATTCTTTTCTCTTGATGTTGATTTCATATGTCATTAGAGAGCCAATTAGTTCATCCAATTTCATTTTGAAAGGTCTTTGGAATCCTCAATGACAGTGGCCTTAGTATTCCAAGATGAAGTAAGAGAACGAAGGATCTTTCTTACTAAGTCACTTTCAGAGTATTCCTTCTTAAGACCTTTTAGCCCGTTAACTATTAGCATGAATCTTGCAAACATGTCTGATACGGTTTCATCAGTTTTCATCTTGAACATTTCATATTCAGACACTAACATGCTAACTTTAGTTTCCCTTACCTCGGACGTACCTTCGTAAATGAGTTCAAGCTTGTCCCACATCTCTTTTGCTGTTGAGCATGTGGAGACTCTTGAGAACTCCTTTGGATGCACCGCACATTGCATCATGTTTAGTGCGCTCCAGTTGAGAGTCCTTTAGCTATTTGGTCTTTCGTCCAGGTGTCTTCGTCCTCGGGCAAAACGTATGGTCCCTTGCTGACTATCTTCCACAGCTCGTAATTTTGAGCTCTCAAAAATACCTGCATACGGTTTTTCCAATAAGGATAGTCAGTGCCATCAAAATAGGGTGGCCTGGTTACTAAATGTCCCTCGGCCAATACCCTTTGTTAGAATCCATAAGATCGAAAATCTCCTGATCGCTAGATCAAATGACGAACAACAGTAAATCGGAGAAACCCGCTCTGATACCAATTGAAGAGTTATGCGGAAATACACAATACGGTAATCTAGAGGGGGGGGGGGGGTTGAATAGATTACGGCAATTTAAAACTATTGATGGCTCTTTTCGATGCTACAGCGATCTTAATGAAATTTGATTCAAATTCAATTAAGTGTGAGACCGCTTGAGTTGATCTAAAAGAGAACAGGGAATCAAACGTGCGTATGAACACCGTGCCTACCAATCATCTATCGCAAAACGCGAACAAACCACAGAACACGATGATTTAAGGTGGTTCGGAGTACACAACTCGTGTATCCTACATCCACCGTCCACACACACACGCAGAAAACGACTGCTTATGAGCGAGTTTAACACCACAACTCAACCACACACACGTTGTTGAGATGAAGCACGATCAGAACAACCACAAATACGTGAATCAAGCACAAGGGATGCTCAAAACACAACCACACACACACACGATGGAATGGAAATTATGAAATGGAGAAGAATTAAGAATTAGGGAACAAAATCGGTTGGAATTCTTCTCGTGGATCGTCCAAACGCTCTTCAAACTTCGATTGGATGTAGATTGATCGATGTAGAAGGTTGAATTGATGATGATCCGGCTTCAGCTCCGCATAGATGGTGATTCCACGTCGATCTGGGCGGAAAGTTGAAGCAGAGCAGCAATTTGGGGCTTTTCCTCTGGTCCCTGGAGGCTCTTGGATGGGAGGCTGCTCTCTGCGAATTTGGCTCCAAAAGGATGTATATAGTGTTAGGTAAAGGTGGGGGTCGTGGAGGAAGGAAACACCCAATTGGGGCAGATTTGGAAACCCAAAATCTGAAGTTTCCATCGGCTGTCGACAGGTGCACTTGCATCTGTCGACAGGCAGACTCAGGCTGAGAACTGGGTTTCAGGAAAATGAGTTTCTGAGTGTATCTGTCGACAGCAGTTGCATCTGTCGACAGATGCACTCAGGAATAGAAAACCTGAGCTCTGTCCTGGGTTGTCTGTGTGTATCTGTCGACAGGTACATTTCATCTGTCGACAGATACACTCAGAGATGCAAACCTGAGTTCTGTCTTGGAATGACTGTGTGAATCTGTCGACAGGTACATTGCATCTGTCGACAGATACACCTCTTTGACAGATATTTGTGCTTTTTGCTCATTTCTTCAATGCCTCTTCAATGCTCCATGTTTCATGCTTGTGCACCTACATGCAAATACATTGTTAGTGATATACATTGTATGATTTAGCAATGTTTAACTCAATCACTTTCATGGTGTTTTTCATGTTAGTTAGCGCATCAATTTTGCATTAAATCAATGTTCAAGGGTGTTAATGTGATCATCAAAAACATGATATATGAAAGACCAAACCTTTCCTATCATCCAGGAAAGGCTAACGTTGTAGCCGATGCATTGAGTAGGCGCGTGCGCTTGAGTTCGCTGATGGTCAGAGAGTGGAGGCTGTTTGAGGAGCTGTCTCAGGGAGTGTTTGTTCCGTCGAGGACCAAAGACCGTGCTGTGGCGAGTAGTTTGTCAGTTCGGCCATCACTGTTTAGGCAGGTGTTGCAGGCGCAGCAAGCAGATGCAGAGTTAGCAGACATTTTGCGGATGCCGGACGTTGAGCTCAGCGAAGACAGCGAGGTCAGATTCAGAGGCCGCTTGTACGTTCCAGAGGAGGTTCGTGAGGCAGTGTTGTCAGAGGCTCACAGGTCGAGGTACGTCGTTCATCCCGGCTCCACCAAGATGTACCATTGTTTGAGGAGGTCATTCTGGTGGCCAGGGATGAAGAGGGGCGTGGCAGAGTTTGTTGCTCGGTGCCTTACCTGTCAACAGGTGAAGGCTGAGCACCAGCGTCCTGGTGGTGAGTTGCAGCCGTTGCCCATTCCTGTGTGGAAGTGGGACGACGTCACCATGGACTTTGTGGTTGGTTTGCCCCGTACCCCGCAGAGGCACGATGGTATCTGGGTGATTGTGGATCGTTTGACTAAGGCAGCGCACTTTCTTCCGGTCAGGATGTCGTGGTCAGTGGACAGGTTAGCCAGGCTGTACGTGGACAGAGTTGTTTCGTTGTACGGGATCCCAGTTTCAGTCGTTTCAGACAGAGATCCGAGATTCACGTCAGGGTTTTGGTGCAGTCTTCAGAGAGCACTAGGTACAGAGTTAAGGTTCAGCACAGCGTACCACCCTCAGACAGATGGTCAGTCAGAGCGGACCATTCGGACACTGGAGGACATGCTGAGAGCGTGCTGTTTAGATTGGAGCGGCACTTGGGAGTCTCACCTTCCGATGGTAGAGTTCGCATAAACAACAGTTATCACTCGAGCATCGGAATGGCGCCATACGAGGCTTATATGGTCGCCCGTGCAGGACTCCACTTCACTGGTTCGAGGTTGGTGAGAGGCAGCTTTTGGGCCAGAGAATTAGTGCAGCAGTGTGCAGACACAGTCGGTTTGGTCAGGCAGAGGCTTCGGGCAGCGCAGAGCAGGCAGAAGAGTTATGCGGATGTCCGCAGGAGACCTCTAGAGTTCAGCGTCGGTGACTGGTCTTCCTGCGGATCTCGCCGACCAAAGGGGTCATGAGGTTTGGTAAGAGGGAAAGCTCAGTTCCAGATATATTGGGCCCTTCCCCATTTCTGAGAGGGTCGGCGAGGTGGCGTACAGGATGAGTCTTCCGGCAGAGCTAGCAGGTGTGCACAGCGTGTTCCACGTTTCGCAGCTCAGGAGGTACGTTGCAGACTCTTCGCACGTGTTGGACTACTCGCAGCTAGAGGTAGCGCCAGACTTGTCAGTGCCAGAGTACCCAATTAGTGTTGTCGACCGCAGAGTTCAGCAGTTGCGTAGGAAGCAGATTACGCTGGTTAAGGTCGTTTGGCAGAACCGTGTCGGTGGCGAGGCCACTTGGGAGCGCGAGGACGAGATGCAGGAGCGGTTTCCCTATTTGTTTGATTGAGTGGTATGTTACTTCTCCTTGTACTGCTTTTCGGTTGAGACCGAGTCGTTTTCATTTCGAGGACGAAATGTCTTAAGGAGGGAGGGTTGTAACACCCCGGCCCCCCTTGGGCCCTTGGCCCCGTCCTCTGGGTCGCGGCAGGGCGACTGTCGCGACGTGGTTCTGATCGTGAGCAATGTCTGGTTCTGCTTCATATTGCGACAGGGGGTATGTCGCCTTCTTGAATGCGACATACCTATGTTGCCTTCTGGTTTGATGGATTGCGACAGGAGGTGTGTCGCCTTCTTGAAGGCGACATACCCTATGTCGCCTTCCATCGCGTCGCCCGACGCAGTCTGACAGACGTGACAGGCGTCCTTTGTGTCAGTACGGCTCTGGCGGGTGTCGGGTGAACGCGACAAGATGGCTGTCGCCTTCACTTTTTCGAATTCCGAGATTTGACCGTTGTCAGTGGGATTGCGACAGGGGGTATGTCGCCTTCTGGTTCCCAATGCGACACAAGGTGTGTCGCCTTCTCAGGATCCGGGCTTAAAACCCGGGCGCCCGAGCTCTTCCCCCTCTCTCGCGTTTTTCCTTTTCCCCTCTTTCCCTCTCGCCCTCTCGGAGTTCCGGCGGTGTGGGGGTGCCTCCCCCGTGTTGAGGCGGCCGTGCTGAGGAGGGTGTCGCTCCGTTCGTGCAGGGGTCGCGTTCATGCCGTGCGGTGCGAGGAGGAGACCTTTCTAATACGAGAAGGCCCCAACAGGTTCGTTCTTCGCGTGAAGGTAGGGACTCTTGATCCTCTCGCCCTAAGCATGCTCCCCTTCCCTGCAAGCGTGTTTTCCTTGTGGTTTGGGGGTTGGGAGTGTGAGTTTCCATGCTCGTGTGGGAGGTTTCCTCCGAGCGTAGAATCCATGTTCTTGGGTGTTTGAGGTGGTTTGAATGCTTTACTAGCTTCTAGCATGATAAGCATGCTCCCCTCCCTCGCCGTGTAGCGTTTCTCCCGTTTCGGGGAGGTTCCCGGAGGAAGAATCTCCGGAACCCCCGACGGCCTGAATGCGACATACCCTGTGGCGCCTTCTGACTGGTAATGCGACGGGGCCTATGTTGCCTTCTTGAAGGTGACAGGCCCTATGTCGCATTCAGAATGCGACAGGGGCTATGTCGCATTCTGAATGCGACATACCCTATGTCGCCTTCTCAGTCCAGAGGCAGGTTGTGCTTTCGTCGCTTCCGTTTTCGCTTTACTGTACCCGTGGCACCTGTGCTAGTTCCTAGTACGGTCTCACACTAGTCGTTCGCCGTGTGCGCGGCACTTGAGGCTTGTCCCGTGCGAGAGGTGTTACCGTTACCTGGGACCCCGTCCTCGGGAGCCTGTTAAGGGAGTACTCCGGGCTACGAGTGTGCTCGAGTTGGCAGCCACCAGGCGGACTATGGAGCTGAGGGGAAAACGGTGGTTAGAACAGTGGCGTGTGAGTCGCTTGCAGAGCTCTCGTGGTTGGTCTGGGACGCCGAGGACAGTTTGGAGTTCTACCCGGTGCAGGCCAGCCAGTCCTTCTTCTCACTGCCTCGCTCCTTAGGCCCTGGAACCGTTTGGAGAGGTCAGGCGTGGGACCGTAGTCCGGCCAGACTACGGCGGGTTTATGTGTTGTTGTGTCCTACCTCGCTCTGACGAGACGCGAGGGTCAGGACCGGGTCGAGGTTAAGACGTCGGTGGACGCACCTGACCGTTTGATTAGTGGTGTTGTTCCCGTAGCTAGTGTTCCTTGTCCAGGCGGAGTTCCCTCTGTTGTGTTTACTAGCCGTGTGGTGATCACGATGAGCAGTCATACGGGGTTTCCGACCGAGAGTACTTTCCGTACCGTGCTAGCTTTAGCTTCGTTTCCGCACTTCCTTTTGTAGGTAGAAAGATATAAACTGCAGTCTTTCCTTTATTAATAGTTGTATATGTTCCTCTGCCTGTTAGAGCCAGTAGGAGATTGGTAGTCCCTACTGAGCTTCTGTTGTGAAGCTCATCCCTCCGTTTTCCAGGTGAGTCTTCTCAGCAGCGGAGGGCGCGCGTCGGGCGGAGGAGACGGGGCGGTAGTCAAGGTCCCGTAGCTAGCAGTGGTTTCCCCTCTCAGTGTACGTCACCCTCGGGGTATGCCCCTAAGGGACTTGTCTCTCCCCTTTCCTTACTTGTACTAGTGTGCGTGGCGTTGGGACTGTACTTAGAGCAGTACGCAGCGGTCTCGCTTTACTTTCCTATTTCCGCTCGTACGCTTCTAGCTTAGCAGTTGACGTTTACTTCCGTTACATATCCTGTCAGACGCGTGTTATAGCCCTTCCGGGTCCCCCGGATCCGTGGGCGGCGATCGCGAAAATCGGGTCCTCGGCGTGGGCCGAGGGTCGGGTTCTCGGGTCGTTACAGTGACCAGCTTCACCTGCTTAGGAGATGAGAAAGAGTGAAAACCATAATTATGGAGGATTTGTTCCTCAGCCAGCATTGGAGCACTGTTGAAAATGGACTTGCCAAGAGCAAAGCGGATGTGAAGCTTAATATTTGTGATAATGTCACCAGCCCGAATTTTTTTATTTTCGTATCTAGCAGAACATCTACATTTCTAAAGCTCCCATAGCATCAGAATCAGAAAATATATGGAAGTGAATCCAAAAGGAGAGCGGACTTTCGACTGTTGGATAAAACTCCAAATCCTTGCAGTGATGTGAGTATGTAGATGAACTTTGTTGCTGGTAAGAGGTAGGAACCATTTCCACATAATAACAGCGATCTCACTATTTATAAAGACATGGTTGAGGTCCTCAAACTGTGGGGATGAACAACAATGGCATTTAGAAACCATAGGGACTCCACTTTCTGAAATTCTTCCATCCACAGGCACCGCTCTGTTAAGAATTTTCCAACAAAATAAGGAAGCCCTTGGGTGAAAAGAATGATGCCAGATCTTCATAATAGAGAGGGTGGCGAAACCAACATGTCTGACCAAGTTGTAAGTGTATTTAGTGGAGAACTCACCACTAGAGGTAGCGGCCAGATGCACTTGTCATCATCATCTGTTAGGTGCAAGCTATTCAAAACACCAGCAGGGATAATTGACCTCAAGGGATGGGAAGTATTACAAACGACCTCCTGCAAGGAAATCCCTGAGTCCTCAAAAGGACCCTGAAGAATAGCAGACAGCGGCTGGTCCCCAAACCAGGTATCTTTTAAAATGTCAATCCTATCACCCTTACCATGAATCCATCAAGTATTATTATGGATTATGGAGTTGACAGCATGCATACACGCTTGGGCATACCAGGAATATGAGAGAAGTTGGTAGCTTCAAAACGCTTTCTAGCGTACCCAAACCGTAAGAAGAGCAATACTAATCACTAAACTTAAAATAAATAACCATATAGATTATTCAAGAATAACTTACCTACAGATAATCTATCAAATTATTAGAATGGAGAAGAGTATATATATTTTCCATAATGTTTCTCTTTTGGGGCTGTTCTCTAAGCGTATATATGAACATTGTTGCGGTCAACAATTAATTTCTAGTAGAATATGGCTCAAGTATTTATTCTCTCCAGATTTTCCTTGTTTACTTAGTCTGGTGATTAACGTTGAAAGCTTTGTCATCTACAGCGTGTAATGATTGTATTAAGCTAAGATAGTTGCTTAGTCTTGCTACAAATGGGGTGGGGGGGGTTTGATTATGTTAAGCTAACAAAAGTTGTTTACGTGACATTTTAACTTGCAGTTGAATGTTTTCTTTTTATGTTTCTTTTTTAAAACTAGAGAGGTTGTTTTATGTGATATAACATGGAAGTTGGTTTGTGAAAATGGTTCAAAAGCCTTTAGATGCACATAACTTCCTATTCCTTATTGATGAGAACTGTAAGAATCCAGAAGAGGATGATAAATTTTTTTGTTTTTACATTATATGCTCATTGGGTCTTATTAGAGATTAATCAAATGGGCCCCAAATAAGCCCAATCTAGGTCATAAATGAACTAAGTTGGATCTCCACCATCTTATTCTCTAGTATAGGTGCCACCCTCTATATCCCATCCATCAAAGGAAAGGGTAAAATATGAGTGAGAGAGAGAGAGAGAGCAGCAGCAGCAGCAACTTCCCTTGGTAAATCTTTTGGGCTCCTCTTTTTGTAGGTTGGTCTTTGATTAATATTCACTCTAAGTACTTAATAATATTAGTAATTAAACTTAAGTCCATAATTAAGTGCAGAAACTCTTTTGTTTCTCAATTTGTCTTCTTTTGATTAACGATTATAAGAAAGAAGTTTAATATAGAAAGGGGGTGATGTAGACAAAGTTGTTGTTAGACACATTCTAGTATGATTCATTAAGCAAATAATCAGTTTTAACTGTGTCTTATCAAGCATGGTTTCCTTCTTGCAATACCATTATCATCAAGATCAGGATGGCAACCACTAAAAGGACTATTTAATACTTCATGATGAGAAATTAGACTAATGGTCACAAGCATGTTTCCATTTAACATGATTGTGTTACTTAGCTTGTGCTTTGACATGTGTGGTATGCGAGAGTGTGTGCATAGAAGAGGAGCCATCACTTCAATGTGATCATGTAATCATGTAAAAACCACACAAATATGACATTGTAACATAATGTGAAAAAAAAATGTCATTACAATAGTGCACCAAAATTTGGGAGGGGAGTGGGGCACTATGGAGAGGGAGCAGTGGAGGGGGAGGGGATCATTGGATTGGAGGGGGAGCAGTGGAGAGGCACTGTGGAGAGGGGGTGGGGGTGGCCGGGAGGGGGGAGTGGAGGCACTGTGGAGGGGGGTGGAGATGAGGGGGAGGTTGGGGTGGCCAACATGAGGGTGTGGGGCACTATGGAGGGGAGGGGCAGCGGCGGTGGGGCACAAGAGGAGGAGAGGCAGCGGCAGGGCGTACAACTAGTAGGGGGGGGTTGCACAAGAAGGGGGGGAGGGTAGCGGCGGTGGGCCACGGAGGGGGAGGGGCAGTGGAGGGGTGCATAGCCGGCGGGGTGGGGGGGGGGTTGGTTTCATAGGAAGGGGGGGGGAGGGCGGCAACAGTGGGGCGCAATAGGGGGGGGGCAGCGGCGGAGACCGGCAGGAGGGGGGGTAGGGGAGGGGGTACCAGGAGGGGGAGGGGGCTAGCAGGGGTATGTGGGGGGCCAGGAAGTGGGAGGGGGAGGGGGTCTTTGGGAAGGGGAAGGGGGGCGGCAAGGGTGGGGGGCAAGGATTGGCGGCTAGGAGGGGGCTGACATGCTGGGAATCAGATCGATAGCCCTCTCACACACAGAAATCGAAGGAGAGATAGAAGAAGGAAGAACAGAGACACAAACACAAAAGGACACATAGATTTACGTGGTTTGGAGGCAAAGCCTTCCTACGTCCATGGCCGTAGTAGTAAAACCTATGAGAATGTGTCATAATCATACATCGTACAAGAGAATCAGCCCTCTCTGTATATTGGATGATTAGGGTGTCAAAATCAAGGGTTGCGTGGACAACAATACCCTTAAGAAACAAAATAGAAATTGTTTGTTCCTGGGTGTATCGACCTACCCTCATCAGAGTGTCGACCTGTGTCAATCTATCTTCATCAGGGTGTCGACCTGTGTCAACTTGTCTTCATCAGGGTGACGACATTTCCTCCTGAAAGCCTAAATTAGCTTTCGAGGATGCTACCCCTGGAGACCCCCGCAGAAGAAGGTGTGCTGCCCCCAGACCCCCGCGACCTAGCCGCCCAGGTCGATCTGCGACTGTGAAGCGTACGTTGAGAGTTCGAGCTCCACACTTTAACGTGGAAAGGGTGGGGGGTGGGAGGGGGTGGGGGGGGGGAGGGGGTTGGTGGGTTGGGTGGGGGGCCGGGAATGGGAGGAGGAGGGGGTGGGGGTCGCCGGGAGTGGGAGGGTGCTGGGAGTGGGAGGGGGTGGGGTTTTTCAGGAGCGGGAGAGGGGGGCTAGAGGGGGAGGAGACTCACCTGCAGTAGCAGAGGTGGCAGCGCAGGGTCTCAGTGGCGGCGCGGGGGTATAGCGGCGGTGCTCCTCACCGGAGATCGAGAAGGAGAGAGAGAGAGATGAGAGAGTGAGAGAGAGAGAGAGAGAGAGAGAGAGAGAGAGAGAGAGAGAGAGAGAGAGAGAGAGAGAGAATGAGAGAAGAGAGAGAGAGAGAAGAGAGAGAGAGAGAGAGAGAGAGAAAAGAGAGAGAGAGCAAGGGGATGGGATTTAGGAATGGGGGTTGGGGAAAATTGAAAATTTTCAACGGAAATATTTTTGTCGAAAATTCCATCGACATTACCAATGGAAATTTTAGACGGACATATTTTCGTTAGAAATATCGACTGAATTTCCGATAGAATATTTTCCTTCGAAAGTTTTGACGGATATTTTTGATGGAAATGTATCCGTCGGAATGTCAGACGATTTTACCGACGAAAATTTTTGTCAGTAAAACCTTTTTTCCTTGTAGTGTCTGTTCTTCCTCCCCTCTCTCTTCAACATGTTAGTAAGGACGGAAGATAACTCCCATAGGTAGTGTAATGGAAATGAGTACATACCGTAACATGTTATTGTGTATACTATAATCAAATAAGTAAATACTGTAACAGGTTAATGTCACACTGGGAAAGAGTTTTTGTAATAGGTTGTTATGTATACTGTTCTGTAACAGTATATAACTAGAACTGTAATAGCTTGATTTTAGACAGTTCTATAACAGTATATAACTAGAACCGTAAGAGTGTAGAGCTCGTACTGTAAGATCTTACGTCATATACTGCAACACCTTACAAGTTATAATGTAACAGGTTATTATGTATATTGTATTAGATTTTTATTTGTAGTATAATAGAAATAAGTATATACTCTAATAGGTAATTGTAACACATTACGACAACTTCTATAACAGTGTATAAGTAGTTCTATTATAGTGTAGATCTATGTTGTAATACATTACAAGTTATGCTGTAACAGGTTAATATGTAATACTAAAAACATTAGTAGGTCTACTATAAGAGGACAGTGTCATCACTGTAATAAATTAACAATTGTTTCTTCATGTAAATGTAAAGTATAGTGACTAGGGAGGAGGAAATTATATGTGCGGCTACTACTGTTCTTCACATCATTTCATACGCCTTAAGCATTCTTGTGCATCGAAGTATGCCTTGATGAGGTGGATGGCGAAGGTAGCTCGCACGTTTGGCCTGTCAGCCTAAAAGAAGGGTTTGTGGTTTAGAGATGATGATTGGTTGGTACTTGGTGTGTTTGAGGTTGATTTATGGCATGAAGGAGTATCTGTGTGAAGGGGAATCCTTGAGTGTCCTTCGGTTCCAGACACTCCATATATTTGCAAGTAAATATGCCACAGTCATTTCCCCGATCCTTGTTGTGGGCAAGGGTTGGGGTAGCGTAGCAGCCAATTTGCTATTTCATGCCCCTACCTTTTATGTATGTTTTCAATATGTTGACCTATATGAAAAGGAATTAAGAGTTGTAATTAGTTGATGTACATTTACTATGATAGATGTAACATATGTGTGCATGCTCTGTAACAAATATAACACCTGGTATGTAACACATGTTTCTCCAACTGTAACATTGTAATTGACTATTCAATTTTGTTGACACTTACATATTCAGGAATGTCTGGACGATTTTTGTTTCTTAAGGAAGCATACACGTGGAACTCTTTTTCTTGAATATTGATGACCAAAAGAGTCCAATGGTTCATCCCAATGCGCATGGGGGAGAAGAGGAGGTCTAATTCACTTGGGGCACAGTCTAGCTTCCAAAAGGCGTAATTAAGATGTTGTTGTTTGGTCTGTTCGCCTTTCCACTATTGAACGTAGCCTTTTAGAGTGGCTTCCAGATGTCTAAAAGTATTGAAAATGCTTGGGTTCTCTAGTCTAGGGTGAAGCAAGTAAGAGTACACGTAGCGGTCAATTATGTCTGATCCTCTCTCTATCTCGAACAATAGGTCGTAGATGTCGGTGAATGTGAGGAAATTGTTGTATCCTTCAATAGTGTCATCGAATAGTCACCTACTGTATGTAACAAAAGTCTACGTCTTATGTAAGAATGAAGCTCATGTACTATAATAGATTTTTTTTTAATAAATAATCCAATGGGTCAGCGACTAGGAGAGTGCACCCCATCCCAGAGGGACTAGATGATCCCACTCCACGAGGCGATCAACCACTGGATGAAAATTTTATTTCTGAAAAATATGAGGTATAACACCCGACGTCAGTACAAATCAACCTCCAGGAAGAAAAGAAGAACACCCGATCTCCAGAAAGCAAGAGGAAAAGAACAGCCCAAAATGGATCACAACCTGAAGCTAGGTAAACTAGCTTTATCAATAAGCAGGGCGCCCCTAGTAGGAAGAGGAAGATCAGTAAGGGAAGGAAAGACAGAATTCCTTTCAAGGACACAGGCGTGGGAGGAAAGGGAGTCCGCCACTTGATTGCCCTCCCAGAAAGAATGAACAATTTTAGGTTCAAAAGTCTGCAGCATGAAGCATGTGCCTCGCCATAAGGGGAAAACAGCCCAGTGAGGAAGCCGCCCCAGAGTGATAGCCCGGACCAAAATAGCCGAATCAGAGTAAAGAATAGAGACATTCAAATGGCATTCCATAGCCAACCTAAGACCATCATGGATAGCCCTAGTCTCAGCCATAAGACTGTTGCCAGTTCCATAATAATAGGCAAAACCAAACACAAAATCGCCATTGATATCCCTGAAGCAGCCGCCACCACCACAAGCACCCGGGTTGCTTTTACAAGCTCCATCAACATTGATACTATAATTGTTCACAGGGGGGATCCATCAGACCAGAAGAGGCGCCTTGACTATAACTTCTGCTTTAAGATTAAATTCCTTAAGAATACGGGCTTGGCTGAAAGAGATGGGGCTATTAAACTTAAGAGAGTCCAAAATCTTCCTGTGTCACATCCCAATATTTAGCAGCGGAATAAATATCGGAAGACGTGAATGATACAAATAGACGTATCACAGTTGAATAGCGCAAAGTCACAATTGAACATAAGAACACATTTGAGACTATAATATGGTCACCAAAAGTATACTTTATTCCATTTCATTCAACTAGTTACGACCTTACATAAGAAGAACCAACTAAAAGGGTTCATTATTCAAATGAAAGTGTTTCACTAATATAGAGACTATTCAAATATCCATTCCTATACTTCATCTTTCACGTCGTCGGATGCTCATCACTCTTGCCCTGCCCCATCAGACTCCATGGTTCCCCATCACTACCTGAAAAGGACAGGATGATAGGGTGAGCGAACTAGCTCAGTAGGATTACATCTCAATATTGTGCGGGTACTAATATACATGATTAACATTTCAAATAGGCAGATATGCACATGAACATGATAATGCTATTGCATGCTTTTCTAACAAGTTGAATAGCGAAATAGAACGGATGTCATATCAAATCAAATATCAAATTGCATATACAATGGATAGGTAGTTCAAGAGTAGAATCATATCAAAGGAATTGTCATATTCATAAATATATCATTTATTCACATGAATAGACGTATCATATCAAATCTTATCATATCATATCAAATCAAACTTATCATATCATATCAAACGAAGGCACATTCCCACAAATCTTGTGTATAGTATCAATGCCATCCCAAAGACCACAAGTCCATACTCCCGCGATTAATAAGTAGGTTGGGGCCCTCCTCCCTAGGACCAGACAGGGCCCCTATTACACAGGCATTAGTCAAATGGACTGAAGTCCTACGTTGTGCTGAACAAACATATTCATATTATGGCCACAGAATTTCAATAATAAGCTCAATGTAATAAGAACATGATCATCATAGAGTCAAGGTATGACAATAGCTCAAGAGAACAAATGGGCAGTATAACGACGTATCTTATGTTTCATAATTCATTAATGTCTTGACATGAGGATGACTAATGTCAGATCGTACGCGGAACATGTGCCCTCTATCTCCAGGGTACTTCATGGTACAACCAGCTCGGCCTCTATGTGGGAATCCATAAGAGTGGAGACTTACGGAGGTCTTAAGGAAAAGATCGTTAGTCTTGCGATTCGGAATGACCGGCAGAGAGCTCTCAATTCCCCCAAGGTGTGCCTAATCGTGCAAAAGTGTAAGTGACGTGTCACGGATCTTTCCTAACATGTATGCAATTGACAAATAAATAATTAAAACATCGGAAAGCATACAACTTAAGGAAACTCATATACAAATCATGATGAAACACTTTAACTAAACAAGTCTAACACTAACATGTGTTCATCCATACATTCTATCATATTCTTATCATGTTAATTGTACATCAAGCTAGATCACAAGGTAATATCAATGAGCGTAATTCACATGTTACAAATTAGAATCATATTCATATCATTACCATTTTTCAAATTGATGGATTTCTTTTAGGCCAATGCACACTATGAACACTATGCAACATGCTGACAGACCAAGAAAACTAACATGCCAACTGACTCGCTAAAAAGTACAGTCTCGGGTTGGCCTATGAATGGCGTCCAATACAGTGGACCTTTTTCAAACACGGGTGTACAGGTAAATAGGCCAAAACATGTAGAAAAGTAAATTGCGTCGGCCTCATCCGCCTTTCAAGCTAAATCGCGTCTGGGTATAGCGGTGCGTTGATAGGAAATTCATTAAATATTAATTGGGCGGGAAAACTACCTGAATCGCGTCCGGGGATCCCGCTGCGATTCAGAACTGCACAAACTCCTAGGCAGGCGTGAAGTCTCACACGGCCGTTGACCGGTCAGCGCGAGAATCACGTCGCCTCCAATGGACGCCATTTAGTGGATCACGCTGGACCTGGCCGACGCTATACCAGGCACTGGAATCGTGTCGCCTGGTCCGGACGTAATTTCAAGCCTTAACCCGAAAACGCAGAAAAATCACTGATCCTCTTTCCATGCTTGTATCTCTCTATCTATGATAATCGACAAAATGTTTAACATGAAAGATTAAGAGGGACCACTAGTAGAAGAATTTTTATGTTGGGGTTTTGACCTAATTCGGTCTCAAATCTCATGAAAAACATGGAGAACATAGAAGTCATGTGTAACCTGAAACGCAGTATCATGCAGCGACTCTCTTACCACACATATAACTCTCTAAATAAGGATATTTAGACAAAACATTTAACATTAAGATGAAGAGGACTACTAGTAGCATAACTTTCATGATGGGGTTTTAGTCTAATTCGGTCTCAAATCACATGCATAATAAGATGAACATAAAAAGCCCTAACTATGCGCGACTTAGGGAAAACGACTAATACTCCATGTATACTCCATGAAAATTAAGCAAATTAAGTGAAAATGAACCTAGACTCGATGCTCTACAAGATGGTATTGGTTTTATTTAATCTTGGCCCGAGAACACCTACCTTTGTGAAGATCTAAGAGATGTCGTCGTTCGGACGCAGCAAGGATGAAGGGGATGAAGCTCCAGTTCCCAGCTTTTCTCCTCCTCCTCTGAAGCCCTAGCCCGCCTCAAACGACCCCAACTCATTGCCAACCTTCCCAAAGAGTTTAGTGATGAGTTCTTATAGATTTAGGGTGTATTTACTGTCCTAATGGGACTAGGAATGGGGCTGTGAATTCTGCTTTCTCTACTTTCCAAACTGGGATTCTCTCACCCAAAAAGAAGCTACTGTAGCACCATGGGAAGGTGTCATACAGGGTTGGCCATGATTTGGCTTGCCATGCATGGCCATTACCACTAATTTTAACCCTAATTTGCCCTCCCTAATCACTGCATAATTACATACACGAATTTCTGGGTATTTCTTGTCCCAATTTTTTATCCTTGGCCAAATGTGATCCATTGGCCCAACTGCTATTATGGGTTATTAATACATGATGTTGGAAGTCTCTCCAACATATTTATTTAATTTATGCTAGGGTTATTTTTCTCGCGTTAACAATTTTCCGACTTAGTTTCTAAATTCGGGTAATTTGTCACATGTGACGTACACTCGGCCAATTGGATTTTTTTGTTGCATGAATTTCTTCGTGGAACACTTAGGGACAATATTTGGGGTTGATTTATAATTTTTACGGAATTTTCCGATGTATTTTCTCTTGTATGCTAATAGTACGTAAGTTTTATCATTCTGATAAATATGAAAATTATTTATTTTGATTTATTTCTAATTTTTTTAAATCTCTAAATTTTCGGAGTGTTACATCCTCCCCCACTTAAGAAATTTGGTCTCCAAATTTACACATAATGGTATAGTTCATACCTGAGAATAGTTCTGGGTGGTTTTTCTTCATTCTTTCCTCCATTTCCCAAGTAGCGTTGGTAACTCTGTCTCGACTCCATTGGACCTTCACCATAGGTATGGTACAATTCCTGAGTCGTTGAATCTTCTGATCCAATAGTTTGATCGGCTTCTCTTCATAAGTCAGGTCTCCCGAATCTCTAAGTCATCGTGGTTGATTACATGGTCGGCATTGAATAAGTACTTCCTCAGCATGGATATGTGGAACACATTGCACGTTTGCCAGCTATGGAGTAGTGCAAGTCTATACGCCACCTGACCAATCCTTTCCAGATTTCAAATGGTCCGATAAATCTGGGACTCACTTTCCCTTGATCCCAAATCTTTGAATTCCCCTTGAAGGTGAGACCTTCAAGAAAATATGTTCGCCAACCTGAAATTCTAGTTCTCTCCTTCTCTTGTCTGCATAACTCTTCTGCTTGGATTGGGATATCTTTAGACGTTCCCTGACAATCTGAACCTTTTTTATAGTCGCCTCAATTAAGTCGGGTCCAACCCATTGGTTCTCCCCAACCTCTTCCCAACAAAGTGGTGATCTGCAACTCCTGCCATATAAGGCTTCAAACGGTGTTGCGCCAGAGGCAGATTCTGCTGGTCAAGGTCGTTTGGGAGAACCGCGTTGGTGGCAATGCCACCTGGGAGCGCGAGGATGAGATGCGAAAGCAATTCCCCTAATTGTTTGATTGATTGGTATGATATTCTTCCTTGTAGTGCTTTTCGGATTGAGACCGAGTTTATTTTAATTTCGAGGATGAAATTTCTTAAGGTGGGTGGGATGTAAGACCCGGCCCTCCTCGGCCCTTAGGCCCTGTCCTCAGGGTCGCGGCAGGCACCTTGGTCGCGACATGGTCACGCCAGGGGAGCCCGTCGTGACATTGTTTTGTGGCGACACACATGGCCATCGCGATATGGTCGCGACGGAGGTGGGCATCGCATTCTTCTCGCGGCATCTGGTGGCGTCGCGACTGCTTTTCTGACAGACTTGACCGGTGTCCTTTCTGTCAGAACGGCTTTGTCGGGTGTTAGATGCGTATAGCGTTGACGTGACTTGGTTAGCCGTCGCATTCTGGTTTCTCGGTCTTCGAGGTTTGACCACTTTTTGGGGTCGTGCCGGGGGTGGCCGTCACAACACGGTTGTTGTCGCGCCGGGCCGACCCGTCGCATCTTGGGGGCCATCAGTTTAAAACCGAGGCTGCGCCCCATTTCCCCCTCTCTCACCTTTTCTCTCCTTCTTCTTCTCTCTTATTCCCCTCTCGAGCTCCCTAGCAATTTCTCGTCGTTCTTGGTGCTTGTGGTTCTCGTGCTAAGGTTGTGTCGTCCCGTCATGCAGGGGACGTGCTCGTGCTGCTTGGAGTGAGAAGGAGGTGGTCATTCCGATGTGGAGGCCCCAAAGGGTCAGCTCTACTTGTGGAGGTAAGGACCCTTGATCCTCTCACCCTAGCAAGCTCCCTTCCCCCCCCCCCCCTTGAGATGGTGTTTCCCTCGTGGTTTTGGGTATGGAAGTGTGAGAATCATGTTCGTGGTTGAGTGAGGTTTCCATCGAGCGTAGATTCTTGTAAATCCATGCTTGGGGGTTCTAAGGGTGGTTTGCATGGTTTAATAGCTTTCATACATGTTGGGCATGCTCCTCTCCCCCTGTGGAATGCTTGTATCTTGTTTTTGGGGTGGTCTCTGAGAGGACTGCTCCGGAACCCCCCTCGGCTGAAGACGCAACCGCTATAGAGGTCGCGATGCTGTCGTGACTGGCGAGGCCGCCGTGACATCATCACGATGCTCTTGGGAATCGCGACAAGGTCACGATGGCTTGGGCCACCACAACAGTGTCATGACAAGGTTGGCCATCGCGACAAGGTCGCGACGGCCCTATGCGTCGTGACTACAGCAGAGACAAGTTAAGTCCTTGCGATGTTCATTTTCTGTGGCGTCTTCGCCATTTCCACTTTTACTGTACCTGTGGCACCTGTGCTAGTTCCCTAGTATGGTCCTACACTAGTCGTTCGCCCGATGCTCGGCACTTGAGGGCTTGTCCCGTAAGAGGTTGTTACTGTTGCTTGGGACCCCCATCCCCGCGCGCCTATTGAGGGAGTACTCCAGGCGGCGGGTGTGCTCGAGTCGCGGACTCTGGAGCAGAGGGGAAAATGGCGGTTAGGACAGAGGCATTGAGTCGTTTGCAAAACTCGTGTGGTTGGTCTGGGACGCCGAGGTCGTTTGGAGTCCTTCCCAGCATAGGCCAGTCAGTCCTCCTTCTCACTGCCTCACTCTTTATGGCCCCGGAACCACCTAGAGAGGCAATGTAGTACCCCGGAAATTTTAATTATATAAAAATTCAAATAAATAGAAATAAATAATTTCCATAATATCAGAGTATTTAAACATATGTATCATTATCGTATGTGCTAAAACACATCGGAAAATTCTGTAAAAATTATAAATCAACCCCACACATTATTCCTAAGTGTTCCACAAAGAAATTCGTGCAACAAAAAAACCGATTAACCAAGTGTGCATTACATGGTGACCGATTATCCAAATAAGGAAACAAGTCGGAAAACCATTAACACGGAAATACGACGCAATCATAAATTAAATAAAAATATTTGAGAGACTTCCAAAATTATATATTAATGACCCAATATCATAATTGAGCCAATGGACAATATTTGGCCCAAAAATCAAATGAAGCAAGAAAATGCATGGAAATTCGTATCCTAAATAAGCTGAAATTAGAAAGAGGCAAATAGGGTTGAATTGTGGTGCAATCATGCACTCTTGGCAACCCAAATTCGTGCCTAGCCATCCTTTGGGATTGTTTGATGGCCAAGGCACACCAATGGAGGTAGAAATCTTCAAAACATTGAAGGTAATATGCTGAAACCGCAACTTGGCTTTCCTTGTTGCAATAGGACTCCTAAACACCATAGATGCTTAAATACTCTCCACTAAACCCTAGGGATGAGTTTTACCACTTGCTGGGGTCGTGTGGAGGAGATCTTGGCGGCTAGGGAGCTGTGGAACGACCACAAGAAGGTCATCTTCTTCCCTTGTTCGTCTGCTACGACCTGTGCAACCTATTCACTTGGAATCGACCAAAGGTAGGGTAAACCTAAATCCTATCATGCAAGGATAGTACCCCTGGAAAGAGGGTCATGTCTACTTCCGAACCCAACTGGAATGCACAAATTTCATGCAGTATACATGAGTATTAGGCATTCTTCAAACAATGGTCTGAACAAGGGATTTCTGAAGAATGAAACTTCATCAACCCAAAAGGAAGGTTTTCTTGGGCCAAACTTTAACAAATCTTATACCAATGTGTAGAGCATCAAGTCTAGTTTCATTTCCAATTGGTTTCATCGAATTCCAATGAGTAGATCTTGAGTTATAGGCGTTTTTCCAAAGTCGCGCATGCCAGGGACTTTTCACGTTCATGTTGACTTATCGCACATCCTGAGGTCGTTTTAAATTATTTAAAAATCATAGTTCACATCTATTCCATGTTCCCTACAACTTTCATGTTGAGACTTTTGTCCCAAGAGCCCTAGTTTAGAAGATATAAGCGTTGGATGGATCGCACCCCTGTATTTCTGATTTTTCCTGTGTTTTCGGTATGAACTCTGAACCGCGTCTGGTTCAGAGGACACGTTTAAGGCGTTTGGAATCGCGTCACTCGCGGCTGACGTGATTCAGTGAAAAGCGTCTGTGCAACCCGATGTGTTTCTAGCACTGACCCGTCAACGCCTGCGTGGGTCTTCGCACCCACCTTGGAGTCGGTGCCGATCTGAACCGCGGTGGTCTACTCCAACGCGTTTCAGACAGTTTTCCCGCCCAACGATTTCTTTAATGTAATTGCATGAACGCGTCTCTTTCCCCCCGACATGATTCACTACACACTGTGTTTTGAAGTGCGTCCACTGTGTAGGACGTGTATTCCAATGCTTACCCGAGGTCTGTTTAACATGGTATCCAACGTGTAATTTGCATGTCTTGGTTCTAATCATCTCATGAGGACTGTTTAATGGCTTAAACCCATTTAAAAGCTTTAATTACATGAATGTTATTCTAATTTCTCCTTAAATGTTATGATCCATTCATGCAACTTGTGATTTAATCTTCTACTGTTCTACCATGTTTAAATGATAATTTTTATCTTAAAATCTTGCAAATCATAATTAGTTAAAGTACATAGTTTTATCCCATGTTATCATATTAAGTGCTTTCCGTGAGTTTGAAACTGATGGATTGTGGATGGAGATGCGTACATCACTACACACTTGCACATCTAGGTAGCCCTTTCTTGGGGATTTGGAAACTCTCTATCGGTCATTCCGTATCGGTAGACTAGCGACCATTTCTCTAAGACCTCCGTAAATCTCTGTACTCCGTGGATTCCCACATGGAGATTGAGTTGGTTGTACTATTGAAGTTCCCTAGAGATAGCGTGCACTTCCTCTCTCATCCTGTTATCGTGAGTGTGATTCAAAATCTAGACTCAAGCCATTAATGTAAAGATTGGACTAAAGTATAAATCATGTCGTTATGCTGCCAAATTTATCTCTTGACCATTGTTATCATGAAATCATGTTCAATTTACTTATTACTTGTTCTCATCATCATCATGAACATGACATTACACATGCTTACTAATTGAAACTCTCATTGGCCATTATTAATGACTGTGGGTATCTACATTTAAAATTGAAGTGTGATGCTGACCGGGCACGACAAGTGTTCAAGGGCTCCATCTAGCCCTAATGAGGGAGAGTCATAAATATACTATTAACCATGGGGTATAATGATTACTGGCGTTGCATTTGCACTGGGAGTCGTGCGTGTCATGTTGAATGATAGATACAATAACCACATACACGTGTCCTGGTGTAAATTCTTGGTGGATCTTTCCTTGGTGTACATTAGTGTCTACGTGCCTAATTAGTGTTACATGATCGTGCTTGTGCGTTCTTTCTTGCTTGCTTGCGTGATATGGCCATCCTACATTTATTGCAACTTAAGTGATATATTGCGTGCTAGTTACATGCCTCACTATTAATAATCACTTGCTCGTTATATCGTTCTAGATCTTGTTCTATCATTATCACTCTACCTAGCTTGAATGAGTTTTATTCGTACATGCAGATCATGACAATCAACGTGCTTACCTAGTTCTAAATTGCTAATCACTTATATCATTGCCCGCACATTGAGATATAAATCCTACTGGGCTAGTTCACTCATTCCCCTACTTTTAACCATTCTAGGTGATTATGACATTCAAGAGGAAGGGCAAGTCGAGGATGGGAATGCGTCCGAGTGATGAGCGTTCCAACTATGAGTCTAGTTATAGTAGTTTGCTTTGAGTGTTAGATTCATGTAGTAGGAAGTGAGGAATAAATGTACTTTTTTCTTTTTATTGAGTCTTAGTCCTGTATTAGTTCCTTTGAAACAAATATGATATTTGAATAAAAATTCCATTGAGTTCAATATTTGGGCCCTATTATGATGTTGTGTGGATACACATTTAGTGCGTGCTAGCTAGAGGCTTATTTTCCGACTGTTCACGTCTCGGAATATCGACTCGAATTATCCGAATTAATTATCCATTGCGTAATTCTTGGGACGTGACAGTTTAGTGGTATCAGAGCTAGGAAAACCAAATAGGATATATGTCTCAGGATTAAGAGATACCTTTGGAACCTAGGTCATGGAATTTAAATATAGTACCTGGTGAGAAAGGGGTAGAGACAGGGAATATGATAGAAAGAACAAAACACTCTTACCCATTGACTCTTATAATGTATCTAGAGACATTAATTAGTTTCCATCCTTTTCTCAGGAACCTCATAACTTTTGCAACCAACTTCAATGGCTCGCAATTAGTGGCAAGCTATGCAAGAAACCGTAGCTGGTTTAACCCAGGCATTACAGAATGTGGTTCAGGCTGGCAATCAGGTTGCAGCTGCAAGGAACTGAGCCGGTGATCTACACCGTAACTTTAGGAGTTTGAACCCTCCTCGTTTCTCTGGATCACCTGACCCAGACGAGGCAGAGAATTGGCAAGAGGAAATAGAAAGAATTTTCTAGGTAATGCAATGCACTAACAGGGAAAAGGTGGTTCTGGACACTTTTCAGTTTACTAAGGATGCCTGAGCATGGTGGAAGGCCATATCGGCCCATCTGCTAAATGTAGCTGAACTGGAGTAGGTAGGTTTCTTGGAGATATTCCGGGGATAATATTTCTCGGAAAGAGTTAAGGAAAAGAAGGTGGCAGAATTTGCCGCACTGAAGTAGAAAGGAATGTAGGTGGCTGAGTATGAGGCTCAGTTCACGCGTCTAGATGTGTATGCCCCACATCTGGTGGGCACAGAAAGACTAAAGGCTAACCGGTTCATTGATGGGCTCAGGCCCATGTTCATCGAGAAGCTCGGACCTCACAACATTCAAACTTACACTGAGATGGTCCAAAGAGCCCAACTGGTAGAGGACACGATGGCCAAAGTAGAAGGAATGAGAGGCAAGGACAACTCCAAGCCGGTCTTCGTCAAGAAGGGAGCACCTATTATTGCTCCAACTCTTCGTAACAACAACAACAACTTTAACAACAACAACAAGAGGCCGAATGCCGAAAGTGATTTTGCTGGAGATAAAAGAGTAAAAATGGAAGGTAGGCAGTTGGCTGAAGACTGTAAATTTTGTGATAAACCAGGGCACCGAGCTGAAGAATGCTGGAAGAAGCTCGGGGCGTGCTTAAAATGTGGGGGTCGTGACCACCGTATTCTTGATTGTCCTATGCTGAACAGAGGGTGCTGTCACGATGACCCTTGTGAATGCGGCCTATTGGGCCATCGCGTTCATAGGGTCTGCGGCCAGGTCCGACAGGGAAAGGACATACATTGGATTGCGGGCCAGAACTTATCCCATTTGACACAGGGTGGTTCAGAAAATCACAACTAATTGTATAGTCAACGAAAAATCATGAAACTAGTTGCAAAACGACCTAGACATGCATGGGTACTTATAATAAATAGGAATTGGAAAACAATCAGGGCTTGGACATGTTTTAAACATGGGCATTTCTGATGAACATGAAACAGTACATAGTTGAGATCAACGATTAAATTCGCAAGATAGGATGAATCAAATTTAGAGCTTTTAGGGACAAAAGATGCCTAACATGCATCAGTTCCTACAATAAAAATCTCGTGGCATGGGGTGGAGTATACAAGGAGATCAAGAATTTAGAAGAGGGTTCGGGGTCATGTAAGTTGCAGAACATGAAAAATCAAGAACGAAAGATATGCTCGATGGAAAATTATGAAACCAAAGGGCTTTTGTTCCTGATAGACGAGACATCCTACAGAAAAAGTTTCATGGTTTATACTTTTGAGAATGCCTACCTTTGATTGTTTTCCGCTTCTAGGGTTAAGACTTGAAGAACTTGGGGAAGAACTTGAGAGATCCTTCCTCTCCACGAATTCTTCTCCTCTTGGTCTTTCCTCCTGGTCCAGAAACCTCTTAGCATGAGCTAGGGCCGACCATGAGAGTTTAAGAGAATATTTAAGCTTCTCCCTATTCTCTTTTCTAGTTTAAGTCTAATTCCTATTAAATTCTGAATTTCCTATTTCCTCTCCTCTTTTTAAGCAATAGATCTTCCTATTTGGGTTGGGAGAGAGAGGATTTCGTGGCCAACCCATTAGGGTAGGTTTAGGAATCCAATCCTAATTCAAACTAGCTATTTAATGCATTAAATATCTCTTTTTTATTTTAGTAATATTTTAGTTACGAATTTTGGGTATTTTTCTATTATTCCCCTTTTTAAAATCTCTATTTTTGCCCACTAATTTCTAATGGGTCCATTTAATAAAGCCCATTACTTATTTTCATTTGATGGGTTTTATTTAATTCTCTTTTCTTTGATTTTCTAATTAAATAATATAAATATTTAAAGTTTTTCCCAATAAATTTAGGGTTGCTACATCCTCCCCCTCTTAAAAAGAATTTGGTCACCAAATTCATGTGATCATTCAGGAGAGAATGTCTTACCGAAAAGAGCGGGGTAGTTCCGTCTGATGATTCCTTCTGGTTCCCAGGTTGCCTCTTCCACTCCACGATTATTCCATAGGACTTTAACCACATGGATGGGACGATTCCTGAGCTGTTGTACCTTCTGTTCCAGTATCTTGACTGGCTTCTCTTCGTACGTCACATCTTTGTTCAATATTAACTTCTCGTGGCGAATGATGTGCGTGGGGTCGTACACATATTTCCTGAGCATGGAAACATGGAACACATTGTGTACACATGACAAATCCGGTGGCAACGCCAGCCGGTATGCAACCTCACCAACCCTTTTGAGTACTTCAAAAGGACCAATGAATCTAGGGCTGAGCTTTCCCTTTACACCGAATCTTTGGATGCCACGAGTAGGTGACACTTTTAGAAATACATGATCACCCACTTGGAATTCCAGATCTCGCCTTCTTTTGTCGGCGTAGCTCTTCTGTCTGGATTAGGCAATTTTGAGCCGGTCTCTGATTACCTGAATGTCCTTTGTGGTACGTTGCACCATGTCTGGGCCCCATTGCTGTTCTCCAACCTCATTCCAGCATGTAGGGGATCTACAGTTCCTTCCGTAGAGCGCTTTGAATGGTGCCATCTTAATGCTTGCCTGATAACTGTTGTTATAGGCGAACTCGATTAGTGGTAGGTGCTCATTCCAATAACCTTGAAAATCTTTAGTGCAAGCTCTCAACATGTCTTCCACTATTTGGTTGGTTCTTTCATTTTGCCCATCAGTTTGTGGATGGAATGCGGTACTAAAGTTGAGTTTAGTACCTAGTGCACCTTGCAGTCCTTTCCAAAAATGAGATGTGAATCTCGGATCTCGATCCGAAACAATAGATGATGGAATGCCATGTAGTCTTACAATCTCCTTGACGTATAAGGTAGCTAGTGCCTCTACTGACCACTTACTCTTTATATGTAGAAAGTGGGCGGATTTGGTTAGTCGGTCCACAATGACCCATATGGCATCGAGTCCACCACGAGTCTTGGGTAAACCCATGATGAAGTCCATGCCATTGCTTTCCCATTTCCATTCTGGAATATCTAGCGGTCTGAGTACACCAGCAGGGCGGAGGTGTTCCGCTTTTACTTGTTGGCAAGTAAGGCAGTGAGCGGCATGTTCAACTACCTCTCTTTTCATGTTGGGCCACCAAAACGTTCTTTTCATATCTTAATACATTTTGGTACCTCCTGGATGAATAGTATACTTTGTCTTGTGAGCTTCATCCATTAGTCTTCTCTTTAGTTCTTCATTGTCGGGAACACATGTCCTTCCTTGAAAGACAAGCCTTCCGCCTTCAGTCATTGCAAAGTCCGATCTTTCAGTTAGAGTTTCTTTGACGCAGACTAATAATGGATCATCGTCTTGTTGAGCTTTGATCTCCTCTAGCAGATTAGATTGAATCTTGATATTGGCAACCAAGACTCGATCATCTCTATGTTCGATATTTAAGTCTAACCTTGCGAATTGTTCTAGTAGTTGCATCTCGCCAAGGACTAGACTTGAGACAAATGTCATTGGCTTCCTACTAAGAGCATCAGCCACGACATTTCCCTTGCCTGGGTGGTATTGGATTGGAAGTCGAAATCTTTCAAGTATTCCAGCCATCTCCTTTGTCTCATGTTGAGTTCCTTCTGAGAGAATAAATACTTCAGACTTTTATGGTCTGAGTAGACAGTGAATTGCTCGCCATGTAGATAGTGTCTCCAAATCTTCAAGGCGAAGACCATGGCAGCCAGCTCGAGATCATGTACAGGGTAGTTGACTTCATGTGTCTTCAGTTATCTTGAAGAATAGGCGATGACCTTCTCCTTTTGCATGAGTACACATCCTAGCCTGATTCCTGAGGCATCGGTGTAGACAGAGAAACCTTCTCCCTCAATTGGCAAAGCGAGAACAGGTGCTGAGGTAAGACAGTCTTTGATGGTTTGGAAACTTTTCTCACACTCTTTACTCCAGGAGTATGGATTCTCCTTTCGTGTCAGACGCGTGAGAGGAACAGCAATCCATGAGAAGTCCTTGATGAACCGCTTGTAGTAGCCAGCCAGTCCTAGGAAGCTTCTTATCTCGGTGACATTAGTTGGTCTCTCCCAGTTGAGTACAGCTTCGACTTTGGAGGGATCAACAGAGATGTCGTCCTTTGAGATGACATGGCCCAAGAAGGATACTTCTTCGAGCCAGAATTCACACTTGCTAAGCTTTGCATACAGCTTGTTGTCTCGCAAAACTTGTAGTGCTGTCTTTAGGTGTTCTTCATACTCTTCCTTGGTCTTAGAGTATATGAGGATGTCGTCGATAAAGACGACCACAAACTTGTCGAGGTATGGCCAATATATGCTGTTCAGGAGTTGCATAAAGGCTGCAGGAGCTTTGGTTAGACCAAAAGGCATAACGGCGAATTCATAATGTCCATACCTGCTCCAGAAAGCCATTTTGAAAATATCGTCATCCTTGATCCTCATTTGGTGATAGCCAGATCGAAGATCGATCTTGGAGAAATATTGCGCTCCAAAAATTGGTCGAATAGTTCATCGACCCTAGGCAATGGGTATTTGTTCTTGATGGTAAGCTGATTGAGTTGTCATTAGTCGATGCACAACCTCATCGATCCATCTTTCTTCTTTACGAATAGCACAGGTGCTCCCCATGGGGAAGTACTTAGTCTGATGAACCCCTTTTCTAATAGCTCCATCAGTTGCGCCTTCAATTCCTTCAGCTTGGCAGGTGACATCCGGTATGGTTGACGCGATACTGGTGCGGCTCCAGGAATCAACTCAATGGTGAAGTTGACATCTCGTTCAGGGGGAATCCCTGGCAGGTCTTCGGGGAATACATCTGGGTAGTCCTGTACTATATGTATGTCTTCTATCTTGGAACCCTTCTTTTCCACTACTACGGCTACTAGGAAAGCAATACAGCCTTTCCTCATAATGTTGTGGGCTTTTATGGCAGAGACTAGAGACATCCGTCTCTTATGTCTAATTCCGGAGAAAACCAGTTTAGGAAAGTCACTAAAGTTAACCTTGCCTTTCTTACAGTCGACACTTGCCCAATATGCTGACAACCAGTCGGCTCCCAAAATTACATCATAGCCTTCCATGGACATACACACCAGGTCGGCTTTTAGGTTATGGTCTCCGATCATTACATCGGCAGAGGGAAAGTATTTGTTTAATTTCTCCATTTCCCCTAGTGGCGTTGTGACATAGAACTCACAACCCATGGATATCGGTTTAACATTCACAGTATCAGCAAAGTTTTGAGATATAAATGAATGAGTGGCTCCAGTATCAAATAAAATGAATGCTGATAATGAGAAAACTTGAAGGGTACCTTCTACCACGCCACCCTCCATAGCAGGTTCCTCATCATGTAGGGCTTGCAGTCGGCCTTATTTCTTAGGCGCATTAGGGCGCCTTTCATTCTCTTTCAGTAGCGGGCACTCAGGGATACGGTGCTCGCGACTTCCGCAGCACAGACATGCGCCGGCTTTCCTCCAGCATTCATCAGCCGTGTGACCAGGCTTGTCATAGTGTTTGCAGTGGCTCTTTGTTGGAGTGTTGGGTATGAAAACCTTGGGTTTCCTTTCTTGGCTAGATCCCTCCGTGATGTTAAAGGGATGCTTCTTGCCGTTGGTAGGCTTAGCAGATGCCTGACCCGAGGTCACTTCCTTCTTGACGAACTTCCCTTTGATACGGTCGGTGATGTCCGTAGCATCTTCTAGTAGCTGAGCCCTCTTCACTATCTCGGCGTAGGTCGGGATGTCGAAAGGTGTGAGTTGAGTGATGTAGTGGGGATTAAGGCCATTTAGAAAGCGCTTAGCCTTCATCCTTTCGGTGTTCACCAGATGTACAGCATAGTGTGCCAGTCTAGAGAACTGGCTTCATATTCGGCCACAGTCAAGCTCCGCTATTTAAGAGCAACGAATTTTGCAGCCTTCCTTTCTTGAACACGCTCGGAGAAGTATTTGGAGTTGAATGCTTCTTTAAACTCGTTCCAGGTGAATTGCCCATTCTCTCTAGTAGCTTCCACTGACTCCCACTAGGCGCGGGCGTCCTTCTCCAGCTGGAACGTGGCAAGTAGCAGCTTGTCCCCCGCTGCACATTGCATGACATGGAAAATTCTTTCCATCTCTTGGAGCCAGTGCTCAACTTCATCCGGATCCGTGGATCCGCTGAACCTAGGTGGGTTCAGACTTCTGAAGTTGCGATGCAGGTCACCTGCACCACGATTGCCACCTCCTTGAGTGGCATGCACAATGGCGCGTGTCAGTTCTTGGATGGTTTGTTGCATGCCCCTCATTTGAGCACGTTCGGCAGTCATCTTGATTGCTTGGTTCCTACAAAAATAACTTATTGTTATGATATTGATGTGAAATTTAATTTGTGCATGTGTGAGTTTATTTTTGCTAGTTACCCTTGGCTCTAACCAAAACTCACATAGGTAGGATAATTGACTCTAGTCGAGACAGGTTAACCTAGATCATCCTATACTAAGAATAACCTAGGCTCTGATACCACAAAATTGTCACTCCCCAATGCGGAATATCGGAACGCGAGGCAGTTGCAAGAAAAGGGTATAAAGCGAGTACTAGACATCAAACCATTGCACAGTGAATAATACTAAAACGAATTCATTTCATTAATACTATTCAATGTCTAGTTACAACCACTAATATCAGAGCCAATCTATGGGGCCTGATTACATTGAAAGAAGGCAAAAGACTAAACTTCAAACCTAACTACTACAACGCTAAACATAGCAATAGGACACTAGGGTACTCATGACATCACTCCAGGTCGTTCCCGTCCTCGTGAGTGTATGGTTCATCCTCGGTCTCACCTGAGAACACAACAACAAATAACGCAGGGTGAGCGAACATCGCCCAGTAGGACTTAAATCTCATGTTCAAGCAGGCTTTAAGTAATTAATGCATTAAAGGCAGAGTAACTAATGATAGAGCGAGAGAGAGTGTCAAATAAAATATAGCAGGACAGTACGTGAACTAAATAGCAAGACTTTCCCAATATAGACTTTCCAAGAATAGCACAATAATAGCAAGATAGCACAATGTCAAGTATAGCAAGATGGCCATGGTACAAATAGCACAACGAGTATAGCATAGCACTTTGTTGTCAATGGACAATGAGAGAACATAACACTTTTGATTGTCATTTAGATAGTCACGATAGATAGAACTTGAGTGTAATGCCAAACACTCTAATCATTTAACTCCCATAGGCACTAGCACTTTCGGGCGCACATCCCAAGACCAGATCGGGCCCTTTATATATTGCCAGGCATTAGTTATATTGTTTATCTTTAGACAATCAGTCAATGGCCAATATAGAGTACCAAGAAGTAGATGAGAGCAATAGATGAATAGACGAGATAGTAGAGTGAATGTGAATAGACGAGCGAGTAGAGTACAGATGAGAGCTAGTGGACATTGCACGTAATGCGTCGAGTAAACAGGCGATAGTAACAGTTGCACAACACGCGCACTTGGTGTTGGCAGTCAGGTGGAACTCACGACCTTACCACTAGCCATGTTAAGCACAGGTCTAGAGGTCCCGCGTGATTTAAGACGAGAGTGTATATAGAAACAAGAGATGTTTTGGGAATATCGTCCGCCGTTAGGACCATATTGATCCCTAATGGGTGTAACAGGTGTTAGGGTACAACTGGCTCGTCGACCATGTGGGAATCCATGGATAGAGGAGACTTACGCAGGCCTTGAACAAAGACTTACTAGTCCGGCAGAAGGAGTTTCCAACAGAGAGTTCGTCCAAGTCAAGAGAGAGCGTATATAGAAACAAGAGCTCGACGTCCTAGAGGAGTTCTAGAATAGTGGAGCATCGATATCGATATTCCCAAAACATCGCGAGAAACGATAGACAAGTATAGGGTAATTTAATTACATAAATTACCAAATGTCTTATGAAATAGTTCATGCCAAATTATGCCATAATTGGATGGTTCAAAGTGTGTGTATGTGTCATGAAATTGTAGATAGAAAAGATCATGTGCTTGTATTTTAATCATACAAAAATATTCAATTGATAACAAGTGTTATTTTCAGTGTGTATGACTGTTAAACAAGAGTACAATCATTGTAGATAATCAAGTATTGATGAGATAGGGGGTTTATTGCAAAAAGAACCCAGATCGCGACATACCCTGATGAGGGTCGCGACGGGGTCAACTGAGATTGCGACGGGTACTTGTACAGGTCGCGACAGGCTTAGTCTGGTCGGGCAGCAGATCGCGACGACAGGCCCTGTCGCGATCAGATCGCGACAGAGGGCACTGTCGCGACGACCCTTGTGAATGCGGCCTATTGGGCCGTCGCGTTCACAGGGTCTGCGGCCGGGTCCGACAGGGAAAGGACATACATTGGATTGCGGGCCAGAACTTATCCCATTTGACACAGGGTGGTTCAGAAAATCACAACTAATTGTATAGTCAACAAAAAATCATGAAACTAGTTGAAAAACGACCTAGACATGCATGGGTACTTACAATAAATAGGAATTGGAAAACAATCAGGGTTTGGACATGTTTTAAACACGGGTATTTCTGATGAACATGAAACAGTACATAGTTGAGATCAACGATTAAATTCGCAAGATAGGATGAATCAAATTTAGAGCTTTTTGGGGCAAAAGATGCCTAACATGCATCAGTTCCTACAATAAAAATCTCGTGGCATGGGGTGGAGTATACAAGGAGATCAAGAATTTAGAAGAGGGTTCGGGGTCATGTAAGTTGCAGAACATGAAAAATCAAGAACGAAAGATATGCTCTATGGAAAATTATGAAACCAAAGGGCTTTTGTTCCTGATAGACGAGACATTCTACAGAAAAAGTTTCATGGTTTATGCTTGTGAGAATGCCTACCTTTGATCGTTTTCCTCTTCTAGGATTAAGACTTGAAGAACTTGGGGAAGAACTTGAGAGATCCTTCCTCTCCACGAATTCTCCTCCTCTTGGCCTTTCCTCCTGGTCCAGGAAACTCTTGGCACGAGCTAGGGCCGGCCATGAGGGTTTAAGAGAAGTATTTAAGCTTCTCCTTATTGAAGGGTTGCGGAATTCCCAATATGGTAATCTAGAAGGGGGGTTGAATAGATTACTGTCTCTTAAAAACTATTATCACGTTCTTTTTCTTAAAGCATAGATTATCAAGACAGTATCAAGATCTAAACTATGTGTAGATGATGTAGAAACCTATCTAGTGTGTGAATATGCAACGTGTCTATCAAACATCTATCGTAGAAATGATCAAACCACGAGACACGCAGATTTACGTGGTTCGGAGTACACAACAGTGTATCCTACGTCCACGGCACACACACACACACAGAGTAAACTGCTTATGAGCGAGTTCAGTGACTACAACTCACACACACACGTGTTTTCTGATGTGCACCCACGATCAGAACAACACACACACGTGATCTCAAGCACAAGAGACGCTTGAATCACACAAACACACACACAGTTGATGAGAATTATGAAACAGGAAGAGTTCAGAGCGTAGGAGTAAATCCTAATGTGGAACTCTTCTGAGAACGCCTGGATGGAGTTCAAACTTCGACTTGAGTGCTCTGGACTGATGGAGAAGGTTGAATCCACGACGATCTATCTTCAGTACTGCAGGATCAACTGATCTTTCGGTCTCTGCACTGCAGACTTGAAGCAGAGCAGCAGCAACTTCTTTTCTCTTGGACTTGGCTTTAGGGTTTTTGGTTGTGGCTGCTTCTGTACGAGATTCTCTTCAAAAGGATGCTTATATAGTTGTGTTTTCATGTGGAGAGTCGTGGGACTTGAAAACACAATCTTGGATATGAAGGAAGGTTTCCGTATTTGAAGATCCTCTGCATCTGTCGACAGGTTCTGAGTATCTGTCGACAGATTGCAACAGATTTGCAACAGACAGACTTCAGGTTGCTCTGGTCTGTGGCATCTGTCGACAGGCGATATCCATCTGTCGACAGGCAGAGACAGTTTTGCCAAAACACAGAACTCTGGTATTTCTGTCTGCGACATCTGTCGACAGGTCTCTGAGAATCTGTCGACAGGTGCTCTCAGTACTCTTCAGTCTGATCACAACTGCGGCATCTGTCGACATATGCCTTTGGGTCTGTCGACAGGTACATGTATACTCTGTGATTGTGATCATTTTCTCATGATTTGAGAAGGCTTGGTTATATGCATTTGTACCTGCATGATAAAACATGTATAGTTAGGTATAATGTAGACATAGATAACCAAATATTGTATCATCTTAATTGACATGTATGAAACCTCAATTCAACTCATTCATCATTAAAAACATTGTTTGACTTTCATTTATCACTTAGAGTGTGAATTCACTTAGTTTCCAGAATATGAACCCAACATTCTCCCCCTTTTTGATGATGACAAAATTATTCAATTAATGCTCATGAACTTGAGGTTTCTTCTCCCCCTTTTGACAACATCAAAAGTAAAGACAACACACATATGTAGATTTGCACAGAACATGTGATTTCATTCATTGGAAAGGGAAGCATTCACATGACAAAAGTGTGACTGGAGTGAAAATACATAAAGAAAAGGAAATAACAAAAGACAGAAACAACATTGCTCAGACTGAAGTGAAAGTACAGGACATGACCCACTCCTATACATCTAGTATATCTAAGCAGCATCATCTTCAGGAGCTTGAGGAGGGGCATGATGCTCAGTTGCAAGTCTATCAATGCGTATGTCCAAGGTATCCATTCTTTCATGCAGCCTCTCAAAACCCTGTGTCACTTGGACTTGTAGCTGGGCTAACAAATCCCTAATGGAGGGCTGAGCAGCTTCACCAATACCAGCATCTCCCGGAGCATCTAGTGGCTCTGACTGGGAGTCTTCATCATCATCTTGATCGTCAGCCCCAATGAAATCTTCATCCTCGGCAGCAGCAGGTGCCTTACCCTTAAGTTCCCGGGTGACGACCCCATCCACTAGCTTGTAGCCCATGCGTGAGGCGGCAGTGATATCAAAGCTGTTGCGGGAGTTGAGTGAGACACACTCACTGTCTGGAATGGAAATGCCAATAAACTTCAAAAGAGAAGTAATTTGGCAAGCAAAGGGCATGGATCTCCTGGGTTGGTAGAAACACTTGGTGATCAAGTTAAACATCAGGAGAGGAAGATTTATTGGTTCACAATGAAGGAAGAAGGTAAACAGTGATTTGTGAATATTGGTGACGAGTTCACGACTGCCATGCTTTGGCGCAATGCAAGTGGTGAATATTTGGTGAATCATGCGGTTGAGTGGAGGGAAGGTGTTGGCATTGAGCTTAGCAATCTCCTTTGTTGTATCATAAGGTTGAAGAGTAAGAAGGGGATAGTAGACAGAGGCGTCTGGATGATGAGCAAGAATATCCGCCCCGATGTTCGGAATCTGGAGGGCAGTGCTAAGAAGGTTAGCAGTGATTTGAAAGGGAGTGCCCTTCACAGAGGTGTAGAACCCTTGAGCAGAGGTGGAGAGATTGTTGAAGAACTCAGTTACGGCAGTGGGGGAGTATGCCGTATGAGCGTAGAGAAAGACTGTCCAACCCTGGGTATCAAACAGGGGTTGGAGGTTGGGAAAGAGATCGGCCAAGGAGTGGAAATCCACAAAACGTGGAGGAACAAACTTTGTGAATGTACCGTGAACCCGTTTGAGATTGAGACGGGGAGGTACGACCAACTCTGGAAGGCGATCATCCCGGTGTTTGGTCCGACGTTCATCGTGAGCCCTGGATCCTTCGCCGGGCGAGGAGGAGGCGGGACGACGACGTGAGGCCAACTTCTTCGCCTTGGGTGCCATGGAAAAGACGAGGCACGGATGGAGAAAAGGGAAGAAGTGCTGGAGACAGTGGGAAGAAGAAGGGAGATGGAGGTAGGGTTTCCCGTCCAGAAAGGGGAGAGGATGTATGTGAGAGAGGGAAGGGATGGCTGGGGTGGTGTTGGATGTGGAAAGGGCCGGAGATGCCTATATAAAGGAGGAGGGGGAAGTTTAAAAGGCAATGGCCCACCAAGTCTGCCCCAAACGGCGTGTCCGTTGAGCTTCCCAACAGGACAGCCGGCGTCTGTCGACAGACATATTTGTATCTGTCGACAGATGCTTGCAGAATATGACTTTGTTGGATTTTTGTAAGGAATTTGAAGTGGACCTCTTGAGCAGTGTTTTTAACAGATTACCTAAGGTGAATAGATGACGAATACATATATAAGAACCTATCATATACATGAAGATGTAAAGCCACTTCAAATATCTTAATGGTTCAAACATAATACTGAATTAGCCTGAAGCTGAAGCATGAAGAAAACACTTACGGGTATCCAAAAAGAAACACTTTTACTCTTCTTTTTATTAATTAGAGTATAGGACAACACAATCTTCAGTGGAGGTGCAAATGATCAAGGAGGGAAATATCTACATGCCAAGACATTCAAAAACATCAATTACTCATGGGAATTATCACTCAGTGGAGGCTTCACACTATTGCATTATTGTCCTCATTTGCCCTTCATTTATGCAATGGAAAGAAAATGGTAATCAAGATAACGTCTCGCCTTTGAACATGAGGGTAGACATTATTCGTGCCCGTACCCCCAGTTACTCAGTGAAAGTGTCCATCATACCGTTGTACAGAGTTGACGAATTAGCCTTTTGACGCGAGGGCAAACATTTGTGATGCCCACTCCCCGGTTACTCAGCAAGAACTCATCATTGCTCTGCATTTTTCCAAATTATGTAGTTTTAATCTAATGGAATAAATTGTTTAGGTAGCTTTTCTCCAAGTATTGTGTTAATAACCCAAGTTTAATATAGCGATTGATTATCTAGCAATTGTAAACATTAAGCTCAATGATCATAATACCTTTAAAAAAGAATCATATTTGCCTATAAGTAAATAATGAAGAAGAGTTAGGTGTTAAGTTTTTGAAAATGGTGAAATGTTTCCAGAATGATTGAACCTAGACTTAACTTGAGTATTATGTAAAAATCACAAGATTGTTGAAAATTGCTTTAATATCTTATGCACATGATGTGATCAAATATGTTATTAACATCAGATAAACACCTTAGACATTTTAAAGAAACCTGCTCAAAGAGGTTTGGATTGAATAGGCTTGGAATGCCAGGTAGAAGTGTGTCTGTCGACAGCTAAGGGGAGCTTGTCGACAGGTACACTCAGACAGAGAAATGGGTGTTCAGCTAGTTGTGAGTACTGTGATATCTGTCGACAAGCCAGGGTGAGTCTGTCGACAGCTACACACAGACAGAGTGAAGGGTGTGCGGGGAGGACAAAACCTGTGAGATCTGTCGACAGATGCATGGTTGACTGTCGACAGATGCACACAGAGTTCAGAACCTGTGGTCTGTGGATGCCTATCTGTCGACAGGAAAAGAAGGAGCTGTCGACAGATCATTGTTGAAGGCCAGTCTAGAGAAAGAAGGGAATATGAAAAGATCATTTTATGTGAAGGAGTTAATGAACAGCAAGAATAAGTGTTTTCCTTCACAATAACACCCAACTTTTGAACTAGCTCCCCCATAATGTGTGCTCATGAAAAAACACAAAGTTGATCAATGCAATTCAATCCAAGCAAGATTAGCACACATGTATTCAGCAAAACATTCATGGAATTGAGACTGTTTTTGGTATTATCTAATTTATTATTATTATTTTTTTTTGTGTTAGAGTAGTTTGGCTGATGAAATGAGACTTACCCCTTTATCCAACATGGATGTCCCTTCATGGGCTCCAACTACGGGTACTTGGCGGAGAATGTTTTCTCACGCATAATGAAGGTTTCCAAACAAGCCGAACTTGTTTTTCCACAAATCACCATTTGATATACCCCATAGTTGTTGCTTACGAAGGACATTCATCAAGGACTGGGGATATTTGTCACTGAATTTTACATAGGCCTAATTCTCTTCTAAGAGATGTGAACCTATCCTCTGCCAATGGTTTTGTAAAGATATCAGCTAGTTGTTGTTCTGTTGGTATGAAGCTAATTTCCAAATTTCTATTTGCAACCTCATCTCTCAAGAAGTGATGACGAATTTCTATATGTTTTGTCCTAGAGTGTTGAATGGGATTCTTGGATAGATTGATTGCACTAGTGTTGTCACATAGGATTGGTGTGCATCCAAGGTCAATGTCGTAGTCACACAACTGACTTTTTATCCACAACACCTGTGTTGCACAACTCCCTGCAGCAACATATTCTGCCTCTGCAGTGGAGAGTGCAACCGAATGTTGCTTCTTGGATGCCCACGAAACCATGCAACCACCAAGCATCTGACAATAGCCACTAGTGCTCTTCCTGTCAATTTTACATCCAGCATAGTCAGCATCAGAATATGAGATTAAGTTAAAGCTACTCCCTGCCGGATACCAAAGACCCATGTCATGTGTACCTGAGAGATACCTGAATATTCTCTTAACTGCAATTTGGTGGCTTTCCTTTGGACTAGATTGATATCTAGCACAGAGGCAAACACTGAATTGTATGTCAGGTCTACTTGCAGTAAGATAGAGGAGTGAGCCAATCATACCTCGGAAATGTTTAGCATCTACCGGTTTACCTTTCTCATCACTTTCTAGCTTAATGCTTGTGCTCATCGGTGTTGAGGCAGGTTTTGCAGTTTCAAACTGAAATCTCTTGAGAAGCTCTTTAACGTATTTTTCTTGGTTTATGAAGAAGCCATCTTCCATTTGCTTGACCTGCAGACCAAGAAAAAATTGAAGCTCCCCCATTAAGCTCATCTCAAATTCACTGTGCATATGATGTGAGAATTCTTCACAAAGTGATGGGTTAGTAGAGCCAAAGATTATGTCGTCCACATACACTTGAACAACAATGATGTGTGTGCGAACTTTCTTTGTAAAGAGAGTTTGGTCTACTTTACCTCGTGAGTAGTTTTTGCTTACCAGAAATTGGCTTAGCCTGTCGTACCAAGCTCGGGGTGCCTGTTTCAAACCATAGAGAGCCTTGTGCAATTTGTATACATGGTTTGGTTTGTCATGAAGTTCAAAGCCAGGTGGTTGAGAGACATAAACTTCCTCTTTGATGTAGCCATTTAAGAAAGCAGTTTTAACATCCATTTGATATAGTTTGAACTTGTTTGAGCATGCATAAGCTAACAAGATTCTGACTGCTTCTAGTCTAGCTACAGGTGCAAAAGATTCTTCAAAATCCACACCAAATTCCTGATTATACCCCTTTGCAACCAGTCTAGCCTTGTTTCTCACCACCTTTCCCTCTTCATTTAGTTTATTCCTAAAGACCCATCGTGTTCCAATTACAGAAATTTCGGGGGTTTTAGGAACTAAGCTCCAGACATTGTTTCTTTGAAATTGACCTAGCTCCTCATGCATAGCATCAATCCATGAATTTTCGTTTAAGGCTTCTTCAACATTTTTAGGCTCCACTTGAGAGACAAAGGCTAAATGATCCTGTTCAACTATTTGATGAACTTGAGACCTAGTTTGAACTGAATCATTTATGTTACCTATGACATTCTCAAGTGGATGAGCTTTAGAGTACCTCACACTTGTGATTGTTGAAGGACCGGGTTGATCTTGCACTTCAGAAGTCTGTTCTGGAGGAGGGGTGGCTGGAGGACTTCCATGTTGTGGATCTTGTGCAGGTACTTCATCTTCATTTCTGAACAGAAATCCGTCATCTTCATCATTGTACCTGCGTAGATAGCCATTGATTATTGTTGGAACTGACTTAGAGATTGTGTTTGGTTTTCTTTGCAGTTCTTCATGTGTTGTATCTTCAGTGTCATCTTGAAACCTGTAAGGATTAGGACTGTTAGATTTGGTTTGAGATTCATCAAATACAACATGTGGAGTTTCTTCCACTTTTCTGGTTTTAAGATTAAACACTCTATAAGCTCTAGAGTGTTCTGAGTATCCAAGAAAAATACCTTTGTCGCTTTTGGCTTCAAATTTGTCCAGATCAATTTTATCATTGTTATGTATGAACACCTTTGAACCAAAAACTCTGAAGTGTCCAAGGGATGGTTTCTTACCTTTCAGAAGCTCATAGGGAGTTTTCTTGAATACCGGTCTTACCATGGCTCGATTGAGAATGTAGCATGACGTGTTTACTGCTTCTGCCCAAAAGGTTCTGGAGAGTTGATTTTCGATCAGAAGCGTACGAGCCATCTCCACCAAGGTTCTATTTTTCCTCTCCACAACCCCGTTTTGTTCTGGAGTTCTTGGGGAGGAGAACAAGTGTTCTATTCCTTGGTTCCTGCAGAAATCAGTGAAGGAGTGGTTGTCAAATTCTCCCCCGTGATCAGTGCGAATGGAGCATATCTTGTGGACATTTCCATGCTCAATTTTATTGAAGAAGTCTTCAAAAACATTCAGTGCATCATTCTTATGAGCCAGAAATTTCACCCAAGTGAACCTTGAAAAGTCATCTACAATGACAAAACCATACCGTTTGCCAGTGAGACTCAGTGTTCTAGTAGGTCCAAATAGGTCCATGTGCAACAGTTCATATGCTTTGGAAGTACTTACCGGTGCTTTCGATTTGAAGGATTTTCGGGTCTGTTTTCCCTGTGCACATGCATCACAGAAATTTTCATTTTTCTTGAATGGAATTTCAGGAAGTCCACTTACAAGTTTGAGCCTCATTATCTTGTTCAAAACATTGTAACTCGCATGTCCAAGCCTACGATGCCACAATGTAAGCTCATCCTGTTTATTTGCTACAAGACATAAATCATTATTTTCTGGATCATCCAAATCAACCATGTAGATGTTATTCATTCTTTTTCCAGAAAATTTGAGACTTCCTGTTTCCTTATCAAGGATTTGACATGAATCTGATTCAAAAACAATTTTATGGCCTTTATCACACAATTGACTTATGCTAAGCAAATTGTGATGAAGACCATCAACTAATAGTACATTATCTATTGAGTTGGAGGCAAACTTACCAACCTTACCTGAGCCAATGATCTGGCCTTTGTTGTTACCTCCAAAGACAACGTGACCTCCGTCTTTTTCCACGAGCAAACTGAATTTTTCTTTATCGCCCGTCATATGCCTCGAGCAGCCACTATCCAGGTACCATTTGTTTTGATTGTGTGCTGCTAGGCATTCCTGCACATGTGGATCAGACAAGAGGTTTTGGTACCCAAATTACTTTGGGTGCCGTTTCATCATTCATGCCAAACAGTAAATGCTTTGGAATCCAGATTTGTTTAAATTTCTGTTTTAGTGGATTGTTCCAGCATTGTTTTTCATTGTGCCCAATCTTTTTACAGATCTTACATGATGATGGCTTATGAACAACAGTGGATTTTGGATTCTTAGTTGCATGCATAGGCATCTTACCCTTTTGTTGCCTAGTGAGCTTAGCATTAGGAACTTGCTGTTTTGCCTTGGGACATCCCTGTTTGGGGTTGGTAGCAAACTCCTTAAGCTTAGTTGGAACAAATTTGGTAGCCTTAGGTTCCTGGTTTTTGCCCTTGGTTTGATTTTTCCTTTTCCTTGAGGGATTTTGATTGCTAGAACTTGGGATAGGATCAGTGAAATTAGTCAGCAGATTTTTTCCTGTTTCCTTTGGCTTGGGATTTTGAAACCCAATCCCATGTCTAGCAACAAACACATTGGATCCTAAGATTGCATCTAGATTCTGTTTGCTCTTGACAAAACTAGATAGATCCTTTGTTTTGCCTTTCAATTCCTTTTCAGCTTTTTCCAATTTCTCTTTTAGATCAGTATGCTCATTGTTTAGAGTTTCAAGGAGGTTCATTAGATCATCTTTCTCTTTTTGAGCTTCTTGAAGCTTAATTTTCATGCTATCCATCTCTTCACTGTGTGTTTGTTCATCTATTTTCATCATGTCAATTACCTTATTCAGAGATTCAATTTCATCATTATTATCAGTTTCATGAATAAGGAAATTAACTTTCTTCTTGAGTGCTTTATTTTCTGATTTGAATTGACGGAATTTTTCAAAAAGGACAGTGTATGCTTCTTCCCATTCAGCAGTAGAAAAAGACTCAAAGGAAGAATTTACCTCAGAGGAGTCATCACTCCTTGCCATAAGACAGTGAATCTCGTCATCTCCTGAGGTAGCTTGACTTTTTTCATCATCGTCTTCATCACTCCATGTAGCCAGCATTGCTTTGGCTTTCTTGAAGACGAACTTGTCCTTTTTCAGTTTCTTCTTGAGCTCGGGGCACTCTCCTCTCATGTGTCCCTGCTTCTTGCACTCATAGCACACAACATCAGATTTTTTATTGGACGAATCAAACCTGTTGGTGCCTTTTTGGAAAGGTTTGGAGTTTCCTGAACCTCTTCTCTTGAATTTTAAAAACTTCTTAAACTGTCTAGTGAGCATGGCCATTTCATCATTCTCACTATCAGTAGAGGTTTCAGACTCAGACCCTTCCTGTTGGGCATTCTTTTTGGAATCTGAAGATACTTTATTTGAGGCCTTCAAGGCAATTGACTTCCTTGGATTCTCTTCAGTTTCTTTTCTTTTTACATTTAGTTCATAAGTCATGAGAGATCCAATCAATTCATCCACTTTCATTGTTGAAAGATTCTTGGAATCCTCGATGACAGTGACTTTGGTGTTCCATGAGGATGGAAGAGACCGAAGTATCTTCCTCACCAAATCACTTTCTGAGTATTCCTTCTTAAGACCTTTCAATCCATTTATAAGTACCATGAATCTAGCAAACATGTCAGAAATTGTCTCATCACGGTTCATCTTAAACATTTCATATTCTGAGACTAACATGCTTACCTTGGATTCTCTCACCTCAGACGTACCTTCATATATCAACTCGAGCTTGTCCCACATCTCCTTAGCTGAGGTGCATGTGGAGACTCTCGAGTATTCCTTTGGGTGGACCGCGCACTGCATCATGTTGAGGGCGCTCCAGTTGAGTGTCCCTTTTGCAATCTGGTCCTTGGTCCATGTATCTTCGTCTTGAGGCAATCCATATGGTCCTGTTCTGACTATCTTCCACAATTCATAGTTTTGTGCTCGTAGAAACACCTGCATGCGGTTTTTCCAATATGGATAGTCAGTGCCATCAAAGAAGGGTGGCCTGGTCACAGAGTGTCCCTCGGCCATATACCCCTTGGTAGATTCCATTTGATCGTGAATCTCCTGATCGTTAGATCAAATAGATAAAGCAATAAATCGGAGAAACCACGCTCTGATACCAATTGAAGGGTTGCGGAATTCCCAATATGGTAATCTAGAAGGGGGGTTGAATAGATTACTGTCTCTTAAAAACTATTATCACGTTCTTTTTCTTAAAGCACAGATTATCAAGACAGTATCAAGATCTAAACTATGTGTAGATGATGTAGAAACCTATCTAGTGTGTGAATATGCAACGTGTCTATCAAACATCTATCGTAGAAATGATCAAACCACGAGACACGCAGATTTACGTGGTTCGGAGTACACAACAGTGTATCCTACGTCCACGGCACACACACACACACAGAGTAAACTGCTTATGAGCGAGTTCAGTGACTACAACTCACACACACACGTGTTTTCTGATGTGCACCCACGATCAGAACAACACACACACGTGATCTCAAGCACAAGAGACGCTTGAATCACACAAACACACACACAGTTGATGAGAATTATGAAACAGGAAGAGTTCAGAGTGTAGGAGTAAATCCTAATGTGGAACTCTTCTGAGAACGCCTGGATGGAGTTCAAACTTCGACTTGAGTGCTCTGGACTGATGGAGAAGGTTGAATCCACGACGATCTATCTTCAGTACTGCAGGATCAACTGATCTTTCGGTCTCTGCACTGCAGACTTGAAGCAGAGCAGCAGCAACTTCTTTTCTCTTGGACTTGGCTTTAGGGTTTTTGGTTGTGGCTGCTTCTGTACGAGATTCTCTTCAAAAGGATGCTTATATAGTTGTGTTTTCATGTGGAGAGTCGTGGGACTTGAAAACACAATCTTGGATATGAAGGAAGGTTTCCGTATTTGAAGATCCTCTGCATCTGTCGACAGGTTCTGAGTATCTGTCGACAGATTGCAACAGATTTGCAACAGACAGACTTCAGGTTGCTCTGGTCTGTGGCATCTGTCGACAGGCGATATCCATCTGTCGACAGGCAGAGACAGTTTTGCCAAAACACAGAACTCTGGTATTTCTGTCTGCGACATCTGTCGACAGGTCTCTGAGAATCTGTCGACAGGTGCTCTCAGTATTCTTCAGTCTGATCACAACTGCGGCATCTGTCGACATATGCCTTTGGGTCTGTCGACAGGTACATGTATACTCTGTGATTGTGATCATTTTCTCATGATTTGAGAAGGCTTGGTTATATGCATTTGTACCTGCATGATAAAACATGTATAGTTAGGTATAATGTAGACATAGATAACCAAATATTGTATCATCTTAATTGACATGTATGAAACCTCAATTCAACTCATTCATCATTAAAAAACATTGTTTGACTTTCATTTATCACTTAGAGTGTGAATTCACTTAGTTTCCAGAATATGAACCCAACACTTATTCCCTTTCCTAGTTTAAGTCTAATTCCTATTAAATTCTGAATTTCCTATTTCCTCTCTCTTTTAAGCAAGAGATCTTCCATTTGGGTTGGGAGAGAGAGGATTCCGTGGCCAACCCATTAGGTAGGTTTAGGAATCCAATCCTAATCAAACTAGTTATTTAATGCATTAAATATCTCTTTTCTATTTAGTAATATTTTAGTTACGAATTTTGGGTATTTCTCTATTATTCCCCTTTTTAAATCTCTATTTTTGCCCACTAATTTCTAATGGGTCCATTTAATAAAGCCCATTACTTATTTTCATTTGATGGGTTTTATTTAATTCTCTTTCTTTGATTTCTAATTAAATAATATAAATATTTAATTTTTTCCCCATAAATTTAGGGTTGCTACAACTAGTCTTTCGTGTGTGATAGAGACTCTAGGTTCACATCCCACTTTTGGAAAGGACTGCACTATTCCTTGGGATCTAAACTGAACTTTAGCACCGCTTTCCATCCACAAACTGATGGTCAGACGGAAAGAACCAATCAGGTAATTGAAGATATGCTCAGAGTATGTGTCCTAGATTTTGGAGGTAGCTGGAATGAACACTTACCTCTTGTGGAGTTCGCCTACACAATAGCTATCAAGCTAGCATTCAAATGGCACCGTTTGAAGCATTTTATGGAAGGAGTTGCCGATCTCCAATATGCTGGCATGAAGTTGACGAAAAACAAATGCTAGGACCAGAGATGATAAGGGAAACCATAGAGAAGGTAAAGCTTATTAAAGAAAGAATGGCAGTGGTGCAGTAAAGACAAAAGGCATATGCAGATAATAGAAGAAGAGACCTGAAGTTTCAAGTTGGTGATCATGTATTCTTGAAAGTGTCACCAGGCTGTGGGATCAGGCGGTTTGGCATCAATGGTAAGTTGTCACCAAGGTTCGTTGGGCCTTTCGAAATCCTCGAGAGAATCGGCGAGGTTGCATATCGTCTGGCTTTACCACCACAAATGGATGGAATACATAATGTGTTCCACATATCCATGTTGAAAAAGTATGTACGAGATCTGTGGCATGTCATAGAATATGAGCTCCTGGAGTTCAACAAAGACGGAACATACCAAGAGAAGCCAATTAAGATCATGGACCGGGAACTGCGCTAACTAAGGAACAAGGTCATCCCACTGGTAAGGGTTATATGGAATCAACGCATGGATGAAGACGACACGTGGGAAACCGAGGAAGCAATGCGCAAAAGATATCCAGAGCTATTCACAAGTAAGTACACCTCACTTATACAATAAATTTCTATACATAAATTTGGGGACCAAATTCTCTTAAGTGGGGGAGGGTGTAGCACCCCGAAAATTTTATTTACATAAAAATTCAAATAAATGGAAATAAATAATTTCTATAATATTAGAGTATTTAAACATACGTATCATTATTGTATGTGCTAAAACACATCGGAAAAATCCGTAAAAATTATAAATCAACCCCACACATTATTCCTAAGTGTTTCACGAAGAAATTCGTGCAACAAAAAAATCCGATTAACCAAGTGTACATCACATGGTGATCGATTATCCAAATAAGGAAACAAGTCAGAAAACCGTTAACATGGAAATATGACGCAATCATAAATTAAATAAAAATGTTGGAGAGACTTCCAACATTATATATTAATGGCCCAATATCATAATTGAGCCAATGGACAACATTTGGCCCAAAAATCAAATGAAGCAAGAAAATGCAAGGAAATTCGTAACCTAACTAAGTTGAAATTAGAAAGAGGCAATTAGGGTTGAATTGGGATGCAATCATGCACTCTTGGCAACCCAAATTCGTGCCTAGCCATCCTTTGGGATTGCTTGATGGCCAAGGCACACAAATGGAGGTAGAAATTCATGATCAGTTTATCCCCATGTAATCTAATCAAATTACATATCTATTTTGGTGATTAACAAAACTAAGACAATGTGCAACTCTAATATACGTTCTATGAAGATCTTAGCACAGGAAATAAATCAAGAAAAGTCAACCAAATCTCTGTAAGTATTCTACCCTGAAACATTTAAGGTTCAGTGCATATTAAGTTTCTATGTACACATCGATTTTGATCTCAGAATGATTCACTAAGAGATCGCATGGATTTCGATCTCAGAACGATTCGCTAAGTGATCACATCGATTTCGATCTCAGAACGATTCGCTAAGTGATCGCATCGATTTTGTCTCACATCGATTTGATAAGTAAGAACAACGATTTTCTCTCACATCAATTTGCTTTCACATCGATTTGGTAAGTGAGAACAACAATTTGCTCTCACATCGATTTGTCTCTCACAATGACTTGATAAGTTACACAACGATTTGCTTGCTGTAACGATTTCCTAACAACATCGACTCGATAAGTGAAACAACGATTTGCTTTTAGTGACATAACGATTTGTTATCTAGAACGATTTGGTTATGGATGCATAATGATTTGTGTGTACAACAATTCATTTTCGAATGAGTATGAACATCAACTCATTCACACAACGATTTCATAAGTCATGCTTATATCGACTTCATGGACAATAATGACTTGATATTCAAACTTATTTTCAAATAGTTTGAAAGTCAAAGTCTTCCCTCGCTTTTTTCTCTCACATCCATGCATTAAATATAGCTGTACATTTCTATGCACGATGCATGTCCAGATACCTTCTGTTCTTATACTTCTACATGTAATAACTTTTTGGAAAGACAGAATGGAATTTTCATTTTGATGTATTCTCACTCTAACGTTGACTGACAACAAGAGACAGCTTAGCTATCTACGTTTTAGCATTTAATGTGTTCAGGTCTCTGACAACACGACTTTATACAACAATGGATAAAGTAAAAGGTAGAGGATATCAAGAAGGATTTCTTCCTTACGTGCATGGAACGCAAAAGACCGTTGACTGGAAGCTCCACAGTGCCATGCAGTCTAACGTCTACAAAAGCTTAGAGATAACGAATACTTCAACATCTATTTTTCAAAAGAAGCTATATATTGAAGACTGATGTCTCCAGAGAAAAAATCTCTTGACGATAATTGAGAAAAGCCTACTTGATACAATCTACGAGAATCGAAAGAGCGAAGCTTCACTCACTCTTGTTCAAGCTCTTAGCTCTCTGTGTCTAGTATAGAACCTTGAGAGAGCTTTTGTGTACTGAGAGTGTTCTTCTTTGTAGATCTTTTTCCCTCTCAGTATTCGCTACGGATCAAGCATTGTGCTATTAGCTTGGTCTAGGGGCGTATCATCTCTTGTACACTCTGTTGTGCTCATTCCCTTCATGTGAAGGAAGACCTGGGGGTTCCAGGGTGTTTATTTCCCTTCGTGTTGAAGGAAGACCTGGTGGGATCCAGGGTGTTGTTTTCCTCTTCAGAATGTGAAGAGAAGACCAGCTGCGGCTGGGTGTGTAAGTGTCCTTGAGGGGGACTATACCCTTGGGTAGTAGAATCCTGTGTTGTTGCTCAAGGACTGGACGTAGGACTCCTGTGGAGAGGAGGTCCAAACCAGGATAAAATCTTGTACAGTGTGTGTGTGTGCTTGCTTGTGTTTGCTGTTTGTTTTCTCACTAACACTAACTGTCATCGAAGTGCATTTTGTGTGAACATTTTGATTACAGGTTTTAAATAATCAAATTTTAAGAATCCCATTCACCCCCCCTCTGGGCTTGCTAGTTGGGCAGCAAAAATCATCGAAACATGGAGGGTAATATGCTGAAACCGCAACTTGGCTTTCCTTGCTGCAATAGGACTCCTAAACACCATAGATGCTTAAATACTCTCCACTAAACCCTAGGGACGAGTTCTACCACTTGCTGGGGTCGTGTGGAGGAGTTCTTGGCGGCTGGGGAGCTGTGGAACGACCACAAGAAAGTCATCTTCTTCCCTTGTTCGTCTGCCACGACCTGTGCAACCCATTCACTTGGAATCAACCAAAGGTAGGGTAAACCTAAATCCCATCGTGCAAGGATAGTACCCCTGGAAAGAGGGTCATGTCTACTTCCCAACCCAACTAGAATGCACAAATTTCATGTAGTATAAATGGAGTATTAGGCATTCTTCAAACAGTGGTCTGAACAAGGGATTTCTGAAGAATGAAACTTCATCAACCCAAAAGGTAGGTTTTATCGAGCGAAACTTTAACAAATCTTATACCAATGTGTAGAGCATCAAGTCTAGTTTCATTTCCAATTAGTTTCATAGAATTCCAATGAGTAGATCTTGAGTTATAGGCGTTTTTCCAAAGTCGCGCATGTTAGGGACTTTTCACATTCATGTCGACTTATCGCACATCCCGAGGTCATTTTAAATTATTTAAAAATCATAGTTCGCATTTATTCCATGTTCCCTACAACTTTAATGTTGAGACTTTAGTTTAAGCGTTGCAAGGATCGCACCCCTGTATTTCTGATTTTTCCTGCATTTTCGGTCTGAACTCTGAACCGCGTCTAGTTCAGAGGACGCGTTTAAGGCATTTGGAACCGTGTCCCTCGCGGCCGACGCGATTCAGTGAAAAGCATCTGTGCAACCCGACGTGTTTCTGGCGCTGACCCATCAACGCCCGTGTGGGTCTTCACGCCCACCTAGGAGTCGGTGCCGGTCTGAACCGGGGCGGTCTACCCCGACGCGTTACAGACAATTTTCCCGCCCAACGATTTCTTTATTGTATTTGCATGAACGTGTTGCATTCCGCGAGTTTGAAACCGGTGGATTGTGGATTGAGATGCGTACATCACTACACACTTGCACATCTAGGCAGCCCTTTCTTGGAGATTTGGAAGCTCTCTATCGGTTATTCTGTATCGGTAGACTAGCGACCTTTTCTCTAAGACCTCCATAAATCTCCGTACTCTATGGATTCCCACATGGAGACCGAGTTGGTTGTACCATTGAAGTTCCCTGGAGATAGCGTGCACTTCCTCTCATCTTGTTCTCGTGAGTGTGATTCAAAATCTAGACTCAAGCCATTAATGTAAAGATTGGACTAAAGTATAAATCGTGCTGTTATGCTGCCAAATTTATCTCTTGACCATTGTTATCATGAAATCATGTTCAATTTACTTATTACTTGTTCTCATCATCATCATGAAAATGACATTACACATGCTTACTTATTGAAACTCTCATTGGCCATTATTAATGACTGTGGGTATCTACATTTAAAATTGAAGTGAGATGCTGACCGGACACGGCGAGTGTCCAAGGGCTCCAGTCTAGCCCCAATGATGGAGAGTCATAAATACACTGTTAACCATGGGGTATAATGATTACTGGTGTTGCATCTGCGCTGGGAGTCGTGCGTGTCGTGTTGAACGATAGATACAATAACCACATACTCGTGTCCTGGTGTACATTCTTGGTGGATCTTTCCTTGGTGTACATTAGTGTCTACGTGCCTGATTAGTGTTACATGATCGTGCTCGTGCGTTCTTGCTTGCTTGCTTGCGTGATATGGCCATCCTGCATTTATTGCAATTTAAGTGATATCTTGTGTGCTAGTTACATACCTCACTATTGATAATCTCTTGCTCGTTATATCGTTCTAGATCTTGTTCTATCATGATCACTCTATCTAGCTTGTCAATGTATCATGTTTTAATGAGTTTTATTCGTACATGCATATCATGACAATCATCGTGCTTACCTAGTTCTAAATTGCTAATCACTTATGTCATTGCCCGCACATTGAGATATAAATCCTACTGGAGTAGTTCGCACATTCCCCTACTTTTAACCATTCTAGGTGATTACGACATTCAAGAGGAAGAGCAAGTTGAGGATGGGAATGCGTCCGAGTGATGAGCGTTCCAACTATGAGTCTAGTTATAGTAGTTTGCTTTGAGTGTTAGATTCATATAGTAGGAAGTGAGGAATAAATGTACTTTTTTTTTTTTATTGAGTCTTAGTCCTGTATTAGTTCCTTTGAAACAAATATGAGATTTGAATACAAATTCCATTGAGTTCAATATTTGGGCCTTATTATGATGTTGTGTGGATACACATTTAGTGCGTGCTATCTGGAGGCTTATTTGCTGACTGTTCACGTCTCGGGATATCGACTCGAATTATCCGAATTAATTATCTGCTACATAATTCTTGGGATGTGATAGGCCAGGCGTGGGACCGTAGTCCGGCCAGACTACAGCGGTTCCTGTTGTGTGCTTTGTGTCCTACCTCACTCTGACGAGACGTGGTGGTTTGGACCTAGGTCGAGGATAAGACGTCAGTGGACGCACCTGACCGGTTGACTAGTGGTAGTGTTTTCCGTAGCTAGTGTTTCTTGTCCAGGCAGGGTCCTAGCCTATCTGTGTTGCTAGCCATGTGGTGGTCACGATGAGCAGTTGTACGGAGTTTCTGACCGTGTTGTACTTTCGTACCGTTGCTAATAGTAGCTTGCTTCCGCACTTCCGTTTGTAGGTAGAAGATAAACTGCTATTATTTAATTAAGTACATAGTTTTGACTACCTGTTAGAGCCAGTAGGAGATTGGTAGTCCCTACTGAGCTTCTGTTGTGAAGCTCATTGTAGCAAACTTGATTTTTAAAATCCTAAATCAATAAAATTTTATGTATAAATGTGAGATAAATAAAATTTAATTAGAACAAAGAGAGAATAAGGGAAATAAAAGAGAATTAAATCAAAGCCCATTAAGCTAAATTAGCAACGGTTTGTACTAATGGTCCTTACATGGTTGGTTGGGCCCAAATGAGAAGAGTCCATCATGGATGGGAAGTAATTAAGTGAAATTCGGAATTTTAAATGGTAATAATTGGAAAGAGGGTTAAGTTAAATATTAAATAGCCATATCTATCCTAAAAAGAGTCCTACACTTACCCTAAACCCTTACCCATGAAATTAGCTCTCTTTCCCAATCCAAATTAGAAGATAAATACTAGGAAAGGAAGAGAGAGGAGGAAATTCAGAGATTTATAGATAGGAGAAGTTTTTAGGAAGGAGGACTCTTATAGCTAGCCATATACCCCCAAATTCGACCCAACCAAACCCTAGACCGCAAATGGAGCTCTGAGGGACGAAGAGGAGGAGTTCTGGACCCTAGTTCTTCTTTACAACAAGCAAAGGTAGGCAATCTCTCAAGCCAAATCCATGTAAACATTACCCTAGGAAGATTTCATATTCCCGAGCAAAAGCCCTCTGGTTTCGCTCCATTTCGATCTCCCATGAGGGAGAATTAATTCTTTGAATCTCTGTCAGTTCCATGTACCTGACCCTTCATGTTTACTCTTAAACCTTGAGCATACATGACCCCATGCCATGAGAAAATTCTCCTAAATACTACATCATGTTAGCTTTCAAATGCCACTAGTTTGCCTAATTTGCATCACGTATCCATCTCTAATCAATTCATGGAACATTCACTGTGCATGTTTAGGTCACTGATATGTCACTTGATCACAGCATGTCTAAACTTTGTCTATTTTCAAATTAATCGTGTATGCTGATAGATCTATATGTCCACTTTCGTTTAAAACTAGTTTCATACTTTTTGAATCACTGTGTGATTTTATAATGAATTTAGAAGTGCCCTGTATCAACCAGTATTAACCCTGGAAAGAAGGGGAAAGAGCCGGACCCCCTTTTTGATATCGCGGCGGCGCGACCCGCCGATATACCAGATGGGTCGCGGTCGGTAGCCCAGTCGCGTCCTAAACGCGGCGGGCCTCACCGCCGCGTTTTCCTCCCGGTCCGAGCCAGGCCGGCCCGGTCTGTGGATCACGCTTGAGCCGCCCGTCGCAACTTGAATCGCGACGGGTAGGCCCGCTGCGATTCAAAGATTGCGGCCAGAAACTTTAATTATGCTCATGCCCTTGCTGATTTGGCTATATAACCCTTATTTAGCCATGATTAAACCATGTTATAGTTAATTCGACTTGGTAATTATTAAATGGCAATAATGATATAAATTTAATTAATTAAAAGACATTTGCATGATTTATCATCATCTCATGATTCCTTTACACTTACACACACATAACATTATTAATTGCCATTTGACCCTAATAATTTATGCAATAATGTATCTGGTAAATTAGCGAAATAAATGACTAAATTTCCCTAGTTAATTAAATACTATTGTCTTCATTTTATTTGCGAGTTTTTAATACTGTTACCGTTTCCCTCAGCCTTCGAGCACTCGAGGCACGACGGACCCGTTTTCTATACACTTCCTCTTGACTTGGACCATCTCTCCATCGGGAATACTCTCGACTGGGCCAGGGACTCCTTGTCAAGGCCTCTGTAAGTCTTCTTGGCTTTGGCATATGTCCATTGCCGACGAACTGGTTGTGCCCTAAAACCCGTTACACCTTAGGGATCAGTACAATCCAAATGGCCTTAGTGAGATCTCTTTTATCTTTTGATCACGCCTGACCATCTAGCCTGTGTACACAGCACGGCTAGTGGGCGGTGGTGACTTCTACCAGACTGTCGGCCCGCAATGGTATGCCGTACAACTGTTACTATCTATGTTTAACATGATTTTACGATCATACCCCTATCTCATCTACTCTCTATATCCTCTCATCTGTTCACGCTCTCTCTACGCTCTCATCTATCTCGTCTAGTACACTCTTATCTCTTCTTAGTATTCTATTGGCCATTCTTGTGATTGTCTAAGATAAAGAAATGACTAATGCCAGCGCAATGGGGCCCGATCAGGTCCTGGGAGGAGCGCCCGAAAAGTGCCACTGCCCATGGGAGTTAAAATGATCAAGGATGTGTTACGGCATGCATCCAGTGCCTGCATACTATCAAGATTAATCTATGACAATCAAAGTACTATCTATACTAGTACACTTGTTATCGTTACTAGAGCACGTTGTGCAAATTACATGATATATCGTTACATGGCCATTCTATTTTCATTTTCGTTGAACTATTTTCCCTATGCCAGATGCTATTGTTCTCTCGTTATCGTTACTTGTTCTACGTGACTATTCTCTCTAGTTAACCTGCCATTAAGACATTAATCATTTAAACCATGCTTGTAATCATGAGATATTAAGTCCTACTGGACGTTATTCGCTCATCCTGTGTTTTTATTTAATGTGTTTCAGGTGAGTCTAATGATGACCACACTCACGAGGACGGGACTGAGGATGATGCTCCGGAGTGACCAGTTCAGCAACCATTTTCTTTAGTAGTTAGTTAGCATAGAATGAGTCAGTTAGTCCTGATGCATTAGTTTGATTTTCAATAAAGTGCTCTGTGCCTTAGTTTTGGCTCTGACACGTTGATGTAATAGTTAGTTCATGAAGTTGATGAAATATTAGTTAATGTAATGAAGTGGGTGGATTATTAATGAAATTGAAGTTCATTTAGTATTATTCCATATGTGCAATGGTTTGTATTTATTTCCTCGCTCTGTACTATTTAATAACTATAATCCCACTCTGATATTCCACGTCGGGGCGTTACAGTTTTGTGCTATCAGAACCTAGGTTATTCTTAAGTATAGGATGATCTAGGTTTGACCTGCCTCGACTTAGAGTCTAATTCCATGCCTATGTGTGAAGGGTAGAACCAAGGGTAATTAAGATAAAATAAACTCACACACTCACAACTTAGTGCAAACTCAGTAACTTACATTAAACAATCTCTTTTGAAGGAACTTAAACATCAAAAATGGCAGCGGAGCGTGCACAACTCCGTGACATGCAACAGACCATATAGCAGCTTACTCAGGCTTTGATTCAAGCTGCTGGAGCCAACAATAACAACAACCGAGGAGTCGGAGAACTACATAGGAATTTCCGCAACCTGAACCCACCTCGGTTCAGCAGGACCACAGATCCAAATGAGGCAGAAAACTGGCTCAAAGAGACTGAGCGTATCTTCCGCGTTATGCAATGTGCGAATGGTGATAAGCTATTGTTGGCAACATTCCAGCTAGAAAGGGACGCCCGTGCGTGGTAGGAGTCCATTGAGGCTACAAGGGCTGATGTGTAATTCACATGGAATGAATTCAATGAGCATTTCAACTCCAAATATTTTTCAGAAAGAGTTCAAGAAAGGAAAGCCGCTGAGTTCTCCGCTCTGAAACAGAGGAACCTGACCGTTGTGGAATATGAGGCACAGTTCCCCGATTGGCTCGCTACACCAATCATCTGGTTAACACAGAGAGAATGAAGGCCAAGCACTTTCTTAACGGGCTGAGACCCGCTTATATCACACAACTGGCACCATTTGATATTCAGACCTATCCGGAGATGGTCAGGAGAGCACAGTGCCTGGAGGATGCGACTGAACTCACTGAGCACATCAAGGGCAGAATGTTTAAGAAGGAATAGACCTCAGGAGCGCCGAGCAAGCCTACTAATGGCAAGAGAAGGCCGTTAAGTATCATTGATGGAACAAGTTAGGAGAGGAAACCTAAAGTCCCCACTCCTACTGCCCCAAATAACAAACCGAGATGCAAGCACTGTAACAAGCCTAGTCACACTACAGAAGAGTGCTGGAGGAAGGCAGGTGCATGGCTTCGTTGCGGGAGCTAAGATCATCGAATTTTCGAATGCCCATTACTGAAAGAAAATGAGAAGCGTCCGATGGGACAAAAGAAGCCCGGCCGACTGCAGGCTCTGCAAGAAGTGGACACCACCGAGGAAGGTGGAGTGGTGGAAGGTACACTACCAGTCTTTTCTCAATCAGCATTTGTTTTGTTTGATACTGGCACAACACATTCGTTCATATCACAAGTATTTGCTGATACATTAAATGAAAAACCTACATCTATGCAATTTGAATTTCCTGTTACTACACCATTGGGAGAAAAGGCTCAACCTTGATTTTTAAAATCCTAAATCAATAAAATTTTATGTATAAATGTGATATAAATAGAATTTAATTAGAATAAAGAGAGAATAAGGGAAATAAAAGAGAATTAAATCAAAACTCATTAAGCTAAATTCGCAATGGGTTGTACTAATGGTCCTAAAGTGGTTGGTTGGGCCCAAATGAGGAGAGCCCATCATGGATGGGAAGTAATTAAGTGAAATTCAGAATTTTAAATGGTAATAATTGGAAAGAGGGTTAAGTTAAATATTAAATAGCCATATCTATCCTAAAAAGAGTCTTATACTTAGCCTAAACTCTTACCCACGAAATTAGCTCTCTTTCTCAATCCTAATTAGAAGATAAATACTAGGAAAGGAAGAGAGAAAGGAGGAAATTCGGAGATTTATAGAAAGGAGAAGTTTTTAGGAAGGAGGACTTTTATAGCTAGCCATATACCCCCAAATTCGACCCAACCAAACCCTAGACCACAGTTGGAGCTCTGAGGGATGAAGAGGAGGAGTTCTGGACGTGAGGAGCTTGGAGAAGAAGGATTGGAGCAAGGATTTCTATCATATTTTCCCACTAAACCCTAGTTCTTCTTTACAACAAGCAAAGGTAGGCAATCTCTCAAGTCAAATCCATGTAAAAATTACCCTAGGAAGACTTCATGTTCCCGAGCAAAAGCCATTTAGTTTCGCTCCATTTCGATCTCCCATGAGGGAGAATTAATTCTTTGAATCTCTATCAGTTCTATGTATCTGACCCTTCATGTTTACTCTTAAACCTTGAGCATACATGACCCCATGCCATGAGAAAATTCTCTTAAATACTACATCATGTTAGCTTTCAAACGCCACTTGTTTGCCTAATTTTCATCATGTATACATCTCTAATCAATTCATGGAACATTGACTGCACATGTTTAGGTCACTGATATGTCACTTGATCACAGCATGTCTAAACTTTGTCTATTTTCAAATTAATCATGTTTGTTGATAGATCTTTATGTCTACTTTCGTTTAAAACTAGTTTCATGCTTTTTGGATCACCGTGTGATTTTATAATGAATTTAGAAGTGCCTTGTATCAACTAGTATTAACCCTGGAAAAAAGGGGAAAGAGCCGGACCCCCTTTCTGATATCTCGGCGGCGCGACCCGCCGCGATACCAGATGGGTCGCGGTCGGCCGCCCGGTCGCGTCTTGAACACGGCGGGCCTTGCCGCCGCATTTCCTTCCCGGTCCGAGCCAGGCCGGTCCTGTCTGCGGATCGCGCCTGAGTCACCCGTCGCGACTTGAATCGCGACGGGTAGGCCCGTCGTGATTCAAAGATTGCGGCCAGAAACTTTAATTATGCTCATGCCCTTGCTGATTTAGCTATATAACCCTTATTTAGCCATGATTAAACTCTGTTATAGTTAATTCGACTTGGTAATTAATAAATGGCAATAATGATATAAATTTAATTAATTAAAGGACATTTACACGATTTATCATCATCTCATGATTCCTTTACAGTTACACACACATAACATTATTAATTACCATTTAACCCTAATATTTTATGCAATAATGTATCTGGTAAATTAGCAAAATAAATGACTAAATTTCCCCAGTTAATTAAATACTATTGTCTTCGTTTTATTTGCGAGTTTTGAATATTGTTACCATTTCCCTCGGCCTTCGTGCACTCGAGGCACGACGGACTCATTTTCTATACACTTCCTCTTGACTTGGACCACCTCTCCATCGGGAATGCTCTCGACTGGGCTAGGGACTCCTTGCCAAGGCATCCGTAAGTCTTCTTGGCTTTGGCGTACATCCATTGTCGACGAGCTGGTTGTACCCTAAAACTCATTACACCTTAGAGATCAGTACGATCCAAACAGCCTTAGTGAGATCTCTTTTATCTTTTGATCACACCGGACCATCTAGCCTGTGTACACAGCACGGCTAGTGGGTGGTGGTGACTTCTACCAGATTGCCGGCCCCTAATGGTGTGCCGTGCAACTGTTGCTATCGATGTTTAACATGATTTTACGATAATACCCCTATCTCATCTACTCTCTATATCCTCTCATCTGTTCACGTTCTCTCTACGCTCTCATCTATCTTGTCTAGTACACTCTTATCTCTTCTTGGTACTCTATTGGCCATTCTTGTGATTGTCTAAGATAAAGAAATGACTAATGCCAGTGCAATGGGGCCCGATCAGGTCTTGGGAGGAGCGCCCGAAAAGTGCCACTGCCCATGGGAGTTAAAATGATTAAGGATGTATTACGACATGCATCCAATGCCAGCATACTATCAAGATTAATCTATGACAATCAAAGTACTATCTATACCAGTACACTTGTTATCATTACTATAGCACGTTGTGCAAATTACATGATATATCGTTACATGGCCATTCTATTTTCATTCTCGTTGAACTATTTTCCCTGTGCCAGATGCTATTGTTCTCTCGTTATCATTACTTGTTCTACATGACTATTCTCTATAGTTAACCTACCATTAAGACATTAATCATTTAAACCATGCTTGTAATCATGAGATATTAAGTCCTACTGGGCGTTATTCGCTCATCCTGTGTTTTTATTTAATGTGTTTCAGATGAGTCTGATGATGACCACATCCATGAGGACGGGACTGAGGATGATGCTCAGAAGTGACCATTTCAGCAACCATTTGCTTTAGTAGTTAGTTAGCATAGAATGAGTCAGTTAGTCCTGATGTATTAGTTTGATTTTCAATAAAGTGCTCTGGGCCCTAGTTTTGGCTCTAACACGTTGATGTAATAGTTAGTTCATGAAGTTGATGAAATATTAGTTAATGTAATGAAGTGGGTGGATTATTAATGAAATTGAAGTTCATTTAGTATTATTCCATATGTGCAATGGTTTGTATTTATTTTCTCGCTCTGTACTATTTAATAATTGTAATCCCACTCCGATATTCCGCGTCGGGGCATTACACTCATCCTTTCTTTTCCATGTGAGACTTCTCAGCAGCGGCAGAGCACGCGCCGAGCGGAGGAGACAGGGCAGTAGTCATGGTCCCCGTAGCTAGTAGTGGTTCCCCCTCTCAGTTGTACGTCACCCTCGGGGTATGCCCCTAAGGGACTTGTTATCCCCTGCCTTTAATTGTACTAGTTGTGTGTGTTGGGACTGTACTTAGAGCGATACACAGTGGTCGTGCTCTTCTTTCTATTTCTGCATGTGTGCTTCTAGCTTAGCAGTTGATGTTTACTTTCGTTACATATCCTGTTAGATTTATATTATAGCCCTTTCGGGTCTCCGGATCCGTGGGCGGCGACTGCGAAAATCGGGTCATCGGCATTGGCCGAGTGTTGGGTTCTCAGGGTTGTTACAGAAAGACCAGGAGAAGACTTCGTTCACTACACCATGGGGAACATACTGTTATGTGGTCATGCCATTTGGAGTCAAGAATGCTGGAGCTACTTATCAAAGAGTTATGATGGCTATCTTCCATGACATGATTCACATTTACATTGAGGTGTACGTGGATGACCTGGTAGTAAAATCAAGAACAATGGCTGAGCATCCTGGGGTTCTAACAAAGGTTCGACAAAAATCAAGAGAATATCAGTTGAAAATGAACCCCAAGAAGTGTGTGTTTGGTGTATCATCGGGTAAGCTTTTAGGTTTCATTGTGAGCAAGAGGGGTATAGAGATTGATCCCAACAAGGCAAAGGCAATAAGAGAGATGCCACCTCCCTAGAATTTGAAGAAAGTTCGAGGATTAATCGGGAGGCTATAGTTTATTCGCTGATTCATCTCCCAACATTCGCAGAGGTGTAGACCCTTCTACGACCTCACCAAGCCGGAAGTCGAATTTCATTGGGACGAGAAGTGTCAGGAAGCTTTTGATAGACTAAAGGAGTATTTGGCTAATCCCCCTGTCCTGAGGCTGTCGACTCCAGGAAAACCACACATTCTTTATGTATCTGTCCTGGAAGACTCGGTAGGAGCTGTCCTTGCACAAGTGGATGAAGAAGGCAAGGAGAGGGCAGCGTACTACTTGTCTAAGCTTCTTAACCCCTGTGAGCAAAGGTACACAGCAATGGAGAAAACATGTGCCACTCTCGTATGGGTAGTGCAGAAATTGAAGCACTACTTTCTTGCTCATGAAGTCCATCTTATCGCTCGTATGAATCCTATCAAATTCCTCCTTGAGAAATCTGTTCTCACTGATAGGCTAGCACATTGGCAAAGCTTTCTCTCCCAGTTCGACATCATCTATGTTCAGTAGAAATCCATCAAAGGATAAGCCATAGCAGAACATCTCGATCATCACTCTATTCCACAATTTGATCATGTTCGTTCGGAGTTTCCAGATGAGGAATTAATGTCCCTTAGCCAATCTAATCCTATGTGGACATTATATTTTGATGGAGCTTTGAATTTTCATGGAAAGGCTATCAGGATTGCTCTACTATCACCTGAAGGTGTCACCATTCCACAGGCTTATCACCTGGCATTCCCTGCCATCAACAATATAGCTGAATATGAAGCCTTGTTGGCTAGCCTTGAGCTCCCCCACTTCTACAGTGTCACCCATCTGCGAATTGTAGGTGATAGTCAACTGGTTCTATGCCAAGTGCTCACCAAATATCACACTCGAGATCCTAAGCTCAAGCCATACCAAGAACTTGCCTCAGCCTATGCCAAGCTATTCTCCAAGCTTATTTTTGTCCATGTCCCTCACCATCAGAATCTTCTAGCAGACGCTCTTACTACAATCACTTCAACACTCAACATGTGTTACCTTGGGGATTTTGACAGCATCCAGATTGCACGTCGTCATACTCCTGCTGTTTAAGATCTCGTCTTTCTATGGATCAAGGAAGAGGTGCTGAAGAAAGAAGAGAGGAAGCGCAAAACATAAGTCATATTATTGGAGCTGGAAGAGGAATTGGATGATGAGGAGAAACCATGGTACTATGAGATAGCATGGTATTGTAGAAATCAGACGTACCCTGAGGAAGCCATGAGTGATGAAAAGAAAGCCATAAGGAGACTATCCCAGAAGCACACCCTAGTTGGAAACACTCTTTATAGAAGGGTGTTGGGTTTACATGTGTTATGTTTTTTATGATGAACAATACAAATTGATGTTATGTGAATATGAACAACATGATGAAAGTGACAAACTCAAGCATTGTCTAATTGTCCATTATATCTCACTAACAATGCTCTTAAATGTAGGTGTGAATGTATGCAAAACAATGTACCAAATTCCAGAGCAAAATCTCAAGAAACTCAAGTTAAACAAGTGCTTGTCGACAGATCTACAAGGCCCTGTCGACAGCCAAGCACAGGGAGACAAGACAAAGTTCAGGACAACAGTACCTATCGACAGATCCAGATCACCTGTCGACAGCTACACACAGGAAACTGTTTCCCGGAAGACCAGTGTTTTGGATTTTGCAAACCTGTTAGCACCTGTCGACAGATGCATAGGTTGCTGTCGACAGACAAAGAGAAACCTCAAGATCTGAGATTTGGATACGTTTCTTATTTGGGTGATTCGTTTTACCACATCTTACCATACTTGAACACCTATATACAAGGAACATCTAGAGGTATTTTCGCATAAGAGAAGCCACCATACCAAACCCTAATCAAAAATCAAGAGAGAGAGCTTCTCCCTGCTGCTCTGCTTCAACCTTCCGTCCAGGGAAAGAAAGAACCATCTTCCGAACGGAATTGAAGCTGGTATGTCCATCTCTCAAGCTTTTCCATCAACTAATACCTGTCAAGATGGAGCTTGAAGTTCATCTGGACGACCATCTTGAAGAGTTCCATCTCAGGATTTGATTGTACAACTCTGAACTCTTCTCTTCTTCTACTTTTTCATAATCTGTGTGTGTGATAGTGGGTCAAGCGTCTCTTGTGCTTGATCTATGTGTGTGGTGTTCTTCTGATCGTGTGTTTGCATCAGACAACGTGGTGTGTGTGTGTTGTAGTGTTTGAACTCGCTCATAAGCAGTTGTTCTGCGTGTGTGTGTGGACGGTGGACGTAGGATACACAAGTTGTGTACTCCGAACCACCTTAAATCCTCATGTCCTATGGTTTGCACGTTTTCACGATAGATGATTGGTAGGCACGTTGATTCTACACACGCTAGATAGGTTGTTCATGTTTTATTCACAACAAACACACACTCAGCAATTCGAATTCAAATTAAATTCCTTTGAAATTTTGATAAGTCTGTGTTTCCATCGAAAAGAAGGCAACAGTGTTTCCAGTTTCTAGTAATCTATTCATCCCCCCCTTCTAGAATACCATATTGGATAATTCTGCGCATCTTTCAATTGGTATCAGAGCGAGGTTTCTCCGATTTATTTCTTTTAAAGCTTGATCTTACGATCAGGAGATTCTCGATCTCATGGAATCTAACAAGGGGTTTATGGCTGAGGGACACTCAGTGTCCAGGCCACCCTTCTTTGATGGCACTGACTATCCGTACTGGAAAAATCGCATGCAGGTATTTCTGGGAGCTCAAGACTTTGAGCTTTGGAAGATCGTCAGCAAAGGAGCATATGTGCTGCCTAAGGATGAGGATACGTGGACAAAGGACCAGATTAAGAAAGGAATTCTCAACTGGAGCGCATTGAACATGATGTAGTGTGCTGTACATCCCAAGGAATATTCAAGAGTCTCCACATACACCTCAGCAAAAGAGATGTGGGACAAGCTTGAACTCATCTACGAAGGTATGTCTGACGTAAGGGAAACCAAAGCAAGCATGCTAGTATCTGAATATGAAATGTTTAAAATGAAAAATGATGAAACCATATCAGATATGTTTGCAAGATTCAGGTTAATAATCAACGGGCTGAAAGGTCTTAAGAAAGAATACTCAGAAAGTGACTTAGTTAGGAAGATACTTCGGTCTCTTCCATCCTCATGGAATACTAAGGCCACTGTCATTGAGGATTCTAAATATCTTTCAAAGATGAAATTAGATGAATTGATTGGTTCATTGATGACCTATGAAATAAACATAAAGAGGAAAGAAATTGAAGAAAATCCAAGAAAATCTATTGCTTTAAGAGCTTCCAATAAAAATTCCTCAAGTTCCCAAAAGGATGTACAACAGGAAAGTGATGACATTGAAATGTCTAGTGATAGTGAGCAAGATGAAATGGCCATGCTCACTAGACAATTCAAGAAATTCCTGAAGTACAAAAGGGAAGGCTCAGGTAACTCCAAATCCTTTCAAAAGAAAGATTTTTCAAATAAATTTGAGTCTAAAAAGAAATCTGACATGATTGTGTGCTATGAGTGCAAGAAACCAGGGCATATGAGAGGAGAATGCCATTAGCTCAAGAAGAAATTGAAGAAAGAAAAATTCACCTTCAAAAAGGCCAAGGCAATGATGACAACTTGGAGTGATGAAGACGAAGACGAGGACTCACATGTAAATTCAGAAGATGAAGATGTTCACTGTTTAATGGCAAGAAGTGAGGACTTCACTGAGGTAAACTCTTCCTTTGAGAACTATACTGTAGATGAATAGGAAGAGGCTTACACATTGCTTTTTGAGAAATTTTGTGAGTTAAAGTCTGAAAACAAAGCACTGAAAAAGATAATCAATTCACTTGTTCATAGCACATCCAATAATGAACAAATTGCAATCCTAAATAAAGAAATTGAAATGATGAAAATTGATGAGGAAGCTCACAGTGAGGAAATGGATTGCATGAAAGAAAAGCTGCAAGAGAGATAAAAAGAAAAACAAAGCCTAATTGATTCTCTTGAAGGCCTACAAAATGAACATCAAGAAATAAAGAAAAAGTTTGAACAAACTGAAAAGGAATTAAAATAAAAATCTGAAGATCTCACAAGATTTGTAAAGGGAAAACAAAATCTTGATGCTGTTTTGGGTGCAAATGTTAATGTAACAAGACATGGGCTTGGATATCAACCAGTGAAACAAAAGAAAATGGGAGAAACATTGATAACTTCCTTTCTTGATTCTAGCCCAAGCACAAGCAAACAAGTTCCTTCTAAGAACAAGAAAAATCAAGCCAAGGGTAAGCAACAGAAACCCAAACAAAAGCCCTCAGGTGTTCAAAAGAATGAGCAGCTTGTCGAAAGGCGTAATGAAACCTGTGGACAGGCATGGAAGAATGCTGTCAAGGGACAGCCATCCAGGCAATTGATGGGTAAAAAGAAAATAGATGTTCAACAAACTGATAAAATAAATGTTCTAAGGAAATCTTCATCATGCAATATTTGTAAGAAAGTTGGTCATAAAGAAAAAACAATGTTGGAATGACTCAAATAAACAGAAATTCAAACAAGTTTGGATTCCGAAGCATTTACTTTCTGGCATGAATGAAACATTGGAACCCAAAGTAATTTGGGTACCAAAATCTCTTGTCTGATCCATCTATGCAGGAATGCTTAGCAGCCCAAAATCAAAACAAATGGTACTTGGATAGTGGCTGTTTGAGGCACATGACGGGCGACAAAGATAAATTCTGTTTGCTGGTGGAAAAAGACAGAGGTCAAGTTGTCTTTGGAGGTAATAATAAAGACCAAATAATTGGCACAAGATGGGTATTAGGAATAAGCTAAATGAAGAGGGTAAAGTGGTGAGAAATAAGGCTAGATTGGTAGCAAAAGGATACAATCAAGAATTTAGTGTAGACTTTGAATAATCCTTTGCACCTGTAGCTAGACTTGAAGCAGTTAGAATCTTGTTGGCATATGCATGCTCAAATAAATTCAAACTCTTTCAAATGGATGTTAAAACTTGTAAGGCCCTCGAATTTGTTGCCATTTTATTTATTTTGCATTGAGTCATGTTATGTGTGACCATGTTTATGCATATGTGAATTGCTATGTACATATTAGCTAGTTATACTTATGTATGCATATGTGTAATTAGATAATAAATATTATTTGAATGCATGATGTAGTAGTGTACACCTTATACTACCTAGGTTTCATGTATATATGTATAGGTTAAGCATGGTTTTCTTCATGATTTTAAGTTCTGGCCAACGGGCCAAATTGGCGTCAACATGGATGGACGTCCATGATGAGTCAGCGTCCACCTCGATGGATGCCAATGCTTATGTGAACGGCCATAGATGTGGATGTCTACTTCTCTGACATGCATGCACAGCAGACCCAAAACTCCGGGGGCAAGCAAGCCTAACCATTGGGGAGGAGTCCCCAACGGCTCTCAGACATCCCATCACATCCTCCGGGATATCCCAAACCCCTCTCCTATAAACTAAACTCTTTCTGCACCATAAAAGCTCCTCTTGACTCTTTGCAAAGAGGAGAGAAACCCTAGCTCAAAAATTGGTGGAAAACTGAACTTGGCAAGCTTGAATCCGGTGACTGAAGGCTTCTTTTGGTGATCCACTACTACTAGGAGGGAGTCTGGACATTGGGGAAGGCTTCCCCAACACTGGACTGAAGCTTGCATCGACTTAGAACCCGGAGGAAGGAACTTGTGGAGGCTTCTTGGGACTGCCCAAGGAGAGCTTCAACAGCAACTTAGATTCCTTTGGAGGTTTTTAGAAAGGCATGTAACCCACCCACTTCGTCCATGTATGTGTCTAATAGGTTTCTACCATTTTTATGAAATTTTATCATGTCCTGGATCCTCACATTCCTCTGTTATTTGGAGCTCGGTTTGTGTTCTTGCACAGACAGGAACTTGACGTCAAGCCCTCTTTCCGTCAAGATCTCCAGTCAGCGGCTAGCGATCTTGCCGTCCATCTCCTTGAACGGCCAGACACTGCCGTTAAGTTCTTCAGTGCAGAATAGTAAACTGTTCTGCCTTAAATAATTATTTTCTGGACTTTGACACATGAGAATATAGTGTAATTTTTATATGTTATGTAAAATAGACAATGTGATGTGTGTGGAAATTTCTGTGTTTTTCTGTGGATGACATAAATTATTAGATTTATTGAAATACATGTTGGGAAAATGGATTATGCATGTTCACCTACTGTCTACATGATTCCTGAGGAATTAAATGCCCCAAATTTTTCTACACCATGTGTATGTGTGCCAGTCCATACCCTGCAAATTTGAGAATTTGTTCATGTTCATGTGATTTCCTGTAATTTCTGCAATGGAAATAGAAAGCATGAGTAGGCTATTCAAAATTTACAGTGAATTGTGTGTTGTGCAATAAATTTGGGGAAAATTCTTGCAACAATGTGTATGTTAGGTTCAGGTCTATGAACTGTCAAATCTGATATGCATGTTATGTTTCATGATAGATTGAATTATAAATGACATGAAATTGAATGTTTTAATTTCTGTAAATCTTGTGCAGTTCAGAAAAATATGAAAGTTTGCATGTGTGATCATAAACCTGAAATTAGTCTGTGGTTAAATTCTCATGTTATTTGGATAATTTAGAGTGCTCTATGAAATTTCCATGCGAAAACGAGTGTTCGACGCATGCTAATATGAACATGGTTGATTATGTATGTTTCAACCTGATTAGTGTAAGGTACTGAATGTTTGATTTCTGTCAACAGTAGTATCATGAATAGGAAAAAAGAGCCATGTGTATAAGTGAGAGAATATGAAGACATGTGTATATCATGTGTAAGATGTGTGTAGAAATGGGAATGTGTAATGTGTAAGAATGTGCCATGTGTGACACTGCTTCCATAGAGGACTGTGGAACTGTACCATGGAAAAGTCCCCATGGGAAGGTTCAATGTGTTAAGATCCTAAGGGCATTAGGATGAAATCCTGGAGGTGGACAAGTACCACTGGTTAGGGTGGAGACTTGTTCTCCCGGTCTGCGCAGTCCAAGAGTCGTCACTGTATTGCCTAGGTGGCGTCTATGTGTTATGTGTATGTGATGTGTCCTTCTAATGGTGGTTTGGACTATGTGTCACGGCACTAAATTGTGAAATGTGATTGTGGATATGTGTAAATTGTGTAGTGTGAATATGTGTAAACGTGCAATGTGTAAAAGGAGAACTATGTGAATGAGTAATTGTGCAAACATGTGAAACCAATGTGTTAGATTGTGGTATTGTGATCCATGATATGTTAATGTGAAATAATGTTATAACAGCAACCTTAAAGTGTATGAAATGATAGTGTGCATGTGCAAGAATGTGTAGAAACCATGATAGGAATGTTTCCTTTTATGCATGTGAGAACCCCATGTTAGTTGCTATCATGTTGTAGCTTAATGTGATTGAATGAGTAGTAAGCATGTGATAGGATACTTATTTTGGAAGGTCTTAGATCATGTACCATATGTTTTAAATTTTTTAGAAATACCCTGATAGGTTGTCTCTTATCAATGTTCAAGCATGCTATATGTTTTGCTTCGTGAATTGGAATGTAGAACCTACTGTGATGCATGCATGCATGATGTGTATGGAGTTATTTGCTGAGTCTTTTAGACTCACTCCTTGCTTCGGCGTACATGTTTAGTTGGTGACCCGACACCTTTGGAAGAGACAGTGGAGAGTGACTCCGAGCGTGGCGAGTAGCTTGGTGGAGTCGACGTTGTGACTTTTGCTTTCATAGTATGTAATAAGACATTGTAATAGAACTACTAAGGAATTTGTGGACAAACTATGTATTTGAGTTTGTATTTCATTATGTGGACTTTATTTCTCTTAATTTTGTCATTTGAATCATGTATGTTTAATGTGGATGATGAAATAAAAACTAGTAGTTCTTTTCTTCCGCTACTCTGTATCTATATTTATTTATATCTCAATCATGTGATAACGTTCGGGTAAATGTCCCACTGTGATAACGTTCACTATACCGACGTGGGTTGGTATAACTGTACCGGTATAATGAGGGTCATTACAGAGATTGGTATCAGAGCGACCGATTGAGATTGTACATAAATATACATGAATCATCATCTTCATTACATGCTAAATCTTTATAGAATTGTCCACATGTATAGAATTGATTAATAATGAACGAAAAATAGGTAAGAAAATGGTTAGGAAATAAATTAACGTAGATCTAATAATGGCTGAAATTTATTGCAGCCATGGCTTCGCGTGGCAGGCGTGGCGGTGCTCCTGCTCGTGAGGACGAGCAGAGACGTGAGGAGCAGGCTGAGCAGCGGGCCCCGGCACCTCAGGGCCCGGTACTTCCCCCACCGCCGCCTGTGGATTATGGAGTGTTCATGCAAGGTCTAGTGCAGGCCATGCAGACGCAAGCCCACACCCAGGCTGCACTCCAGGCCCAGTTGGAGACTTAGGTTAGAATAATGAAACAACTAGCAGCCTGTTTTATTTAATTGCATGATGTTATGTTTATTGTGTATTGCTTGTTGTTTATGGTAGCAGGCTCAAGTTCCAGCTCAGGACCATGGTGGACCCTCCATCATGGAAAGATTCAAGAGGATGCTGCCACCTTCTTTTAAGGGGGAGAGCGATCCGTTGTTAGCCAAAAGCTGGATGAGGGAGATCGAGAAGATCTTCCGGGCTATTAGGTGTGCGGATGAGGACAAGATTACTTTAGCCACCTACATGCTACAGGTATGTGTTAGTTTCATTTGATTCTATCTCCTGTTATGTTGAAGTTGTTTAGTGTGGTGTTTATGAAGATTGTGTTACAGGAGAGAGCTGATGTGTGGTGGGCTTCCTTACTGTGTACACGATTCGAGGACGGAGCTATTGACGTGGCTTGGGACGAGTTCGTGAGGCTCTTTCGGGCCAAATTCATCCCCGAGCATATCCAGGACCGGATGGAGTAGGAGTTCCTTTCCTTGACCCAGGGCTCCATGACCGTGCTCGAGTATGAGGCCAGGTTTGCAGAATTATCTAAATATGCACCTCATATCGTGACAGATGAGCGCAGGAAAGCAAAGAAGTTCGTGATGGGCCTGAAGCCATCACTGCGGACGAGGCTAGTGGCGTTTGACCATCGTACCCTGGACGAGGCCCTTAGCGCTGGTTGTAGGCAGGAGGGCGAGATGCAGCAGTATCTTGAGGAGAAGAAGGCTTCGCAGAAGAGGCCTGCAGCTACGTTCCAGTGGCAGGACAAGAAGAAAGTAGTATACCAGGCACCGTAGCATCCAGTCACAACCAGTAGTGCACAGGTACCCTCTCAACGTTCCCCTGGTGTGAAGAAGGAGGGTCCCCATTGCGGGAAGACACACGATGGTTCCGAGTGTTGGATGATTGCGGGGAAATGCTTAAAGTGCGGAAGTAGCGACCACAAGATCAAGGATTGTCCGAGACTTCAGCAGGGAGTCCAGCGCAGAGCGCCAGCCCTAGCAGCGGTAGCAGCAGCAGCGCCAGCTATAGGAAGACCAGGAAGGCCTCGAGCCCCAGCTCGAGTGTTTGCCCTAGCACAGGAGGACGCCGAGCAGGCGGAGCATGTCACCGAAGGTACGGTTTTACTTCTAGGTGTGCACGCTCAGGTTTTGTTTGATATGGGTGCCACTCACTCGTTCATTTTCGAGCAGTTCGCTGGGCAGTTAGCTCTAGAGTCAGGCGTAGAGTCTGAGGATTTAAAAGTCCCGTTTTTGTACACACACCTGTGGGTACAGTATCGACCTGGAAGTGTATTCCGTCGTTACCTATGTGAATTGAGGATAGAGTCCTAGATGGGTGTTTCTTCTTGCTAAAGATGAAGGACTTTGATGTTATTCTTGGTCTAGATTGGCTAGAGGAGCACTATGCATTAGTAGATTGTCGTCGGAAGAGGATTGTTTTCCGCATTCCTGGTGAGGACGAGTTCTCTCATCCCTTGCCAAGGAACTTGGCGGGAAAGTTGGTCATCTCTGCCATGAAGGCGATGCGCATGGTGAACAAGGGTTGTGATGCTTTTCTTGCCAGCGTGATATTAGTACCAGAGGCTAATGGGTCACCTACTCTTGCAGAGATCGAGGTAGAGCAGGACTTTCCAGATGTCTTTCCCGATGATTTGTCTGGATTGCCACCGGATAGAGAGATAGAGTTCACCATAGAGTTGCTTCCGGGTACCTCTCCTATCTCGAAGGCTCCATATCGGATGGCACCTGCGGAGTTAGCCGAGTTAAGGAGGCAGTTGCAAGAGTTGCTAGATAAGGGATTTATTCGCCCTAGTGTTTCCCCTTGGGGCGCACCTGTATTGTTCGTAAGGAAGAAAGATGGGTCACTTAGGTTATGCATTGATTATAGGAAGCTAAACCAAGTGACTGTGAAGAACAGGTATCCCTTACCTCGGATTGATGATTTGTTTGACCAGTTGCAGGATGCATCAATCTTTTCTAAGATTGATTTGAGATCTGGTTATCATCAGTTGAGGATTAGGAGTGAGGATGTGTCTAAGACGGCATTTAGAATCCGTTATGGACATTATGAGTTTTTGGTCCTTCCTTCCGGATTGACCAACGCCCCTGCAGTGTTCATGGATCTCATGAACAGGGTGTTCAGGCCGTACTTAGATAGCTTCGTTGTGGTGTTTATCGATGATGTGTTGGTCTACTCTCCGGATGAGGCCACACATGGTCAGCATTTGAGGGTAGTGTTAGAGGTCCTTCGTGAGCACAGGCTGTATGCTAAATTCAGCAAGTGCAATTTCTGGTTGCGCGAGGTTCATTTCCTCGAGCATGTTATCTCTGGTGCTGGTGTTGCAGTTGACCCAGCAAAGGTCCAGGCTGTTATGGATTGGGAGGTTCCCCAGACCCCTTCAGAGATTTGGAGTTTTATTGGTTTGGCTGGTTACCATCGGCGATTTATTGAGGGATTTTCGTCCATCGCCACCCCATTGACTAAGCTGACCAGAAAGGGAGTGAAGTTTGTCTGGTTCGAGAAATATGAGAGTAGTTTTCAATTGTTGAAGACTAAGCTCACGTCAGCTCCGGTGTTAGTCTTGCCGAGCGGTGTAGAGGGTTTTGCTATCTACACGGATGCGTCTCAGATTGGCCTTGGTTGCATTTTGATGCAGCTAGGAAGGGTAGTGGCTTATGCTTCTCGTCAGTTGAAGGAGCATGAGAAGAACTATCCGACCCATGATTTGGAGCTTGCAGCGGTGATTCATGCACTAAAGATCTGGAGACACTATCTTTATGGTGTCAGATTTGAGGTGTTCACCGACCACAAGAGCTTGAAGTATCTTTTCTCCCAAAAGGAATTAAACCTGAGGCAGAGAAGATGGATTGAGTTCTTGAAGGACTATGACTTCGACCTTCAGTATCACCCTGGGAAGGCGAATGTCGTAGCTGATGCCCTGAGTAGGAAGAGACCATCTCTCCAACAGGACTGGAAGATGTTGGAGGATGTGGCTTGCGCGTTGACTGAGTTAGAGCCATCGTTATGCCAGGCTTTTATAGCTCAGTTGTCTCTTAGGTCTTCGGTGTTGGATGAGGTGATCGAGCAACAGAAAGCCGACCCTAGGCTCCAAGAGTTAGTGGGCAAGGCGGGCATTGCTCGTGATGAGGATGGTGTGATTAGGTTTCATCACCGCGTCTATGTCCCTGATTTGGTAGAGGTCCATGAGCATGTGTTAGCGGAGGCTCATAGGTCGAGTTTCTCTATTCATCCGGGTAACACCAAGATGTACCAGGATTTGAAGAGGTCCTTTTGGTGGTCTGGAATGAAGAGGGATGTAGCAGATTATGTATCCCGGTGTTTAGTATGCCAGCAAGTGAAAGCCGAGCGGCAGCGACCATCTGGCCTTATGCAGAAGATGGAGATCCCAATATGGAAGTGGGAAGCTGTCACTATGGATTTTGTTTCAGGTTTGCCTCGGTCTAAATGGGGCAATGGCTCGATTTGGGTAGTCGTAGATAGATTCTCGAAGACTGCGCATTTCTTGCCTATAAAGAAGAAGCAGTCAGTAGAGAGCTTGGCTAGATTGTATGCTAGTAGCATCATTAGATTGCATGGTGTGCCGAAGTCGATCATTTCGGATCGAGATCCGAGATTTACTTCGAGGTTGTGGAAGGGTCTTCAGGATGCTTTAGGTTCGGAGCTGAAGCTCAGTTCAGGGTTTCATCTCCAGATAGATGGACAGTCCGAGAGGACTATCCAGACGTTCGAGGATATGTTGAGGGCATGTGTACTGGATTGGAAGGATGATTGGGAGCGTCATTTACCTCTTGTGGAGTTCGCATATAACAACAGCTTTCATGTGAGTATTGGTATGGCTCCATTTGAGGCATTGTATGGTAGGCCCTGTAGATCTCCCTTGTGTTGGGAGGAGACAGGTGATAGGCAGTTGATCGGTCTGGAGTTAGTTCAGGAGACTTCAGATAAGATCCAGCTTATCAGGAAGAGACTTGTTGCGGCACAGGATAGGCAGAAGAGCTATGCCGACAATAGGAGGAAGGATTTGGAGTTCGAGGTGGGTGATCATGTCTTCTTGAAGATATCACCTACTCGTGGTGTCGTCAGGTTTGGCAGGCATAGTAGGTTAAGCCCTAGATTCATTGGCCGGTATGAGATTCTTAGACGATTGGGCGACATGGCATATGAGCTAGCTTTACCCCCAGCTTTAGCTAGTGTTCATCCTATTTTCCACGTTTCCATGCTTAGGAGGTATGTCCGAGATCCATCTCATGTGATTAGCCACGAGCCAGTGGAGATCCAGCCAGATCTGTCATATGTGGAGCAACCAGTAGCTATTCTTGACCGGAAGGTTCAGCATCTCCGGAACAAGAGTATTGCGTCGGTGAATGTTCTATGGCGGAACTTCTCGCGAGAGGAGGCTACTTGGGAGCTTGAGGATGCGATGAAGAAGAAGTATCTCCGTTTGTATGAGTAGCTTTGTTTAAACTTCGAGGACGAAGTTTCTTTAAGGGGGAGAGGGTGTAAGGCCCTCGAATTTGTTGCCATTTTATTTATTTTGCATTGAGTCATGTTATGTGTGACCATGTTTATGCATATGTGAATTGCTATGTACATATTAGCTAGTTATACTTATGTATGCATATGTGTAATTAGATAATAAATATTATTTGAATGCATGATGTAGTAGTGTACACCTTATACTACCTAGGTTTCATGTATATATGTATAGGTTAAGCATGGTTTTCTGCATGATTTCAAGTTCTGGCCAAAGGGCCAAATTGGCGTCAACATGGATGGACGTCCATGATGAGTCAGCATCCACCTCGATGGATGCCAATGCTTATGTAAACGGCCATAGATGTGGACGTCTACTTCTCTGACATGCATGCGCAGCAGACCCAAAACTCCGGGCGCAAGCAAGCCCAACCATTGGGGAGGAGTCCCCAACGGCTCTCAGACATCCCATCACATCCTCCGGGATATCCCAAACCCCTCTCCTATAAACTAAACTCTTTCTGCACCAGAAAAGCCCCTCTTGACTCTTTGCAAAGAGGAGAGAAACCCTAGCTCAAAAACTAGAGGAAAACTGAACTTGGCAAGCTTGAATCCGGCGACTGAAGGCTTCTTCCGGCGATCCACTACTACTAGGAGGGAGTCTGGACATTGGGGAAGGCTTCCCCAACACTGGACTGAAGCTTGCATCGACTTAGAACCCGGAGGAAGGAACTTGTGGAGGCTTCTTGGGACTGCCCAAGGAGAGCTTCAACAGCAACTTAGATTCCTTTGGAGGTTTTTAGAAAGGCAAGTAACCCACCCACTTCGTCCATGTATGTGTCTAAGAGGTTTCTACCATTTTTATGAGATTTTATCGTGTCCTGGATCCTCACCTTCCTCTGTTATTTGGAGCTCGGTCTGTGTTCTTGCACAGACAGGAACTTGACGTCAAGCCCTCTTGCCGTCAAGATCTCCAGTCAGCGCCCAGCGATCTTGCCGTCCATCTTCTTGAACGGCCAGACACTGCCGTTAAGTTCTTCAGTGCAGAACAGTAAACTGTTCTGCCTTAAATAATTATTTTATGGACTTTGACGCATGAGGATTTAGTGTAATTTTTATATGTTATGTAAAATAGATAATGTGATGTGTGTGGAAATTTCTGTGTTTTTCTGTGGATGGCATAAATTATTAGATTTATTGAAATACATGTTGGGAAAATGGATTATGCATGTTCACCTACTGTCTACATGATTCCTGAGGAATTAAATGCCCCAAATGTTTCTATACCATGTGTATGTGTGCCAATCCATACCCTATAAAATTGAGAATTTTTTCACGTTCATGTGATTTACTGTAATTTCTGCAATGGAAATAGAAAGCGTGAGTAGGCTATTCAAAATTTACATTAAATTGTGTGTTGTGCAATAAATTCGGGGAAAATTCCTTCAACAATGTGTATGTTAGATTCAGGTCTGTGAACTGTCAAATCTGATATGCATGTTATGTTTCATGACAGATTGAATTATAAATGGCATGAAATTGAATGTTTTAATTTCTGTAAATCCCGTGCAGTTCAGAAAAATATGAGAGTTTGCATGTGTGATCATAAACCTGAAATTAGTCTGTGGTTAAATTCTCATGTTATTTGGATAACTGTATAGTGCTCCATGAAATTTCCATGCGAAAACGAGTGTTCGACGCATGCTAATATGAACATGGTTGATTTTGTATGTTTCAACCTGATTAGTGTAAGGTACTGAATGTTTGATTTCTGTCAACAGTAGTATTATGAATAGGAAAACAGAGCCATGTGTATAAGTGAGAGAATGTGAAGACATGTGTATATCATGTGTAATATGTGTGTAGAAATCGGAATGTGTAATGTGTAAGAATGTGCCATGTGTGACACTGCTTTCATAGAGGACCGTGGAACCGTACCATGGAAAAGTCCCCATGGGAAGGTTCAATGTGTTAAGATCCTAAGGGCATTAGGATGAAATCCTAGAGGTGGACAAGTACCACTGGTTAGGGTGGAGACTTGTTCTCCTGGTCCGCACAGTCCAAGAGTCGTCACTGTATTGCCTAGGTGGCGTCTATGTGTTATGTGTATGTGATGTGTCCTTCTAATAGTAGTTTGGACTATGTGTCATGGCACTAAATTGTGAAATGTGAATGTGGATATGTGTAAATTGTGTAGTGTGAATATGTGTAAACGTGCAATGTGTAAAAGGAGAACTATGTGAATGAGTAATTGTGCAAACATGTGAAACCAATGTGTTAGATTGTGGTATTGTGATCCATGATATGTTAATGTGAAATAATGTTATAACAACAACCTTAAAGTGTATGAAATGATAGTGTGCATGTGCAAGAATGTGTAGAAACCATGATAGGAATGTTTCCTTTTATGCATGTGAGAACCCCATGTTAGTTGCTATCATGTTGTAGCTTAATGTGATTGAATGAGTAGTAAGCATATGATAGGATACTTATTTTGGAAGGTCTTAAATCATGTACCATATGTTTTAAATTTTGTAGAAATATCATGATAGGTTGTCTCTTATCAATGTTCAAGCATGCTATATGTTTTGCTTCGTGAATTGGAATGTAGAACCTACTGTGATGCATGCATGCATGATGTGTATGGAGTTATTTGCTGAGTCTTTTAGACTCACTCCTTGCTTTGGCGTACAGGTTTAGCTGGTGACCCGACACCTTTGGAAGAGACAGTGGAGAGTGACTCCGAGCGTGGCGAGTAGCTTGGTGGAGTCGACGTTGTGACTTTTGCTTTCATAGTATGTAATGAGACATTGTAATAGAACTACTAAGGAATTTGTGGACAAACTATGTATTTGAGTTTAGTATTTCATTATGTGGACTTTATTTCTCTTAATTTTGTCATTTGAATCATGTATGTTTAATGTGGATGATGAAATAAAAACTAGTAGTTCTTTTCTTCCGCTACTCTGTATCTATATTTGCGTATATCTCAATCATGTGATAACGTTTGGGTAAATGTCCCACTGTGATAGCGTTCACTATATCGACGTGGGTTGGTATAACCGTACCGGTATAATGAGGGTCGTCACAAAACTGCTTTCTTGAATGGCTACATCAAAGAAGAAGTCTATGTCTCTCAAACACCTGTATTTGAAGATGATGAAAAGCCTAACCATGTTTATAAATTGCACAAAGCTCTTTATGGTTTGAAACAGGCACCCCGAGCTTGGTACGACAGACTAAGCAATTTTCTGGTGAGTAAGAACTACTCAAGAGGTAAAGTGGATCAAACTCTTTTCACTAAGAAAGTTCACAATCACATAATTGTTGTCCAAGTGTATGTAGACGACATCATTTTTGGCTCCACTAACCCATCACTGTGTGAAGAGTTCTCTAAACACATGCACAGTGAATTTGAGATGAGTCTAATGGGGGAGCTTCAATTCTTTCGTGGTTTGCAGGTCAAACAACATGAAGATGGGTTTTCATCAATCAAGAAAAATATGTCAAGGAGCTTTTGAAACGTTTTCAGTTTGAACGAGCCAAGCCTGCTTCAACACCAATGAGCACAAGCATAAAACTTGAAAATGATGAGAAAGGTAAAATGGTAGATGCAAAGCAATTCTGAGGTATGATTGGCTCACTCCTTTACCTTAATGCAAGTAGACCGGATATACATTTTAGTGTTTGCCTTTGTGCTAGATATCAATCTAGTTCAAAGGAAAGCCATCTGATTGCAGTCAAGCAAATCTTTAGATATCTCTTAGGTACGTATGATTTGGGCCTTTGGTATCCAGCAGGAAGTAGCTTTAATTTGATATCATATTCTAATGCTGACTATGCTGGATGTAAAATTGACAGAAAAAGCACTAGTGGGTATTGCCAATTTCTTGGTGGTTGCATGGTTTCGTGGGCATCTAAGAAGCAACACTCGGTTGCACTCTCCACTGCAGAGGCAGAATAAGTTACTGCAGGGAGTTGTGCAGCTCAAGTGTTGTGGATCAAAAGTAAACTATGTGACTACAACATTGATATTGGATGCACACCTATCCTATGTGACAACACTAGTGCCATCAATCTCTCAAAGAACCCAGTCCAACACTCAAGGACCAAACACAGAGAAATTCGACACCACTTTTTGAGAGATGAAGTAGCCAACAAATGCTTGGAGCTTAGCTTCATACCCACAGAAAAGCAATTGGCTGACATTTTCACAAAACCCTTGTCTGAAGATAGGTTCACTACATTGAGAAGAGAATTGGGATTGTGCAAAATGCAATGAAATCCATACCGAATTTTGGGGTATATGCTCTTTGTGTAATGACTATGGGGTATATCAAATGGTGAAATGTGGAAGAACAAGTCATTGCTTGTTTGGAAACTATCATTATGCGTGAGAAAACATTCTCCGCCACATATCCATAGTCAAGTTGCATCTAAAGGTCAACACAGGAACTATGTTTTCTACAATAGTTTTTTTTTATCAAAAGGGGTTATCTTATTTTCATAAGCTTTGGTACGATGTCTTCTTAATGTTCCAACTTGAGACTCCTAGAGTATTATTTTTAAACCATTGAAGATTTTGACTTGTCTTAATATTAGTGGGTATGACAGTTTAAAATGTGTGTATACCTATTTTCCACCTTACCTCCACTTTGGACACTCATTGCCCAAATTTTTTTGACAAAATACCAATCTAGCACAGATCATGAGTGCGCCTGTCGACAAATACCTCTTCATCTGTCAACAGCCGGCGGCCAGGCCTTTTTGGAAGCCCATTGGGCACGCCGTTTCGAGCCGGATTTGGTGGGCCCCTTTCCGTTTCAAACTCTTCCCTAAACTCTTCAAAAGGGAACCCATGCCCTTTCCTTCCTTCCCCACTACCAAAACACCCTCCTCCTTCCTTCTATACCACAACCCTTCTTCTCCAGGGCGCTAGACCTAGCTTTCGGCCCTCCTAGTTCCTCCTCCCTCCTCGTGTCACCTTCTCTTTTCAGAGCCCTTCTCTGCTCCAACCCTGTCTTTCTCATGGGCTCCGTTAGGCCTCTACACCACCCGGGCATGACGATGTTTAGAGAGTCTAGGTGTTCACTATCTAGTAAATTATTAACTTTGGTCAAGGTCTTGTCACTGATGTCGTAGTTTGCTTAATCAGTCATGTTATCATCTTCTTTTGCATTTCTTTTTGTCTTGTCATGAACAACTTTTGTAACTGTGTGTACTGAATGCTCAATCAATGAAATTCACAGTTATTTGCCACTTTATATTCATATGTGCATGACGTGTCTTTTTAGATGTTGCCAAAAGGGGGAGAAACATCAATATGCATAAATTGATAATTTTATCATCATAAAAAAGGGGGAGAATGTTGGATTTACATGTGTTATGTTTTTTATAATGAACAATACAAATTGATGTTCTGTGAATACGAACAACATGATGAAAGTGACAAAGTCAAGCATTGTCTAATTGTCCATTATATCTCACTAACAATGCTCTTAAATGTAGGTGTGAATGTATGCAAAACAATGTACCAAATTACAGAGCAACATCTCAAGAAACTCAAGTTAAACAAGTGCCTGTCGACAGATCTACAAGGCCCTGTCGACAGCCAAGCATAAGGAGACAAGACAAAGTTCAGGACAACAGTACCTGTCAACAGATCTAGATCGCCTGTCGACAGCTACACACATGAAACTATTTCCCGGAAGACCAGTGTTCTGGATTTTGCAAACCTGTTAGCACCTGTCGACAGATGCATAGGCTGCTGTCGACAGACGAAGAGAAACCTCAAGATCTGAGATTTGGATACGTTTCTTATTTGGGTGATTCGTTTTACCACGTCTTACCATACGTGAACACCCATATATAAGGAACATCTAGAGGTATTTTCACACAAGAGAAGCCACCATACCAAACCCTAATAAAAAACCAAGAGAGAGAGCTTCTCCCTGCTGCTCTGCTTCAACCTTCCGTCTAGGGAAAGAAAGAACCATCTTCCGAACGGAATTGAAGTTGGTTTGTCCATCTCTCAAGCTTCTCCATCAACTGATACCTGTCAAGACGAAGCTTGAAGTTCATCTGGACGACCATCTTGAAGAGTTCCATCTCAGGATTTGATTCTACAACTCTGAACTCTTCTCTGCTTCTACTTTTTCATACTCTGTGTGTGTGACAGTGGGTCAAGCGTCTCTTGTGTTTGATCTACGTGTGTGGTGTTGTTCTGATCATGTGTTTGCATCAGACAACGCGGTGTGTGTGTATTGTAGTGTTTGAACTCGCTCATAAGTAGTTGTTATGCGTGTGTGTTGTTCGGTTTACATGGATTCATAATTGAGATGTTTGTTTTTTATGATGAGCATTTCATGAACAATACAATTTCATGTGATATGTATGTGTGAAACATGATAAGAATGACAAGTCAAGCAAATGTTAATCAAGAATCACATGTTTAATTTGATTATCTAAATGTTCACATTATTTCACTAACAATGTTCTTAAATGTAGGAGAGATTGCATCCAAGACAATGTACCAAAACAAGAGCAAAAAGATCAAGAAAAGCACAAAAGACAAGTACCTGTCGACAGCCCCCAAGATGCCTATCGACAACCCTGCACAGACAGATCTTATAGGGTACTGGCAAGGTGTACCTGTCGATAGCCCCACTGATGCCTGTCGACAGATCTGCACAAACAGAACACACAGGCTCCTGGCAAGGTGTGCCTGTCGACAGACTCAAATTGCATGTCGATAGATCCACAAAAGGAACTGTCTCCCGGAAAGCCAGTCTTCTACCTTTTGCAAACCTGTCAACATCTGTCAACAGATGCAATTCTTGCTGTCGACAGACGAAGGAAAAATCTTAATACGAGATCTCCATATGTTTCCAAATTGGGTGTTTCCATATCTCACGACTCTCCATACTTAAACACCCATATAAAAGGAACTCTTTGGAGTTATTTTCATACAGAAGCAGCCACAACTCAAAACCCTAAGCAAAGTCTCAAGAGAGAAGATCTTTCTGCTGCTATGCTTCAACCGTTCGTCCAAGCAACTAAAGAGACATCTTCTGAACGGGATTGAAGCCAGATTGTCCATCTTTCAAGCTTCTCCATCAACTGATACCTGTCAAGACAAAGCTTGAAGCACATAGGGACGATCATCTGAAGAGTTCCACATCAGGATTTGAAATCTCAACTCTGAACTCTTCTTTATCTCTGTTTTTCATATCTGTGTGTGGGTGTTGTTGAGTCAAGCGTCCTTGTGCTTGATTCACGTTTGGCACGTTGTTCTGATCGTGGTATACATCAGACTACGTGAGTGTGTGGGTGTTATAGCGAGTGAACTTGCTAATAATTAGTCTTTCTGCGTGTGTGTGTGGACGGTGGACATAGGATACACAAGTTGTGTACTCCGAACCACCTTAAATCATCGTGTCTGTGGTTTGAACGTTTCACGCTAAATGTTTGGTAGGCACGTTGATCTTTCACATGCTAGATAAATTGCTATTCTATCTACTTACAACTAACACACATCTCAGTTTGATTTAAACTCTGTTTGAAATATCAAAAGTCTGTGTTTCCACTAAAAAGAAGGTTATTATATTTTTAATTAATAGTAATCTATTCAACCCCCTTCTAGATTACCATATTGTATAATTCCGCACATCTTTCAATTGGTATCAGAGCGAGGTTTCTCCGTTTTACTGTCTTAATTGGTTGATCTCACGATCAGGAGATTCTCGATCTCATGGAATCTAACAAGGGGTATATGGTCTAGGGACATTCAGTGACCAGGCCACCCTTCTTTGATGGCACTGACTATCCTTATTGGAAAAATCGCATGCAGGTATTTCTGAGAGCTCAAAACTTCGAGCTATGGAAAATTGTCAGCAAAGGAGCATACACCCTTCCCGAGGACGAAGATACCTGGACGAAGGACCAGATTGTAAAGGGAACTCTCAACTGGAGTGCCCTGAACATGATGCAGTGCGCTGTTCATCCCAAAGAATACTCAACAGTCTCCACATGCACTTCAACGAAAGAGATGTGGGACAAACTTGAACTTATCTACGAAGGTACGTCCGAGGTAAGGGAAACCAAAGCAAGCATGCTAATTTCTTAGTATGAAATGTTTAAGATGAATAATGATGAAACTATCTCATATATGTTTGCAAGGTTCATGCTAATAATAAATGGATTGAAAGGTCTTAAGAAAGAATACTCAGAAAGTGACTTAGTGAGGAAGGTACTTCGGTCTCTTCCATCCTCATGGAACACTAAGGCCACTGTCATTGAGGATTCAAAAGATCTCTCAACGATGAAATTGGATGAACTAATTGGCTCCCTGATGACATATGAAATAAATGTGAAAAGGAAAGAAACTAAAGAAAACCCAAAAAGGTCAATTGCCTTAAAAGCTTCAAGCCAAAGTTCCTCTAGATCCAAAAAGGAGGTTCAACAGGAAAGTGATGAACCTGAAACCTCTAGTGATAGTGAAAATGATGAAATGTCCATGCTCACTAGATAATTCAAGAAATTCCTCAAATTCAAAAGGAAAGGCTCAAGTAATTTCAAATCCTTCCAAAAGAAAGATTTCTCAAATAAATTTGAGTCTAACAAAAGATCTGACATTGTATGCTATGAGTGCAAGAAACAAGGGCATATGAGAGGAGAATGCCCCGAACTCAAGAAAAAGTTGAAGAAAGAGAAATTCACCTTCAAGAAGGCCAAGGCAATGTTAGCAACTTGGAGTGATGAAGATGAAGATGAGGACGCACAAGAAGCCTCTGGAGATGAAGAAATTCAGTGTCTAATGGCAAGAAGCGACGACTCCAATGAGGTAAACTCTTCCTTTAAAACTTATATTGTTGATGAATGGGAAGAAGCATACACTGTCCTGTTTGAAAAATTCTATGAATTCAAATCTGAAAACAAGGCATTGAAAAAGAAAATCAATTCTCTTGTTCATAACACACACAATGATGAACAAGTTGTTGCCTTAACTAAAGAAATTGAAATGATGAAAATTGATGAGGAAGCTCACATTGGAGAAATGGACTGTTTGAAAACAAAATTGCAAGAATTCAAAAGAAAAAGGAAAGTCTAACTAACTCACTTGAATCTCTTCAAAATGAACATAAAGAAACTAAGAATAAGTTGGAACAAGCTGAAAAAGACCTTAAAAGAAAATCTGAAGATTTAACAAGGTTTGTAAAGGGAAAGCAAAATCTTGATGCCATTCTAGGATCAAATATCTTTGTTGCAAAACATGGAATTTGATATCAACTAGTAAAACAAAAGAAAATGGGAGAGACTTTGATAACTTCTTTTGTTAATTCTAGCCCAAGCACAAGCTATCAAGTCCCTTCCAAGAATCAGAAAAATCAAGTCCCTTCCAAGAATCAGAAAGGTCAAGCCAAGGGTAAGAAACAGGAACCCAAGAAAATCAGTTCAGCTGTTAACACAACTAAGAAGTCTGTCAACAGCCCCAACAAGGGTTGTCGACAGGTCTGGAAACATGCTCCCAAAGAAAAGCTAACCAGGCAACAAAAGGGTAAAATGCCCATGCATGTTCCTCAGAATAACAAACCCACTATTTTGGAAAAATCTTCAGCATGCAATTTCTGTAAGAGACTTGGGCACAATGAAAAACAATGCTGGAACAATCCAAATAAACTGAAACTCAAACAAGTTTGGATTCCAAAGCATTTAATTTTTGGCATGAATAATACATTGGGACCCAAAGTAATTTGCGTACCAAAACCTCTTGTCTGATCCATATATGCAGGAATGCCTAGCAGCCCAAAATCAAAACAAGTGGTACCTGGATAGTGGCTGCTCGAGGCACATGACGGGCGACAAAGACAAATTCTGCTTGCTGGTGGAAAAAGACGGAGGTCAAGTTGTTTTTGGAGGTAACAATAAAGGCCAGATCATTGGTTCAGGTAAGGTTGGTAAGTATGCCTCCAACTCAATAGACAATGTACTGTTAGTTGATGGTCTTCACCATAACTTGCTTAGCATAAGCCAACTGTGCGATAACGGTCATAAAGTTGTCTTTGAATCAAATTCATGTCAAATTGTTGATAAGGAAACAAGAAGTCTTAAGTTTTCTGGAAAAAGAATTAACAACATTTATTTGGTTGATCTAGATGATCTAGAAAAAAAATTTGTGTCTTGTTGCAAGTAAACAGGATGAGCTTACCTTGTGGCATCGTAGGCTTGGGCATGCAAGCTACAATGTCTTGCACAAGATCATGAGGTTGAAACTGGTAAATGGACTTCCTGAAATTTCCTTCAATAAGAATGAAAACTTTTGTGATGCATGTGCACAGGGAAAACAAACCTGGAAATCCTTCAAATCAAAAGCACCGGTAAGTACTTCTAAACCTTATGAATTGTTGCACATGGACCTTTTTGGACCTACTAGAACACTGAGTCTCAATGGCAAATGATTTAGTTTTGTCATTGTAAACGATTTTTCTAGGTTCACTTGGGTAAAATTTCTGGCTCACAAAAATGAAGCACTGAAAATCTTTAAAGAATTCTTTAATAAGATTGAGCATGGAAATGTCAATAAGATATGCTCCATCTGCACTGATCACGGGGGAGAGTTTGATAACAACTCTTTTTCTGATTTTTGCAGGCACCAAGGAATAGAACACCTGTTTTCCTCTCCAAGGACTCCAGAGCAAAATGGTGTAGTGGAGAGAAAGAACAGAACCCTGGTGGAAATGGCTCGTACTCTTCTGGTCGAAAGCTAACTCCCAAGGAGTTTTTGGGCAGAAGCGGTAAACACCTCGTGCTACATTCTCAACAGAGCCATGGTAAGACCCGTGATAAAGAAAACCCTACGAACTGCTAAAAGGTAAGAAACACAGTATTGGGTATTTCAGAGTTTTTGGCTCAAAAGTGTTTATTCATAACAATGATAAAGCTAATCTAGACAAATTTGAAGCCAAAAGTGATCTAGGTATTTTTCTTGGATACTCAGAACACTCTAGAGCATATAGGGTGTTTAACGTTAAGAATAAAACTGTGGAAGAAACTCCACATGTTGTTTTTGATGAGTATCATGCAAGAACTAACACTAAAAACCTTCACAGGACTCAAGATAGAGATGCAGAAGCAACACTTGAGGAACTACAAGTAAAGGCAAAAAGAAATTCTAAAGTAGCTTCTAAAGATAAAAGTGGATATCTTCGCAGGTACAATGATGAAGATGACGAAAATCTGTTCAGAAAACAAGATGTTGAATCTGAAGAAGATCCACAAGAGAAAGAGCCTCAAGATGAAACTCCTCAAGCACACCCTCCTCTAGAACAACCTCCACAAGATCAACTTCCACAAGTCCAAGATCAACCCGGTCCTTCAACAATCACTAATGTGAGGTATTCCAAAGATCACCCACTTGAGAATGTTTTAGGGAATATAAATGATAAAGTTCAAACTAGGTCTTAGGTTAGACAAATAGTTGAACAAGATCATTTGGCATTTGTCTCTCAAGTGGAACCAAAAAATGTTGAAGAGGCCCTAAAATAAAATTCATGGATTGATGCTATGCATGAGGAACTTGGTCAATTTCAAAGAAACAATGTCTGGAGTTTAGTTCCCAAAACCCCTGAAATTTCTGTCATAGGAACAAGATGGGTCTTTAGGAATAAACTAAATGAAGAGGATAAAGTGGTGAGAAATAAGGCTAGACTGGTAGCAAAATGATACAATCAAGAATTTGGTGTGGACTTTGAAGAATCCTTTGCCACTGTAGCTAGACTCGAAGCAGTGAGAATCTTATTGGCATATGCATGCTCACATAAGTTCGAACTTTTTCAAATGGACGTTAAAACTGCTTTCTTGAATGGCTACATCAAAGAGGAAGTCTATGTCTCTCAACCACCTGGTTTTGAAAATACTGAAATGCCCAACCATGTTTATAAACTGCACAAGGCTCTCTATGGTTTGAAACAGGCACCCCGAGCTTGGTACGACAGACTGAGCAACTTTTTGATGAGTAAAAACTACTCAAGAGGTAAAGTGGACCAAACTCTATTTACTAAGAAAGTTCGCAATCACATAATTGTTGTTCAAGTTTATGTGGACGACATTATCTTGGTTCCACTAACCCATCACTGTGTAAGGAGTTTTCCAAACATATGCACAGTGAATTTGAGATGAGTCTAATGGGAGAGCTTCAATTCTTTCTTGGTTTGCAGGTGAAGCAACATGAAGATGGCTTCTTCATTAATCAAGAGAAATATGTTAAGGAGCTTCTAAAACGTTTTCAGTTTGAGCAAGCCAAACCTACTTCAACACCTATGAGCACAAGCATAAAATTGGAAAATGATGAGAAAGGTAAACCGGTAGATGTAAAGCAATTCCGAGGTATGATTGGCTCACTCCTTTATCTTACTGCAAGTAGACCCGATATACAATTCAGTGTTTACCTTTGCGCTAGATATCAATCTAGTCCAAAGGAAAGCCATTTGGTTGCAGTTAAGAGAATATTCAGATATCTCTCAGGTACGTATGATTTGGGTCTTTGGTATCTAGCAGGAAGTAATTTTGACTTGATATCATATTCTGATGTTGATTATGCTGGATGTAAGATAGACAGGAAAAGCACTAGTGGGTACTGCCAATTACTTGGTGGTTGCATGGTTTCGTGGGCATCCAAGAAGCAACACTCGGTTGCACTCTCCACTGCAGAGGTAGAGTATGTTGCTGTGGGGAGTTGTGCGGCTCAAGTGTTGTGGATAAAAAGTCAATTGTCTGACTACAATATTGATATTGGATGCACACCTATCTTATGTGACAACACTAGTGCCATTAATCTTTCCAAGAACCCAGTCCAACACTCTAGGACAAAACACATTGAGATTCGTCATCACTTCTTGGAGAGATGAAGTAGCCAACAAATCCTTGGAGCTTAGCTTCATACCCACTGATAAGCAATTAGCTGATATTTTCACAATACCATTGGCTGAGGATAGATTCACAACATTAAGAAGAGAATTAGGATTGTGCAAAATGTAATGAAGCCCATACCAAACTTTAAAGTATATGCTCTTTGTGTGCACCGACTATGAGGTATATCAAATGGTGATCTATGGAAGAACAAGTTATGTTTTTTTGGAAACTCTCATTATACGTGAGAAAACATTCTCCGCCACGTATCCATAGTCAAGTTGCAAATCAGGGTCATCTACGTTAAATTAGGTATGTGGATTCTTTTCAATTTGCCCATTCACTTTTGCACACAAATGTTTTTTTTTTTTTGATGGTCTGTCCTTATTCATGAACTTGTCTGCAATTGCTTGCTAAACTTGTGCAAATGTGACTTGAATTGCTTGCTTGTTGAGTCTTCACATGCATACACTATGGGGGAGTAAGTTAAGGCTAGGTGAGTGAAATTCATAAGGGATACCCTTCATATTCAATGTGTATTTATCCCTCAATCTTCTGGTTCACATCACTCTCAATTCAAAGCCTTAAAGCTGCAGTTTCAAAGCCCCTGTCGACAGCCCCAAATAGCCTGTCGACAGATATGCCTTCACAGAACCCAGAAAATGCACCTTGTGTGCATCTGTCGACAACCACTTCTTCTGCTGTCGACAGCCAGGCACAGTTCCGAAACTCATCATTCTTCAGACTGTTCCCATCTGTTGACAGACCACTCTGTACCTGTCGACAGACTCCACCTACCTGAACTCAGTTACTTCACACTGTCTGAATCTGTCAATAGGCACCCAATGGCTGTCGACAGATGCACCTCTTGCTGAGTTTTGCTTGTCCTGTCTCAACATTCTTCATGAGCATGCTTCACTAATGTATCTAAGGTGTAAATTGGTGCTTACTTACGTTATAATCATTCATATCCACATAATATCAACGACATTGTCCACACCACAATGATTTTGATATAATATTTTGTGCTTGAGTCTAGGTTGTGTCATCTAGACAACATTGATCAAATCTAATGATTTTAACCTAACTCACTTGAATAACTCCCTTGGGGATTATCATGTTTCTAAAATGGTTTGATAAGTAAGAAGGTTTTTGAACTTAATGTTTTACATTAACCATTGACCTTAAATAATCATTGACCTTGATTGTTAAAAATATATCCAAAAAAAATAAAAAACAAAAAAGGGAGAAAAGCTACCTATTTCAAACACTCAAAAGTTCATAAAAATATGTGAAATGGGACAAAGGCAGAGCAATGATGAGCATCACTGAGTAACCGGGGACATGGGCATCACAAATGTCTGTCTTCGCGTCAAAACATCCTCATTATCTCTGCACAATAGTATGATGGTTACTTACACTGAGTAACTGGGGGTACGGGCATCCCAAATGTCTACCTTCACGTCAAAAGGTGACAGTGATCCTACTTACTACTTTTCCCACATTAACTTGACACAGACAAAATTCAATGCAAGAAATAGAGTGTAGCCTCCATGTTTTTACATTAAAGGCAATGTGTTGTTTATTGTTAATCGCTCATGTAGACATTACTTTCAAGTACCATCTAAACATCATCCACAAAGGAACATATTTTTCTACAACAGTTTTATCCAAAGGGGTTATTTTATGTTCATATCTTCTTGAACGGTGTTTTCTAAATGCCATAACTTAAGATTCCCGAAATATTATAACTTCACCATTGTCGATACTTGACATGTCCTAATTATTTGTGGGTATGTCATTTTATAATGTGTATTTACCTATTTTCATCTTATATACACATTGGACGCTCATTGCCTTGAAAAATCCTGTCAAAATACATTACTGGCGCACTTTCTGCAAGAGCCTGTCAACAGGGCACTATTTACCTGTCGACAGTCGGCGGCAGACCTGTTTTTGGAAGCCCAACGGGCGGCCATCTAGGGCAGATTTCGTGGGTCCCAGTCTTTTCAAATCCCTTCCCACTTTCTTTAAAAGGAACCCACGACCCTTTCCTCCCTTTTCCACTTCCAAAAACTCCCTCCTCCTTCCATCTTCACACAAACCCTCCTTCTCCAGGGCGCAGAGCAGAGTCTCCCTCTTCAGGTGTTACCACCTGCTTGTGCTTCCTTCCACCTTTCACATCCCTCTCTACTCGAAGATCCCTCTTTCTGATGGCTCCCAAGAGCAAGAAGCTTGTCTCCCATCGCCGTTCTCATTCTCCCCAAGCAGGCTAGGGTTCTAGGGCTCACACCGAGCTCCGAACGAAGCATCGGGATGATCGGCTTCCGGAACTCGTCATTCCTTCAGATCTGCAGCTTCTCAATGTTCATGGCACCTTCACCAAGTTCGTGCAGCCCCGATATGTTGATTTCAGGTCTCTGGAAGACATGTTTCCAGGGTTGCTGCCACTTTTTGATACCTAGGGGTGGTCTCCCTTCTGCTATTCTCACACGCGATACTCTTCCACCGCTGTGACGGAGTTCTACAACAATCTTCGGGAAACCGCTCAAGGTGATCTTTACACCAAGGTTAAAGGCACCCCGTTTCTGATCACTCCTAATCTTTTCTCTGTTGCACTTCAAATTCCAAATACTGGCCTTGATATCATGCAACATCACCCATTGGCATCTGAGTACTATACACTCATCACTGGGCAGCCATACGATTCATCTAAAAATCGTGTGCAACTGAATGCCAACTCCTTCTCTCCTCTTCATCGTCTCATCTACCATATCTTTACCACAATCATCGTCCCCAAGGATGGTAGTCGGGAACTTGTGACTACCATTCACAAATCCCTCTTTCACGCCTTTCTTAAATGTGAACAAGTCAACCTCCCACTCCTTTTACTCTCTCACATTCGGGTATGCCTTCGCAATTCCAATAGGTCTATGCCTTATGCATGTCCAATCACTTCTCTTCTTTTGTTTCTTGGCATCCAAATCTCCAAAGAAGAGATGACAAACCTCAAGTCTCGTAGCTCCTTTGATCTCACTGCTGCACACAGGATGGGCTACAAAATGGTTGATGGGGTTGTGTCACGAGAACTCAAGGGTAAGGGACCGGCAATTGCTGAGGAAGATGACGACGATGACGTTGCTGAGGATGGTGAGGATGCTAATGAAGACTCCCAGTCCGAGCCAATAGATGCTCCGGGAGATGAAGATGAAGATGCTGCTGATGACCAAGCGCCTGCTGAGCTATCTCTTCGAGATTTCATCACTGCTCAAATGGCACAGATGCAACTTCAAATGACCACAGGCTTTGAGCACCTGAATGAACGATTGGACACTGTTGATACTAGCATTGAAGCACTAGCTGATACTCAAGTCCAGCTTCAGCTCAGGCTTACTAGACTCTCCACAGAGATTCAGGAGATTCGTCAGGCCTCTGCACCGCCTGGCAATGATGCTGCTTAGAGAGTTTAGGTGTCCACTGTGTTTGGGTCATGGTCATGGTCTTGTTCTTGATGTACTAGTTTGCTTTCTTGGTCATGTTATTCTTCCCTACATTTCCTTTTGTCACGTTGTCACTACATTCTGTAACTGTGTGTAATGCTTGACAATTCAATGAAAATCACAGTTATTTGCTCCATTCATGTGTGTATGACGTGTCTTTTTGGATGTTGTCAAAAGGGGGACAAACAACAATGTGCATTAATTGAAATTTTGTCATCATCAAAAAGGGGGAGAATGTTGGGTTTACATGCATTCATAATTGAGATGTTTGTTTTTTATGATGAGCAATCAATGAGCATTTCATGAACAATACAATTTCATGTGATATGTATGTGTTAAACATGATAAGAATGACAAGTCAAGCAAATGTTAATCAAGAATCACATGTTTAATTTGATTATCTAAATGTTCACATTATCTCACTAACAATGTTCTTAAATGTAGGAGAGATTGCATGCAAGACAATGTACCAAAACAAGAGCAAAAAGATCAAGAAAAGCACAAAAGACAAGTACCTATCGACAGCCCCCAAGATGCCTGTCGACAGCCCTACACAGACAGATCTTATAGGGTACTGGCAAGGTGTACCTATCGACAGCCCCACTGATGACTGTCGACAGATGTGCATAAACAGAACACACAGGCTCCTGGCAAGGTGTGCCTGTCGACAGACTCAAATCGGTTGTCGACAGATCCACACATGGTACTGTCTCCCGGAAAGCTAGCCTTCTGCCTTTTGCAAACCTGTCAACATCTGTCGACAGATGCAATTCTTGCTGTCGACAGACGAAGGGAAAATCTCAATACGAGATCTCCATATGTTTCCGAATTGGGTGTTTCCAAATCTCACGACTCTCCATACTTAAACACCCCATATAAAAGGAACTCTTTGGAGTTATTTTCGTACAAAAGTAGCCACAACTCAAAATCCTAAGCAAAGTCTCAAGAGAGAAGATCTTTCTGCTGCTCTACTTCAATCGTTCATCCAAGCAACCAAAGAGACATCTTCTGAACGGGATTGAAGCCAGATTGTCCATCTTTCAAGCTTCTCCATCAACTGATACCTGTCAAGACGAAGCTTGAAGCACATAGGGACGATCATCTGAAGAGTTCCACATCAGGATTTGAAATCTCAACTTTGAACTCTTCTTTATCTCTGTTTTTCATATTTGTGTGTGGGTGTTGTTGAGTCAAGCATCCTTGTGCTTGATTCACGTTTGTCATGTTGTTCTGATCATGGTTTACATCAGACTACGTGAGTGTGTGTGTGTTGTAGCGAGTGAACTTGCTAATAAGCAGTCTTTCTGTGTGTGTGTGTGGACGGTGGACATAGGATACACAAGTTGTGTACTCCGAACCACCTTAAATCATCATGTCTGTGGTTTGAACGTTTCACGCTAAATGTTTGGTAGGCACGTTGATCTTTCACATGCTAGATAAATTGCTATTCTATCTACTTACAACTAACACACATCTCAGTTTGATTTAAACTCTGTTTGAAATATCAAAAGTCTGTGTTTCCACTGGAAAGAAGGTTATTATATTTTTAATTGATAGTAATCTATTCAACCCCCCTTCTAGATTACCATATTGTATAATTCCGCACATCTTTCATGTGTGTGAACAGTGGACGTAGGATACACAAGTTGTGTACTCCGAACCACATTAAATCCTCGTGTCCTATGGTTTGCACGTTTTCACGATAGATGATTGGTAGGCACGTTGATTCTACACACGCTAGATAGGTTGTTCATGTTTTATTCACAACAAACATACACTCAGCAATTCGAATTCAAATTAAATTCCTTTGAAATTTTGATAAGTCTATGTTTCCATCAAAAAGAAGGCAACAGTGTTTCCAGTTTCTAGTAATCTATTCAACCCCCCCTTCTAGATTACCATATTGGATAATTCCGCGCATTTTTCAATGGGGACTTACTAGAGTTTTGCTCAGATGCCTGGATGATGATGAAGTTTTGAAAGTTGTTAAGGAGGCTCATTCCGGTGTGTGTGGTGGCCATGTGAATAGCCAAATACTTGTCAAGAAGATCCTTAGGCAAGGCTTTTACTGGCCCACTCTAGAGAAGGATTGTTCCATCTTTGTCTGTCAGTGTGTCAAGTGCCAACTTCACACTGACAAAATCCATTCTCTATCCTCTACGCTCCACCCAATATCCTCCCCATGGCCTTTCGACATCATTAGTCCCCTTGATGATCCAAACTCCCAAAACAAAACAAAATCATACATCCTCACTGCAACGGAGTACTTCACTAAATGGGTTGAAGCGGAAGCATATGTGGAGATCAAGGCAACAACCATTTGCAAGTTCATCATGAATAATATCATCACCAGGTTTGGCGTCCCAGGTACCATCATCACCGACAATAGACCGCAATTCATCTCTCAAGAGCTTTGTGACCTTTACAATAGGTATAAAATTGCATTGCATCACTCATCTCCATATTATCCACAAGGCAATGGCCAAGCAGAGGCCACAAACAAAATCTTAATTAAAATCATCAAGAAAACCTGTGAGGTACTCGGATTGGCTAGAAAAGCTTGTCAAAGCTCTATGGGCCTACCGCACTTCAATCCATACTCCCGCAGGGCAGACACCGTTTGCTCTCACTTATGGAATGGAGGTTGTAGTACCATACGAGATTCTCATTCCCTCACTAAGGGTCCAGCATGACAAGGACTTGTCAATCGATGAGCGGCGTGAATCGCTCCTAGCACACTAGAACTCTTAGATAAGAAGCATCTGGTCACCGCAGAACACACGAGATCATATCAGAATAGGCTGACTCATTTTTATCAAAAGAAGGTAATTGAGAGAAAATTCAAAGTTGGTGAAATGGTAATCAAGAGAATCTTTATAAAACCTGGTGGTCCCCGATCCAAACTCTAACCAAACTGGAAGGTCGTACGTAGTAAAAGAAGCATATCCAGGCAACGCGTATAGGCTAGTGAACACGGAGGGTGATGAGCTCTCTCATCCTTGGAATGGGCTTTATCTCAAGAAGTACTACCCCTAGATAGGTGTTTGGAATTACATGCTACATGGACCCTAAATTGAAAAGCTGTCATTTCTAATTCATTTCTTATTCTTGGTGAGTTAACTTGAGGTATCGACACCCACACACTTACACGCCCACACTTGGAAGCTAGAAGCACGAAATCTAAGGAAGATCAATGCCTAACCAAAAGTCTAAGACATTACCCGTTTCTTTCTACTCGGTCCACTAATAGAAAGGGGAACCTGAGGGATCGACCTTTGAATCTGTCCAAAGCTCAAATGGGTGTAGGTTAAGGCCCAATAAGGGGAAAAGAAAGAAAACAATGCAAATTAAAGCAAAAAGAGCCAAAACAAGGCAATCCAAACATAGAAGCATGTCAAGAGCAGCAAAGTACCTACAGAGATCCAAATAGACCTGGTCAAAATCATGCCAAAAACCCATAAGCCGAAGGACTGAACCCCATTAAGTGTAGCATAGAGGAATGAGTGTCTCCTCAGTCACCCAAACTGTTGGCAGACTTCCTAAAATATCTTCTTCCCTTCTCCCCCCACGAGTATGTCTTAGGGTCAAGGCAGGGCAACGATCAACTGAAGAGGATGTCGCCGAAAGCCACCTTAGGTGAAGACACCACTTAAGCACGTCCAACCTCTGTTTAACACACTTGAGAATTATTAATGAACTCTTAATGACGGCTGAGTAGTTAAAGGGTCCAAGTACCAAGTTTTTCCAATTAGAGCGGATTCCCTTCGTTCCCCGCATCTTTTTAGAAGGGACTACGCCGAGTTGCGGCCCTTATTTTAAAATAAAAAATTGCATATTTCAAAATCCAAAAAAATGAATATTTCAAAATCCAAAAAATAGAATACTTTTAAAACCACAAAAAATAGAATATTTCAAAATCCATAAATGTCATATTTTCAAAACAAAAAAAAAAGAACAGAATATTTCAAAATCCATAAAAATAGAATATTTTAAAATAAAAATTGAATACTTCAAAATCCAAAAAATTACATATTTTCAAAAATGCAAAAAAATTAAATATTTCCAAATTAAAAAAATTAAACACAAAGCAAAAAAATCATCATACTCCATTTGTTTGAATGCATCAAATGCATGCTCATTTTTAATTTCCTGTTAGCATATGCCTGCTTGCGTGCTGCATTTTTTATTATGGTGTTCTTTTATTTCCGCCTTATTTAATAAAGGCTCAGCCCCTTGACAAGATCATGAAGCCTAGTGTGCCTAATGTGCAAGGGGCTGAGTCAGAACAGACATTTAACTTGCTTGTTTAAGCATTTTCAGGCATAGAAAGAGAGAAGGCAAAGTACATAAGGTGTATATATATCATGGCCAAAAGGGGGGTCGACCCTAAAGTACATCATAAAGTACCCCACCGGGTACACATCATCATGGGGGAAAATAAAAAGAGTACATATCATGATGGGTGGCCCAGCTCTCGCCACCACTCTCGGCCAGTCGGGGGTGTCGGCTGCTCTCCGCCTCGCCGGGATCCGCAGTCGAGCGAGGAGCTGGAGGCCTCATGGAGGCGCGGGAGTCGGAAGACCTCTAGGCACCTTGTCCCTTCTGGACGTTCCTCTGGTACTCAGAGGACGTCACAAGGAAGCTCGCAGAGTAGGCATTGGCACACCCCTCCCTGACGGCACGCTCGCGACCACACCGGTATCAGTCCTCCACCTCGCACAACAGGCGCTTGGAGACGCCCAAACTCGTGCGCGCGTCCAGGGCCTGCTCGGTCAACCGCTCCCGCTCCTGGTCCAAACGGATGGGCTCTTGCTCCCAACAGCCACGCTCTCGCTTGTGCTCCCATCGCTCCACAGTGAGTGTCACCCGTAGCTCCGAAGCCTCGCAGGGTAGGTCTGTGTCACGCTGGGAGAGCTGAGTGCGCAGCTCAGACAACTATTGCATCAGCTCAGTCACCTTAGCGCCTGCGAGTGTCGTCTGGGTGATAGCACTCTGGAGCTCGGCCGGGTCATGCGCGCTCCTGCTTATGGAGGCAACCGCCACATCGGTGCACTCCACGGTCATCTGCGTCGCGCGCTGCACATGGAAAGTCAGGTCATCACATGGTAAGGTAAATAAGGTAAAGGTATGATCTCTTAAACTTACCAGAGTCTCCAAGGCCTCTCGTGCCTCCGCCAACTCGGCCTCCGTACCTGCCAGCTGGGCACGGAGGGTGTCTATCAAGCCATCTCGTGCGTTCTGCATATGCACACATTTTATTAGAACAACCATACACATCATGATGAACAAATCAAGTTTAGAAGTGCATACCTGAGCTGGCCTCATAAAATCCTAGTCCCCGTACACCTCCTGGTACCGCTGGAGGTAGGCAAAGCTGTCCGTGGCATCAGAATCCACTGGGTACCGTCCACGCGTCCAGTCCACATACTGGTCAGGGAAGCGCAGGCGCCAGTCCACCCGCTTGGCCTTCCCCCATGTCCTCCTCCTGATTCCCCTCGGCTCCACCTCATTGGACCACACCTGGTGCAGCCTGAGTGTCCTCATGGCGAGTCGTAGGCGGAGCCGCTCGATCTCGTTCAGGCAATGGACCCACAGGTCCCGCCCGAACCGAGGTTGGCCACTCTCCACCCACGACTGGCCATCGTCAGGCATACCCGCGTAGGGCTGCCACACGACCTGCACACATGCACATGTCAGTCATATGTTATCAATCATATTAAATGCATGGAAGAGATGAGGTAGGCACATACTAGGAGGGCCGAGAAATCCCGGATATCGTGGTGGAGGGTGTCGAGCTGCAAGGAGAAGGAGGCCGCCGTCACCACTGGCAGCCACCTCCGCGCCAAGGGCAGTGCGTCGGGCCGCACCTCAGTCGCCCTACCCAAGGGGATGTAATAATAGCTCTAGACCTACATACATAAATATACTGATTAGCTTGACTAACAATTTTAAATGCAAGTAAATTAAGAAAGCAAAAACGAAAGCATACCTGGAGGAAAGGGGGGAATCCGCCCACTATGGTCTCACGGCCAGTACCGCCGGAGAGGTCTACGAATGTGTGCGCCAGGAAGGCCGTACCCCATGCGTACTGCCCCACACTCTCCAAATCTACCAAAATCTCTAGGAACTAGCAGTGGATGCCGTCCCCCTTCGTTCCTAGCAGCATCTTGCCTAGGAATAGCACGAGGAACCTCCTCAGGTCCTGGTCCACATGCTCCTCGTCCTTAGAGTCCTGGCCGTACACTGCTCTAGCCAGTCCTGCCGCTCGCTGCACGAACTTGTGCAGCGACTCCTCGCCCATCTACCTAACTCCTCGCAGACCCAGGCTGCCCAACAACTCCACTCGGTCGACCATCCTCCGGTCACCAAACTCGTCCTCTCCTGCCAGCTCCATCCCCAGCAGGTCTTGTGCAAGCTCTGTATAGTCGGCGGATGTAACGCCCGTCACCGCCTTGCCGTCCACTTGGAGGCCTGTGATCTATGTCACGTCCTCCAAGGACGGCACCATATGCCCCCAGGGGAACAAGAAGGCCCTGCTGATCCTGTCCCACCTCTCCTTGAGGGCCTGTACCAAGGGGTTGTCCACGTAGAAGGGCTCGATCTCCAAGATCGGCCCGAACCCCATCCCCCGAACTCTCTCCCTCTAGAAGTCCGAGAGCCCCTGGTACGCCGCTATCACTAGCGGCCACTGAGGCCGAGGCCTCATAACTCCCTGCACATCAAACAAAAAAAAGGAACGCACATGAGTCAGCACAAGTTTAAACACCACCTGAAATAACCAAATTGTGCAGAAAAATAGGCCAAAATCTAACTCTAGGGTTACCTTCTGAATCGCGACAAACTCAGTGGTCACGCTTCAGTTTGAATCACGACCATTGGGCCGGTCGCGTTTCATTTTGAAAAGCAAGGGTGCAAGCCATCACGATTCATGTCTTTGAATTGTGACGACTGGTGTCGTCATGATTCACCCTCTTCTTCTCCGACACGATGGAATTTCTCCCCCCCCTTCCCCTCCTCTCAAACCAAGGGCTATGGTTCCGGGATACTTACCGTGCCACCGCGGGGTGGCACCTCACGGCCGCGTCGTCCTCTCGGCACTGCTTCCTCTTCCTCTGGTGCCTTCTCCTCCATGGACACCGCCGCTTCCTCCGCCGACACTGCCCCTCCTGCCGTCGACGCGCCTTCCTCTTCCAGCACCATCTCCAGTTCGCCACCCACCTCCAGTAGCTCAGCCACCATCATCCGAGCCTCTGTCCCCGGCGTCTCCACAGCCGCCGGCGCCGGCGATGCTTCCTCCTCCGCCGGTGTCTCCTCGGCCCGCCGGCATTTAAAGGCCGACATTTTCATAGAAGGCTTGAGAGAGGGAAGTGAGAGAGAGAGAGAGAGAGAAAGAGAGTTGAGGGAGAGTTGAAGGGGAGATTGGAGCTTGAGAGAATGGGAGAGGCAAAAGAGTGGGAAGGAGGCACCCTCGGGCATTTTAAGCCCCTCGAGTCAAGTTTAAATCACGTCGGATACAGAGGTCGCAAATTTGAAGCATTCATTTAAATCGCGACAGAGGCCGTCGCCGCAATTCATAGAGTCATCATTGCCCCGGTGCTGAGTTTAAGGCACGCGATTTTCGAACTTTGAAGTACAAATTGAAACGCGTCAGGATGATTGGACGCGATTAAAGTTAACCGCGGCGGTCCTGTTGGACGCGATTCAAGTTGTTATACGCGACGTCTGTGTCCGTCATGATTAAAAAGGCTCACCCGAGGGCCATTTTTAAGGAGAAAATCAAAGTTGTTCGGATGGTACAATCACATATAACAGTGCAATTTGGCCATGTAAAGGATGCAACATAATTCTTATTCATGATTCAATTTTAGCGCTTACAAACAGGCACCTTGGGCCAAATTTTCATAAGTTCCATACATAAGCCATCCATTCATCTTCTACCTCCTCTATGTGTGGGACCGGCCGCCTGAAAGAGCAAACTTTCCACAACGCTTTGATGGTGTCTGCCTCTTCTCCATCGTTGTTTGTGCCGATTTCCCGTCTCTTGATTGACAGTAAATTAGAAGGCCCCTCAAAGTTGTGCCGTCGGAGTCCAAGTTGGGAGAGGCAACGGTGTGGGTTGTAGAGCACGAACTCAGTCACCTCGATCAATCGCAATTCCACACCGGGTGCTAGTCATGTTCGTAGGTCCCTGGCTAGAAGAGGCACCGGAGTACAAGTGAACGCATTCCTGGGCATGCTTTGTAGGTGATCACGCCAATCAGCCCACGTTTTGAGTTGTGGCACATGGTTAGCCACACGCCCTTCTAAGCCAGCTAAATTGTCCATGTGACGGAGTGGACTTTTGGAGAAGATGCGGGACGAGCTAGAGACTTCATTGTTCACATTAAACTTGAAGTGCAGGTCAGTCCAACAAGTGAATAAAAGCATGGAACCGTAAGGAGGCCTACCCAAGCTCGCCGCAGTAAGTCCGATGCAGAGGAAGGCTAGCACCGCCGGTCCCAGTCTTTCTCCCTCCCATATGCCGCACACCATGCTTAATTGGTCCTCCTCAAGAGTGTTGTATATTGATGGAAAGAGGAGTGCACCCGCTAAGCATAAGGCGAATCCCCTCATCACTTTCTCTAACCTCTCTGTCTCCCACCTTCGGTATCTCTTTCATCGTCCAAACCGCCAATTGTTGCAGATTTATACCTCTTCCGGTTTGGACGCTTTGAGCTACTTTTGCATCCATGAAGCTTTCAAGTATCTCCTTGCTCGAAATGTTCCTCGGCATGATCGCCATATCATCCTCGTCGCCTTTTTTCATCCGCTTCAAGCCTAACAAGATCTCAACTTCTTCCAATAGGATAGTGGCTTTGAAGGTTTTGAAGAGGAAGGTGTGGGTTTGAGGATGCCATAGTTCTACGAGAGCCCCCATGGCCAACCAATCAAGATGAATCTCATGGTATCTTTTGGCATGGACGGCTAAGTTGTTGATTCCCCACCTAGAGAGGATGGTGGTTGTGGTGGTCACTTCCTGCCACTCAAGCCCATCAACAAAGCCCGCATAGCCCATGACAAAATGGACCGGCGCTGCATTCTCTTAGGGTGTCATCTGTCCTCGGATGACCATCTCCAGCGCCCTCATTGACACTTGCCCTGCTTGGGACCAGAGCAGTCGTCGTGGTAGTCGAGCACCAGGCTCGCCTTCTCCCAACAGGCAACCTGCTTGAGATCTACAGTCAAGGCTGCCCGAGCAGCTTCCTCATGACAGCAACGGTTACAACCGCCGCGGGCCACGCGCCCCACTATCAAGAGGCACATTAACTACCAAGCATTCCAACGAACATTGGACGTTTAACTCCCCACTACGTGCGTCAGTCAAGGCGCCCTTCCAGGCACGATCTAGAGACATTACATCCGTTCGCCTCAGCTCCCATGTCTATAAAAGACACAGGTATAGTGCCATGCAGAGGTATGTTGACTCTCACACAAACACGCCCCACAGACGAGAACTCTCATCCTCTCCAGTCATCTACTGACTTAGGCAACAGAGGGTTCTCCACGGTTTTTCAACCGGGCCCCACTAACGTCTTTCTGGTGAGTGCAGGCCTTCGTCCGTCATCGGCGTTCATTTCCTTCCTCCTCGAGGTGTAGGCTTGACAGGCCCCGACCCAATAAAGGAAAAAGCCTCCACACTTTTGGCGTCATCTTTGGGAAGGACGCAGCCATGGCTCGCGGACGATCCTCTTACCAGAACATCGGGAGCAGGGCGACGAGATCTCGCCAATCACTCACGGAGTCTCACTGTCGGTCCTCTCCCGTTGACGTCAACATCGCCCCCGCTGGCGCAAACAATGATGTCCCTGCACCAGCGGCCGTCATGCCTGCAACCGCCCCGGAGATGGCTGAACTCTGGGGACAGATGCAGCAGTTGACGGGCATCTGCCTAGCCTTGCAGGCTCAGTTGGCTGGGCCTCCAGCCCCGGCGGCCTCCTTGACGCGGGAGCGGCAGGCAGAAGCGTCTCACCGATGGTCTCGCGCCCCCTCTGTGCCCCAGGACCAGCAGGTGGACTCACCGCGCTGGTCGCACCGGGCCCCGTCCGAGGAACGGGCACCGGAGCGCCGAGGCCATTCACCCCGTCGCTCTGTCGTCGCCCCCCGGCCGCCGCACTCGGTTGTGGGAGCCAACTCCCATGGCACCGGTCGGGAAGGCTCCGTCCATTCCGAGCAGGAGCTCGCCCGATGCCTCCGTCGCGTGGTCGACCTGGAGCGCCGCATGGACGCAATGGTCTAGCGTGCAGAGGGAAAAGCTCTAGTGGAAGATGACCTGGACTTCCTCTCCCCTTTCAGTGGGGAGATCCTGGAAGCCCGGGTCTCTCCCAAGCTCCCTCTGCCCACCATCGCACCCTACGACGGCACTACCGACCCGGCCGACTACATCCACGGCTTTGAGTCGCACATGGTGTTCCATGGAGCATCAGATGCGGCCAAGTGTCGGGCTTTCCCAGCAACCCTCAAGGAGACCACTAGAGCCTGGTTCGAGACTCTGTCGGAGGGCACCATTTCCTCCTTCCGCCAGCTGAAGAAATCCTTCCGGGACAACTTCCTTGGTGGAAGGTCACAGCCACGCATGACGGCTTCCCTCCTGGCAATTCGCCAAAAAAAGGGCGAAGCGCTCTGGGACTTTGTCAAAAGGTTCCGGACCGAGGCGCTTCGTATTTCGTGCATGGACGTCCCTCTAGCCACCAGTGCCCTCATCCAGGGCACTCGTGACGGCTTCCTGCAAAGGACCCTCGGCGTCCAGCAACCTGCTACCCTCGCCGAGCTACTTTCCATTGCACAACGCCACGCGGCTTGCGAGGAAAGTTTAGCTGCGGGCCGAGCAGAGCAGGGGGAGTCGTCGGACAAGAAGAGACCCTCCGAAAATGGCTCCGACCGTGATCGGAAAAGGGGTGGCGCAATGGGGATTCACCGCGCCGGTCGCGTCCCTTCACCAACTACACCCCCCTCACTGTGGCGCCCGAACAGATCCTGGCAGAGATCAGGAACGAACCATACGTTCGGTGGCCACAGAGGATGCGCTCCGACCCTCGGAGGCGCGATCAAGCTAAGTACTGCCGCTTCCATCGTGACCACGGCCACGACACCTCCGAATGCCGCCAACTCAAGGATGAGATTGAGGACCTCATCAAGCGCGGCTACCTTGGGCGGTATGTGCACCGGAATGAAGACCACCCCAGACGCTGAGAGCGGACTCCCGAGCAGTCGATCAACAACGAGCCCAATGGGCAAGAAATCAATGTGATCGCGGCAGGCTTCGGCGCGGGCGGAGAGAGCACTCGAAGCCGACGCGATTACGCAAGGCGAGTGCACGTTGTAGATAGACCCTCAGCGCCTAGGCCGGCTCCATATCCCGCCAGTCCTGCACGCACACCGTCCGATCAGACGAAGATCTTGTAGGGGTTACTACCCCACACACTGATGCGCTGGTCGTTTCAGCCACCATCAACCATTGTAATGTGCGTCGGATTTTGGTAGATAATGGAAGCGCCCCCGACATCTTGGCTTACAATTACTTTGTTCTTATGGGCCTAAAAGCCGACCAGCTCACCCCAGTTGAGTCGCCCTTGTTCGACTTCTCAGGGGTTTCGGTGCAGCCCATGGGCAGAGTGCGCCTCCCTATTACCTTAGGGACGGCACCGAAGACTGTGACCAAGGTTGTTGACTTCTTGATCATCAAGAACATGTCGGGCTACAACGCCATCCTCGGCAAAGGCCTGATCGGGAGAATCAGAGCAGTACCTTCGTCCCTTCATCAGAAGATGAAGTTTCCAACTCTGAGCGGGCTTGGCGAAGTGCTCGGGTGTCAGCGCAAGTCTCGACGGTGCTATGTGCTCTCCCTAAAGGACAAGCAACCACTCACGGCTCCGGACCAAGTTCAGACACCTACCGATCAACCCTCCACCATCCGAGGAATGCCCGCTGAAGATTTTCTCCCAGTTCAGGTGGACGAGGACCCCGAGCACGTCCTTTATATTGGTGCTCTACTAGCAGAGGCCGAGCAGCGACGCTACAGAACTTTTCTGCTAGAAAATTTGGACGTGTTCGCGTGGTCAGACGACGAACTGCCGAGCATTCCTTTGGAAGTAATGGTGCATCACCTCCAGTTGGACCCACGGGTCCCACCGGTTCAGCAAAGAAGGTGATCTGTCAATCGGGAATGGCAGATTGTGATCCAGGATCACGTCGTCAGAAGTCGATCCATTGGGCTCCTTCGAGAAGCCCAGTATCCGAGGTGGATTTCCAATGTGGTACTCGTACGCAAGGCCAATGGCAAATGGCGTGTGTGCGTCGACTACAAGGACCTCAACAAAGCGATGCCCAAGGACAACTTCCCCCTGCCACGCATCGACCAGTTGGTGGATGCAACATCCGGGCACGAGCTTCTCAGCTTCTTGGATGCCTACTCTGGTTATCACCAGATTAGCATGCATCCCCTGGACCAAGACACCACCACATTCGTAACAGACCTAGGGTTATACTGCTTTGCCAGGATGCCCTTCGGTCTAAAGAACGCTGGCGCAACGTACCAGCGGCTGGTCAACAAGATGTTCGAGCAGCAGATTGGGCGCAACATGGAGGTCTACGTCGACGGCATGCTGGTCAAGACACTTCCGAGCACTGACCACATCTCCAACCTCCAAGAAACTTTTGCAACCCTGCGGAAGTACAATATGAAGCTCAACCTGTCCAAGTGTGCATTTGGAGTGCGCTCGGGTAAGTTCCTCGGCTTCCTCGTCTCGAATAGAGAGATAGAGGCAAACCCAATAAGATCCAGGCCATACTTGAAATGGGCAGTCCAAAGGCGGTGCGGGACGTCCAGCGTCTTACTGGATGCCTTGCCGCCCTGAACCAGTTCATGTCCCGAGCAGCGGAAAGGAGTTTTAACTTCTTCAAGTTGCTGCAAGGTCCTAAAGGTGCTCCACAGCAAGGGGGGCATGTACGGTGGACTGCGGAGTGCGAAGCTGCCTTCACCGAGCTGAAGGCATACTTGGCAGCCCCACCGATCCTCTCAAAGCCCGGAGAACCATTGTTCATATACCTTTCAGTTACGGAGCACTCCATCAGTGCGGTTTTGATCAGAGAAGAGGGAGCGGCGCAGCATCCGGTGTACTACATCAGCAGGGTCCTCCAAGAAGCTGAAAGGAGATACCCCCGAGCAGAGAAACTCGCCCTTGCTCTAGTCACGTCTGCTCGGAAGCTCAGGCCTTATTTTCAGGCCCATTCCGTTACGGTCCTTACCGACCAACCGCTGAAGTCTATCCACCAGTGGCCAGAGGCTTCTGGCAGACTCATCAAATGGGCCATAGAGCTTGGCGAGTTCGACATCAGTTTCTGCCCAAGGACAGCAATCAAGGCGCAAGAGTTGGCAGATTTTGTCGTGGAATGTACTCTCCCTACCGAGCAGGACCCACCGTTGGCTGATGAGCCTCCATGGGAGCTCTACGTTGACGGATTCTCTTGTGTCACAGGGAGCGGAGCAGGTCTGGTCCTCACCTCTCCAGAAGGGTTAGAGTTCCAATACGCCCTGCGGTTCCGCTTTGCAGCTTCCAACAACGTCAGCGAATATGAAGCATTGATGTCTGGTATCCGAATGGCTAGGCACCTCGGAGCCCTTCGACTGAGGATCTTCATTGATTCCCAACTAGTTGCTAGCCAAGTGAACGGTCAGTTCGAAGCAAGGGATCCTCGTATGGCCCAATACCTCCAGCAAGTCAAGAGCCGAGCAGAGGGTCTCCTTTACTTCAAGGTTATACATGTCCCACAGGAGCAGAACGCGTGAGCCGATGCACTGGCCAAGTTGTCCTCCTCAGGTGACATCGCCCCTTCTCGTTTCGTATTCATTGAAGAGCTCGCCTCGCCGAGCACCGAAGTGGACGTCGCTGCCATTGAGACAGGCCCACCGGCTCCGAGCTGGATGGACCCTATCCTGGCCTACCTACTTCGAGATGAGCTTCCGCCTGAGCAAGGCGAAGCTCGAAAGATCAAGATGCGCTCTCAGCGCTTCACCCTCGTAGAAGGCAAGTTATACCGACGGTCCCTTTTAAGACCCCTTCTATGGTGCCTCAACCCCGAAGAAGCACTTGCTGCCACTGAAGAGGTTCACGAAGGGCTGTGCGGTAGCCACTTGGGGAGTAGAACACTGGCCCGCAGTATCATTCGAGCAGGGTTCTGGTGGCCTTCTCTGCAAAAGGATTGTATGGCCTTTGCTAGGAGGTGCCCGGAGTGTCAGAAGTTCGAGTAGCTTATCAAGCAGCCTGCCAAATAGCTTTACAACCTGTTCGAGCCGCACCCTTTCGCCAGATGGGGGATCGACGTCTTGGGCCCCTTCCCAGAGGCCCAAGGTCGGAAGAAGTTTCTGTTTGTGGCCATCGATTACTTCACCAAATGGATCGAAGGTGAACTTGTTGCCACGATCACCGAACAGGCTGCGTGGAAGTTCATCTGGAAGAACCTCCTCTGCCGGTTCGGCATTCCAAGAGTGATCACCTTCGACAATGGGAAGTAGTTCGACAACACCTTCTTCAAGCAAAAGTGTGCCGAGCTCAAGATCTACAACCACTTCACCTCCGTGGCGCATCCCCAAGCAAACGGTTTGGTGGAAAACGCCAACCGAACACTACTGCACGGGATCCGCACAAGGGTGGAGGCTGCAGGAGGTTCATGGATCGACAAGCTCCCCAATGTGCTTTGGTGCCACCGAACAATAGCTCGGGTAGCGACGGGAGAAACACCTTTCCACTTGGCTTACGGCTCGGAAGCCGTTGTGCCTCTGGAAGTAGCTCTCCCCACTCTCCGAACAACTCACTTCGATGAAGCCGCCAACAACCGTGCTCTTCGGGAAAATCTTGACATGCTTGGCGAACGACAGAACGACGCCAGCATTCGTCTCGTTTCCTATCAGCAACGGCTCGCGCAGTATTATAACGCATGAGTACGGGAAAGGCGCTTCGACGTGGGAGATTTAGTTCTGCGCCGCTGCTCGGCTTCGGATCCCCGAAGAGCGGCCGGCAAGCTCGCCCCTAAATGGGAAGGACCTTATCAGGTCACCCAGGTCCTCGGGAAAGGCTCATATAAGCTAACTATCCCTAGTGGCGAAGCCTTACCCAGGACTTGGCATGTATCTAATCTCAAGGCTTACTACCTACGAAAGCCTTTGATCGGCATCCTACTTTTCTTCTCCCCATTCCTATGGTCAGACAAGTGCTTAGTATACACCCCTGATCGGAACCTTTTTTTTACGGTTCCCAATGATCTGCGCGGTACATGCAACTCTTGTAAAACCAGCGGATCCCAATTCAGGCAGGGACAATGGTAAAAGGGAGAAGATAGAAAAAGTGAAGCCATAGACAACTCCTGAAGAGGAAATTTTCATTCATAGTCTTTCTTGCTTACAGGAAGGACCCTTCGACCTCGATTACAAAATCCAACAAAAAAAACATGGAGCAGCAAGACTAAGGAGCCTGCTCGGCCCAGATTGGAACTGCGCGAATTGAACTCCATCCAGACGGGCATCATTGGTACGACGCCGGCACCCTTGCACAGCAACCTCGAAGGCTGCTCGGGCGCGATCGACCCAAGAGAGCCGCTCTCCGAAATCCCTACCAGCTTTGAGGCCCACTCGGTAACAGTGGGCCCCATATTGCTCCAGGTCTTCTTGGAAATCTGCTCCGACCTTATATTCTGTAACGGCGCGGGCCCCCGCATCAGCTGCTACTTTGGCGATGGCATCCTTCTCGGCCCGGGCCATGGCCAAATTCAACTCCGAGGCCTGGAGAGCAGCCTTGAGATTCTTCACCTCCTCCTCCAGCGCCGCCTCGCGAGCCTTATGCTGCGCTATAAGGCCGTGGAAAAAAGCAGTTTGTGCCTCCCACAGATGCTTCTGGTTCTGGGCCCGAGCAGCTAAGGCCCTTAGAACGTTCAGAGACTTGGAAACCCCGTCCATAAGGGCCCCCAAGTCAGTATCATCACCCACGCCATCGTCTTCATGGCCTTCTAGGTAGTATCCTCCTCCTGACACCTCCAGACTCCGCTCGATGGAAGATCCAGACACCTCGCTATCCGGTCGAGGCGGGAGGCAGAAGGGCTCGCAGGCAGTTCCCTTGGTGCGTCCTCAGTGCGGCGAAGCATCGCTTCCAGCGCCGCCACCGAGGGAACCTCGGGAAGATTTTTTTGCAACACTTCCCTAAGGGGCCTCCGATCGTCGTCGGAATCTTCAGTCCGCCCCTTGCCTTCCCCCTCTACTGCCTTCCCTCTGGCACTGTTAGTTACCTCGGCGATTGCAACAATACCAGCTACCGCCTCGGTGGGGGGCATGGGGGGCAGGATGGCCCCCGTTGCTGCGGTGACCTCCTCAGCGGCCCTCGTCACTGTGGCTACTTCCTCGACGGCCCCCGTAGAGGGAACCATCTCCTGGCCTCTAGGTGGGGCTGCATTTGTTGCGGAGGACACCTCCTCCACGGTCGCCAGTACCCCTTCAGCTCTGGCACCCTCCGTTGCACCGGCGTCCTCACCAGGTCCGGCGTCCGTCCGAGCTGGGGTCTTCCAACCTCCTCAGCTCCCCTGGTGCTTAAGGCCCCCACGGGCACTTCTTCAAAGCGACCCCCAACAGGGTCCTGTGGCATCGGCTCCCTTGCCTGCTCCTCATCTGAGTTTCCAGACGAGGAGCTTACATCGACGAGCCCGAGGTCGACCGCCATCTTTTTGGCGACCTCAGGGTTTCGTTGGGCAGGCACCTGGGGCGTCCCCTCCCCGGATGCCCCCGCAGCCTTCCGCTTCTTCCTCCGCTCCAGCGGTGGCACGGCTTCCTCTTCCTCCTCATCCCTTCGGCGGGTGGACCAGCCGAGCGTTGCGAAGCGAGCACCAATCTTCGCTTCTTCTTCTTCTGGAGCGGACTCTTCGCCGCTTCTCTCTCAGCCTCGTCCTCAGCTGGTTGCTGCTCAGATAGAGGCACGGCTGTGGCCTTCGAGGTCACCTTCACTGTAACCTTCTTCTTCATACGAATCTTCTCGAATCCCTTTTCAGGGACCCTCGAACCAGCGGCACCTCGTCCTTCGACAGGGCAGCTCGAGGCGACAGCGGCAGAACGCTCCTCACCGACGACCGTCACATATGATGTGACAACTATCTGCTCAGTGTAGAGGGCCATATCCTCTGTAGCCATGCCCACCTCCAGCTCCTTAGTAGCTGCGTAAGAAGAAAGAGGTTAGGAAAAATGGCGCTCGAGGAGCAAAACAAGGAGAAAGAGGACTCAATCACTTACACCATGCTCGGCTGAGCCCATGCTGAACTAGCTAAGCCTCGATGAGATATTCCTCCGCCTTCTCGACGAAGATGTTGCTAAGGCGCTCCGCAAGCGCCACCTCATCTTTTTGCATCAGGAGGTAGATATCCCTGCGCGCGCTCTTCACCCGCGTAGGAAACCCCCATTCCGGCGCTTCTACGCCTCACGCGAAGAAGAGAATCCGGTGTGTCCACCCCTTGTGGCTGGATAACCAGGGAGAGAACTCAATTCTCATGCGGTCCGACCGGTGCTTGGTGTAGTATACATTCTGGCTTGTCCCCGACGACGCAATCAGAACAAACTGACTCCGAAAAAGGTTGGCGGTGGGATCGATCCCCCGAACTTTGCACGATATGCAAAAAACACATATCGTCCGCCAATTGTTCGGCTCCAGTTGAATTGGGGCGATTCCCCAAGCATTGAGTAGCTCCCTCGCCACCGTCGACAGCGGTAGTCGGAATCCTGCTTCCAGGATATCATGCGACATCACGATGCATCCGGTCTTCTCCCACCAGTACAGTTCTTCCTCCTTCGCGAGCACAATATCGTATTTCGGCCCAACGCGATATCGCCCTCGAAGCCCTACGAAGAAACGGTACTTCTCCCATTGGACGGCTCCCGACGCAGCATCACCACCGCTCGTACCAGCTACAGCCTTCCCCTTTTGCGACATCGCCGGAGATGGAGAGGAAGATGAAGAAACAAGAGAGTTCAGGAGGTATAAGAGCTTTCAGCAGAAGTCTTTCGAAAGCGTGGTTCCCCGCCTTCGCTTCTCCCCTCCCTTATAAAGGGGAGAAGGCGGGAAACCCTAGAAGCTCCGCAACGCCCCTTTCTCTCTAGGCGACTGTTCGGTCGAATCAAACGGCCCCCTCGCTTGCCACGATCCCCCCTTCATCATGGACCTTTTGGTCCTTTCAAGGTGAAAGGTACGAAGCGACAATGCTGGTCGACGTTCACACGTCCAAGGTCGCCATCGCATTAAATGCTAGCAGGACATTTGAGTGCTTTACCGCCATTCGAGCACCTCAGTTCCTGAGCCAGCTCGATGGCGTGGGGGGCAAGTGTGGTGGTCACTTCCTGCCACTCAAGCCCATCAACAAAGCCCGCGTAGCCTATGACAAAACGGACTGGCGCTGCATTCTCTTAGGGCGTCATCTGTCCTTGGATGACCATCTCCAGTGTCCTCAGAGACACTTGCCCTGCTCGGGACCAGAGCAGTCGTCATGGTAGTCGAGCACCAGGCTCACCTTCTCCCAACAGGCAACCTACTCGAGATCTACAGCCAAGGCTACCCGAGCAGCTTCCTCGTGACAGCAATGGTTACAACCACCGCGGGCCACGCGCCCCACTATCAAGAGGCACATTAACTACCAAGCATTCCAACGGACATCTGGACATGTAACTCCCCACTACGTGCGTCAGTCAAGGCGCCCTTCTAGGCACGATCTAGAGACGTTACATCCGTTCGCCTCAGCTCCCATGTCTATAAAAGACACAGGTATAGTGCCATGCAGAGGTATGTTGACTCTCACGCAAACATGCCCCACACACGAGAACTCCCATCCTCGCCAGTCATCTACTAACTTAGGCATCGGAGGGTTCTCCCCGGTTCTTCAACCGGGCCCCCCTGACGTCTTTCTGGTGAGTGCAGGCCTTCGTCCATCATCGGCGTTCATTTCCTTCCTCCTCGAGGTGTAGGCTTGACAGGCCCTGGCCCAATAAAGGAAAAAGCCTCCACAGTGGTCATGTCAAGAGTGATGGAGGCGGTCAGTTTTTGGAGCCATGGAAGTCACATGTATCTACGGTTTCCCGGGAAAAGAGGATAATCCTATAGAAAATATGCATGGATAGGTATGTGCATGGGTGATGTGGCCATGATAGAAGTGGCACATGGGTGGTTTGACCATGGTGGTTTGGCGCATGAGAGTATGGTGATATGATCATAGAAGGATTGAGTAGCATGGTGTATGGAGTGGTTAGGTAACATGAAATATGGTTGGCATGGGTAGGAGGTGGGTTAGATGGCTCGGCCAAGATGGTTATTGGAAGAAGAAAAGAAAAAGAAAAGATAAAATAGAAGATAGAAAGAATAAGAACATCAAGAACATGTAAGAACAGAGCAAGAACACATCAAATTCAATGCAAGAATTCATCTAAACTCACCAATTTTGCCTGAATCAGTTTGCAAATGTGTCCCTCCACCTTGCTAAGTCTCTGAAATCCCTCAATTCTTGGCTTCTTGGATGGGGGAGCATCACCATGATCCATTGCTCCAAGCTTCAATTCTCCTCCTTCTCCTTCTTCTCGCTACAATTGAGTGATTTCTGGACTTTAGAGAGGTAGAGAGCATGAAGAAAGCATGGTTAAGGGTGTTTTTAAACCCCCATGGCTGCACAAGCCCGGACGCAAGCCCAAAAGAGAGCAAGCAATGCAAAACAGACAAGAAAATCCAGTCTCGGGTGGAAGGTTAAAATCACGTCTGACACATATGTCGCAATTCAAAGCGCTTAATCCGACTTCCATTCCGACTGGTAAAGGTAAATCGCGACTAACAAGGTCGCCATGATTCAAGTAAGTGAAGTGCGTCCATATACCCTGTCGCGATTTTTTAAATGGCATCATTTTTTATATTTGTGCTATTATTTATTGCTTGTCAGTGTTGATCAGTCTTTGAGTGCAAGTTCTGGACACGTTTCTCGCTGTACAATCCATTATTATCTTCGGCGATCTCTAGCCCAATATTATATAATTGCATTATACTATATGTTATACTTTATTAGATTATATCAAGGACCTCAAGGTTTTAATGAATCTGGAATTTGAGTTCCCCTCCACCGCCAAAAATAGTGATAATTTCAGAGGATTCTTACGACTTGAGGATAGGTCGTTACGTTTTTCAAGAAGGATGAGGGATTCCACCCGGTATCTTGACTTCGGCATCGTAGACATATTATCCTTGCTTATTTTATATTTTCTTTTGTTTTAATCTTTTTCTTTTAGCCCAGCATGCATCATGTAGGACTTTGAGCACATTTCTGGAAAATTACTCTCGTGCTTAACTGAAGAGAACCACTTATCCTAAATTCCAATTAACATGAAATATTCCATTCTAAGTCAAGTACTCAGTTCATCCTGTTGATGTTTGAAGATTGTCTCTTGAGAAACTCCTTGTTTTGGATTCCTATATCAGTTCATCTATTTTCCCATAGATCTACCTTGGCTGTAACACGTCCACAAGCTGGTAAACGCTCCCCAATGGTGAAACCTACCGGATTGTGTCTGTAGGTACTTTCCCGACGTTGGAAGTTGATCTTTCTCCCCTTAGTGCCCATGTGCACATCCTTTCCCTTCATCCAAACATTGAGTTCTCTCTTGAGATTTTCTACAAGCCGCTTCACTTTGAGTTGAAGAACAGCTCTAATCATATGTTGTTGAGGCATCTCATCACACCTTGGCATCTACTTTTCAGTCATTCCACTCAATTCACTTCATTCCAATACCTTCATCTCATGTCATTCCGCTCTATTTCCTTGCAAAGCAGACGCCAAGGCGAGGCAGCTGTAGACACGCCATTTTGACGACACATCGAGTAAATTTCATGTTATACCGCAATGTCTCAAAGTGTTTCTTGAGTGGTTTTCCTATTTTTCTAGAATTTTCTAGGATTTTTAGGAATTTTTCTAGGGGTCTGAAGGCGTCTGTTGTGCTTAAATAATTCGCGTCAGACAAAGTGGTCGCATTTTAGGATGTTTGATCCGCGGCGGGTAAAATAGACACCTATCACACTTCCTTTTTCTAGCGCTTACCACGTTTTGAATCGCATCTGTTCGTGACGTCGCTTTTAAGGGTTTCCATTTTCGAATTATGGAAAATTCTAAAATTATTTTTGGAAAGATTTTCTTGCTAATTAGAATCGCGTCCAAATGGTCCGTCGCGTTTCTGACCTTCCATCATATGAAGATTGACTCTTTTCATAAGATCGATTCTGTTCAAGTACGCGACCACTTATGTCGTCGTGATTCAATATTTCCATTTATTAATATTTGGAAAGAATCAATTGAAATCGGAAGTATTTGAAACGTATCGTTCTATGTCCTCATAATTCTTAAACTTGCTATAATCGATGTTTGGAAAGGCTTATTCAGAGCAAGTCGATCTTAGAAAACGCGGTGTTTTGGTCGATCGCGATTCACATCAATAGGCGTCCACTGTGTCTGATGCGATTCTTGGATTTTTCCTATATAAAAAGACCCCCGAGGCTACTGTTTTGAGAACAACCGAGCATTACGGCGAAGCCCTGTCGCACTGGAGACTCAACTTCCGAGCTAAGGAGAACCCCATTTCCAAGCTACTTCGAGTGTTTACACCTCGAAGCTTGGTTCCTCTACGTCCCATTCCCTTGGAGTGAGGCAGAGGCTTCTTCCATTTCATCCATCACCAGTAGCGGCTTCATTTCGCCATCTTTTCTCCCTCCCTTCATTTTGTTTTTACTTCATTCATCATTTCACAACTCTCACACACACATTTCATTTCATCACATCTATATTTTAGGGGTTTAACACCACTCCCATGAGGTGTGCTCATGCCCCTGTCATTATGTTTTTTTTTCATCTTTTTCATTTGATTTGATTCTGCACCTCATAGTCTAATCCATTCTTCACTTGTTTTGTTTGTTTTCTCTCTTTGCAAGGTAACCGATCGAGCTAAAGTCTTCTTCGTTGACCGGTCAGTGGGAGAAGTAGAAGTCAACCCGCAACCACACTCTCGCGATCTTTGGGTGAAGGTAAGTACCATCCACACATTTTTCACGCATCTCCTTCAGTACCCTCCCGTACCTGGCGATCACACTCCATCATTGTGCACAGATGCACACTTTTTCTTTTCCCTCCTCTTTTACCACTTACGTCTTTTATTTCTTTTCTCTTCATTTAAAAAAATCTTTCTTATTAATTGCTCTTTGTGGGAGTGTTTAAAAAAACACGTTCACACTAGTAACTTAGATAAATTTATGAGTTAGATATTCAATCATTATAAATTTGAAAATATTTTGGTATTATCAAAAGATTTATGGCACAACACTTGGAGTCCTCCTTACTATTGCCAGCAAGTCCCCCTTTAAGCTTGTGTCAGGGGTCCTATCGGTGCACTGCCCCTTCCCAGTCATGAAGATTAGTTATAGGGGAATGGTTGAGTTTACGTCGTGCAAGAGGCCACTAGAATGGGTTGATGAGAAGGCATTCACCATTCCCATAGCAAGGGGTCGAGTTCAAAAGACGCCATTAACTTCTTTGAAATAGAGAGTTGTGTGCAAAGCAAGAAGAGAAACTTCCCCCTGCAGTTGCAAGTGCATACCGTGTGGTCGATGGGCCATACCTTAGTGTGGTAGGGACATGTTAGATGGAGAGAGTAATGCATCGTGTACCTGAGAAAGTGGCCCTTATTGTGGCCCAAGAGGGTTAAGGACTCACCTGTGGCAAGTGTTGGACCATTCGAAAATGATGGGCCCATGAAATGAGGAGTTGGGTCTTTGGTGGGCTGATCCCGTGCCCGTCCATCTTTATGGGCCACTACTAGAGAGCAAAGCAATGACTTCTTCTGTGCTAGTGGATCGGATGAGTGGACCCTAGTGAGCCTTAATGGGCCAAGTCCGTTTCACCCCACCTCACCTATTTTATCATGTTCCACAATAAATGTCTACGTAAATGCTCAGAAGAAACCCTTGTCCCCTTGTGGACAGAGAATTTATCCACCCCCATTCCCCCTCCCCCCCCCCCCCTCTCTCTCTATTCCCACCAACATAGTTATCAAGAATTGAATAGGTTGAACCAATGGAAATTACGTGTAGGTCCCTAGGATTTATTCCTAAGGTACTCGCATTTATAGATCCCCAATCTCATCCGTTGCCCAAGAAGGCCCTCATGATTCGAGGGGCATCCAAGTGAACTTTGCGCCTATATATACGATTCTAAAGTCTACCTCTCAAACCCATCTCCTCCACGTCCCCATAATTCCAAAAAAGTTACCTCTGCACATGTTTTAAGTTGAGTTGGTTCAACAACAAGAATACACACAACTTGCCGTTGCTAACAAAAAAGAGAGAGAGAAGATAATCCAGTTTCTTCTTGCGAAAAAAATAATGCTTTACTTCGATAAAATTCTAACAAAAACTAGATCTTCACAGCAAAGACATCCAACTTTCCTTAGTTTGCTATATATATATATATATATATATATATATATATATTGGGCTGTGAAATGACGGTCTTGTTGGTAGAATGGATGAGCGGGGGCCAAAGAAACGTGTTCTTTAAGCTTCACAACCGCAGAACCCTCGTTTGTGGTTCGTGGAGGAGATGGTCCTTTGTGTTGTTCCTCGCGTTCCACCACTTCCGTGATGGGAACCTCCACACACACATCAGCATTTTTATAGAAATTAATGCAAAAAGATTGACAGGAGTGTTCATATGATATTCTTATATTTTGTAACCTTTGCTCATAGTTTATATGTGCTCTCTCTTTTATCTTAAACTCAAAGGTGCAAAAAAGTGTTCTACCCAAGTTTACATTAGATCGGGGCGGACTGAGTTCTCAGGTTAAGTTGATCATAATAAAAAATTAACTATATAATTTAAAGTTATATCTAACTTCAGGGTCAAGATCAAGTCAGATTGGGGCAAATATTTTGTGACAACGGGGTTACTCCTAATTTAGATTGGATTAAGTTCACACTAATCATCTTTCCGCTAAATTATGACACAAAATCCCCCAAGCTTGCATGCGGACCAATGAGACCCAAGCTTTTCTTTTTGGTTGGAAGAAAAGTACTGCATTAAATTGGCACATCTATTATTTACACAATTTTTTGAAAAATATTTATTGTATCTGCCAACCATACTTAGGTGGATTGTTTTTCAAATAATTGTATTGACTAAGAGTGTTATCAGATCTCTCTCTCTCTCTCTTATTCAGTTCATAAATTACTTGACAAATAATTCACCTAATCTTTTTTGCCAAACCCAATTTACAATAAACATTTGTCTAACTTTTTAGATATGTGGATTTAAGGTCTGCTAGTCTTAGGAAAGAGAAAGTTTGTGATTGACTATTCTTAAGGGAAAAAAAGGATACTATGAGTTAAATATATATCTTAGATTTGAATTCAGAACTCTCAAGTTCAAATATCATGATGTTAGATTTCTCATTATAAAAAAAAAAACACTAATTGACTAAACATGGACCTACTGTCATGGAGGTTTACACAAATAAGTAATACTTAGTGCATATCGTTTGCAAATGTGTGTGTGCAAATCTCACCGGAATTGGGTGCCCCAATCACAATGAAATAGTGGGCAACCAATCACAGCCTAATTTACATACACCACCTTTAGGTGGTTTGGACTAAGTATTGTTCTAACTTCTATGCAAATTCGATCGCAGGTAGAAGGTCCGGTGGAGTAGGAAGAGGGGGTGCGAAATCATGCGATAAATTTTTGGGTATCTAAGCAAATAAAAGGATAGACGGGTTTGTCCTTGCTGATGAAAATTGTATTGGGGAGTGCAGCGTAAAAAAGTGGGTTCCTCTGTGTTAGATAGATCGCCCACCCCCAACGGCACACCATAACTGCACTTGAAAGATGCTGTGAGCAGCTCAACTCCCCGCTTCCTCCATCCCCCTCCCCGATCCCCTTCCACCAGGAATCCTAATAAATAAGTCGTGGTGGCGAAGAAGACGTCTCCAAGCAGGGGCAGGCTTGAGGGAGGTGGGAGAAAGCTCGCTGCTTTCTACAAGTTTTCCTCTCAGAATCGCCGCCGTCGAGGGGAGATGAAGGTCACCGTCGTCACCCGCAGTGGGAGGGAGGTTGTCAAGGGCGGGATCCAGCTCAAGGACTCGGTATTCTCTCTCTGCCTCCTCCGTCTATCTCGCTTAAAGAGTTTCTGGTTCAACTTATTTTGTGGGTTTGTGGAATATTCGATGGGCTTTCGAAGAATTTGTTCCATATTGTCTTGTTTTGATTCCGAGGTCTCGGTATCTCACCCTCTCTGTCAAATCTTCTGGTTTGTTTTGCTGTCGGTCTGTAGATTATTTTGCGCCCCTTCTCGGAGGTTTTTGCCCCAGATTCTTTTGTTTTAGTATTTCTCCTGGGTTGTGGGCTTTTGGGATATCTTCTTCTGGATGGGTCATCCAGGTGCTCTGTGCACCTCCAAACTCCATGTCTCTCCTGGGTCTGGTCATTGGAAATGGCGTTTTATTCTCTTTGGAGTAACATCGAACAGATCACCGGCTGAGAACATCCTGTACTGCTTGTCCATTGGCACTAACTCTGGTTTCTTCTTTCCTGCAGGCTCTGGTCAGCGATCTGCAGGAGGAGATCCATAGCCGAGGTAAATGATTTTGAATGCTGGTGCTCCTATAGTTTTGTTTGAATTGAAATGAATCTCATCCATGGATGGCAAAGTCGCCTGGGTCGGAGCGGAGTCGGCCGACTCTGAGTCGGGTCGGCCCCTGGCGACCCGACTCTGGGGGGGGGGAACACCGACCCACCCACAGGACTGGTTTACGAAGCCCACTGCCCCGACTCAGGCCGACTCGGCCCGACTCAGGCTGACTATGGCCCGACTCAGGGTCGGGATCGGCTGGGGCCGACCCAGCCACCCGACCCAACTCTGCCATCCATGATCTCATCTTCTAATCTTTATTGAAGATGAGCATCAGGTTCTTGATACAAGTTCTCTCTTTATTATTTGTTCGTTTGTTTGACAGCATCATTGGTTTTTCCAATTTCATGGCAGACTTAACCTGGGTTATTTCGTTGACCTTCTCATCTTTGTTTTCTTTGCCCTGATTCCTGTTTCATGAATTGATTTCATATATCCTCTTCTTTAGTTCTACGAGCATGCGTTTCTAGACAATCCATTTCATTTACCTTGTTACTCAAAAGGTTCGTTATTGTTTGATGAATGATTGCATTAAGGATTTGACATAGTGACCTTCATAGAGAATTTGTTCACAAAAAAATGACTCTGTAAGAGGAATCATTGTCACTTCTTCATGATGAGACCCATTCATCATATTAGTATTTCGTCTCTTGAATAAGATTTAGACTGCTAGACTCTTCGAATATGTTACTAAATGTGTGTCAAAAAGGCAGGTTGGCTGATCAGGCTTCCAAGCATGAGCCCTTTTGCTCAGGATTAGTATCCTTTATTAAATTGCAAAAAGTTGGTGCAGGTTCCACAGCAGCGCTTAGATTCAAGACTGGTGTAGAATAAATAATAATTGAGCCTTTTAAACTTGTTTTAGTTTATATTTTAAACCACAATGTCTCATAATGCCAAGTTGTGGAGTGGATAGAAGACCTACAAACAACCAGGCTAACTAGTTTTGACTCTCTGATGGAAGTGAAGTCAGGCTGAAACATGTGTAGGTCACTCCCAGACTTGGTCATAGACTCATTTTGGGTTTCAAGGTCTGAAACTTGCATAATGCTGCATCCATGAGAAAACTTGGAGATTGTGAGTCAGCTCAAAATTTTTTAGTGCCTGCTCATTCAGCATCATTGCTAATGTTACTTAACCCTATTCAATACTTTATACATTTGCAGTTGTGCTATGACACTGCTGTGTCTAACTACATGGTAGATTATTGTTGTTCTTACGTGGATACTAAATCTGCCTTCAAAGCATGGATGGCAGAGTCGGGTCGGGTGTCTGGGTCGGCCCCAGCCGATCCCGACCCTGAGTCGGGCCATAGTCGGCCTGAGTCGGGCCGAGTCGGCCTGAGTCGGGGCAGTGGGCTTTGTAAACCAGTCCTGTGGGTGGGTCGGTGTTCCCCCCCAGAGTCAGGTCGCCAGGGGCCGACCCGACTCAGAGTCGGCCGACTCCGCTCCGACCCAGGCGACTTTGCCATCCATGCTTCAAAGAGATCCAGCACTAAGATTTCCAGATCCACATGAAGGACTGTGATCATAGTTCAACACATTCGCTTAGCTTGCTGAGTTAGTGAAAAAGGACTAAGAAAATTTCATGATTGGAGATGTATGTATGTTGTTTATATGATTTACCTCTCCTGAAGCTTCATACCCTACTAAGATGAGCACAAAAGTTTAACTTTTGAGCTATAGGACTATAGATGCATGTGATATGCAGTTAGGATACCTTTGTCATTTACAGTTAGTTGGACTTTAACAGCCATCATATCCACCTTGTGAATACTTAACCTCCTTTATGATATCCTTGCCAAGTTTTTTCTACTTTAATAGTTTCACATTGCATATGATGCATGTTTGGCTACCGTATCCATAATATCTGAACTTTGCATTTTATTCTGAAGGGTTCAATCATTGGTTGTTATTGCTTTCAAAGAGAGGCCATCGGATTTAACAAGAAAACTCTTTATTGAACTTATTATGCTTTTAGATGTTAATGTTTTCTAAAATATTATGGTCATTCTCCACCAACTTGGTTATGGAGATATACATTTAATAGTGATATCTTGTTAAGGCTAGAATTTCCTTCATCTCAATGACATTTTTTCTTTCTGCTTGGCAAATTTTCAATGCTATACAGATGTTTCATCTTAACCATATATCCCTCTTGCTAAATTATTTTATTATTTCCCTAATTGATATTTGGCTCCCCTAAAACCTTTTGAAGCCAGTAAAAGATTTTGACACTTTTTAATTTCAAGATTATACCTGTTGAAAGAGAACCAATGGATGCAAATTCTCAAACCACCATTTGCCCCAAAAGGAGAAAAAGTTGAAATCAATAATTTGTCAATTTTAATGGATGGTTGAGTCAGTGAAGTGCGTAGTGTTATCATTGTTTTTCATCCTTTCAATAGGAAGCTCCCCATACTCTTATTGCCCTCATGGACTTTTGCCTCCATAGTCCAACTAAGAAGTTGAACTCTATGCGGGTTCCTCTTTCTATCCTGCCAACAGATCATGGCCCCTATACCAGTTAGATGTGAAAAATGCCTTTCTTCCCGGTGATCTTCATGAGGAGATGTACATGGCTCTCCCTCTGGGTTTTCAGCCTAACTGGAGAATGGGAGCATCTATGATCAGGAAGTCAATCTTACAGGTTTCAGTTCAAAATGATTGGGCAAGTGTCATGCAAAAAACTATGAATTATATTAGGATTCTAAGGTCAGCTATATGGCCACAAAAGCATTTAATTCTAGGTTGGTCTTTCAACCGCCTACTCTTTGGATGAAGGGTGTAGTGTAGGGATCCAATGGGGGATGTCATCAATATTGAGTCAACTATAAACTACTTATCGCAGAGCCATGAGGAATTGCGCAAGGCGTTGTTCTTCCTTTGATTTCCTGCTTTTTTAAAGAGTTCAACTTACAAACTCCATTTTCTGAGGGTTATCTCACCCTTCTGTTTATTGGTCACTTTTACCGCGATCAAACAAAATGGCTGTTTATCCTACAGATGCATGATGCACAGACCACATTTTGTTAGGTCTTTTGTTTCTGTTTTTTTTCCAACCTATACCTCTTATGACCCTGCAGAAGTTGTAGTTCTAACTTGTAATGTTGCTAGGCTTGATTTTCTGTCACTGATATGGCTTGTCTTTTATTTTCCAGTCAAAAAGTATTATCCTTCTCGACAACGCCTTACTCTCCCGTTGCCACCTGGATACCGGGGGAAGCCTACAGTTCTTAGTCCAAAAAAAGGCATTAAGGAATATACTGAAGGAAATGCAGACAATCTAACTGTGGTATTTAAAGATTTGGGCCCACAGGTTTATTACAGTACACTTTTCTTCTGGGAATACTTGGGCCCGTTGATTATCTACCCAATCTTCTATTACTACCCTGTGTACAAGTACTTTGGTTATGAGGAAGAGGGTGTTATTCATCCAGTCCAGACATATGCAATGTACTACTTTTGTTTTCACTATTTCAAGCGTATAATGGAGACATTCTTTGTTCATCGATTCAGTCACGCAACTTCGCCACTATCCAATGTGTTTAGGAACTGTGCTTATTACTGGGCATTTGGGGCATATATTGCTTATTATGTGAACCATCCTCTCTATGCCCCTGTGGGTGACCTACAAATGAAGATTGGCCTTGGATTTGGATTGATATGCCAACTTTCAAATTTTCATTGCCATCTTATCTTGAGAAACCTGAGAAGCCCTGATGGCAATGGAGGATACCAGATACCTCGTGGTTTTTTGTTTAATATTGTGACCTGTGCAAATTACACAACAGAGATCTACCAGTGGCTTGGTTTCAATATTGCGACACAGACCGTCGCAGGTTATGTGTTCCTTGTGGTGGCAACTTTTATTATGACCAACTGGGCCTTTGCCAAGCACCGCCGTTTGAAGAAGGTAAGTTAGCCTTGTTGTTTTTTCTCCTCCTCTGTTACTACTCAGAAAGCAGCAGCCATGAAAAGCATAAATGCATGCCTGTGCATGCTAGAGATAGATTTGGCTTTTTGCTTTGCACTTGGATTCTATTTTTCTATAGACTACATGGCCTAGGAAGTGATACCATCTTTTAGGTGCATAGTGTGGGATATTGTTATTTCTTATTTTTCTTTGGACGATTATTGATCTTGAATGCTCACATGTGACACAATTGATGCAGTTGTTTGATGGGAAAGATGGAAGACCTAAATATCCTCGACGATGGGTGATTCTTCCCCCATTCATCTAAGCATAAACTATCTGAGTCAAAACTCAGCTCCTCTATTGCAAGAACGGCAATTCGTCATGATTCTCTACTGAAAATAGAACATTGCTAGAGAGGGATAGGTTCCTATGTAGCCAGAACCAGATTACTACGTGGCTGTAAGGTTGTTTTGAGCACTTGTATTGGCCTCCTATTTCCTATATCTGGAAGATGTTGTTCCTCTTTACTGTAGTTTGTTGGTGGTTACTTGTTTCGGTCCTTTAGAACATGTGTAATGCTCAGTTTCCAAAAGTGGACTCTGCAGATGTGCCTTTAATGTTGCTCATGCCCTAGAACATGCCTTAACTTGATCTGTCTTTGTTGGAATGCCATTTCATTTTCCAAAATCCTTGAGCTTGTACTAAACAAAATGACGGTTGCAACGTAGGTCCTCTTAGGACGACATTTTAGTGGTTGTTTCCTTTAAACTAGATTTCTATGGATATCACTGTTGTCACGAGGCCCTTCATATTCTATGTACTATGGTATAACTGTTTTTGGAAGATAATATTTTAGTTTTTTGGTTATAGTATATTTTCTGAGAGTTGTGTAACCCTATGTTCTTGTGCTCTCCACTAAATATTCACATCTGATTTCAAGATGATCTCTAAAAATAGTTCAGAGGATGTCGCCTGATAACACTTTTTTTTTGAAGAACCCAATTAATGTAATGTGATAAGAATGTGTCTTGCATTAGATGACTGGAATGACAACTACGAGGGCCACAATGATAACAGTCGACAATTGGTACTGGCAGAACGCTGCAGTTGTATACGTCAGGAATACAACAGGAGAAAATTTTAATGTACTCGAGATTTACCTTCTCATTTAGATGGGTATATTGTGCCCTTAATGTATTGGTCAATGGAAAAGTAAGAAGTACAAGTACAAGTACAAATCTTAAGTGTAATAAATTTTTCTCATACAACAGAGACACAATTTGCAATATTTCAAGCTAGAAAGAAGTTTTGCCTGAAGTTCCAGATATATGGCAAATCACGAGGGGGTGAATTGAGTTTGCCACCCAAAATCACTTTCACAAACAATTTAAGCAGTGACACAATCAAACAGCCACAACAATGGTGGAGAACTCTCAATATAGCAAGATCAATCATACTACGAGAAAGGACAATGATGCCCTCAACCAGATTTAATCACAATATCAAAACAGATATTTGAAAATAATGCATCTGAATGTGCAAATCACAGAAACAAGAAATGTGAGGGAGGAAATGAAGAACCACAAAAAAGGCACAACAAGACTTTTTAAATGGTTCGATCCCACTTTTGTGAGATCTACCTCCACTCCCCCATGAATTGTGAAGGGTTTTACTAACCTGGTCAAGAACACTTACAACCATGGACGGACCTAGAGTTTAGCCAGTGGGGTCACGTGACCCCACTGGATAATAAAAGTCTTATTAGAAAAACAAAATTCCACTATTAGTGACCCCACTGAATTACGAATATAAATCCATAGGTGCACCATTAGTGACCCCACTAAATAAATTTTATGAGTCCGTCTATGCTTACAACCACACAAACACACGAAGATGCGATGAGCACCCCAAACTTGCACACCACTAAGATCACACAATTTTATTTCTCAAATGTTTTGTGCAGATATGCACTCAATTAAGCTCAGAAAAATTAATCCAAGATGAGACAATCCCCTTTCATAGCCGCCTCGAGAAAATGAGTGGAGTTGGGTAAACAATCAGTACAACACCCTTCAAGTTGGATTTGATGATGTTAAAATCTTCCCACAGTTCACCAAGCAAATTTGGATTTCAATCTTACAGAAAAGAACATCATACAACCCAATTCATCAAATTTCAAAACTCCCCAGAGACGTTGCTTTTCTATGCGACCAGCACTTCACCATCAGCCATCCCTTCACCTCCTTTTGTTTCCAGTCACAGTCTGAGGATGAGTTTAGCCACTCCGTGTTGATTTTTACACAATTCCCCGGTAAAAATTTAACTAAAAGGTGGGCTGTAACATCCCAGGTTTTCTGGGCCATTTTCGACAGTTTTTTAGCGTCGCAACGTATCGACTTGTGTTCTTAATGCAACAGGTTAGTGTCGCGTTCATTTTTTGAACACGACTCGTTCACCGTCGTGGTATGGTTTCCTGACTGTTGCTCAATTTTTATCGTTTGCGGTCAGAACAGTTGTGCCACATGTCGGGACATATACAATGTGAAGGCGATGTGCTAGTTGTGGCAATCAAAGTAGCACATATGTAAGACGACACGTGTTAGGTCTGACTGTCAGTGTTGACTATCTTTTTGAGGTCGCGACGAGGAGGGCATTCCATTCTGTTCGCGACAATTAGACAGTCACGTTCTGAGATTCGATGCTTATATATACAAGACTTGTAGATCTCTTCCTCCATTTCCCCTCTCTTCCTCTCCTTCCCCCCTCTTCCTCTTTTCTCTTTGAGATGCAACCCTCCTTGGGCTCTTCTCCAACTTGGTGGCATTCTGGCTTGAAGGTGGATCTCCTCCACTTATAGGTGACGTCGGCGTGGAGTTTGGAGTGAGGAGGAGGTGACCTGTCACGCCCCGAATATTTAGCAGCGGAATAAAAATCGGGGGACGTGAACGATACAAACCGGCGTATCACAGTTGAATAGTGCAGAGTCACATTCAGATATAACAACACATTCAAGACTATAGTATGGTCACCAATAGTATACTTTAATTCATTTCATTCAACTAGATACAACCTCATATAAGAAGAATTAACCAAAGGGTCCATTATTCAAATAATCTTCCAGAAAAGTTTCACTATTACATAGACTACTCAGTTTCTATTTCTAAACTGTCATCTATTCTAGGACGGGTGCTCGTCACTCTTGCCCAGTCCCATCCGACTCCACTGGTTCTTCATCACTACCTGAAAAAGGGCAGGATGATAGGGGTGAGCGAACTAGCTCAATAGGATTTACATCTCAATAACGTGCGGGCACTAGTATATATGATTAACATTTTAAGTAGGTAGATATGCATATGAATATGATGACAATGTATGTAATACTAACAGATTGAATAGCAGAATAGAACGGATATCGTATCAGATCAAAATGTCGAATTGCATATACAATGAACAGATGTTTCAAGAATAGAATCATGTCAGAAGAGATTGGCCATATTCAAGCAGAGTTCATGTGTTCACAAGAACAAATGTATCATATCATGTCAAGTCAAACTTATCATGTCAAACAGAAGGCACATATTCACAAATCTTGCATGTCAGGTGTGCTATGCCAAGCACCAAGAGTCCATACTCCCTCGGTTAACAAGTACGTTGGGGCGCTCCTCCCCAGGACCGGACAGGGCCCTATTGCACAGGCATTGTATCAAGTTTTGGACCGGAGTCCCACGATGTGCCAAACAAACATATTCATATTATGGCCACAGAGAGTTTCAATGACAAGCTCATAGTAAAAAGGACATGATCATTCATAGAGTCAAGGAATGACAAACAGCTCAAAAGAACAAGGCAGGATAACATCGTATCTTATATTTCATAATTCATTAATGTCTTGACAAGAGGGTGTTTCTAAAGACAGATCATATGTAGAACATGTACTTTCCTAACATGTATGCATATGACAATTAATCAATTGAACACCAGAAAACATGAAACCATGAAACTTATATGCAAATCATAACATTTACACCACTAACATGTCCATACTAATCATGTATTCATCCCCACATTCATATCATATTATTATCTTATCAATTGACAATAAGCAAGATCACAAGATAATCCAAGGATCATAAGAACAATCAAAATTTACACATTAGAATCATATTCATATCATTACCATTTTCTTCAATGGGTTGATTCATTTTAGGTCCATGCATACTATATAACACCATACTCAAGCTTGGAGATATCATGAAATGATTAGACCTAAATTATGCAAATTTCTTGTAAGGTGGTGTCGACACTAGATCAAGTGGTGTCGATACCATGCTCCAAACACAAGACAAAATCAGGTAAAACTGGTCAGGTAGTGTCGACACTAGTTCAGGTGGTGTCGACACAGTGCATCAAAAACAAGGCAAAAAGGTCAAGTCGTGTCAACACGAGATCAAGTAGTGTCGACACTAGAGACAGCTTCCAGAAAACCCCTTAACCAATATGGGACAGTGTGTCGACACTAGCACAGGTGCTGTCGACACTAGATCAGCTTTCCAACACTTTCTGGGTCAAACTGGGGGAGTGTGTCGACACTAGATGGGACTGTGTCGACACTAGAGGCTTTCCCAGAACACCATCTGGGCTGTTTTGGGACAGCAGGTCGACACTAGCTCAGGCTGTGTTGACACGAGTGGCTTTCCCAGAACAAAACACATGCTCATGTGGAACCCGATGACACATCTCATGCAGTGATTCACTTACGACTCTTATAACTCTTTAACGAGTGACATTTAGACAAAAGGTTCAACATGAAAGATGAAGAGGACAACTAGTAGAATAACTTTTATGTTGAGAGTTTGATCTAATTCGGTCTCTAATCCAAATAAAACATATGAAGAACAAAAAGTCAATAGTAGCCCGAAATTGCAGTAGCATGCAGAGACTCTCTTATCATGATCCTAACTCTCTAATGAAGGATTTTTGGACAAAACGTCCAACATAGAAGATGATCGTGACTTCAATTGGAAGAACTTTTATGAAGAAAGTTTAGTCAAATTCGGTCTTGAATCGTGTGCACAATATGACGCACGAGAAAAGCCCCAACTGTGCAAGACTTCGGGAAAATCACCAATACACGATGAATACTCCATGAAAATTGGGCAAATCAAGTGCAAATGATCCTAGACTCAAGAAACTACATGTTGGCATTGGTTTTCTTTAATCTTGGCCCGAGAACACCTACCTTTAGGAAGATCTAAAACCCGTTGATGTTCTGGATGCAACAGAAGATGCAGGGGATGAAGCTCCGGATTCCCAGCCTTTCTCCTGCTCCTCAGAAGTTCTTGCTTGCCTCCAAACGACCCAAACTTCGTTGTTAAACCTTCCCCAAGAGTTTAGGGACGAGTTCTTATAGTTTTAAGATGTTGTTAAGAGTCCTAACGATACTAGGAAAGGGGCTACGAGCTTTGTTTCCTAGTTTCCAGGAAATCTGGGATTCCCTTACCCAAAAGAGGTAGCAAAGGTTTAGGAAACCTTCAATTGGGATTGAGTTCGGTTTTGGCTTACCTTACATGACTAATCATCCATACTTTAACCCTAAATTACCCTCACTAATTACTGCATAATTACATACACGAATTTCTGGGCAATTTCCTGTCCTAGTTTATTCATATCCTTGGGCAAAATATGCTCTATCGGCCCGATCTTGTTAATAGGTCATTAACACATGGTATTGGAAGTCTCTCCAATACGTTTATTTAATTTATCCCTCTATATTTCTGAAATTTTAAATTGCTAAATTTCCGGGGTGTTACATGACCACTTACACGAGAAGACTCTAATGGGTTGATTCTACTATTTGAGGTAGGGAATCCAACTCACCCCCTAGTTCTATTATGCCTTAGGGCCTTCCCCCACCTTGTAGACCTTGTTTCATACTTCTTTGCTTCATGTGTATGGGTTGTGTGTGTGTGTTCATGTCATGCATGTGAGCTTTGCATGAATGTAGCTAGCTCTCCCTACCATGCATAGGTGTGAATGGGGGTGCTTTTAACTCCTAGTATGTGATTCTACTGTTATCCATGCTCCCTTCCCTCGGTTTGTGGCGTTTGTGTGTTTTTGGGGAAACTCTTGAGGGCTCGGCCATGGGAGAGAGTCCTCAGACTGAGTTGCGACGCGTTGGTGGTCACGTCCTTGGTCGCGACGTCTCCTCCATTTGCTTTCTTCTTCTTCTGGTTGCGTCAGCCACACTGTCGCGTTCTTGTAGCAATAGTGTGGGTGTTGTCTCCTGCTCCTGAACGTGCCAGGCTTCTTGTCACATTCTGTTTGTGATAGCCTGTGCATTGCCTTCTCTGTGGTTGCAAAAGGGTGACTATCACATTCTCACACAAAGAGCTAGTCGTTCCATTAGGAGTAGTGCTTTCATAGAGTTTCGAGTTTCTCTATTCCTGTGGCACTTGAGCTCTTCCTAGTATGGTACTTTACTAGTTGGTTCACCTGGTGCTCGACACTTGTGGTGTTGTCCCATTGCATGTCTTGTTACTATTTCCTGAGACCCTCATCCTCGTGAGCCTGTGGAGGGAGTACTTCAAGCTACGAGAGCATGATCGGATTCGAGTCTCTGAGCTGAGGGGAAAATAGTGTGGACAACGATGTTGAGTCATTTGAAAGGCTATCATGGTTGGTCTGGGACTCCAAGGTGGTCTTGGGGTTGTTCTTTCGACACAGATCAATTAGTTCTTTCTCACCGCCTCATTCTACGTAGTATCAGAACCATCTAGGGGGAGCATGGCATGGGACCGTAGTCCGACCAGACTACAACGGTTGTTGTGGTTCTTTGAGTTCCATGGCCTCACTCCGACGGGAGGACGGAAGGCCTGGATGGGTGGTCGAGGGTAAGATGTTGGTGGCGCTTTTGACCGGTTGACTCGTGGTAGTTGCTTTCCATGGCCAATGTTATTGTCCATGCAGATTTACCTCTGTCTATGTTCACAGACTTGAAGTAGTCATAGTGAGTTGTTTACACGAGATTTTCAGCCATATAGCATTTTCCGTCTGATGGTCGTGTAGTAGCCATTTCCTTCCGCACTTTCTTTTGGTAGAATAGATTGTTATTATTGCTATTTGTTTAATGATATACATCTATTCTACTTGTTAGAATCAATAGGTGATTGGTAATCATTATTGAACTTTTTCGTGAAGCTTACTCTCTTTTTTTCCAAGTGAAATTTCACAACATATTTTTCCAAGAGAGTAAAGAACACAGTTAAAAACCCCGAGTGGCATCCAAGGTCCAGACACAATTGAAGAAGCAAGAGAATCCCAGGCACGAATACGCTCAGATAAGTGACAACTAATGTAGTAACCGGTTAATTTAAAATAGATGAATAAATTAAAACTATATAGAAATATGAATAAATTAAGAACCCATTAAGTGATGGGCCTTAATAAAAGGTTCATATTAGAGTTATTGGGCCAAAATAGGAGTTTAAAATTACATAATAAAAGAAAATACTATAAAATTCATAACTCCATTATTCCCTAATTAAAAAGGGACAAGTAAATAATTAATATGACTCATATATATCTAAAATAGAATCCTAAATACTACCCTAACTTGCTAGCCACAAAATTGGAGTCCCATTAAGCCAAATAGAAGGATTGATGCTAGAAAAACTAGATAAATATGGAAATTCGAAGTTTGGAGGGAATTAGAGTTGTATTGGGAAACAATAACACAAGACCTTCATGTGTCGGGATGCGATGGACAACCAAGAGAGAGGGGTGAATTGGTTATCGCCCAATTAAAAAAAAATCTTTTAACATAGAATATATTAGACTCAATTACGCAAACCTATTGTGTGAGATGCACAGCAGAATATAACAAGTATATAGACGAAACCAACTATCCTAACATGCATAGAACGTAGATAGAAAAGATGGATGCAAACCACACATGCACACAGGATTTAGAGTGGTTCGATAAACACACCCTTGTGTGTGTTTACGTCCACTACTCCATACCCCTGTGAGGATTTCTACTAGCTTGTTTCCCAAGTACAAGCGAAAACCCACACACACACTGATTGCTTCCGGGGACAACTACAACCTTTCCTCGTTTCCCAAGGACGAGACAACCCGATGTGTATATGTGCACGCACTACACACAAACAACACATGTGCTCATAGATAGAGCACACACACACAATGATGTTTGTGTAAATAAACTGAAGTTCAACTCTCAACCCAAGAACATGAGAAAAGAGATGAAAATTTGCAGTTCAGAATTCTCCTGTTTTGGCGTGTTTGAGAAACGTCGGAGAAGAACACAGAAGCTTGCTTAGGCTTTCTCGGACGAAGTACTATGGATGCACAATCTTCATAACATCCAACACCTTGAACTTGTTCAGCAACCTCTGAAGAAATCACCTGGAAAATGCTTCGGTCAGCTGGTACGTCCTTTGCCCTAGCCTGGTTAGAAATCTCATTGTCCAACTATGTGTATTTATACTACACACAAGAATTGAGTTCTACCTTGAAACCCACGACCAAAAGACTCTTGATTGGCCGTAGATTATAAGATAAGCTTGTGCAGAATCTAAGATAAGAAAGAGTCATATCCAGAGATGACACTAGGTTACCATAATCGGTCGATCGATTTCCCAAGATCGGTCGTCCGATCTTTGCTGTCGACCAGAGTCTTCTTTGGTGTTGACACACAACACCAGGTCGGTCGTCCGATTCAGTGTGTTCGGTCATCCAACTTTCTGACTATCCCATTGCCAAGGCTACTGGCTAGGTTGGTGATCCGATTTTCCCAAATCGGTCGTCCGACTTTGGACAGGTAATCGATTTGTCATCGATTCCCTTTGATTCATAACTGATCTGACATGGATTGCCTTTAAACCAGAACCAATCTGACATGAATTCCTTTTCAATATCGGTCGACCGATTTTTGCAAGTCAGTCGTCCGATTGTCAGTTTTGCAATTCTTCTTCTAGTCTTGTCTTTCTGTTTTGTCCAAGTCTTGGGCTTGGTATTGACCACTTAAAATGCGACTTTTGGACAATATTACTGCACACTTAACACACAAATTAGACCCTCAAATTAAATGAATATAAATCAAATGCTTGGTCATAAACATGAATTATATTCAATATTTTGTGATTTTCTAAATCATGAGTTAAACTTAGTGTTTTTGTGAACATCAAAATCTATAGAGTACGACAATCTCCCCCTTTTTGATGATGACAAAACACTTGTAGATTTTTCACATAAAACACAACAAATTGATTTTAGATATCAATTTGATTTGATTTTTATGTGTTAGCATATGACAAATACATACATTCAGTCATGCAAGATTAATTCCCCCTTTCTAAAATACTTATGACTCGAACTCTCCCCTTTTCTTTTGGATGTGAACTCTCCCCCAAAATAGAAATATAAATACAAATATTCTCTCCCCTTTTTGACAACATCAAAAAGCTGGTAGTATTAAAGATAAGAGGTGCAGTTGGCATAATACAAAGTATGTGAAAATGTTACTTGGGGAATTTGATGGGATTGCATGCTCTAAAAGATTAGCCATTAAATAGTCCAGTGTTTAATCAAGTTCTCAACATACATTCAAAATTAAATTCCATTAGATGTGAAGTGTGAGACATGATTAAGAGGCATCACTGTGACGATCCTCTCCGTTCAGGCTCGTTAACCCAATAATGTGCACAACACGACTCCGCCTCCTGTGATCGGGCCGAAGCCTCGCAAGGGATATCAATCACACGTGTCCGTGAAAATATAAAGAAACACATTAAACACATATAAGATTCCATTTCTCACATATATTCACATGAAATGTACATACTCAGTTCCATATCATAGTCATTAAACAAGTACAACAGTTTGGGACAAACCCCCAAGGCTCCATAAGTAAAAGTATTACTCTGCTGGTGGTGAAGGCCCGACTCCACTACGATGCCGACCGGAACTAGAAGAGGGACGAGAACCCTCCTGCTCTCCTTCACCTGGAAGAAGAAGGAGTGAGCCTTACAAGTCACTGGTTTAGTAGGGCAACTCCCCTAAAGCAGAGAAACACAACATACAACAGCTATAATAAGCAAAGCTGTAAAGCATTTAAATATAACCACCTACGCATGGTGCTATAGCTGCAAGTAAGTAAACGGCAAACCACGTACGCGTGTACAAGCTAAGGAAGGGCACGCCGCACATGAGTCACGAGAACTGGTTCACGACACTAGCCACAGACCCGGACAAACAACACAAGTCCACCTCTTAGTCTCGCAGCCACAGACGAAAGGTCCAACTGCCGCTCCACCTCAACAAGACAAGAACTGTGGAGACAACTAACACCACTCCTGCAGACTACATAGCTGCAGGCCCAAGCTTGACACCTTTAGGGACTCCAGCCGAGAACCCTATAGTGAGGCACTGGAAATAGGACTAGCTGGGGACCAGTACATCTACCAGTGTCTGTCCCACAACCACGAGCGTGCTACAAGCGACTGCACACCCACAAACACGTGTCGCTGCCCAATGTCATCTTTCCCTCAATCGGACGTACAACTTAAACTCAAGAGTGAGGGTGTCTAGGAAGACGACACAAACCTTGATGGTACTCACTGTACCGGGACAAAACCTGAGCACCCAGTGCTTGGGTAACCAATTGGAGAGGTAACCATGGAAGGCGTTATAACCTGACTTGCTATGCATACATTACCACGCAAAACCTCTCGTTAACAACCACGGTATAAGCCATCATGACCCATACAGTCCCTACATTGCATGGCCAACACCGCCCAAGCAATGTCGAACAGAAACTGGGTAGACTGGCCATAGAACCCCAGAGCTCGGGTGGCCACATTCTAATCCGCGACCAACACAGAGGTCGCCAATCGACTTGAATCGCGACGGACCAACCCGTTGCTTTAAGGTCTGAATCGCAACGGGCCATGTCGTCGCGTCCACATGAATCGCAACGATTGGTTCTGTCGCCTTTCAGATAGTAGAGGCAAACCCTGAATTACCATTCCGAAAATCACATCACAGAGCTACACATGCTGATAAAGCAATAAACAACAGTTTAAATGAAACCCTAGGCATGCTCCCTACCATGCTCATTCAATTCCCACCTTAAAAACCTCAAACCTAAACTACACAATCCTCACAAGGGAAAAACAGGGTAGAATTCTCCTACTAGCAAGTGAAACGCAAAACTGATGCTACCCGAAGGTCCCCCGCGCTCCGAAGCTCCTCCTCGCACCGAAACCACACCGAATGGGCAATTAATCACCCAAAATCGCCCCAATTCTCCTTCAAAACCCACAGCAGAGCTTTCCCTAGCTGAACAGTGCAACTGCACTATTTGGCCCAGGGCAGAAGCTCAAAACACACTGAGTTTTAATCGTGACGTATCGGGCCGTCATGTTTAGAAACGCGACGTATCGGGTCGTCGCGTTTAGAAAGGCGATGTACCCCGCCGACGCGTTTAAACCCCGACATCCTGCATGCGCCACGCGGTGCGCAAGCAATGGCGCTCACGTAAAGGGTGGTTCAAAATCGTGACAAGGTAGGTGGTCATGTTCAACTAAGAATCGCGACGTCTGGTTACGTCGCGTTCTTAATGTGCCCGACAGAGGTCTATTTGGGCTGGAAATTCCAACCCTCCAGCCTCCAAACCTGCCACACCAACCTATATAAACACATGTAGACCCACATGGTCTACCAATGGGCCACACACTTGATGATCAGATTATCCCCAATGTATTTTAAATAAATTACATTTCTATTTTGGTGATTAACAAAACTATGATAAAGTTTACTCTAACATAATTTCTATGAGATTTGAGCACATGAAATAAATCAAGGAAATACAAGAAAAATCAGTACGTATTTATCATCTTGTAGCATTTACAGTTCAAAGCATGAAATATTCTAAGTACACATTGTAGACACGCAAATTTTCCCATCGCGGGCAAGTTTTCGAGTTGCACTGTAACGCCCAAAATGGCCCTTGTTTTGCCTCTTAAGAGTATTTTTTCCAATATTTCTGGATCTCACCCATTCTTCCTCGGTGCTTCCCCAGGGGGTCTGGTTGCGGATCGACCGGGGGTGCGCGGAAGGAAAATTTAAATCACGTCCGCCACAGTAGACGCCTTTCTTGAACCGGTTATTCGCGTCCAGCTTCCGCGTATTTGAACCGCCTTGTTATTCGCGTCCAGCACCCCCGCCGCGATTCAGCGTCTGAGAGCCGTCTGACAGCGCAGGCTTGTAATCATGATAAATCTCCTATTCGCGCCGACCTAACCCGCCGCGATTCAGAGATGTCAAATCAAATAAGCCAGCGCATTCCTGAGTCGGTTTGCCCGAGCTTATTCGCGTCCAGTTGTTCTGTCGCTATTCAATTCGCGGCAGCTTGGCCCGACGCGTATCAGAGGCGGTGCAACCATGCCCGCGCCTAATCAAACCGCCTTCTTAATCGCAGCCGGTAGAGTCGACGCGATTTACAGATTTAATTGCGGCGGTTGTCCTAGACGCGATTTTGCCCCAGAGCCTAAAACTCATTTCAGCAGCCTTCTTCGGCCATTCAAGAGGAAGAGGGGGCTTTTCATTTTTTGGGTTTGGCCGGGCGTTTTAGAGAGAGAGAGAGTGAGTTTTTAGAGAGAGAAAGAGGGAGATTTTAGAGAGAGGGAGAGGGATTCTAGAGAGAGAAAGGGAGGGGATCCTCCTACGACGGAGCCCTGCTCGCGACGCCGTATGTTTCCTCATCTCCGGCCCGACGCTGCCGTCTTCCTCTCCATCGCACGCACATCCAGAGGTGGATCGTCGTCTCCCTCCTCTCGTTTGCCCTCCACAGCGCCATCACGCTGTCCGGCCACCTTGGGGCAGCACCCCGCTTTTCCTTCCCTCCGGACCCCACGTGGTCCTTTTCATTTTCATTTGGGCCCTACGTTGCCCCTTTTCCTTTTCATTTTACACATCATGCATGCACGCACCACTTTCCAGTTTTTAGGTGTTTAAAGACCACCCAAAAGGTGTGTCCTTTCCCTTTTTCCTATTTATGTTATTTTATTCCATTATATTCATTTACTACACATCGAGCTAATCTCGTTGTTTCTTTTGTTGTCTTTTTTGTGTCAGGTACCCCGAGCTGAATCTCCTTCGCCGGCCGGCCGGTGGAAGGAGGAGGAAAGAACCCGCCCACACATCCCGCGTGATCCACGGGTGAAAGGTAAACATCCCTTCTATCCCATTCTTTACACCCCACGCGGCGTTCTTTTGGCGCCCTCGGCGTCTGGCGATCACGGTTTATTGCTTTATTGTCTTTTTATCGCCCTAAGGGCAACTGTGTTTTTATCGCTTTTTTTACGTGTATCCGTACATGTTTGTGTAGCCTATTTTTCGTCCCCTCTTCGAGAGTGGGCGAGAAATAGAATCTACACACATCGACTTTCTAGTTATTGCAACGATTTCCTTAGAATCATAACAATTTCCTCATCTACATTGATTTTTGGTTCTATAACGATTTCATAAGTTATCGCTATTCTATTGAAGTCTATTTCATAACGATTTGCTCTCATAACAATTCACATTAAGTGAGTATAACGATTTCAATCTCACAACGATTTCGTAAGTGAGCCTAACGATTTGCTCTCATAACGATTCGATAATTGAGTATAACGATTTCAATCTCACATCGATTTCGTAAGTGAGCAAAATGATTTGCTCTCATAATGATTCGACAAGTGAGTATAACGATTTCAATCTTACATCGATTTCGTAAGTGAGCATAACGATTTGCTCTCATAACGATTCGACAAGTTGGTTATAATGATTTGTTCATAACGATTTGCTTATAATGATTTGCTCATAATGATTTGGTTATAAGGATTTGTTCAAAATGATTTGCTTATAACGATTTGCTCATAACGATTTGGTTATAAGGATTTGTTCATAAAGATTTGCTTATAACGATTTGCTTATAACGATTTGGTTATAATGATTTGCTTAGAACGATTTGCTTATAACAATTTGCTCATAACGATTTGCTTATAACAACTTGCTCATAATGATTTGGTTATAACGATTTCCTCATAACGATTTGGTCATAAGGATTTGCTCATAACGACTTGGTTATAACGATTTGCTCATAAAAATTTGCTCATAACGATTTGGTAATAACGATTTGCTCATAACGACTTGCTCATAACGATTTGGTTATGAATGCATAACGATTTATGCGTACAACAATTTATTTCCGAATGAGCAACGATTCACATGAACAATGACTCATTCACAACGATTCTATAAGTCATGTTCATATCGACTTCATGAGCTATAACGACTTGATATTTGAATATCTTGACAAGTCAAAGTCATCCCACGTATTTCACTATTATCCATGCATTAAATACAACCGTACATTTCTCTGCACGATGCATATTCAGATATCTTCTATTCTTATGCTTCTGCATGTAATATCTTTTTGAAGAGACAGAATAGAATTTCCATTTTGATGTAGTCTCACTCTAACGTTGACTGACAACAAGAGACAGCTTAGCTGTCTATGTTTTAGCATTTAATGTGTGCAGGTCACTGATAGCACAACTCTATATAACGTTGGACAAAGTAGAAGCTGGAGGATATCAAGAATTATTTTCTTCTTACGTGCATGGAACACAAAGAACCATTGACTACAAAGGAAAGCCATGCAGTCTAACGTCCTCACAACATAGAGACAACAGATACTTCAAACGGCTACATTTTTCAAAGAAGATATAAATAGAAGACTGGTGCCTACGTGATATACATCTCTTGAGAATTCAAAATCTTCAAGCACCATAGAAGAGCTCAAGTCTCACTCCATCACTTTGTTGTAGCTCTCAGCTCTCTGCATCCAGTGTCATCTTAGAGAGCGTGTTTGTGTACTGAGAGAGTTCATTCATTGTTCATCTTCTCCTCTCAGTCTTCACTTCGGATCAAGCATTGTGTTGTTAGCTTGATCCAGGGGCACATCATCTCTTGAACACTTTTGTGTGTTAATTCCCTTCGTGTGAAGGAAGACCTGGGGGTTCCAGAGTGTTCATTTCCCTTCGTGTTGAAGGAAGACCTGGTGGGATCCAGGGTGTTGTATTCCTCTTCGGGTTGTGAAGAGAAGACCAGCTGCGGCTGGGTGTGTAAGTGTCCTTGAGGGGGACTGTACCCTTGGGTAGTGGAATCCTGAGTTGTTGCTCAATGACTGGACGTAGGACTTCTGTGGAGAGGAGGTCTGAACCAGGATAAAATCTTATGCAGTGTGCTTGTCTGTGTTTGTTGTTTATCTTTTTCACTAACACTAACTGTTATCGAAGTGTGTTTTGTGTGAATATTTTGTGGACAGGTTTAAGTGTTCAAATTTTAAGAATCTCATTCACCCTCTGGGCTTTATAGCTGGGCAACAAGTGGTTTCAGAGCGAGTCTCTTCGACAAAGAAGAAGATCCAACAATCTGAAGAGAAAATATCAAATGACAGCCAAAAGCCACTTCAAAGGTCAGTTTGTAAACCGACCCCCTCTATTTGATGATGAGGACTATATCTACTGGAAGACCATGATGAAGTACTTTCTACAAGGATTCAATTTCCAAATATGGTCCATAATAGAAGAAGACGATCTAGTTGTTCTAAACAACAGACAAAACTGGACAGAAGATGATAAAAAGAAGATTTATCTCAACTGCAAAGCTAAGAGTATATTATACTGTGCACTTAGCAAGAAAGAGTTTAATAGAGTTTCAGCCTACAAATCAACGATGGAAATGTGGGCGAAGCTTAGAATTACGTACGAAGGGACAGATAAAGTAAAAGAGACCAGAATAGATATTCTGGTGACACAGTATGAGAGGTTCCAGATGCAGCCATGAGAGTCAATAACTCAGATGTTCAGTAGATTTACAGATATCACCAACTGGTCTAGGAAAAAGCTATGAAATGGGAGATATGGTCAGGAAGATCTTAAGATCCCTACCAGCCTCGTGGACTCCAAAAGTGACAGCAATAGAAGAGGCCAATGACTTAAAAAGAATGTCATTAAAGAAACTCATTGGGTCACTCATGGCTCATGAGATCAACATGGAAAGACTCGGAGAATCCTCAAGCAAGAAAAAGCATACCAATGCACTCAAGGCTATAGAAGGTAGCTCTGAAGAAGAATTTGAGGATGAGGTCAGCAATGAAGGCAGCGATGATGAAGAAGCACTTCTATCTAGAAGACTACAATGCATACTAGCCAAGAAAAAGAAATACCAGTCTGGAAGAAGGTATTTTAAGAAAGGAAAAGACTTCAAGAAGCCTGAAGTCAAAGATGTGAAAAAGAATGAACCAATCTGCTATGAATGTAAGAAGCTTGGACATATCAAAGTTGAATGTCCGAAACTGAAGAAAATTGAGTTCAGAAAGAAGGATAGTTCCAAGAAATTCAGAAGATACAAGAAGAAATCCATGGCAGTAGCATGGGATAACAACAGTGACTCAGACAGCGAGTCAAGCTCAAGCAATGAAGAAGAAGAAGAAGCCAACCTGGCATTCATGGCCAATGTCGAAGATAAGGTAACATCAGACTCATCTTTTTCTTCATGTAATGAATTTGATTCAGATAACTTAGAAGAAGCTTTTAATGAATTGTACTGTAAATATAAAGAAGTATGTCAATCACTAAAAGCCAGTAAGAAAAATCTCACATGCTTAGAAAATACTAATTCAGACTTAAAATCTAAAAATGAGCAAATGGAAAAACAAATTACTAAATTAAAAATGAGAAATGAACTGGTATGTGAAGACTTAAAAAACAAAAATGAACAATTAGCGAGTTTGGAAAACCAAGAAACTGTAAATAAATTAAAACAAGAAGTTAACACTTTAACCACAGAAAATGAAAAATTGTCAAGCACACTAGAAAAATTTACTAATGACAAAACAACATGAATATTAAAAGGTACTAGACGGTCAGGTAAAAAGAAACATGAAATAGGTTATACTCCTCCCGATAATGTAGAAACAGTAGTATATCCTAAAACATATCCAACTCCTACATTTGTACTTGAACAAGACACAACATATAAAGCAAATTTCAAATACATTCCAACTGAAAAGATAACTAAAATGTCCTGTTGTAGCCATTGCAATAAGTTAGGACACATTAAAGTATCATGTCCAACTAAACACAAAGTATGGATAATTAAAAGAAAAATTGATGAGACTAACCAACCAGGACCCAAAAGAACTTGGGTACCTAAAACTTAATGTTTTTAATGCAGGGAAACCATCGAGCATCCAAATGGTACTTGGATAGCGGATGCTCAAGGCACATGTCAGGGAACATAAAGTTATTCTCACATCTTGAAGCCGAAGAAGGAACAGTCACATATGGTGACAATGGCAAAGGGTCTGTAATAGGTTGCGGACCAGTTGGTAGCAAAGGAAAAGTTATCATTGAAGATGTTCTTTGTGTGAAAGGATTGAAGCACAACCTCATTAGTATCAGCTAGCTGTGCGATAAAGGACATCAGATCAGATTTCAAGAGTCAAAGTGCAGTATCATGAAGGATGGTGTAGTCGTGTTTGAAGCCAGCAGGGAAAAGAACCTGTATGTACTTCATCTAGAAGACCTGAAAGATCAAGATGTTTGTCTGGCAGCAAACAAAGAGCAGTCAATTGAACTTTGGCACCGAAGACTGGGCCACTGCAGTTTGGATGACATGAGAAAATTGATCAAGAGAAGCTTGGTGGAAGGTCTACCCAAGGTTAGTGCAAAAATGAATGGTGTCTGTAGGCCGTGTGCAAAAGGGAAACACACGAAGTCATCCTTCAAGTCAAAGACCGTGGTAATAACCTCTAAACCCTTAGAACTTCTACATATAGATTTATTTGGGCCAATGAGGACCACAAGTCTCAGGGGAAAGAACTTTGGATTTGTGATAGTAGATGATTATTCCAGATTTACATGGGTTTCTTTCCTGGAACACAAGGATGATACTTTTGAAAGTTTTGTTAGTTTCAACAAGAATGTTTAAAAGGATAAGAAGTATAACATCATTAGTATCCGATCAGATCATGGAGGAGAATTTCAGAATGAGAGCTTTGCAAAATTTTGTGATAGCCAAGGAATAGAACATAACTTCTCAGCACCAAGGACACCACAACAAAATGGAGTTGCTGAAAGAAATAATAGAACCCTATTGGATATGGCAAGAACAATGCTATCAGAATATGATTTGCCAAGATATTTTTTGGCCGAAGCCATTAGCACAGCATGCTATATTATCAACAGGATAATGATCAGGCCAATCTTGAGAAAGACTTCATATGAGCTATACAAGCAGAAGAAGCCGAAGATCAGCCATTTCAGGACATTTGGATGTCCATGCTTCATCCACAACAACGGAAAAAGGGATATTGGTAAGCTAGACTCCAAATCAGATGAAGGTATATTCATGAGGTATGCTTCCAAACCCAAAGGATATAGAATATTTAACAAACGAACTTTATTGATTGAGCAATCAGTGCATATTATATTTGATGAAACTAACCATTCCTTGAGAAAGTAAGTAGATAGTGATATTGATGATACAGATGAATTGTCTAAGAAGCTAAAGAGCACATCGATTGAGGACAAGGAAGATCCACCCGTGGAAGATCTACAACAAAAGGACACATCACATGAAAATCTTCCAAAGGAATGGAGGTATAAGAAGGATCACCCACTGGACAACATAATTGGAGATCCATCTGTTGGGGTAAGAACAAGAGGTAATGTAATTCCATGTGATTATTTAGCTTTTGTATCTCAAATGGAGCCTAAGACAGTCAATGAGGCACTATCTGATGAATCTTGGATAATAGCCATGCATGATGAACTTAACCAGTTCAAGAGAAACCAAGTATGGTCCCTTGTTCCAAGACCATCAGATCATCCTGTGATTGGCACCAAATGAGTATTCAGAAACAAATTAGATGAAGCTGGTGTGATCACTAGAAACAAGGCCAGATTGGTAGCTCAAGGCTATTCCCAAGAGGAAGGCATAGATTTCGATGAAACCTATGCACCAGTGGCTAGACTTGAGGTAATTAGGATGTTACTTGCATATGCTTCTGCATTAAATTTAAAACTCCTTCAAATGGATGTAAAATCTGCTTTTCTAAATGGTTTTATAAAGGAAGATGTATATGTAGAACAACCACCTGGTTTTGATGACATGGATTTTCCGAATCACGTTTTTAAGTTGCATAAAGCTTTATATGGTTTGAAACAAGCACCAAGAGCATGGTATGAACGGTTAAGTACATTTTTATTGAACCATGATTTCATTAGAGGAAAAGTAGATGGTATATTATTTGTTAAGTCTAAAGTCAAATATGTATTTCTTGTACAAATTTTGTAGATGATATAATATTTGGTTCTACTAATGAATCTCTTTGCAAGTATTTTGAAAAACTTATGCAGGGAGAATTTGAAATGAGCATGATGGGGAGCTCAACTACTTCCTTGGATTGCAATTCAAACAAGGAAAGGAAGGATCTCACATCTATCAAGCCAAATATACCAAAGAGTTACTAAAGAAGTTTGGATTTGAAAATGCCAAGCCACTGTCAACACCCATGAGCACATCAACAAGGCTAGACAGTGACAACAATGGTAAGAAAGTAGATCAGAAACTTTATAGAGGTATGATAGGTTCATTACTCTATCTAACTGCAAGCAGACCTGATATATTGTTTAGTGTATGCATGTGTGCTAGGTATCAGGCAGATCCTAAAGAGTCTCACTTAATTTCTGTTAAAAGAATCTTTAGATATTTAGCTAGAACTCATGATCTAGGTCTATGGTACCCAAATTCATGTGAAACTAATTTAGTAGGATATTTTGATGCTGACTATGCTGGATGTAAGGTAGATAGGAAAAGCACCAGTGGATTTTGTCAATTTCTTGCAGGATGTCTGATATGAAGCAAAATTCAGTAACACTATCTACAATTGAAGCTGAGTACGTGGCTGTAGGAAGCTGTTGTACACAACTCTTATGGATCAAACAACAGCTTGAGGATTTTGGTCTAAATATCAAGACAATTCCCTTGCTGTGCGATAACATCAGTGCAATAAATCTCACCAAAAATCCAGTTCAGCATTCAAGGACAAAGCACATTGAGGTTATATACCATTTTATTCGTGATCATGTAGCTAATGGTAATATAGACATTTCTTTTGTAGATACTCAAAATCAGTTAGCAGATATCTTCACAAAGGCCTTACCTGAAGAGAAATTTACTTCTCTAAGAAGGGAACTAGGCATGTGTAAATTGTGAAAAAATTATCTATATAGAACTGAAATATAAAGTATTTCAGAATAACCAAATTTTCTCTTCCCTGTAGTGAAGCAAAATTTCATTAAAATATTATTTATTTCTTACTTATCTAAGACGGTTCGATTATTTTTAAAGTATTTATTCCTCTCGAACTGGTCACTTTGTCGTTTTCTGCCATTATGGCGTCTCTTGTTTTGAAAAGTCACCTTTATTCCTTTTGATAAAAACCCAAAATCTGTGGTACAAAGATTCACCCTTCGTCTTCATCTCCTTCAACTTGCCTGAGGCGATACCGTATCGACTCCGACATCGACTCTCTGGAATTTCAAAGCGTCCAACTCCTTCCCGCTAGAAATTTCTTGAGGGCTTCTGCTCCTTTCCTTATTCCAATCATCCAGAAACTTTCCCCATTCAAATCCATGGCCGCGTCTGGTTTTTCCGGCAGCGTCAGGGGCTATGGAGCTGAGTTTCTCTACGCTGAGCAGCAAGAAAGGTTCACCTCTGTGAAGATCAAGGTCTGTGGCAATAAGGCAGTGGACGTTGCAGATTTGCAGAAGAATGGAATGGGAAGCATCATTGCAGCAATGGAGAGGATGAAATGGTCAAAGATGGCAACTCTGTCAGAAGTAAGTTATCCAGACCTAATGAAGGCTTTTTACGTTTGTTTGAAGACTGAGGAGGATGGGTCCTTGACATCCACCGTCAAAGGAACCCAGATTAAGATCACCTATGGGCTATTGGAATCACTATTTGGTGTTTGCACCATCGGTCACAGTGGGGTTCACATTGTGGATGTCCAGGCGAAAGGGCTAGGGATTGTTGGTCCCGAATTCAGACTAAAGGATGGGAAGATTGACATCAACCAACTGAATGCTTTCAACCGTATTTTGCACTTTATTGTTTGTCAAATTTTGGTCCCAAGGAGTGCCACATTTTCGACTTGCGCAAAGGCGGACTCGGATATGATGTTCTGGGCTATCCAGAACCAGAGCATAAATATGGCAGAGGTTATGATAGAAAGGATGAAGTTTGCATCCGCTGAGGTTTGGGACAAGAAAAGCAAGCTAAATGTGTCCCTATGTAACACCCCGGAAATTTAGCAATTTAAAATTTCAGAAATAAATGGGGATAAATTAATTAAACATATGGGAGAGACTTCCAACACCATGTAATAATGATCCATTAACAAGATTGGGCATATAGAACACATTTGGCCCAAGGATATAAATGAGCTGGGACAGGGAATTACCCAGAAATTCGTGTAGGTAATTATGCCATAATTAGAAAGGGTAATTTAAGGTTAAAATAAGCGTGATTAGTCATGCATGGTAAGCCAAAACTGGACCCAACCCTAAGAGGAGGTTTCCTAAACCACTACTACCTCTTTTGGAGGAAAGAGTCCCAGATTCTGGGAAAAACAGGGAGCAGATTCGCAACCCCTTTCCTAGTCTCGTTAGGACTCTTAACTACAACCTAAATCTATAAGAACTTGTCCTCAAACCCTTGGGGAAGGTTTAACAATGAGTTGGGGTCGTTTGGAGGCAGGCTAGAACTTCTGAGGAGCAGGAGAAAGGCTGGGAACCCAGAGCTTCATCCCCTGCATCTTCTGTTGCATCCAGAATATCGACTGGTCTTAGATCTTCGTAAAGGTAGGTGTTCTTGGGCCAAGATTAAAGAAAACCAACACCATCATGTAATTATCTGAGTCTAGGATCATTTGCATTTGGTTTGACTCAATTTCATGGAGTATACATTGCGTATTCGCAGTTTTCCCGAAGTCGTGCACAGTTAGGGCTTTTCCTGTTCTTCTTATTATGTACATGATTCAGTACCGAATATGACTAAACTTTCTTCACCAAAGTTTTTCCACATGAAGTCACGATCATCTTCTATGTTTGACATTTTGTCCAAATATCTTTCGTTAGAGAGTTAGGAGCATGATAAGAGAGTCTTTGCATGATACTGCAATTCCAGGTTACACTTGACTTTTGTTCATCACATGTTTTCTCGGGATTAGAGACCGAATTTGATCAAACCCCCAACATCAAAGTTCTTCTACTAGTTGTCCTCGTCATCTTTTGTGTTGAATGATTTGTCTAAATGTCATTCTTTAGAGAGTTATAAGAGATGAAATTGAATTGCTGCATGATACATATTTTCTGGTTACACCTGACCATGTGTTTTGTTCTGGAAGGGCCACTAGTGTCGACACTACTTGAGGTAGTGTCGACACACTGTCCCAAAACTGCCCAGATGATGTTCTGGGAAGGTCTCTAGTGTCGACACTACCTGAGCTAGTGTCGACACACTGTCCCAGTTGACCCAGAAGGTTTTCTGGAAAACTGATCTAGTGTCGACACCACCTGTGCTAGTGTCGACACACTGTCCCACATCTACCAGAAGGTTTTCTGGAAACTGTCTCTAGTGTCAACACCACCTGAACTAGTGTCGACACTACTTGACCTTTTTGCCTTGTATTTGAAGCACTGTGTCGACACCACCTGAACTAGTGTCGACACTACCTGACCAGTTTTGCATGATTTTGTCTTGTGTTTGGAGCATGGTGTCGACACCACTTGATCTAGTGTCGACACTACCTTACAAGAAATTTGCATAATTTAGGTCTAATCATCTCATGATGTCTACTAGCTTGTGCATGATGTTATATCGTATGCATGGACCTATAATAAATCAATCCATTGAAAAATAGTAATGACATGAATATGATTCTAATGTGTAAGTGTGATTGATCTTATGTTCATTGGATTATCTTGTGATCTTGCTTATTGTCAATTGATAAGATAAGAATATGATATGAATGTGGGGATAAATACATGTTAGTATGGACATGTTAGTGGTGTTAATGTTATGATTTGCATATGAGTTTCATGGCTACATGTTTTCCGGTGTTCAATTAATTACTTGTCATATGCACACATGTTAGGAAAGCACATGTTCTACATACGATCTGTCTTTAGAAACATCCTCATGTCAAGACATTAATGAATTATGAAACATAAGATGCGTCGTTATCTTGCCTTGTTCTTTTGAGCTATTTGTCATTCCTTGATTCTATGAATGATCATGTTCTTTTACTACGAGCTTGTTATTGAAACTCAGTGGCCATAACATGAACCTATTTGTTCGGCACAACGTGGGACTCCGGTCCAAAACTTGATCCAATGCCTGTGCAATAGGGGCCCTGTCCGGTCCTGGGGAGGAGCGCCCCAACGTACTTGTTAACCGCGGAAGTATGGACTCTTGGTGCTTGGCATAGCATACTGACATGCATGATTGTGAAAATGTGCCTCCTGTTTGACATGATAAGTTTGACTTGACATGATATGATACGCCTGTTCATGTGAACATATGAGATCTGCTTGAATATGGCCAATCTCTTTTGACATGATTTTATTCTTGAATTATCAGTCCATGGTATATGGAACTCGACATTTGATCTGATATGATATCCGTTCTACCTTGCTATTCAATCTATTAGTATTGCATACATTGTCATCATACTCATGTGCATATCTACCTATTTAAAATGTTAATCATGTATATTAGTGCCCGCACGTTATTGAGATGTAAATCCTACTGAGCTAGTTCGCTCACCCCTATCATCCTACCCTTTTTGAGGAAGTGATGAAGAACCCGTGGAGTCAGATGGGACTGGGCAAGAGTGACGAGCGCCTGTCATATGAATAGTTGTCAGCTTAGGAATAGAAATTTATGTAGTTGATGTATTAGAGAAACGTTGTTATTTGATTAATAAACATTTTCAGTTGATTCTTCTTATGTGAGGTTGTATCTAGTTGAATGGAATGAAATAAGGTATACTTTTGGTGACCATGTTATAGTCTCGAATGTGTTATTATATTCAATTGTGACTCTGCACTATTCAACTATGATACGCCAGTTTGTATCGTTCACGTCCCCCGGTATTTATTCCGCTGCTAAATATCGGGGCGTGACAGTTGGTATCAGAGCCTGAACTTTAGGGTCCAAGGGAATAGGAACATAGAATGAGACTAGATCACACGAGTCAAAATTTGTCGTACCTAATGTGAGCGTGGGTAGAGCCATGGGAGTAAAAGTCACATGTGATATATTTAGATGACTAACTCACATTATTATCTTGAAGGTACTTATTACCTCAATGGCCGCTGAACGTGCCCAGGCTAGGGACATGCAACGAACCATACAGAACTTGACTCAGGCTATCTTACAAGCCACCCAAGGTGGAGGTAACCGCGGAGCCGGTGAGCTCCACCGAAATTTCCGGAACATGGATCCGCCTAGGTTTGAGGGGAGTACTAACCCGGATGTTGCTGAACACTGGGTTAAGGAGATTGAAAGGATATTC